>OX438565.1:10005000-11205000 GCA_949316365.1 Hoplodrina blanda | reverse complement strand
TCATCGCACTTGAAGTGGAAGTAGATCATCGAGGTAAAAGATATCTCTCCGCAAAATCATCGAGTTGAGCGACATTCAATTGCAGAAAGCGCTTTCGAATGCTTCAGCCGTAACAGGTTAAATTAGTGAATCGTCAATCCGATGATTAGTGTAGCTATTGGCTGTGGAAATTTGATTTCATCCGTCAGCTTTGACGGCATTCCATGATATTTTGAGCTTTATGATCTAGATCGGAAGTTGCATTTGTCAAAGTCAAAACATTTATTTTAATTACAGGCACTTTTGAATTGTTAAGGAGTCGGTCAGTTAGTCAGAAAGTAGAAGCTGGTTGTTCGTTCCAAAACATAGGTAGGCCTCTATGGAGAAGAATGAGCCAGGAACTCCATGGACACTCTTTTCAATTAGGTTTTTATAAAATCCTGGTTACAAATGTTACAATATTCTTGTTGCTTGAAAATAATGAAGGTGTATTTAAAATAATAAAAAAAAATATGTAAGCCATGTAATAGATGACCAATTCCAACTTCTTTTTCTTCTTTTTGAAACCCTTTGTTCCCGCGTCAACCATCTTAATCAAAAGGAACCAAATGATCCAATTTGATTCTTGCATTTATAAAAACAAAGTACTTTGTCTCTTTGAAAAATATTTCGTTTGAATCAAACAGAAACGCTTTGGTCTTCATGAAATTGAAATGTTACTTTTATTTAGGTTTACGTACAAAGTGAGCGCTAATTGATGTTTCGCGTAGCGACAAAATGCTGAGATTTATTTCAGAGAGCTTTTGCTGTTACCTTTATTATTTTTATAATTATTTTTCATCGCGTATTCCGCGATATATTACAAGTATTTTTTAGATAAAATAACGCTTCGTATGATTTTATTCATCCGCTCCACATCTCTTTCGGTTTTGCAAAATGTTTGGGAGAATCTTTTTTGCCCTTAAGGGCTTCCTTTGTGAATTGTTGTTTCAAAATGTAGTACATGTTTTTTTCATCCATAGCAAAAATGTTGAGAGATTTAAAAACATTCTGTTGGTATTTCTGTATTACTGACCTCTTGGGCCCATGGCCGCGAGCGCTCCCAGGTCGGTCACGCAGAGTTATTGGGTTTTTCCATTAGGAATTTTTCAGTAGCAGCCCGGAGTATGGCAGTTGGTGGTGTGACCCCCGTACCTCGGAAGGTACTTAAAGCCGTTGGTTCTGGTCCTGATCTATCTCCGGTTATGTCTGATTGCCGTCCCATCAGGCTATGAGAGTGAGGGAAGAGGCAGTGCACCTAGGTTTCTACACACACTTATGCATTTAAATATCGCATACTTGGGTAATGCCTATTAAGATTGGTCGACGTGACCGAAATCGGTCTGCAGAATTTTTTATCATTGTGTTCTTCTATTTCCGTGTCATTGTATGCTTCTTTTGTTATTCTAATAAGATGGTGCAAATCAGTCGCGAAATAACAAGAATTTACATGACCGTGCTATGACTATAAAAGTTGAGGAAGTAATGATGTTATCTAGTCATTCTGTATGTGAGTGATCTTTCTATTAAGCAATACCTGTCGTCGAAAGTCCCAATTCTTATAGTAAAGATCAAGAATAGAAGGAGATCTATGAACAATATTTTTCTTGTGAATGACTTTTAGAAGTGCCTTTTAATGGTCTTATAAAAATAAATGATTTGGCTTTGTCTTTGAATCTGGAATTCTTCATGTGTCTTGACACGAAGGTGCGTTACGCATTCAAATATCTTTATTATGACATCCTGCACGTTTCAATAATGCATAGGTTCTTTATACAGGCTGGCCTAAGTTGCAATGTCCAAAAGAAACTTTGGAAACCTCTTTTAGTGTGTGTATTGTTCTGAAAGGTGAGGATCCGTGGAAAATTGATCCGTTGAGACTACTTTGGATAATTTTCACCCTTTATCTGATTTCTTTTAAGTGTCTGAATATCTGGGACGAATTTTGTCTAACAAAATTATTCCCTTTGTTTTATTCATTTCGGGTGATGTAAGAAGAACATTTACAAACAATGCGACTCAAAAAGAGTAAATCAACAAAATCTTATGACTGATCTGATCTGATAAAAAAAAAATGGCAGAACCTACATGAGGGTGTTTTGGGAAGCCCAAGAAGAGAATCTTCCGTAATTGTTTTTTTGAACGACGTGACTAGTTCCATCCTGTATGGTCCTGTACGAATGAGTATGTCATGAATTATTGCTTCTGCCTGACCTGGCGTGTCCTCTAAAACAAAGTGTTTAAGCTTTTAGCGAATATTGCTTACATTTTGGTGCCAGACAACATCTGCGCCTTCGTGTCTACCCTTTTACCATGCTATAATAGCTTTTATAAAAACACCTGCGATTTTCTTTTCATTTCCTAAAACAATAACTATCAAATAATGTTTCCTTACTACATCACTTGAGTCTGAACGTGAACGGTAAATATTTATGAGTCAGAAATTACCAATTATTTTAATTTGACGATTGATTGGTCTATTAGTGGTCGTCCGGTGATTTTTCACTTTACTTAGCTTGTAATATTAGGTTTTTTATTTCTAATTTTGTATTGTTTCATCGATTGATGGCGCAATAGTCTTTTGTTCATCAGCTTATATTTTACCTATTGTCTTGTATTTTCTTTAGTTGATACTGACTGAGAGATTTTCAGCCTCTCTTCGTTAAAACAAGAACCTTCCCAATCAAACTGGTTCTGGTAACACCGCTTGTCTACGAATTTTTGAATCATAGAGATTTTTGATATACTAACCCTTCGGTTGATCCGCGTTCGGTTACGTCTTTGGTTACTGCTCCGCTCCCGTAACTCGTAGCGTAGCGTAATGTGCCTATATACTATTCCTCCTGAATCTGGCTATCTTATATAAGAGTTTTTTTTTCAAATCCGACTGGTAGTTCCAGAGATTTACGCGTTTAAACAAACAAAATACTTTTGAGCTTTAATATTGAAACTAGTACCACTTAGTTCTTCTAAGGGATCGGTTTAAGTTGCATAAGTGTTGGACAAAATGGAGTCATTTTACCTCGTTATTATGATAGAAAGACCTGGTCTTTCCACCCGAGTATTATTAATTTGCTAATTTCTCTCTGCCAGGGATGCAACGTGCGCCGCGCGATAACTAATTGTCATAATATATTTTACTTTTCTCCCTAGGTTAGTTGCTAGTGGTTTCTACTATGATTTGTGCAATACATTTGTTATGCTTACCATGACTTATATTGCTTGTTCATTAATGCTTTGTCGTGTTTACTCTCGTGTTATTTTTTCCTAACTATAGAAACTGTTTAATATTTTCTATGATTGCTCTGTTGATTTAGTTCCAATGGGATTCTTTATACATACGGGACACATCACATTCTCGTTAATTACGCCCATCAAACTAAGCAACATTGAGCAAAATTGACTATTAATTGTTAGGAAACGAATTTTATGTTTGTGTGAAAAATCTCTGTTTATGGCAATGTATGCAAATACACTCAAAACTTTGTACCTACGGGTGCATGCAACAGTACAAGTTTATGGGGGTGCTTAAACTTTCGTGAGAATATTTCAAACTTGTTATCGTAATAAAAAGATTGAAATGTTCACCTTCATATAACCAGAAGGTTCCCAGACATAGAGCAGATCAAAAATTATCACAGTTATAGGAATAATATGTAACTTCTCATCTGCTTCTCGTCTTTTTACACCCTTCATACCGGTAGCTACCGACTTATTCAAGTTTACTACTAACCCTCCGTCGCTTCTCAAGGCGCACGACTTGTCATTAAGCTCACTACAATGCTCACAGCTCATTGTGGACGCAATTTCTGATGTAACATTTAGTATTCAAAGTAACCCACGTTTCCTTTGTGCTCTGCCCTTGGAACGTCGATCGGTTTCTTGGATTAACAGAGCGGGACCCGGCCTGGTTCCCGGTTACGTTACTCTGTGAACAACAATGTCAATTTATTTCAATTTCGTTACTTTCCCCTCTTTCCCCTCTTCGGAGTTAAGTGTTTTGTTCCGACATGTTTCGCTAATGTCATTTGTGTTTTTGTGTGAATACACATCGGCGTCGCTTTCTTTAACATCTTTTATTACTTATTGCTTTTGTTTGTTTCTGGAAGCTGTTTTGTCTCTATTGTGTTTAGTCCAGGTGGTTTCTAACTTATTTTTATGCGCTCTCTTTCCACATGGAAAAAATATTCATGCTCCCCTGGATAATATAATTTTCTGTTACTACGGTAGATACGGCGTAAATATACTGTAAATACCTTTTGCTGGTCTCCGCGCCTCCGCATTGAAAACCCTTGGTGTAGTCTGATCAAAAATTACATCTAAACTCCTAACACTCCGTTTTTAGCATCGACATCAACCAATATTTCATCTTTTCGCTCTACCGAGCTGTTAACGTCCATATTCTCGGCTCTCAATTTTTGAAATGCTGGATTTTCATTCATCCACGAATGCAGTTCGCGTTTGTCACGTAAATATGGTCGTAACTCTTTTAAAAATTGAACTGATTCCGAAGAGCTTTTAGGAAATATTTTTCACGCTCTGTTGAATTAAACTAGTTTTGAAGATTTAAAGTTACACACTTATCGAAGCTCATAATTACATGTTTCATCTTTTATTTTAGACTGTACCATGCCTTGGCGAAGCCTTCTCGTTACGGAGATTGATTGATGAACGTCAAAGTTCCAAATTTTTTGTACGATTTTTACGAAATCAAGTTTTAAATGTTAAAACAGAACATTAAATAAATCTTTAAATTTTAATTTCCACTTGAAGAAACATTTCCAATTTTTGTTTTCCTCGACCTGAAGCGGGGCCCCAAGGGAGCTTCCACTGCCTAATGGATAATCCGGCCCTGTATGTATCCACTTGTTACATTACTGCGGTAGGTTGTCAGCTTGATTGATTGACGAGCGGTCCAGGTGTAGAAACATACCGAAAACAGACATGAATCAGTTACTGCGTGTTTGTTGTATGCAGATCCTGTTTACTACTACGGTTTAAATGAATATTCTTGTCAATGAATGAATGTTCGTGGAATACAGATTGTTTCCGCTGTTCATAGTTTGGCACTCATTGTAAATGGTATAACGTAATACGATGGCGTAGTGAAGCAGTTGAATATATATTTAGACTAGTTTTTGTACGCGACTCCGTCTGCGTGGAAGTCAAGTATAACATGAAACATAGTGTAGCTGTCTATTACTGAAAGTTTTTTTGTAATCGGACTAGTATTACAAATTACTTCATACAAACAAAAAATCTGCCTTAGCATGAGGGATCGATTTCCAGGTCGGCCAAAGTGTTATTGGGTTTTTCCATCAAGAATTTCTCAGTAGCAGCCTCTGAGTCTGGATTTGTGCCCGATTGATGGCAATAGACTCGCCCCCTATTACATGGGACTTAGATATAACTGGCGAAATGTGGGTGTACTAATGGGTACACCTGCTTGACCCTTCGGGAATTACAGGCGTAATATTATGTTTATAGTGTTACGTTAATAAAAACAAACAAACATGACTTCTTTATTATGTATCGTTTAAAGTAAATATTTTCAGCCAACTTGTGTCCCTAATGATGTGGACTAATAAAAACATATTTAAAAGTAAATGTTTGGAGTTTTATTTGCTTCGTCAAACAAAATTTAACGAACAAAATTTTCGTTCATACCTTATGAAGTATTTATTGAATTTTTCGATTGAAAATGAAAACTTCGTTCAAAATAACTTCGAGTTCTGATTTGGTAATAACATCAAAACCTGGTAGACGATTCAGAAAAGTTTTACCGAATTGAATTTGAGTTTGGAACACGATTTATACTTACTTCCTCTTTTGTGGACCTGGATATTATTTTTTATTTTGTAGGTCTTCTTGGTTTTCGCCAAATACCTGTACTTTTAAAGGTCGTGATGGCCCAGTGGTTTAGGCGTCCGCCTCATAAGTAGGGCCAAGTATCAATGTTTCTTGCTCGTTCTTCTCCATAGAGGCCTACCTCCGTTTTGGAACGAGCAACAAGCTTCAACTTTATGACTAACTGACCGACTCCTTGACAATTCACAAGTGCCTGTAAATTGAAAAGGAAAAAGGGAAGCACGAGGATTTATGACTTGGTATAGTAGTTTTAGGTCACTCACTCACTCACTCAGGTTTTAGGTCTTTAACAGATAAAGGTTTTTTTTTATGACTGACTGAAAATCGGAAAAAATAATTGTTCCATATTCAAATTCGAGTTTTATAACCGAACGATAAATTAAATCTTCATATACGCCGCGCACGTAGGAAACACAACTCCCATATCTCGTAATTATCCAATTAACATGTTTTAATTCCTTTCTAATTTTATCACCACATAAAAGTACAAGCTCTCTGAACATTTATACACATAAATAAAATTGTAGTGTCTGTATGTAATGAAAAAAAGCAGTTTTTACAAAATAAATCCATGTTTAAAAAAAAACTGCCTCGTTGGTCTAGTGGTCGCAAAGCGCGACTGCTGAGCATGAGGTCTTGGGTTCAATTCCCAGATCGGGCAAAGTGTTATTGGGTTTTTCCATCAGGAATTTCTCAGTAGCAGCCACGGAGTCTGGATTTGTGCCCGGTTGATGGCAATAGGCTCGCCCCCTATTACATGGGACTTAAACATATAACTGGCGAAATGTGGGTGTACTATTGGGTACACCTCTGCCTAACCCTTCGGGGATTACAGGCGTGATGTTATGTTTAAAAAAAAACAGAGACAAAATATTTTAATTTCTTTTTCGCACGGTATTTGGTTTGTCGGTCTGTCTGTCTGCCTATCTGTCAGTTTCTGTGTTTGATTGTTTGTTCCAGCTAATCACCGAAACGACTGGACCGATTTTGTCGTGACTTTCCCTGACAGATAGCTGATGTTAAAAGAATTTTTAATTTAGGAAAATAATTAGGGATCCGCTAAAAAATAATAAAACCTCGCACAAAACCGAAACGCGAACGAAGCCTTGAGTATTAGCTAGTAATCAATTAGGGTAATTTGATTGTGCAACAGAGTTCGCTTCGCGTTCGTTATCACAGACACGTGGCGACCACCGTGCTTTTTATTACACACCATGTTTTATGGGTTTTTATTGTAATTAAACGGTGCCATGGTGGAAAGCAATCCATTCAGTTTATTTTGATTCAATTTATGTTCGGTTTTATTCGGGTTGGGTTCGGGTTTATTTTTATTGGATGATGTGTTTTAGTGTGATGGGTTCTCGTTATGGAGTTGTTAGTATGATGGGATACTGCTTTATTGATTTGATAGGCAAGGTCGTACACGAATTGGATTGCAGAGTGATTGATTTCTATCAAATTATGTGTTCTATTTGATTTTATACATACTTGTTTCCATTATTATTAGGTACTCGACAGTGACCTTCTTATTTTTAATCAATTTGAAAAAAGGAGAAGGTTCTCAAAATAATTGTTTTTTTCTATGAATGCTACTTACGACTATACTATAATTCCGAACAACAAAAAATAATGAAATCGTAGCAGCCGTACTCGAGTTTAGCGCTTAGCAACACATTAATTAGTCATTCATGTTAGTACACCCACATTTCCCCAGTTATGTTTAAGTCCCATGTAATAGGGGGCAAGCCTATTGCCAATAACCAGGCACACATCCAGAATCCGAGGCTGATACTGAGAAATTCCTGATGGAAAACTAAATAACTCTGCCCGACCTAGAAATCGAACCCAAGACCTAAGAGCTCAGCAGTCGTGCTCTGCGACCACTAAACCAACGAGGCAGTCAAAGATATGTACTTATATAACATGTGACTTCCTAAAATACCCTAGGCTGATACAATTTTCGTTTTTCCTAAATATGTGGAAATTCGTGTCAAAAAACATGAAGTGAAAAATCAGAGTCACAATCGTGTGAAAACCGAACAACAAATTGTTGTTGCATTTCCAATTGTGTAATGATGCGCTAGTTAGTATTGTCCGGTCAGTAGTAGTGGGTGACTCAACGCACAACTACTATCCCTAAAATAGCGGTACAATTGCGAGGGGTCGTGAGTAACCGGATTGGCATCCCAGCTGCCTGTTCGCTAATATTTTTATTGATAGAATACGTCCTTTGTTGGGAGATTGTATTCTGGTTGAATAAACAAGTATATCGATAGTAAAGTGAGTTATTGCTTCGTCCACCGCTGGTTCTGTGATATGGTTTCGAGAAGCTATTCGAATTTTAAATCATGTATGGAATCCAGCTATCCTAGCTATACTATAATACCTACTATTTATTTTGGTATGAATAATAGATGTTCTCAGACCTATCCGATATGCACTCAAAATTTCATAAAAATCGATCCAGCCCTTTCGGAGGAGTTTAAATCGATCCAGCCGTTTCGGAGAATTTTATACATTAGGTATTTAGATTATAATGAGGTAAAGTTTGTGGGTTTGTGAAGTTGTAGGGGGTAATCTCTGTTGATCTACTGAACCGATTTTGGAAATTCTTTTGCAAATTCGAAGCTACGTTATCACTGAGTGCTATAGGCTATATTTTATTATCAAAAAAATTAGGGATCCGTAAGAAAAATCACCAGAATGAAATCGCAGAAAGAGTGCTAGTAAGATTATGATGAAAAAAAAATTGATATCAAGTTAATATTCTTTGGTTCATTCAACTCTGCAAGCTGTCATGTAAACCATGTTTCAATGTCGTAAAGCGGGTTGACACATTACATTTATTATACTCTTGGCTGACAGTAATCCGCCCTAGATTACAGTCAGGGTACTTACAAATTAGGTCTGAAAGCTTTTCTAAACTAAGAACATAATAAAGAAAAGTTTTGTGTTTTTGTTTGTAAGGAAAAATAATTTGCCGATAAAAAAAATTGTCATCTATGGAAAGCTACATTGTTAGCGAGTAACATCCTTACTAATATTATAAATGCGAAAGTAACTCTGTCTGTCTGTCTGTCTGTCTGTCCGTCTGTCTTTTCTTCACGCCTAAACTACTGAACCGATTTGCGTGAAATTTGGTACAGGGTAAGTGTGAACCCCAACAAGGACATAGGCTACTTTTTATTCGACTTCGACTTCGTCTGCGTCCGCGATAACCGACATAATTATACGCGAACGAAGTCGCGGGCAAAAGCTAGTAGGTTATATTTTATTAAAAAATTGTGATCCGTTAAGAAAATCCACGCAAATAAAGTCGCGGGCAAAACCAGTCTATACTTTTTTTTTATAAAGCTGAAGAGTTTGGTTAGTTTAAACGCTCTAATGTAGAACTATACCAGTCAAATAGCTAAAAAATCACGTTTGCATATGATACTCAGATTCATGAGGAATAGTATAAGTAGGCTATATAACATCACGCAACGACACACGAGAGAGGAGCAGTCAAAGACATAACTGAACGCGGGTGAAGATAACCACACAAACGATTTTGCGGTTAAAAACTATCATATCATAAATATCATATTATGATCTTCTCTTCTCTTCTCTAAAAAAAAAAAAAAATCAATTACTGTTCGTTAGTCTCGCTAAAACTCAAGAACGGCTGGGCCGATTTAGCTGATTATGGTTTTGAAATGTTTGTCGTAGTCCAGGGAAGGTCTAAACGGTGAGAAAATATGGGGTACGGGTAGGGATAGGGGTAGGATACCACGCGAACGAAGTCGCGGCGGGTCAGCTAGTCTTCAATAAAAACCAGCCCAAAAACATGTCTAGAAGTTATCATAAATTCTCTTTTTCTTACACTGTCTGGCTCTAAAGAAGTTTGCGATCTTTCGGTATTGTTATTCATCGCTTGGAAAATTACAAAAACTTTTAAAAATTCCCCAAGTTTATTCAATGTTAATTTTACCTGTAATAATGTTTGGTTGTTTATCGAGTTTGTTCAGTTGATGGAATGAAATCAGCTCATAAATTAAGTGAACGATGGAACTGTTAGAGCAAGGATTCATTCTAAAAAATTTCATATAATTATAATACCAGCCTTACCTACTCCACGAGGTGCACCGATGTTCTGTTAAAGATCGCGCGAAACTGCTGGATGCGGGCAGTACAGGACTTGTCGTTGTGGCCATTTTTAGGGGAAGCCTACGTTTAGACAGTGGACGCCATTCGGCTAATATTATGATGATGATGAATTACCAGTTTATTACTGTCCTACTGCAGGCCAAAGACCTTTTCTCATACTGAGAAAGCAAGAGCATTGATCACCATGCTAGCTCAAGGCGGATTGACGATTTTAGACTTATATTAATTTTAAGTCCAGGTTTCCACACAATGGTTTTCCTTCAACGATGTCAGTAATGTCCACGAGAAACTTAGAAAGTTTATGGGAAATGGAAAAGTTACATCGGTACTTTTTTTCTTGCCCGATATCTGGACCACTTTGCTATCACGACAATTTACACTTAGTTTTCTATTGGGCTAGCACCGAACAAAACGAAATAAATGCATTAACCTTATCCAGCTAAACCGTACCATTAAACCATTGATCCATTAGGTTCTTATCAGGAAGCTCCCATTCCGCTTGCAGCACTCCCGGCCGTCACAGCCACTTGTGATATCAAAGACATTAGAGATACCGGAATAGTTCGTTTGCCCCAGATTATTTGATTTCCTATGTGACGACTGGCGTGGGAATTGAACTGGTGCAGTACTGTTGGGGGCTATTATTAAAATGGGTTTCGATTTGAGTTAATTGATTCGAATTGTTAATCTATCCTTACTAGTATTGTAAATGCGGAAGTAACTCGACCTTTTTGTCTGTTACGCTTTCACGAGTAATCCATTGAACTGATTTTTATGAGTACGCGGTAAGTTTGAACCCCTAGGAAAGACAGGGTCCTTAGACAAAGTAACATCGCTTTGTAGCGAAACGATATCTAAATTCGTCATCGTCTCTGACTTGCTTGTCAATGTCATGTCTTGCTTCATGTCCACGTGACTTAACGCGGCTTATGTCAATCCCATACATTTTAGTCTTTTATAACTTCGTTATCGTTTTGAAATTGTTACTTTGTCTAAGCCCCCAGGCCACTTTTTATTTCGCGACTTCGTCTGCGTCCGCGATAACCGACGTTTGTGCGGACGATGTCGCGGGAAAAAGCTAGTACTTAATATAATAAAGCTGAAGATATTTTTGTTTGTTTGTTTGAACACACAAAAGCTTGTTGGTCAAGACTGTAGAAGTTTAATTATGTTCCTTTTCAGTAAAGGAAGGCCTTTGTGTGCCGAGGACATTAATTAAAGGCAACAAGTAAAACTACTGTTAAATTCTGCGCCGCACTTTCTAGACTAATCTGTATAATATACTGATATAATAAAGCTGAAGGGTTTTTTGTACATTTAAAGGCGCTAATCTCATAATGTTACATTCAAAAATTCTTTCTGTATATGACAGCTAGACTGATGAGGAGAGTATAGGCTACGATAGCGTAACCAAAAACGTAAAAAAACAACTGAAAAAACCACGCGCACGATGTCGCGGGCAGCAGCTAGTATTTGATATGTTTGTTAATTTGTTTCAGGTAATAATGGCGTCCAAGGTTTCGAGTTGCCGCTTATTGGTGAAAAAGGTTTTACATAAACTTTATTTTATTTTATTAAAAGGCAACCGTTACTGACTGACTGATCCATCAACACACAGCTCAAACCACTGAACAAATTGCGCTGTTTGGCACGCAGATAGTTATTATGACTTAGGCATGCGCTAAGAAGGGATTTTCCAAAATTCACCCGCTAAGGGGATGAATCGGAGGTGCAAAGTTTGTATGGAAAGTTCTACAGAATGAACGCAAATTGGACAGTAGCTACTGTCCAATAAATTGGTGGTGTTATGTTAGCTTTAAAGCCTCGTAATTTATAACCCTGACTATAATGTGATTACTTTTGCAATCCCCACAGTCATGTCTATTTTATAACTTCGCCCGGTCCCGCCTACGCGTTTGAAATGTCCGTTTTGCTGTAAGTGGGCGATTCGCTTATTTTTCTTCGTTTTAATAGAGAGCGCAGACGTGGTCCTGTTGCAGACCTACGTAGTTTATTGACCTCACATCTGTGTGCACTCTCATGTAGATCCATATTGGTCTTGAATAAGTTATTGGATTTATTATATGTTTCTACTATGTTAGTTTTATTATTTATGCACTATTTGGGGCGCTGTCTTGCATGACAGTTCCATATCGAGCAAGTACCAATGTGAATTTTGTTACTGCTATATACTTTCTTGTATATTTTTAGACATCATTGACATCGGTGAAGGTCTGAAATCCCAATCCGCCTTGAGCAAGCGTGGCGATCAATGCTCGTGCCTTCTCTGTAAGAGAAGAGGCCTTCAGTGAGACAATATTAGGCTGGTATATTGGGGTTCTAGTCTTATCATAACATATAACATCACGCCTGTAATTCCCGAAGGGTTAGGCAGAAGTGTACCCATTAGTACACCCACATTTCGCCAGTTATGTTCTAGTCTTATCGTTTTCTTTATTTGTCTGTCGTCTTTCTTCCATTACGCGATTGAGTCATCCAAGCAGTCTGTCTTCCAATACCTATTGCGTAACAATTTATACCTACTCCATCTTACATTAGGTACGCATTATCAGTTCATCAATGAGTCGGTAACTCAGTCTGGCATGCGTTTGCTCCGTATCGCATATCTCAGAGGTTCCCAATCTTTTTAATACTGCGACTCCCTTTACGGGTTATAATTTTTTCGTAACGCCTTTATTCAAGAAGATATTATGTGTATGTAATTTTAGCAGATATTCAGAATACTGTATTTATTTATTATTTTTAATGAATTAAAGATAGATTTTTAATTAATTAGAGAAAGAAGAAAACTCCAAAGATTATAATCTTTATTATTACTATTTATTTAGGTATTATTTTTATTTTTACAATAATTTTAAGAATGCTTACAGACTAATTAAAGACTAACACTAGACCGTTGCTAATTACAAGCTTTCACATTTAAATAACATTGTATGATCAAAGAAAAAGAAGAAAGAAAAACGGTATGAAAATTGGGTAGGTATGCCATGCCATATTATACCGAACATTCAACTATTTAAGTATTCCACAGTCAGAAAAAAAAAACAGAAAACATAACAATATTATGATTGTACAGAATTGAGAGAGGCCCATGAGGCTATGTCAGAGGCCCTTGAGGCGGTTTAGAAACTCTGACACTAGGGTGTGTGGGGTCGTAAGACCTTACTGCTCACACGATAAAGAGAAGAAGAAGACAGAATTGTACTACAATCAATGACATTTGTGCCGTTGCGCGATGCCCTCAAGATAACTCCACGGCGCCTCAGAGCGTCGCGACGCACAGTTGGCAACCCCTGGTATATCTTACAATTCGTCGCCTACGCCGCAAAGGGGCGAACCTCATACAAACGGTCAAAAATGAGATAAGTATACAAAAATGCTCCATTTGTTGAACTCTATGTCCTCACAAAAAGACAAAGCTCTAAGACTAATAGAAACGAAAAAAGATTGACGGCGTATCTCAAAATTGGTTCGAGCGAAATTTTACAAAAAGCCCTAGTTCAATTTCGCCCTTTCGTCGCGACCTGCTTCATTTTTTTACGTCGTTTCGCCCCCGGCTAAACGGCTGCGCGAGAGTTACTTGTTTTAGTAATTACGCTTTGAATTACTCGGTTTAGGCGCAGAATGCCCAATTCTTAAAATGACAACAGAATCGCAAAAGGACTAGTTCTCAAAATGGCTAATTCTCAAAAAGCCTACTCAAGAATACTACTAGAATACTATATATAATTGAAGGAGTAGTCGCGTAACAAACATACAAAAAAAAAACGTACAGTCGATCTCCTTCTTTATTAAGTCGGTTAAAAGTCTAGAAATTTCATGATTTTAATTATGTTTAAAACTTATAAGTATTTTAAGTCACTTTAGTTTGTAAAATGTATTAATGTTTATGTCTTAGTTTTTTTCAACTAGAGTTTATAATTACTGTTAATTACTGGAGCACCGCAAGCCCAGAACGCGGATGATCCACGGGCCAGACTCACGTGCCACCTAACAGACGAGCTTCCTGACGTCGACATGGGCGAGATTAGAATAGCTCTCGGACAGCATCACAACAACAAAGCTCCGGGGGATGACGGGATAACCACAGAGCTGCCCAAGGCAGGAGGAACACCTGTTTTGACAGAGCTTGCAAAGCTCTTCAATTCCGTCATCCACACTAGCACTACACCGGAGGCATCGAACAGGAGCGTGGTGGTTTTGTTTTTTAAGAAGGGCGATAATACGCTGCTTAAAAAATAACGCCCCATTTCTCTCCTGAGCCATGTATACAAGTTGTTTTCGAGGGTTATCTCGAATCGTCTCGCCCAAAAGTTTGATGACTTCCAGCTACCGGAGCAGGCCGGGTTTCGAAAAGGCTACAGCACTGTAGACCACATACTCACCCTCAGGCAAATAATTGAGAAGACAGAGGAATATCACCAGCCTCTGTGCCTAGCGTAGGTGGACTACGAGAAAGCCTTCGACACCGTTGAGACCTGGGCTGTGCTAGAATCTATGCAGAGGTGCCTTGTCGACTGCCGATATGTTGAAGTGTTGAGATGTCTGTATGAGGCCGCAACAATGACCGTCCAAGTACAAGAACAAAGCACAAAACCAATCCAACTGCGTAGAGGGGTAAGACAAGGAGATGTTATCTCTCCGAAACTGTTTGCCAGCGCGTTGGAGGACGTCTTCAAAACGCTTGATTGGAAAGGACGGGGCATAAACATCAACGGCCAGTACATCTCACACCTACGATTTGCGGATGACATCGTCAATTCGTCATCATGGCAGAATCTCTGCAAGAGTTGGAAGGGATGCTGAACGGCCTGAGCAATTCTCCAAGACGGGTGGGTCTCGGGGTGAACTTGGATAAAACCAAAGTCATGTACAATGGTCTTGTTCCCTCGAGATCTGTAGTCGTAAATGGCTATACTCTCGAGGTTGTGCAAGAGTACATCTATCTTGGCCAAACTATACAACTGGGGCGGCACAACTTCGAGAAGGAAGCGAATAGAAGGATACGCTTGGGCTGGGCAGCATTCGGGAAGCTCCGCGAAATCTTTGAATCGTCGATCCCACAATCCCTTAAGACCAGTGAGTCCTGCCTGTAATGACCTATGGAGCCGAAATGTGGACACTCACCGTGGGGCTGGTCCATAAATTCAAAGTCACTCAGCGTGCGATGAAGAGGGCAATGCTCGGAGTTTCTCTGAGGGACAGAATTCGTAATGAAGTCATCCGTCAGAGAACTAAAGTCACCGACATTACTCGCAAAATTAGTGCGCTGAAGTGCAAGTGGGCCGGCCATGTCTGCAGACGGACAGACGGTCGGTGGAGCAGACACGTGTTAGAGTGGAGACCACGTTTAGGCAAACGTAGTGTGGGACGCCCTGCTGCACGGTGGACGGTGGCGGGCAGCGGATGGATGCGAGCTGCCCAAGACCGGGATGGCTGGCGCTCTTTGGGGGAGGCCTACGTTCAGCAGTGGACGGCCATAGGCTGATATGATGATGATGACTGGAGCACCAACTTAGCCTGTTATAAGATTATACTCTACCTAACTTTAATACATACAAACACACTTTATTCCATATTTGTTTTTCTGCAGATGACTGTACTTCAGTAGGTATAGCATCTTTTTATTTTGTTGTTATGAACATATTTCTGATAGTTATTTTTTTTTACCAATGTGAAACATTGTAACAATACCAAATAGTTTTTATTTGATTTTAACCATAATACACAGTTATAATGACAAGGAATGAAACTTACTAAGTAATTTGGTTTGTTTAAAAATATATTTTAAGTCAACAAGTTTGTGATCTCATAATACTTAAATACTTTTGATTGTATTGAGTATCGTTTTTTTAAATTAAAACAACGCATATTATCATAGCACTTCGAGGCGTAACTCTAAGAGAATATTAGATAAACGGGATGTCTTGGTGATAAAGTGGCGCGACGAAAAGGCGTATATTTTTTCTCGGCTTTTCCTCGGAAAACCCAGCATTGTAAAATATTATATTTGTATTAATTTTGTAGTCCTGTTTCCATAGTGCAACTTCGTGTTAATTTTTGTTCATTATTATATACATATTTTTTAATATCATCAAAATAAGCGCGTCATCCGGAGAAAAGAAACGTTTTTTGGCTCTCCTGTAAAATTTTCTCATTTGAGGTTCGCCCCTTTGCGGCGTAGGCGACGAATTGTACACATCGCATTGAATAGCAACAAAGTGCTCGATTAAATGTGAATGAGGTAAGGTACGGTGTCGGTGAACTTAGGGCTATGTCAATTGGCGTCAATTGATTCAAATCTTCTATTGATAGTGACTTATGATTGATTGACCTTAACTCGCGTTACTTCGTATCTATATCGATGTTATTGTATAGGTTATACCCGCGACTACGTCCGCGTGAAAGCCGGGTTTCTGCGAGGTTTTTATTTTTAAATTTTTAAGTCAATCAATCTGCTTAGCCATTGCAACTATGTGGGGTCATGTCAAAAGATTCACGTATGACAGCCGGGACATAGAGGAGTCTCGATGTGTAAAGATGGTCACCCATCCATGGACGAACTCCGGCAAGTGTAGCTTTACCTGATGCATTGACACGTGCGGCTGTTTACTTAGCCGCGAGCTCCTCTTTTTCTTAAATATTTTTCTAAAATAAAAGCTCCAATCACTCCTTATAATATCGGCTATCTGTCACTGAAAATCTCGTCAGAATCGGACCAGCCATTTCATACATTAGCCGGAACAAACAGATGGACAAAAGAAATCAAATTGTTTTTTCTGCTAAGTACCGTATAAACGTTAATTAAAGCTGTTATTTTAACAGTACAAACTGACACTTCAATTTTATTTAACATAACATAACATCACGCCTGTAATCCCCGAAGGGTTAGGCAGAGGTGTACCCATTAGTACACCCACATTTCGCCAGTTAGGTTTAAGTCCCATGTAATAGGGGGCGAGCCTATTGCCATCAACCGGGCACAAATCCAGACTCCGAGGCTGCTACTGAGAAATACCTGATGGAAAAACCCAATAACACTTTGTCCGACATGGGAATCGAACCCAAGACCTCACGCTCAGCAGCGTTCAATTTTATTTATTTGTATAGATCGAGTAAGATTTCTTTAGAATGGATTCGTGTTCTAGTTTAGCAAGTTTATCGACTTGAAGAGTTTCCGTACTTCCACGAATATTAATGGATTTTTAATATAATACTTGAGCAAAAAACTGGTTTATTTTACTGGTTTATTATAAATTGTATTCTTTATAGTAGGAAACAGAGTAGGTATTGGCAAAGCATTTAGTGAAAGTTAGTTTTTGTTTGTTTGGCGA
This sequence comes from Hoplodrina blanda, assembly GCA_949316365.1. Classification (NCBI taxonomy): domain Eukaryota; kingdom Metazoa; phylum Arthropoda; class Insecta; order Lepidoptera; family Noctuidae; genus Hoplodrina; species Hoplodrina blanda. Next base: position 11,187,613 of record OX438565.1, on the reverse strand, counting down.
ATCCTTGACTTACGTAACCTCTCTGATATCGTTTGTCACGTTTCTTAACTTTCAAAAACGCTATTTCTTTTAATGCTTATAAGCTTCTTATATCAGGGGATCCCAATCTTTTTTATACCGTAATACCCTTTACGGGCTGTAATTTTTTGCGACGCCCTGCTAAATGAAGATTTTAGTGGACAGCGCTAAGAGACATAAAGATTACTTTATTTATTTAAATTTATATTTAACTAGCGACCCGCCCCGGCTTCACACGGGTGCAATGTCAATACATAAATCTTCCTCTTGAATCACTCTCTCTATTGATGAAAACCGCACTAAAATCCGTTGCGTAGTTTAAAAAGTCTAAGCGTAAGACTTTAGTTTTATTACTATGTGGAGATTAACAAAACATTAAAGATTAACTTAATTAAGTATTACTATTTATTAAAAATTTATCAGTAACAGTATATAGACTGTACTATAATCATTAATCAATGCGACTTTGTGCCTACCGTTGTGTGACGCCCTCAAGATAGATCCACGACGCCGACGCCACAAGGCGTTGCGACGCAGTTTAGAAACCCCTGAATTTATTTACGCAACAACTCAATAATCCTTTTCAATACCTTGTAAGGTAATACACCAATTACATAGCTAGCTAATTAATGTTAATTAAATGCAAGTGAACGCAGGGGCGGATCTTGAATTTGTGGGGCCCTGGGCTAATACAGCTTAGGGACCCTACCTATTACTCAATTAATTGCCATTTTGTCAAAAAACTGTTTTCTGTAGTGATGTAGGTATATATAATTTGATCGCAGTGTTGCCAACCGTATAATCGGATTTTTTTAATTTAAGATAATTTTTATTATTGACAATATCGTCCATTGTTTTCAGTCCGGTTGGGGGCCCTCTGTATTCACGGGGCCCTGGGCTGCAGCCCAAAAAGCCTTTAAGTAGATCCGCCCCTGAGTGAACGATATGCGGCAATTAAACCAACTCATTATAGTGACTCATCGTCTTCTATCGATATCAAAGCGATCGTTATCACAACATACACCACCAAGTATGAATGAGTTTACGATTTATGAAATAACAATTAAACTTGTTTCTTTCTGTAGTAGGTAGGTATCTAGGTTGGTATTTTTATGTGCAGACTGACTGATTGAGTTAGATGCAACTTGATAGACTTAAAGTGCCTATGAAATGAATGCTATTGTAAAATAACAAGGTTATTATGACAAACCGCCACTACGGCTGACGGCTAAAATAATAACGTGATATAAAATATAATAGTTTATTTGGGTTATTATACGAAATCCTAAACGTTCTGTGTCTCAATCATAGAAGATAATCCGTCACAGTAGTAAGCTCATCACGTCTGGGGGTTGCTACAGTACCTATATCTCTATGCCGTTGTACACACTACATGATTCAGAGAGAACAAAGAATACTAGATTAGAGAGCACGTCTAAAGAAAGTACCAGGGACTCAGGATTTCTAGGACAAACATAGTTTGATTTCCCTCGAGGTAAAGTCACCTGGATAATATAAGACGGGCGGCTGCCGAGTCGTAAAAGTGTATGCTAAACACCTCGTTATTGCCTAAGGCCTTGGCACTTGGCAGAAAAGGTATTACCATCTTTTAAGATCGTCTGACGGTATTGAGTTTCATTCGCACTGTAATAACATTATGTTCTTGTAGTAAACTCATCAACTGTAGAAGATTATTTAGAAAATACTAATAATATTCTGGCAATGACAATAGGCTCGCGCCCTATTACATAGGAATTAAACATAACTGGCGAAATGTGGATGTACTAATGGGTACACCTCTGCCTAACCCTTTGGGGATTACAGGCGTCATGTTATGTGTGTAATAATATTCTCTCGGCCGGCTTTCAGTCACAGCGGAGACTAGGCAAGTAGGCACGCAGGAGATATTGTAGTGCACAAGTGTATACGCAAACTCAAGTGCACTCCCTTTTCCCTCACTCTCATATTACTAGCTGACCCGCCGCGACTTCGTTCGCGTGGTATCCTACACTACCAATACTCCTACCCTAACCCTGCCTTACCCTACCCCCTACCCTACCCTACCCCTACACTACCCCTACCCTAACCCTACCCCTACCCCTACCCTACCCCTACCCTACCCCTACCCTACCCCTACCCTACCCCTACCCTACCCCTACCCTACCCCTGCCCTACCCTACCCTACCCCTACCCTACCCCTACCCTACCCCTACCCTACCCCTACCCTACCCCTACCCTACCCCTACCCTACCCTACCCCTACCCTACCCCTACCCTACCCCTACCCTACCCTACCCCTACCCTACCCCTACCCTACCCCTACCCTACCCCTACCCCTACCCTACCCCTACCCTACCCCTACCCTACCCCTACCCTACCCCTACCCCTACCCTACCCTACCCCTAGCCTACCCCTACCCTACCCCTACCCTACCCCTGCCCTACCCCTACCCTACCCCTACCCTACCCCTACCCTACCCCTACCCCTACCCTATCCCTATCCCTACCCCTACCCTACCCTACCCTACCCCTACCCTACACCTACCCCTACCCCATATTTTCTCACCTTCAAACCTTCCCTAGACCTCCACTAACATTTCAAAACTAAAATCAGCTAAATCGGCCCAGCCGTTCTCGAGTTTTAGCGAGTTTACACCTTGGGTCCGAAAAATCCAAATATCTTACGGACCCCTATTTTTTCTAAAATAAAATATAGCCTATGTCACTCGCAGATAATGTAGCTTTCTAATGGTGAAAGAATTTTCAAAATCGGTCCAGTAGTTTTTGAGTTTATCCATTACAAACAAAAAAACAAACAAAAATACAAAGTTTTCCTCTTTATAATATTAGTATAGATAGTAAGGATTTAACCTTTATGCAACAAAACAAGTACAAAGGCGGTGTGTTTGAGACCCACAGATATAGATAGACATAGATAACGCAAGTATCACGATCTGTATGAAAACCAAGCGTGCCATTTTTTGACTACCTATTATGACGTCACAAGCACTATTTAGTGATGGGAAAATCAAATCGATTCAAAGACGGCGCCCCCCTCGTCCTACCCCCCGCCATGCGCCAGCGGCTCACCCGGTCAGCAGTGCGCTGAAAGTCTTTGTAGTGAGAGGTTGCGTGCTCGAGCGCTTGCGTTCCGACGACGTGCTAGTTTTTGGATACCTTTGCCATATTTTTTTTAATAACATAATAACATAATAATAATAACAACAATAACAATAATAATATAAATAATAAAAATATAATAATAATAATAACATAATTTAAATCGATTTAAGAATCGATTTTATGACAGAGTAATGAGATATACAGAGGAATGAGATAAACAGAAAAATGAATGACAAAATAAAATTCCTGATCTGCTTATAAGGCAGTTAGGAATATATATTTTTTACAAAATTGTTAGTATTTCCCTAATTATTTCTTGTAATTGTTGTAGACTATCAAAATGTCGGAAACAAAGACAAAATCCAGAGAAGAAATTTTAGAAGCAAAACGAAAAGCATGTAAAATACGTTATAATTAAATCAAAATAGATCCAAAATTACATGAGTTACGAAAACTTTTTCCCTTCAACAAAGCTTGCTTCCTCAAAATGTATTGAACAAATTATCCATTTTTGTTTTAAATTGGGTTCATGTGGAAAACTAAAAATATCACGAAACGTTACGATTATTTATTAAAATTGTCTACAAAGTACTTATATAATACAAAATCATTCCTCTGTTTCCGAAATCGATTCTTGAGAATCGATTTGTGTTGCATATGATGAACAGCACTGATCGCTAAAATTGACAGAAAAATGATAAAAGTCCCTGTACTACAAAACCGAAACGATATACGATTTGACGAACGTTTTGTTTTTCTCAAATTTGGTATTACCAGGTATTACTGAGGGTATTAGATTAAAAATAATTGTGTTTTTAATTAATTACGCATAATATTAATCATAAAATGACTTACCGATGGAAGGAAACGTTTACTTTATTTTTTCTCCTCGCATTTGTACAGTTTTTACAATTTATAACAGCACAATTAACCATTTTAATATTTCTAACTGACGTCCGACTAGCGCTATGCTCCGATGCAGACTGAGCGCAAAATTGGCCACTTACGATTTTTGTACGTAAGCTAGGCACGCGAAGTATACACATCAAAAGTGTCTAGGGATCAAGATGTATTTGGTAATAATAATATATTGATCCCTAGACACTTTTGATGTGTGTAGTTGCTCTCGCGTTATCTATGTCTATCTATATCTGTGTTGAGACCACAATATCAACGGGGCAGTTAATATTAAACTCACGGCGAATAGTTTTTTTTGTATATTTATATCAATGGTGAGTAACTGGAAATTGTGCAACTTATAAATAAAATAGGCCGAGAGCTAGATTGAGTTATGGCCGTCTAATGTAGGTAGGTACTAACAGTAATGGAGAGGTTCACAATAATTTATCATCGCATCGTAAAGGCCATGCACGTTATTATCAATCCTCCGAGGCAGAATGCCAGATTTAAAAAATCGTGTAACTTTTTAAATGTTGATATAGTTATCAAATAACAGTTACGGCATTTTTTTCTTCTTTTTTTTTTCAAATATCGAAGTCATTTAGAATTCTGTCCGTCATTATGCTTTTAGTAATTTATGTTATTGCTAAAAGTCTCGAGACGATTTATTTCGAATAACTCTCGACTCAATGAAAATTTTACTATTATCGATGGCTGACAGCTTTGGTTAATCGAATATGAATGGATGTGGAATTTAAACTTGTACAAAAATTATTTTAGTATTCAACAAAATACACAAAGATAGAATTTATTAGTGGCCAGCATTTTGCCAGCGATTTCGGCCGCCTGTTTCGGACTTTCTCTTCAAATACACCCCTAAAAGGAGGGTGTGGGGTAATTAAAAAATAACTAATAAAGTTAAACTTGATTATTCACTTGGGTACGTATTCGTGCCAAGTTTCAAGTTGATTAGCCCGAGAAATATATTTTTTATACAAAAGAAATTTTGCCCCGTAAGGGTTGAATTTCTAAAAATATTTTCTTAGAGCTCGCCTACATCGTAAAAGGAAGCCGTGTGCAAAAAGGAGGTCAACAAAATTTGCCCAAATATGTACCTCGAGGTACACGTGCACCAAATCGTAGAGAAAAAATAGAGGAATTCGAAAATAATTTTACTTTTATTCATAAATAATTTTTAACTATTTAATAAATTATTTAAATATAACCTAATACAATTAAAACATGTGGCAACTTTGCATGCACGATTGCGTTTTAATTGGTTGTTACTCGGGTTGACATTTCGTAAATGTCATATTGTTTTGTTTTTGTTGACACTTCACAAATGTCATTCCGTTCGTTTCTGCGTTTGGGGTTCTCGTCTGTCAACTTGACAGATTTTTTTAGGTGCTTATTTACTGTAGTGCCAAAATGGCGTGCTTTTTATTACGATTAAAAGTTATTTTATTCTCTTCCCCGGGCAACTATATAAATAATTTAAGAGTGCAATATATTATTCAGTGTAATCTAGTGTATTTTATGCCACTAAGTGTACCTTCTGTACAAAATTGGGCAGATACTGTTGACATCCTTTAAGTTTCTTGTTCCAGTAGTTTCGGGTGGACGCTGATACGTCAGTCAGATCCTCTTATTTCTTCTTCTTCTTCGTGTAGCTGGCACGACAGTCTCCTTGTATACAACCCCTGCAACTTCGTCCCCAGTAGAAGTCATGTATAGTATACCATAAAAAATATTCTGTTACTAGCTGATAATCTAACTTTCCATAGGTGAAAGAATTTTTAAACTCGGTAATTTTTATTTTTGAGTTTATCTATTACTAGCGACCCGCCCCGGCTTCGCACGGGTGCAATGTAGATACATAAACTTTCCTCCTATTTATTGATGAAAACCGCATTAAAATCCATTGCGTAGATCTAAGCGTACAGACACGGCGGGAAGCGACTTTGTTTTTTTTTTACAATGTAATAATAAAGAGGACAAACAAAAATACACTAATATTTTCTCTTTACAATATTTGTTTAGATATATATATTCAATGGATTCAGAAAAAAATGACTATAAAATAGGCTTACTCGTAATAATATTTAGAAATTGCTTCCAAACAAATGAAACAATTTCGCTTGAACAATTCCTTTTGCCGACCCGACAGTTTTATTTCTTTCTTTCAAACATTCTACCTAAATAAATGTGTCGCTCTTGCCTTTCTTACTAAAATGTAATGAAAATATTTTATCAAAATTACTAGGCCAATTTAATTAATGCTCCTGAAAGTTCGTATTCGAGTCTAAAATTGGTTTTCCTTTTTAAAGCTAAATATTAATTTTAGCGGAATATTAAATTAAATAGAAAGGACTTTTAAAAACCACTCTACTGGGTGGGTATACTTATATTTAAAGACTATGTTCTGCACGCGACTTCGTCCGCGTGGAAGACGAGTATACCATAAAATCTGTAAACAGCATGTAACAAAAACCCTGTCCGATCCTTAAGGGTATTATTCGGCATCGTACTGCGTACACATATACGTAACCATTTAATGGATTTGAGATTATTATTTTTCCCCAGTGAAAAAAAAAAGAAGAAAGAAGAAGTAACTAAATTAAAATAAAACATAAAAACTGATCTACGGCAACACTGATCTGACAGGGTTTTTGTTACATAGTGTATATAAAAATCTTGTGTCACGGTGTTTGTGAGAAGATATATTCCATACGTTCTATGATGGTGCGGGTGACACAATGTCAGCAATTCATCTATGGATGTCAGAATAATTGTCAGTGACAATCTAATTTAATTTACTAGTTATTTACTTACTTCTTACTGATTCCGTAATTTACGACTATGATATTAGTGTGCAGTTAAAATATTCAAACATGATTGTAAATCCCCGTAAAACGTTACGGGGATTTACAATCATGTTTGAATATTTTAACTAACAAGCGTGAGGAATATAGTTGTGAACAAACATGCATATTTAAAAGAAGCTTACGATGCAGAAAAAACTGAACAGCTACATAAACAACGTGCTATCGTGTAAAGATCGTATAATTTAAACTTAAGTGACCGCTACTAACACTAATCACGGTAATGTTCATTCCTTTACACGAAGCAAACGTTTAATTTAATTAAGTTAAAAAAAATACAGACATTCGTTGCTGAGATAGGAGGTTCAAGAGGTTGTCAAAAACTCATAAATAATGAAATAAAATTATTAAGGGCAGATGCTTGTATAAGATAATATCCCCTGTGACACGTGAATATAGTAGAGTTTTCTATCAGCGAAATAATTTTAGTAATCGTAGTACCTACTTCCAGAGATTATCTCATAAAATAATACCTACATTAAGTACAGGCCTACTCAATATTCACGTGTTCTTAATATTATACATAACATTTTTTTTACAATAAATGTATTTCTTAGATAAACAGAGATCCAATTCATAATTAGGAATTAAGTTCCCTGTTTATATTTTGTGAAATTCACTCAAACGAAATCACGCGCTTAAGCTAGTTTCAGAATAAAAGCTTTTTTAAATCTCAAAGTTTTTATGAATCCTACAAATAAACAGTGTATTTTTGTTCCAATAAAATAACTTTACTAATTGACAAGACGTCCATTAAAAATCTATCACAAAAAACGTTGTGAGCGGATGTAGACAAACAAAATTTAATTAAAAACATTATAAAAGCTTTTTGCAATTCAAAACAAGGGGCTTGTCGATAAAAAAATAATTCTGACGTAATCATATTGACTGTAAACCTAATAAATTGCGTCAGGCTATCTAATGGAAAATTGTAATGTTCGCTTGCGGGTAAATACATTAGCCTACTCGACTTTGAACGACGGAGAAAAATCTTTTTAATGTGAAAGAAACTGACGAAGCGACCCAAACGGTTTGATTACGTTCCAATTTTGAATATATTTGAATTGATTAGAAGAGCTGCGTTCTTTTTTTATTTGAATCATGCGTCATGCTAACGTTTCGGTTGTCTTTTATTTAATTAAAAAAATAGTTGCTATTTAGAATTTGACCTGGACTTATAATTAATTTAAGTCTGAACTATTCGAATTTGAACGATAGAGAAAAATCTTTTTAATGTGCTTAGATTATATAATGTCAATGTGATAGAAACTGACGACAATGAGACGACCGAAACGGTTTTATTACGTTCCAATTTTGAATATATTCGAATTGATTAGAAGAGCGGCGTTCTTTTTTTATTCGAAACGTGAGTCAGCCTGACCTTTCGGCTGTCTAATGTTTTATTAAAAAAATAGTTCCTAGTTAGACTTTTCTATGCAGTGGGACAATAATAGGCTGGTATTATTATTTTATTTTAGTATGAACTTAAAATCTTAGCTTTTCGACTGTGTTTGTCACTGAATTCTTTTAACTGTTTTTTTTTTTCCTATTTTGCAGTGCAGTTTTTTATAACTTAATCAAAGCAATCGTTTTTACACAGATCGAAAACCATCAAACCTGTGACACCCCTCTTTATAGTAATAGACCCCAATATTATGAAGACCAGGTTAAAACTGCTCATAGTGAAATAATTCCTGACCTGTTTTCACGTTCAAGAAAACACGTATAAATAAATGATTGCTCAGTCCACTAGCCTTGCAAGCAACTAGCATTTTATCAAAGAAACACAATTTGCATACACACAAAACACTCCCAACATCATCACAACACAAACATTTTAGAAATTCCACGCCCTTTTGCAACATGGATGTGTTTATTTAGCTCTCCATTCAACGAGTCTGAACCGTCCATATGACCTGGATTCTCTCGGTTATTAAAATTCCTCACATTGTACTAATACTGTGGCTGAGTACACTTGACCGCGCAATTGTGCAGGCCCGCCCCCTCTATCGTCTAATCGGATAGTTTTTACTAGATATGAATGAAACACGTGGTTACAATTAAGTAATACCGCGGTCGGTATTAAAAATGATATTGTGTAAGTTACGTTAGTGGAAGTAGTGTAGGGAGGTAAATATAGCCGGTGGAAGGTACATCGTAAAGTGTTGCCACCTGTTACCATGGATAAATCCATGGTTCATGATTTTAGGTCTTTCGTCGGTTATTAAAATGTAAACCCTACACGGTCCAAATGAAAAACCAACGAAAAACTTTAACGCTGGGGTGGTTCAGAATCATTTATGAAATCCATGGCAAAAGTCTTCGTTACGATGTTGACTTCCACCATGGAAACAAGCAAAGGGTGTTAGAAGAAATACAGATCGGTTTTAATCAGTAAGAGTCTCATGCCCGTTTTCACCATCAATCCCTAATTTTTAAGTATCCCCTAAGACATTTTAGATCAAGCAGAAACACACTCTAAAATCTGCAGACTTAGAGTGCGTTTCTGCTTGATCTAAAATGTCTTAGGGGATACTTAAAAATTAGGGATTGATGGTGAAAATGGGCATGACACTACCTTCCGCTCCGCCCAGAGTGGGAGAAGTAATTTGATGATTTCCCATCGTTAAAAAAAGCCTTGTTGTAAAATAGCTTAGTCAAACATAATTTTTACATTTTTCGAATTTGCTCTGAGAATGTTATGTTTACACTCAAACATAATCTCTATTTAAGTTTTGAAAGAAGTTCTCAAACTCGCCACTTAGCTGGCATCTATTTTCATTTCCTGAAACTCCAAGCGCTTGTTAAGATTAATTCTGTTAATGCCACATTAGCTACTTCCGATAGCTGTCACCCTAAAGTTCTAATTTCAACCGAGTGACGTGTCTCTAATAAATTAAATGGCTAGTTAGTGTCAGATGCAATTTGCAGCGGTTCCAATATCAAGCTAATTTATTAGCAGTGACGTAAATACTGCAGTAAATAGTGACGAAATTAAAGCGCACTATGCTTTACGACTCCGCTGCATCGCTGAATAAAATGCGAGCCGTCACGACAAGGACACTGCAGCCGGAACCAAGGCTGCTATTGCTATAACCTTTGCTGATACCCGGGGAATGCCATGGTCATTACCACTTATTAAAATAAACACAGTTTTTTAAAACAAATATGTAAAGTATGTAATTTATATTTTATGGTGTTATTTTAGTTGAGAACTAGTATGCGGTATTGCGCCGCCGCCGACGCTACAAAGACATCTGTTTCAAGTTATTAAATATTTTAAACTGGTTCACGTTTGTATTGAAAAGTATTTTTAATGGTTATTGTATGTACTGAGCAACGATACATGACGCAGAAGATAAAGTGAACTTTGACGTAGCAGTTTCTAAGTTAGCTCAAATTCTTCCAGAAAAGTTTGTATGACTCAGAAAAGCTTCCCCTTACCATGGTCAAGGACACGGACAGTGGCATTTGGCACTCAAACCAGAATAACGCAGTGCAGAAAAACAAGTGGCATAGTCATGCCAACTCATATGGCATTACATTATTTGGAAACTTCGGATTTGACTAACGATGCAGCTCCATTCTTTTCTATCATGTAAATGAAAAGAGTTTTGTATTTACAAAAGAGTGATGCCGCAGGAGTAAATGAAAAATGAAAAAATAACGTTTACTTTAGTTCAAAATAAAATCGTATCGTCATTAAAATGAGCGACTGATGGTTTAAGGAAAAAGCAAAAGATAAACGTCTTTCTAAAAGAAACTTTAATGGGGTTGGTAACGAGATTGCGAAAAGCAATCTAGGATTTTGAGGCTTCAAAAGTTTGATATAACCAGTTTACTGACAATATTCTTGTTACAATAAGAGTGATGATATTTCTCAGCCAAACCCCCAGGGGAATGTTGCAGCTGTGACAACAGTCACATTTGTAAGTAATCTAATATTAATGAATTAGATTGGACGTAAACATTTATCAATGACTAGCGACCCGCCCCGGCTTCGCACGGGTGCATGTATTATACATATATATAAACCTTCCTCTTGAATCACTCTATCTATTAAAAAAAACCGCATCAAAATCCGTTGCGTAGTTTTAAAGATCTAAGCATATATAGGGACAGACAGACAGGGAAAGCGACTTTATTTTATAATATGTAGTGATAAAGCACCTTTCTGAAATCTTATTCTAGAAGCTTTTATCGGCATGGGCATTGGGCAAGTACTAATGTGACTTTTTCTATTTCAAATTACTTTCTAAGTTTATATTGGTCTGACATCGGTGGAGGAAAAATCGTGAGGAAACCTGGACTTATAATTAATATAAGTCTGAATTCGTCAATCCGCCTTGAGTAAGCGTAGTGATCTTTGCTGATGCCTTCTCTCTATGGGAAGAGGTCTTTGCGCTGCAGTGAGACAATCATATGCTGATATTAATATTATTAGATGCTTTTTTGCTACAACAGATTGAAGAGAGCATTACGATGGAATACAATCAGAATCATATGAGTATCACCGGTCTTGTTAAGCTTAATTTAATCCCAATCCTTTTATTGGATTTCGTATAAAGCAATAAGCATTGAAGTGTACACAATGGGTCTCTGCATTATGTTCGCAGACTGCAATAATGTTATTGACAGTCAGTTTAACATTATCTCTGGGCCCAACCGGAATGAAACGTGGAAAGTTGCAGACGATTCCATTGTTATATTCTTTTCCTTTACTCAAATTGATCAAGGAGACGTCACGGTTATTTATTTCTTTAGATGTTTCATCTTCAACGGATGTCGGGCTGATTCAATTTTGAAATGTTCTTTGAATTAAAAATTGTTGAGGTTTTATACAATTTTATTTACAACATCAAGGAGAACTTCTTTGTTGTAATTACCAAAATTGTTGCCACTAAAATTACAACAATCCTTAGATAAAATCTAAAAGAAAATAATGGAAAACTCAAGACAAAGTTACAGTAATTTGCATAACTTTAAGGTATTCTATAGACTACTAAATACAATAGAGCTCAAAATACACTAAGTTGAAGTCAGTGAAATACTCAGAGATTTGACTAGATTGTAGGTGCGTCAGTTTAGAAGCGATTTCTTCATAAAACCTAATAGCGTTATATTATTTACTTCTGCTTAAACTTTCAATAGGTCAAATTATAAAGAACCCATGATTTAGTTTTAATATTTTAGTTCGACTTAACCGTATTCTTCAGAAGCGCCCTCGATTGGACCTGAAAACATGGCTTGGTATTGAATAATTGGACCTGAGAATAAGGCATATGTCATGCTGGTTTTTAAGTATAAATATTGATTAAGCGATCCCTCGAATCTTACGATTGTACATTATTGTAACCCACATTTGGTTCTTATAATTTGAATATTTAAATGTATAATTAATTCGTATCGATCAAACGCTAAGCTAATATAGAAATCAGTGACAATAGGTGAACCCATTGTCTCAGAATGTATGCAAGTTAAACTGGGGCAAGAGACTCGAGTGGGCACTATATTGTGTCAATTTCTCGAGTAGGTAGCCCCCTTTCTGACGCGCCCCCTGGCGTGCCAGCTGCGCGTTAACTCAATGCTACGTCCATTCTGTCAAGTTCAAGTAAAATAGTTGCTTTTGTAAAACTAAAGTAATTGTTTGCTTCTTAAAGGTCGGAGGCTAATGTGTAAACTTTTAAAGATACGAGTCCCTACTGTTAGGTACTGCGTATTATTCTTGAAACGTTCGCAGTTTTTCTTTTGACATAGTGTGTGTGGCGTTTTCTGTAGTTTTTCTTTTATACTCAAGCTTTTTATGATTGCGCCCTCAATTTTCTTTAGCGTGATTTTTCTCGTATTTTTACGGACCAAAGAAAAATTCAGCTTGTTAAGGATCAGCAATTTTCTTAGTTTGTATGCTTATTTAATGAGTCGTGCGTTTATTTGAAGTTTACCACACGAGTGAAAAGTAAAATTAGACTGTACGCTTCTTTTGGCATGTTCATGGTCAGAGTCGAGTGTTGGCTCTTATGGTGTCTAGACTATGCATGTAAAACCCACAGCCGTAGACTCTTAAATCGTAAACTCTTAAAATATTTATATTGCCTTGCATTGTTGGACCAAGTATAGAACCCTGTATAAACACTTACTCAAAAAGTCAATTTCACAGTCGATAAAGCTCGAAGTTCTTCTTCTATAGAAGAAACATACCTGAATGTTACACAAATTCCTAAATAGAAGTCGTGTGTAAAAATAAAACCCAAAACTGTTTTTGTATTCAAAGAATTTGTTCGCGTAGTGAAATTAACGGTCACACGCATATGGCGCGAAGTCGTTTCTACGCTACACGCATAAAAAATCTTTTATGGGTGACTTGAGCAAATTACTCCAACATCTAAAACACCCTGACTAATTAGTGAAAAGGCTAAAGAATACTTTACGCATTTAAAACCGTCTACGGCTTTAAAAATGCCGTCAAACTTGGTAGAACTAATTTGAATTCTTGTTTTTCACGCAGAGCTTTAGGAACGTAAATAGGTTTGCTACAGTTTAATACACACCATGGTGAATCTCAACACCCTCCAAGACGACTAGACGCATTTTTTTTTGCAATAAAAGCGAAAACCGGCCAAATGCAAACTCACAACAATACACGCTATGTTAAAATTTTAAGTCTCTACATTTTACCGTTCATGAGATACAGTCCGCTGAAAGACAGACTTATGTACAGCGGAGGCTTAGTAATAGGGTCCCGTTGGCAACCTTCTGGCACCCCTAAAAAAGGCAGTTTCATTCGCAGTCATAAAATATTTATTCCCTCATTAAGAGGAAAGAGACTCTTCAAAACTTATTGCAATGTTTACCTACGCTCCGTGCATCTGAGGACACACTCTGAATATAAAATGGTTTACATTGGGAAAATTGTTTTGGTTCGGGACGCGGTTACATTAGCGTTGATTTATATGTTTTTGCTACAGCCGAGTGAATTCAGTTCCATCTTCATTATCATGGTTGGAAGATGTACACTTGTGGAATTAATGTGTTGGGTTAAAACATTAATTGCGATCGAGCAAATTGGCACCAGTCCTAAAGTTGAATATAGAGGGATTATCCAAATCGATGTCCTACAAAGCAGATTTGCAGAACCGAATAAAGTCTTTGGTATCGGATACTTTTGTACCCACTGCGAATGATAATAAAGACGTAACAGCTTTTATATTAACATTTAAATATAAAATTTTACATACAAATGGGCGTTCCAACACGTTCATCGATTTCGATCTACAATGAAACCATCCCGAAATGGAACAATACATGTTAACGCAATAATGTAAGTAAAGAACAAAGGCTTATTATAAAATCAATTATCACGACATTGTGTTCGCGAGTCGGGCTCGCTTGGATCGTGAGGCTTGCAATCTGTCGGGTCCTTAATTGAGGGCTTAGAGAGGTATTGGATGTTAGCGGTAACTTCATTTACTTTGTGCAACGAGGAAAGCTGCAGCTATTTTTCTCATCCATTTACTGAATGATATTGTAAAGAAGTGGACTGCCTCGTTGGTCTAGTGGTCGCAAAGTGCGACGGCTGAACATGAGTTATTGGGCTTTTCATAAGGAATTTCTCAGTAGCAGCTTCGGAGTCTGGATTTGTGCCCGGTTTATGGCAATAGACTCGCCCCTTATTACATGGGACTTGAACATAACTGGCGAAATGTGGGTGTACTAATGGGTACACTTTTGCCTAACCCTTAGGGGATTACATGCGTGATGTTATGTTTATGTTATGCAATAGTATAGGGGTCGTGGCAAACGGTTTCGTAAAAAACGTGTCAGATTTGGAACTTTGACCTTCAATATCTCCGTGAAGTGTTCCAGGTATGGTCTAGCACAAAAAAAAATATCGCAACGATGGGAAGAACATGTAACTTTCGGCTACGTTCAGCTTCTTTTTACACTCTTTTAGCTGGAATGTATTCACTGCTAACGCCTCTATTAACTTAGCCCTCTTCCCTCGGGTAAATCCAAATCCCAAACGTGTACACACGGTCGCAGTGCCTTTTCATATGACATAATAGAACGATGAAGGTACACGAAGTCTAAATTGGAATTGTAATAATGCGGAGTGACATTCGCTGTTACACCCACGCAAACGGGATCCCCTGTGTGGGAAGGTGCTTTTTACATTAATAGACGTGAATGAACATTGTACTGTTGTGTGAAAGGAGTTTGTTCAGACTTTTGTTGATTAAATTCTTTTGGGATGGATTCTTTTGGCTCCTTAACATAACATACCTACATACATAAACGTCACGCCTGTAATACTCGAAGAGTTAGAGGTGTACCTATTAGCACACCCGCATTTCGCCAGTTAGTTTAAGTCCCATGTAATAGGGGGCGAGCCCGAATCATTCGGTTTAATCCGAATCATTAGGTTTATTATAGGTTATTTCATTTTTGTTAAACATACCGACGACTGTGACGTATTGGGCCAGTGGTTAAGGTCTTGCCTCTCATGCATGAGGTTGTGGGTTCGAAACTGGGCAAGTACCAGTGTGACTTCTTCAATACATTTAAACAGACATAACTGACATCGGTGAAGAAAAACATCGTGAGGAAACCTGGACTTAAAATATGTCTGAAATCGCAAATCAGTCTTAAGCAAGTATGGTGATCAATACTCGTGCCTTCTCTGTATGAGGAGAGGCTTTTGCTCTGCAGTGCAGTGGGATAATAGTAGGCTGGCTGGATAATATAACTATTTAAGACTGCCTCGTTGGTCTAGTGGTTAGTGACCCTGACTGCAAAGCCGGAGGTAGTGGGTTCGATTCCCACCCAGGACAAACTTTGTGTGACGAGCATAATTGTTGGTTCTGTGTCTATACTTACTTATCTATACTAATATTATAAAGAGGAAAACTTTGTATTTTTGTTTGTTTTTTTGTTTGTAATGAATAAACTCAAAAACTACTGGACCGATTTTAAAAATTCTTTCACCATTAGAAAGCTACATTATCTGCGAGTGACATAGGCTATATTTTATTTTAGAAAAAATAGGGGTCCGTAAGATATTTGGGTTTTTCGGACCCAAGGTCTCGCTAAAACTCGAGAACGGCTGGGCCGATTTAGCTGATTTTAGTTTTGAAATGTTCGTGGAGGTCTAGGGAAGGTTTGAAGGTGAGAAAATATGGGGTAGGGGTAGGGGTAGTAGGGTTGGGGTAGGGTAGGGGCAGGATACCACGCGAACGAAGTCCCTAAAAACAGCCCTTTTAATATGAAGTCGGGAAGCCGGTCTCAAGGATAGGGTAGGGGAAGGGTAGAGGTAGGGTAGGGGTAGGGGTAGGGTAGGGGTAGGGGTAGGGGTAGGGTAGGGGTAGGGTAGGGTAGGGGTAGGGTAGGGGTAGGGGTAGGGTAGGAGTAGGGGTAGGGTAGGGTAGGGTAGGTGTAGGGTAGGGTAGGGGTAGGGTAGGTGTAGGCTAGGGTTAGGGTAGGGGTAGGGAAGGGGTAGGGTAGGGGTAGGGTAGGTGTAGGGTAGGGGTAGGGTAGGGAAGGGGTAGTGTAGGGGTAGGGTAGGGGTAGGGTAGGGGTGGGGCAGGATAGGGGTAGGGTAGGGGTAGGGTAGGGTAGGGGTAGGGTAGGGGTAGGGTTGGGGTAGGGTAGGGGTAGGGTAGGGGTAGGGGTAGGGTAGGGGTAGGGTAGGGGTAGGGTAGGGGTAGGGTAGGGGTAGGGTAGGGGTAGGGTAGGGGTAGTGTAGGGGTAGGGTAGGGGTAGGGTAGGGGTAGGGTAGGGGTAGGGTAGGGGTAGGGTAGTGGTAGGGTAGGGTAGGGATAGGGTAGGGGTAGGGTAGGGGTAGGGTAGGGGTAGGGTAGGGGTTGGGTAGGGGTAGGGGTAGGGTAGGGGATAGGGTAATGCAGGGTTAGGGTAGGAGTATTGGTAGTGTAGGATACCACGCGAACGAAGTCGCGGCGGGTCAGCTAGTCTGGGTATAATTTATGTATAATATGTATGTATTTATCTATACTTTATCTATCTATACTAATATTATAAAGAGGAAAACTTTGTATTTTTGTTTTTTTGTTTGTTTGTTTGTTTGTAATGGATAAACTCAAAAACTACTGGACCGATTTTGAAAATTCTTTCACCATTAGAAAGCTACATTATCTGCGAGTGACATAGGCTATATTTTATTTTAGAAAAAATAGGGGTCCGTAAGATATTTGGGTTTTTCGGACCCAAGGTGTAAACTCGCTAAAACTCGAAAACGGCTGGGCCGATTTAGCTGATTTTAGTTTTGAAATGTTCGTGGAGGTCTAGGGAAGGTTTGAAGGTGAGAAAATATGGGGTAGGGGTAGGTGTAGGGTAGGGGTAGGGTAGGGGTATGGTAGGGGTAGGGGTAGGGTAGGGGTAGGGTAGGGTAGGGGTAGGGTAGGGGTAGGGTAGGGGTAGGGTAGGGGTAGGATAGGGTTAGGGTAGGGTAGGGTAGGGGTAGGGGTAGTGTAGGGGTAGGGTAGGGTAGGGGGTAGGGTAAGGCAGGGTTAGGGTAGGAGTATTGGTAGTGTAGGATACCACGCGAACGAAGTCGCGGCGGGTCAGCTAGTCTATACTAATATTATAAAGCTGCAGTGTTTGTTTGTTTGTTTGTTTGTTTGAACGCGCTAATCTCTGGAACTACTGGTCCGATTTGAAAAATTCTTTCAGTGTTAGATAGATTAGTTATCGAGGAAGGCTATAGGCTATATACCATCACGCTACGACCTACGGGAGCGGAGCAGTAACCAAAGACGCGGGTGTAACCGCGGCGGACAGCTAGTAAACTATATAAGTATGTATATCAGTTGTCTGGTTACCATAACACAAGCTCTGCTTAGCTTGGGATCAGATGGCCGTGTGTGAGTTGTCCCAAGATATTTATAAAAAAAAAAAATACACACCACGAAGATTATGTTAAACCTAAAAATACCTCATATTATGATGCTGCATACTAAGCCGGACTAAATCCATTACTTAGGTCTCCTCATTGTTATTCTGCACGAGTATTATTCTAGAGAGCTTCAGCTAACGATATTACATGTAAGGAGTTAGCGTAATCGAGCTAGAAATGATCTCACGAGTCGCTACCCTCTGCGGAATGTTAGCTGTCGTTATTGTGGTCCTCCTTCCCAAAATTCATTGTTGCTGTGCAAGCACTAAGCATCTGTACAAATAAATATAACTGAAGTTTCTGTTAGTAATGTCGAAATAATTGCGTTTTTACGAACACGATATCGGGGGGCACGGAAGTGCCCCCGCCAAAGTCGAGCGCGAAGCAAACACTGCCGTACCATCCTTTACTGGAACCATTTCGCCGCATTTTCAGGCCCCTATTTGAGAACCTCTGGATTAGACCCGAACGCAGAAATTTTCGTCATCTAGTAAGCTGTAATCATATACTTAAAATCCAAAATTTCAAGTCTGTAGGTCATTTAGTTCCGAAGTTAAGTGAAAGCAAAGTTTCGCATTTATGACACTCACTCACTCACTCACTCACTCATGATCATCAAAATAGAACTAGTACTTCCCAAAAACTCAGAGAGCGGAAATTTGGTACAGAGTTAGGGTTTAATGGCCACATAAAGGGAAAACTATAAAAACTAGGACAATCGAAGATCTGGAGTACCTGGTGACCCTGATTAGAAAACACAACAGCCCAACCAAACTATTAGAGATCGCGACATACCGCCTTTACAAAAAATATTCAACTAGGTGGGCCGCTTCATTAAAAAAAAAAACAAAAAAAAAAACAAAAAAATAACAAAGAGTGTCAAATAAGAAAATCTAATAAAATAAATCAATATGCCCACGTTTCTACAAAAAGAAGTGAAATCCCACCAAAAACATCCTGTAAAAAACTAGCCAAGTCTCGATGGAGCTGCTTGTTTATCTCTAAAAAGTAATGAAATCTAAACAAAGTCGTGCCAAGTCTAAGGTTCCTTACTGCGATTTCTTTATTATTATAGTTAATGTTGTGTGACTTGGCCGTTGAAGGGTACAAAACCAGGTGCTCCATGACACCATTGCACCAATCTGTCGCCAGAACCGCTACCCATTGACGATGGAAAATTGCCACTTGGAAAACGTTGATTCAATAACCAGTAAATTGAATCATTGATAGAAGTCCGTCTGCACGTCTATTTTATGTTAGATCGATGTTCAATTTGACGCTCCAAAAAGAAGAGAGCAGAAGTCAGCATTGTCAATGCTGAATGCATGTATTGCACAATCAACAACAGCCTAAAATGAGACACTAGCGTCCAATTACCAATACCAGTATGGGCTATTATCTCGCTTAATAAACATAGGTAGTTACAACAGATATAACATTACGTGTACTTAAACAAAATTGACTTGGACACACTAACGTATAAAGAATGTTCAACGGCCAAGTCACACAACATTAACTATAATAATAAAGAAATCGCAGTAAGGAATCTTAGACTTGGCACGACTTTGTTTAGATTTCATTACTTTTTAGAGATAAACAAGCAGCTCCATCGAGACTTGGCTAGTTTTTTACAGGATGTTTTTGGTGGGATAAAAGTTTACACAGTATTTACGCGAAAAAAGTTTTTTCTTAATTTTGGTCTGTTTGTTTGTTACGGGCGATCTCCGAAAGGGCTAGACACGCTTTTTACTGGCAGATAACTGATGATATAAGAAGTAGCTTAGGCTATTATGACGTCAGCTCTTTTTTGTTGTGTGTGTAAATAAAATTAAATAAAATGCTTTTATTTTTAATGAAAGGTTTTATTTTTAGATAACTTGAGTAATTAGAGTTCCGCGCAAAGAAAAATGAAGACCCGACCCCTGTAATAACTGAAATTCACACAAATGAAGTCGCGGGCATAAGTAAGTTTTAAATAAAACTACTTCGTCTATTTTAAACTTTATTTCGGCATTTTTCTTTGGATTATACCTATAAGACAAAGTATTCGTTTTTATGATCGCTTTTATTGTTCAGTTTGGAGAATTTTATATGCTCTCTGAAACTATCGTAGTAAACATATTTTTACTTACATATGAAACTATGAACTTGCGAGTTTTTATGCTTGTGGTTTCATATTGAATTATGTGAATATCAAGAAAAATACAGAGAGAAAGAGAGATAGGGAAGGTCGCCTGGAGGGCGTAACGCTTTTTCCTTACGTGACGATTTCCGCCAGTTAATTCCTGCCGCAATTTCGTTAAGGAACTTCGTTAAAAAGGGCAATTGAAAGTTATTACGCGAAAATGTTTTGCTTTAATATCGAGAAAACGTTCTAGAAGAAATCATGCAATACAAAAAGTTAAAGCTAACAAGTTCCCAGAGACATATCCAAACAAACCGAATTTGAATTCCAGTACAGTCACGCAGAGCGCTGATTTAATCGATTCCTCTCAAGTAAACATCGATATCACTCGATAAGTGCGATTATACAATCTATTACAAATGGGGCCGATGCCAGCAATAATATTTGCATTTTGCGTGTGCCAGCGTCAAAGTGTGATGGAGAGAGCCTGTTTTCTTAAATTGAGTTTACACAGATTGTGAGCCAGTACGCGGACGGTAGCAATTAAGGGTTATAGTTGTTTTAATTGTGTAAAGCAATTAAACGCAAGCTGCTCGAGGGATTAATCGACATGGTTCGGTTAACCTCTTAATGCGTTCTTCTAATTTCTTGTCGGCGTAATTCTAAATAAAATGTTGTTACGTTAACAGTATTACGCATGGCATAAGAACCTATAAATGAATAAAAAAAAGCATGAAAATTAAAATTACGTCAAAAGTTCTCGCATTTTAGTTTTCCACTGAACCTAATAAACAAGAAACAGGATACTTCTGGGTGATATCTTTTTATTTCCTGTTATGTAGGTATTTTAACTAAGATCGTCTTACCAAAAAATATTTTCGACTTTTGCTGAGCAAATAGGCGATATTTTGTCTGTTGGCTCGTGTTGGGTTTGCAGAATGGAATCAACAGCAGTAGCAGTAAAACTTTTTATTATTTTTCTTTTAAAACATACTTAATGGTTTGCCTCATACTAAACGACCTTTTTAAATCCTATCCAAATTTTTATATACATCTCGTCCTACATATTAGTCAGCTCTCATAAGATATTCTTAACGTAGGAATTCTTTTGTTTCAGGTACTTTTCTACAAAGAAACATACTCCAGAACATCTTCTAACTGTTTCATCACACCTAATCTTGTTCTTACAACGTGAATGGTTTTTCACGTTTGTACTGAGTTTTAAACATAACATAAACTCACGCCTTTTTCCCATGGGTAGGCATAAACCACAGAACGCCACCTGCTACGATCCTTACACACTCCTTTCGCCTCATCTACGTTCATACATCTCGTCATGCAAGCACGCCGGTTACGAGTACTCCGCACCTGACCTTTCTGAGTTTTAAACAAACGATCGTATTAAAGTATTAAACCCTTTTATTTGCTATAATGTTTAAATGACTCATTTGGTGGTTAGCGTTGGTGTCCAACGTGTGAACGGTATGGTTACTGCTTCATTATTCGTGGTTTCATTTTAGTATCATTATCAAATTGATTTATTTGAGGTGTGTTAATGATGTGTATTATGTCATTATCATTAGGTATCATGCTTTTACCTTACGGCGTTAACAAGAAAAGATTACATGCTATAATCCACTAGCTTCTACATGCGACTTGTTTGCATGTTTTTTTTTTCACTCATCTTTAGGCGAAAATGCGAAACAGGTAACCTAGCAATCCATTACAAAAAAGGACACTCCATTTAGTTTGTACAGAATCCAACAACAGCTTAAAAAAAAAACATCGACATTCTCACAGCATTCAAAGAGGCTCGAGTCAAAGCTAGATCTAAAAGCTGTATAAAATAAAAGGCTGGGAAAGCGTCGGCGGATTAGGGTTGACAGTCCGAACAAAAACCAGTTTAAAATCCTGGACATTTATTCAACCCTGCTGAATCTGCTTGATTTTAAGTGACACATTAAACATAATCCGGTCGTTGTACTTACAGGTATCTCATTTCTGCTTATTTAATTATTTCTGCGATGAAAATCATAACAGTAAAGTGTCGGAGCCCTCAAAATTCCAGAGACTTGACTGAAAGGTTGACGACTAGAGAATGCCAAAGGAATTAAGTCCGCCTTTGTAGGTACTTTTTCGTTACATAAAGTTTAAATTAATTAATAAAGTTGCGAAACTGAAGTCATACGTACGAACACCCGTTATATACGCATTAAATTACGCAATGGGCAGGGCACATAGCTTGTAGAGCAGACGATCGTTGGGGTCGTAAGGCTCTCGAGTGGCGACTACACTAAGTCGCAGTGTGGGAAGGCCCCCTATGAGGCGGACCGACCACCTGGTATAGGATGTTACCACACCAATCGATCATAGATCGACATCGGTCGACGTGATCGATTGGTGTGGTAGCTTTAATTAATCGACGGATACCGGTCGACTAACCAATCGATCGACAATCGATCGATTGGTCTAATAGAAACTATCGATCGACAATCGATCGATTGGTCTAAGTAATAGAAACTATCGATCGACAATCGATCGATTGGTCTAATAGAAACTATCGATCGACAATCGATCGATTGGTCTAATAGAAACTATCGATCGACAATCGATCGATTGGTCTAATAGAAACTATCGATCGACGTCGACAATACATTCTACCATCGATCGATGGCATCTATCGGCTATCGATCGATTGGTGTGGTAGAAACTATCGATCGACGTCAACTAATCCATTCTACCATCGATTGATGGCATCGATCGACGATCGCTCGATTGGTGTGGTAACACACAAAGATCGTGTAGTCATTGTGGCTATCTTTATGGGGGGCCTATGTTCAGCTTCAGCAGTAGACGTCGTTCAGATGATGATAAAATTGTCAAGAATATTTAAAAAAAAAACAGGTATTGCCATATTTTAGGCAATAACACGACACAAATTCTAATACTTCAGGCCGCAGCCCTAAGTGTAAGACAATTTCGCAGTGCCACAGAATTTCACATCAAGAGAAACTGTTTCTACTTAAACACAGCTATAAGTAGGTACGATTGTGGTTTCTTAGCAACTGTTGGATGGGCTTTAATTTTCAGGAACTATTTTCAAATTAAATGAGTACCTAAAATAATTTAATATTATTTTATATTCTAAAAAAACTCTTGTACGATATAATAGACACAGCGGCCAAGAAATTGCTTGGCTGGTACAATATAACAAAAAATAACAAACGTACTAAAAACAATAAATAAATTAAAAAAATATTTCAGTGATAGTGGTAGAAATAAAAGAAAAGAATACTTGGTACGTCTCGGGGGAGGCGTTTGCCTGCATTGGGGCATTATAGGCCGGTAAAAAATAAAAAGTTATAAGTATCACTCAAAAACACGATTAATTAAAAATTGATAGAAAATCTTTAATTAGCCAAACTGAAACAAAAACTACACGTTTAAAGACTATAAAAAGTTCTTACTAGTTAATTATTTTTAACCTACATGTTTGTACCATGTAGTTAACGAAATAATGTAAAGAACCTTAATTAAATACTAAAAGTCTGAAACATGCCTAATTAGCTTTAACATAAACCAAAACACGGTGTTGAAGAAAATATTATTCTACTTGAATGTAAGTTGTTTTATTAAAACAACGTGGAAGACTTTGATGAAATGTATGGGTATCAGTTGCGATACTCTGAACTTTTGGCCACTTGACAGCTATGCGGATGAATTTTTTGATGCTCTATATGCTTCCTCCTTTATTTTTTATTAATTGTAAATTGATTACCTCGTTGGTCTAGTGGACACAAAGCGCGATTGATAAATATAATGTCTTTTGTTGGATACCCAGGTCGGGCAAAGTGTTATTGGGTTTTTTCTATCAGGAATTTCTCAGTAGCAGCCTCAGAGTCTGTATTTGTGACCAGTTGATGGCAATAGGCTCGCCCCCTATTTCATGGGACTTAAACATAACTGGCGAAATGAGGGTGTACTACACGCGTTTTTTTGAACCTTGATAACGCTTCCCTGTCGAATTCTTACTGTAAGAAGCTCACCTTTTATTTTAGTCACCAAAGAAAATAGCGTTGATACTACGTTTCTACGCCATTACACTTTTTCAACCCATTGGCTTATCACTATAAAGTCAAAGCTCCACCTCGGATTACCCCCCTGTCAGGCTTTACTTTGCAAGCAAAAAAACACCTAATGGACACTTAGTTTCTCCGCGGGACACAAACGGCTCGCAATAATCGTTTAAGTGAAGTCTAAATGAGTTTTGCATTCTTAGTAGCTCCGGTCTTGCATTTAATGTTTGTTTGAATTGCATCCAGAGAGCTTTAGCTGTGTGTGGGTGCTATTACTTTGATGCGAAGTTCCAGAGCAGGTTATAGTGTTGCATATATTGAATAACCCGCTTATTGAAAATGGCTGCGCCCTCTCAAGTTTGAAAAGTCAAGTTTACCGGGGCTTTGTTTAAAGTCTTGAGTTTGTGATTGCAAATCTTGATGTTCTTTATTGGCAGATTCTGTTGGCGATAGACACATATTTGTTTTATGAATTCCTCTTTAATGACCATTAAAAATATTGGTCTTAATTAGAGAATACGTAAAGCCTTTGTTTGCGACTCGAAGGACCAAAGATTCTAGTAAATGGTCTTCCTAAAAAAGTTTTTCTTCAATTGTTGTTTTACAAACCTTGAAACTAAAAAGATGTTGTGTGCCATTCCAATTTATCTTACTCTTGTCTAGGGTTGCCAGGCGGAGATATTCAGCCTTCTGAAATGCGTGTCCGGCAAAAGTAGTCGGTGTCCGGCCTGTCCGGCTTTACTTAGGCTATTTACATTCAATTCATTGGAAGTTGAGACGATTTTATGATAGAAGATCGAAATCGACATAAAATCCTGCTTTTTTTTTACCCAAAACTCCAGCTAACTGGCTGGTGGTTCGGCTTTCCGAATTTAGTATGTGGCAACCCGTGTCGTGTCTCTGTAACCCTGAACCAGTTTTGTATTCTGAACGGAATTCAATAAGCTGTCACTAACTACAGGGTGGGTTGGAGGCAGTCCAATATTTTAATAGATTCTGGATCGCGTGGCTTTCGGTTCAGTTTATTGAACACATTTCTCCAGGCTTTCGACTCTTTATTTGGAATTGGAAGTAAAAGTTCGACTTGTTTATGCTGCGCAAGTGTTGTAAAGAAGTGCCTCATAGCTTTAGTCACACGGCTTCTAGCTTCTAAGAAATACTTATGGAAGCAGTTCTCCTTTAGAATTCGTATTTATTACTTTTACCCGCGACGGAACGAAGAAGGTGTCATGCGTTTAGGGTGAGAGGTTGTTTGTTTGTGCAAACGAATGTTCCCATCCAAAACGGTTGGATCGATTTACATACGGTTTTCTCTAATGGCTCATTTTCACTAGTCGATAGGGCCCGCATGCGGGGTGCGACAGATTTCTGGAACGCATGCCACAGGGCCCGCATTCGGTGAACCGTTTTCATTAGTCGATAGGGCCCGCATGCGGGGTGTGACAGATTTCTGGAACGCATGCCACAGGGCCCGCATGTCGATATCACGGTCAGTAAAAAGCATGCGCGGCGGATCCCCGCATGTGGTGTAACGACTTGTAACTTTCATTGGTTGTTATGTCGCATGCGGGGACTCACCGCATGTGGGCCCTATCGACTAATGAAAATGCGCCATAAAGGGTTCGTCATTCGCCGGCGATGGTTCTTTGGTAGGTGTTATGGTGTTATTTATACCTACCATGCGTTTTTGCTGCTTTGAAGGCGTAGGTGGTCTGGTCATTTCTTCGTAAATAATTGCCAAGATGTGAATACACCATCTCTACACGACAGTACACTTTCCCTATCCTTGCAGAATTGTGGTCAAGACAAAATCTATCCGTAATATGTAAAATTAAGCAGATTTTTTTTTGTTTAAAATCTCTTATCTTTGGAACTACCCGTCGAATCTTTTATATAATAATAGCTAGATTCATGAAGAATATAAAAAAAATAACGAAAGCCGTAACTTAACGCGGCTGAAAGAAACCGCGCGTACAAACAACCCACCCAGCACACGGTTTAAAACGGATGTCTGCAAAAATAACATCCCCATTCACCCCTTTAAAATTATGTTTACCATACAAGTCAAACACCATGACAATAAACACAAACAAACAATGAATTGAACCCACATTTGTAGGTTAAGGCGTTAAACTAAAACTAGGCTATCGATTTAACGTTATTACTGACTTTGTTTGATAAACTAATAAGTATACAGGATGACTATGAAAAGTTTTAGTTGCGCAGTAATCGAATTGCTTCCTATTTATGATTTCGTTTACTAGGTACTTATCTATATATTATTTATACTAGCTTATGTTCATGAACATAAGCTAGTATACGAAATCATGAATGATTTCGTCTGCATGAATGTTGGTTATCAGCGGGGTTAAATTTTTGAGTTATTCTGTTCGGATCCCCTAGAATCTGATCCCCTGCTGAATTATTTTAATTCATGTTTTAAATGCTGTCTGCTCCAAGGGGATCAGATCAGGGAATCAGACCGGAATATCATGTTTTAATTGTTGTCTGCTCCAAGGGGATCAGATCAGGGGATCAGACCGGAATATTATGTTTTAATTGCTGTCTGCTCCAAGGGGATCAGATCAGGGGAACAGACCGGAATATTATGTTTTAATTGCTGTCTGCTCCAAGGGGATCAGATCAGAGGAACAGACCGGAATAACTCAATTTTTTTTCCACTAATTATTTTTCTAAAATAAAAGAAGCCTAAGCTATTCCATAAAATATCAGATATCTGCTAGTAAAACTCCCGTCTAAATTAATATTTATAATTTATTATATTGTATTTATATTTTTTCTTACTCCTCCGCTATTCTTTTCTGATTAATTTCGTTGCGGGAACCAGGGCAGTTAATCGTTTCTCTGGGACTTGTCGAGCTTCATTGCCTCGGTGCTTTTCTGGTGGCCTCCACTGTTGATTCTGGCTTTTAGGAGTTGCAGTGTTGTCCCGTCAAAATTAGTCCAGCCGTTTTGGAGATTAGCCGGAACAAACAAACAGACTCAATGTAGTACTTACATATGTTGTACCTACGTAATAAATGAAGTACTAACTCATGTTAAAATGAAAGATTATTAGTAAATAATGAATTCCAACTGAGTACGAATTCGTTTACTGGTCATTAAAGAGTTGATTTTGGCTGCAGTCCCATAAATTATTACATTGTAAATTCACAAGAGACCTAAATGTTTGTCAGAAAACGTTCGAATGAATGGATGAATGAATAAATAGATACGTAGTGACTATGATGTTGAATTTATATTTTAGTATTATTTTTCAGCCGGAGATTTATTCCGTTTTGTATCGCAATAAATATTGAGCCGACAACCGTTAATCAGATTTGGCCGTTGCGATTCCGAATACGTCTGGCTGGAAAAATAAAATACTGTTTTTTTTATAATTTATTCGAATAAAATTCTGTTCGACATTTAAATGAAATTGATTAATGCTGAATGGGAAATTAGCATGTATGTGTGTCGTGACGTTTTGTCTAAACACTAGCTTCTACCCCGCGACTTCATCCGCGTGGGTTTTTTTGTCCCGCGTTATGTTACGTGTTAGTTTACTGCCTTTATCCCGTGGATCGGAGCGTGATGTTATATAGCTGCTTTTTCCCGTGACTTCGTTCGCGCAAATGTCGGTTATCGCGGACGCAGACAAAATTGCAATATAAAAAGCAGCCTTGTCCTTTCTTAAAGTTCAAACTTACTCTGTAGGTACCAAAGGAGAATGGCGGGACTACACGTAATTTGGGACCCAGTGATAGAAGTAGTGTGTAATATTGAAACTGATTTGTAGTTAAAGAACGACTTAAGGCTAACCAAAAATCAAATGGAAAGTAGTTTGAAAAAGTTGGGAGAAAAAAAATATGAATGGTGGAAGATTATAACCTAAAATAATCTAAAAGTAAACTAAGACTCGCAATTATTGGTTATTATTTATTTATACGTACTATATTATTATTTATTTTATTCCGATGCTAATTATCAGTCATATACCCGTTTAGCCAGATTCACCTGTAATTAATATTTTTGCATAATATCACAGGAAAAGGAGGCAGCTTTATGTCTCCTGGAATATTCTTTAAAAGCACAGTTGATGTACTTTTATCTACATTTACCAGAGTTTTGTTGAATAAAACAACATTTATTTATTTAAAAACTTTTATTTATTTTGTAATTACTTATAAAATATTCAAAACATACGAACATTGTATCTTCCTTTAATCTTGTTTTCGTTCCTAGATAGTATTTTATGATAAATAATCTTTTTACCTAATCAAAAGATTATCTAAGAAGCTAGCTGGTGCAGCGACATAGCTTTGGTGTCTGGGATAATCCACGTACCACAAAATGCTCATACCATGTGAGCAAGAGTCCACATTCATGTCCCCAAAAGGCAATGGCGATAACAACAACAAGAGCAGAGTTTCTGTGAGAACTGTTCACCACTCTGCCTGCAAATAGCATGGCACGCATACTTTATTGTTAAAGATTAACTGAAACAATATACAAGTAAAAAGTTGACAAAATACAAATGAGTCAACTAGAGTCAAAAACCGCAATGTCCTATGTAACTACAATGGATATCCATTGTAGTTACAAAGGACATTCTAGTTGACTCAAATGTAAAAATAATAATATGAATAGGTAAGTAGAATATTTATTAATTTCATAACCAACCTGTTTGACCATATATTTTGGTCAATAAAAAATAGTTAAAAATACTGCTTGATAAAACTTAAACCATTTATTGCTGTTGTAAAATAATTAATCTTAATTTGACATCTTTGTTATATATAGTTTCCATGGTTACGGTATGACATTACACTTGACTTTCTTTTTAGGTTTTTTTTTCAAGCATAAATACTTTTTAGATATAAATGAATTTGAATGTAAAAAGTATTTATGCTCGACATTAAACACGGGGTCTTATCTATCAGATATTATTATAATGTTTTCTATTCGGATTACCATTTCAGTCATGTCAGGACGAAGAAACTGATTTTCAACTACGTACTCCTTATTCTCAAAATAGATTGCCACATGCAGCACAGACATTACAATGGTCAAGTTGTTAGTTGTTGTAGGGTTTCTTGTTCAGAAATTCAACAAATTAGTTCACATATATACTCACATCGCGCGGGTACACCCATCTTTGAACTCTTTTAACAATTTGATGACTTTTTTCGGACAAGCGATGTCTTCTGTGTAATTTACAATAACGCACCGCATTTGCACAGTTTGACAAAGTCCAAATCACTTGCGTCATCCAGTAGTAAATTCCGTAATTTAGGTTGGTATACAGCATAATCAGTCCAAAGGTAAAGCCAAGTCGTCAAGAATTTACAAAACCGCCGAAATATTATTTGTTTTTTACAACGCTAACCGTTGAAAATAGTGTTGCCTATCGATAGTCGACTACCGCTGAACTATCGATAGCCTATCGATAGTATCCATATTATTGATAGATAATATGATACAGTATACGTATTTTTATAATGATATACAAAAATAGTATCGAAAGTATTAGTTCCGTTAATATCGATAGTATCGATACTATCGAAGTCCAGCATATGTTTAGGAGCAATACTGTCGATAGTATTGATGGTATCGATAGTGTGAGCTATCGATAAAACTATCGATGTTGTAATACTCGTACTATTGATAGTTTTACAAACTATCATTAGTATCGATAGTATTACTTTAAAAAATCGATATACTATTGATAGTATTATCATGTAATAGCATCGATCCTATCGATACTTTTGCTTCCAATTAGTTAATTTGTGATATCGATAGTATCAGTGGTTTAGCATTGTTACTAGTTTTCGAGGTCATCTATCGATAGAGAAACTATCGATAGTTGGGCAACTCTAGTTGAAAACAAATATGTCAACAAAAATGTCAATACAAATGTCGTCAGTGTCAATTTGATACTGACGTTCCGTTTCTCCGTTTCATGTAATCCATTACGTATGTAGCAAAATAATGAGTCTTATTTTTTTACGGTCTATTTACATGGTTCGTATGTTTCATCGTTATGGGTTTTCAGAATATTTAACAACTTTTTAACAAGATGTATAAGTATAAAAGAAGGAAAATCACCAAGCGAAAACGAACTACTTTTTATCTAATCATTAGCCTAGAAAGGAATGTAACTAAAAGTTTCGTTTAGAAACTGCACGTTGATTTTCTTTATTAATTATGAATAATTAATAACTTTTGATTCCCGTTTTGTAATAACTCAGTATTTTTTTGTACAACACTTATTTACTTGATATTATAATTAATAAAAAGTAGACCGTGCACATCGCTCCGTTAATTTTTAAAGTTTTTGGGTCCGCTCTTGCCATCCTTCTTTCATCAAAATCGGTTATGTGGTTTAGACGTGAAAGCGTAACACACAGACAGACAGAGTTACTTTCGCATTTATAATATTAGTAAGGATTCCTCATGAATCTGGCTATCAAATACAAAAAAAAAATATCCAATCCGACGTGGTAATCTCTTCCCGCGTTTAAACTAAACAAACAAACATAAAGCTCTCCAGCTTTATTATATTAGTACCTATAGATATAGACGTCCAGAAAACGCGGCGCAAAATTAAATAGTTGCCTTTTATTAATGGTCCTTCGCACACAAAGGCCTTCCTTCACTGAAAGGGACATAAGCTTCTTGCAAGCTTGACCAATGGGCTTTTGAGACGTATAAATGAACATTTTTCTGCTTCGTTGGTCAAATAGCTTGCGTTTTCAACCGTCTTTCAAAGATGAATATGTCCTTCAACTAGGGATCGCCTGATACAAACATAGGTTCTTTCAATTTTACTCCGGTTTCTGGTTTAAATTTTGCTTTGTGATGTCTCCTATTAGCAATATGTCTTCACCTTCGACACCGTTACTTTTAACGGTATTTTGATATCATTATGGCGATTTCGGTTTAGGCTTCCAATAGTAAGTATAAGTAGTAAGTATGTAGTAAGTATAAGTCGACGGGTGAAAGGCAAAATGTATTAAGCGACAATTTGGTTGTGTTATATTTTCAACCTTATTAGGCGTTTGTATACACATCTAATAAGGTTTAAAATATAACACGACCAAATTGTCGCTTAATACAATTTGCCTTTTACCCGTTGAAGTTAATTTTAAATTACAGATACAGCTGACTCCAAGAGAATAATAATAATACCAACCTATTATTGCCCCACTGCAATGCAAAGGCCTCTTCCTATACAGAGAAGGCACGAGCATTGATTGCTCAAGGCGGATTGGCGATTTTAGACTTATATTAATAAGTCCAGAAGGATCCTACCGCCATCTCTTAGAACAGTACCATTTAAATATTACTTTGTAATTTTTGCTGTTGGATTTTCTACTATCGGTGCTGAGCCGAGCGTTGGAAATAGCTGTCAGCACAGGGACGGAGCCCCGACGGGGCCAAACGAATGCCGGGTTTGCGGGACATCTTAACAGGATACCGTGGCCCCGGAACGTAAAGGGCAACAGAAGGAACAGGGTGGTTTTTTTAGTCAGAAAAAGTCTGACAGTCCCTTCCGCCCCACCCAGGGCGGAATTTTTCCCACCTCAAAAAAAAAAAAACAGTGCGCAAGGCAAAGTAATATTAAAATAATACTCTTTTAAGAGATTTATAGGCCCCCAGGTTTCCTCACAATGTTTTTCTTCACCGATGTCAGTAAAGTCCAAGATAAACTTAGAAAGTACATTTAAATTAGAAAAAGAAGAGATCAAGAGAAAATAAGCATAAATAACTGACCTTATAACGTTCACAGATAAACTTACATAATTGGAGTCTCCCAAACTCATAATTCACTATAATTATACAAGAGATAAGTTGAACATGCAGGGGTTATCAGTCATGGCGGCGTAAACGCACCGTTTGTTGTGCCAGTGAATCAATCAACTGAGTCTTATCTTCTAATTGATGGGAACCAATACGGAATGAGCTTCCTAGAATGTTTGTGTGTTTGTTGTTCTGTAGTACGGGAAATGAATGTGTGTGGTAGTTAAGGAATTTGTGTGAGGGGTTATGCTGTGAGTAATGGATTGTTTTGAGATGGTGAATCATTACTGTTTTTGTATCTTAATAGTATATGTGGTGTAAAAAGATTTTTTTAATTTTATTTTATTTTTACAAGCTTTTATTTAGCTTGCACTGTTCGTATGTAAGTAAGTTGTCCTTTCAAAATTTGCAAATCATTTTTCGACCATTTCGTCGTATCCTGCGAATAGGGGCGTAACTGCATAATAGCTACTTTTCAGGAGACACTATTTTGTGTTTAATTAAATTAAATGTGACAAAATATGTATTGGTGGTTTAATATAATGTGTATTGGTATTTTATGGTTTGGTTAGCATTATTTTTAATAAATTATCTTTATAGTTTATACGCATTTTGTCCCTTAAATCCTTTTTCTCCGTTGTGTTAAGGCTTAGTACGTCTAAACTTGAGAAATAAGTTACATTATGCCTTTTATCTGCGGAAATGTCGAGGCCACAACCGCCTTAATGCCCTGTATAGGTTTTTTTCATGCTGGTTTTTATTTTTATGGCATAGGAATTTGTGTATCATAACTATTTTAACATTACTAGGAACATGTGAATGTTATAAAAGAATATATAATATTTTATTTAAGAATATAATATTTAATAATTATTACTAAACTTTAGTAATACAAGCATAAAAGTTTTTTATTTAAAAATTAGTTTACGCTCGCCGCAACTAACAATCTCCGCGTTCCGCCGAATACTAGCCGTCTAGCCGAGCGGGCCCGAGCGGCGCTAAGACGCACTCGCCGCGTCCCCGCACCCCCACTACTCGCGTAGAACGAAGGCGCGACGGCGGTTGTGGCTTTTTTCTTCGTTGAAAACGTAGTGCTTAAAATTGTGGCTTTTTAGAAAACCTAATTATTTGATAACCTGTGCGGTTTTTAATTGTTTTGCTAAACTGGTTATCTGTGGTATGACGAGCAGAATTGAATTATGCAATAAAAAAAGAAAGCCCTTATGTTCGTTAGGGCACTATTCGTAGGATACGACGATTTGTTGTTATCCTATTGAGTTGAAATTTTGTATACACCTTTAGTTCTGATGACAATACAATGTCCAATACTCAATATAGTAATAAATTTTAAAATAAAGCTTGTATTAAAAATATTTTTTTAAATAGTTTTTTATTTCGGGATGCAAAACAGGAGTTCAATGAAATGTTATACAGTCATGCTAACTTACCAATAAAACAAAATACTTATTATACTACTAACAACATTATCCACTTATTACTAATTTGTTGATTGGTAATGCTACGTGAGATAAAAATAAAAACAAATTAATTACATAAGTGAATGTGAATGCAGTAAAAGATTCATAGGAGCCTTACCTGAATTCGGTGTTAAAATGAAACAAACAAGCGATCTCTAATTAAATAATTTGCAATATCAATCAGGACCATTACCCAGAATCCTAACCAAACAAAATAACAGTACCGCCCCATTATAGTTACCTATCTGTGGTACCGCAGACGAACAATCTTACTAATATACATAATTATATCTATATCCATACTAATATTATAAAGAGAGAGATTTTGTTTGTAAGTTTGTATGTAGGGGGTAATCTCCGGAAGTAATGAACCGATTTTGAAAATTGTTTCAGAAATTGGAAGCTACGTTATCACTGAGTGCTATAGGCTATATTTTATTATCAAATAATTAGGGATCCGTAAGAAAAATCACGCGAAAGAAGTCGCGGGGAGAGTGCTAGTAATATTATAAATGTGAAAGTATGTATGTATGTATGTTTGGTTGTTCGTTACTTAATCACGCTTTAACGAATGTACAGAATTAGCAGGCTACACATAAACTCAGGCCTTTATCCCATGGGGGTGGGCAAAAACCACAGAACTCCACCTACTACGATCCTTACATACTCCTTTCGCCTCATCTACGTTCATACATCTCTTCATACAAGCACGCCGGTTACGAGTACTGCGCACCTGACCTTTCTAAAGAACCCCACCAATAAGGTGAGGTTGTATTTAAACACGTAGGATATTTTTTTGTTCCCGTGGGGTAGTTTAGGACATTGGCTTAATTCTGAAAACGCAGACGAAGTCGTAGGTAGAAGCCAGTACCTAGATGATATTACATCACAAACAAAGAAACAAAGATGTATAATCACGTTTATAAACACGTATGTACAGTAGCGGTCATAAATGCATGCTAAGGTGTGAATTTCTGTGAACACGGGCCACACAGGCCATACCTACATCTGTGTGTATAAGTGATGTATTCAAAGTTAAAGTCAAATCATTTATTTAATTAGGCCATTATAAGGCACTTTTGAACGTAATAACACAGTACATAAGTACACCTCAAAATTCACACACGACTTCGAAAGGTCGTAAGTTTAACCAAAGTGTCAATCGATTTGCTTTGTAGATTGCTACTCCACTTATGAACGTTACTGTACACTATTGTGTGTATTGTAATTTCGGCTTATTTTAAAGTCTGCGCAAGCAAAATCACAGGCAGAAGCTAGTACTTCCTAAAGACAAGGAAATACGAATTCCTATTCAAATTAGGTACCTCGCCCACGGCTTCGGTCTCAGCGTAAACAAGGTTCGTGTAATTAAATCTAAATGCGTATCTTCATTCCTTGCGAGTTCCGTACATAGAATGTTTACGTGTTCCGTAGAATGTTGATCTATGCGTAGTTGAGGTGAGGTGGGCCGAAGGATGGGGGAACAGCGGATGAGGGAGATGTAGTAGGAAGAGGAAATTGGGTATTCAAACATTCCAAAAGGTACCTATGGTTCCCGTTGGATAACATATCAATATTGACGCGGAGGAAGTCGCGGGAAGAAGCTATCTACAGGGTGTCCCAGCTAAGGACGTCCAAACGAAAATTTTGGACTCCTCCCTTCCTGGGCTATCCAAACCACCCCCATGTATGTTCTACGATTTTTTGCGGTTTAGGAGCTAAACGACATTTTAATATTTTTTTGGGATATTCTTTTTTACATCAGATTTTGTAGATTTTCTCTTTTTGTGTCGCATTTTTTGGAAATATTTTAATTGATAATTCATCCTGAAAGTATGGTCTTCGATCGATAAAAACAACTGTCTGTCTTATTGTCACCCGAAATTACTTAAACTTAGTTCAAAGGCAAAAATGTTGTTTTGTAAATTTCGTTGCAGATTTTCGGCTCTTAAAGAAAAATCACAATAAGGGCCCAAATCACGTTAAAGTTATTTCAAAATCTTCCACGGACCTTCAGCTCTTTAAAACAGTACAAATAACTAGTATTTTACGGGTCATTATTCGGAGCAATTGAAGCTTGAACATGGTAAGGCGAAAAATACAATATTTTAGAACATAAGTGACACCTAATGAAAATGAATTAAAATGAACTTTTAACAAGTTTTCAATGCAATATGAGCTCTATGTCATGTTTATTATTTGCACAATGGTGATTTGGAGTGGTTAGTAAAGTTAGGTTAGGGTTAGGTTAGGTTGATCTCTACCTCCCTCCCGACCCGCAGCAGGCGCACCGGGCGTCGGAGGAGGGCTTATGCCGACCTCCTCCGGCCCCCCTAAATGGGTCCAGGGGCGGCAGACTCGGGGACGTCTGTCGCCCCCCATTGAACTGGACCCGAGGTGGCGGCGCGTAGTGTTCCCGCGCGCCCCTCTATGACGTCGCGGGGGGAGTCAAACACCTCGCTCCCCCCTCTGACCTGAGGTGGCCCGCAGTGGCGGGCCGGCACCGGCCGTGGATAGCGGAAAGAAAGTGGTTTCCCGCAATCCACGGCTTATGTGTGAGAAGGAACACCGGGGTGGTTTTTAGTCAGTAAGAGTCTGACAGACCCCTTCGCTCTCCCCGGAGCGGAGGACATCCATGAGGATTTTCCACCCCGGAACAAAAAAAAAAAAAAAAAGGTAGTTAGGTTAGGTTAGGTAAACCTAACCTAAGTTTAGTAATTTTTTAAAATTAGTGATGTTATTTAATAAAGTCAATGACATAGAGCTCAAATTATGTTGAAAACTTAATAAAAATTTGTTTAACCTAACCTAACCTAACATAACTACCTAACCTAACTTTACTAACCACTCCAAATCACCATTGTGCAAATAATAAACATGACATAGAGCTCATATTGCATTGAAAACTTGATAAAAGTTCATTTTAATTAGGTTTCACTTTTTCGTTTTTAAATGAAAGCCGATGATAATGAATTAAAACGAACTTTTATTAAGTTTTCAATATAATTTGAGCTCTATGTCATTGACTTTATTAAATAACATCACTAATTTAAAAAAATTACTAAACTTAGGTTAGGTTTACCTAACCTAACCTAACTACCTAACCTAACCTAACCCTAACCTAACTTTACTAACCCCTCCAAATCACCATTGTGCAAATAATAAACATGACATAGAGCTCATATTGCATTGAAAACTTGTTAAAAGTTCATTTTAATTCATTTTCATTAGGTTTCACTTATGTTCTAAAATATTGTATTTTTCGCCTTACCATGTTCGAGCTTCAATTGCTCCGAATAATGACCCGTAAAATACTAGTTATTTGTACTGTTTTAAAGAGCTGAGGGTCCGTGGAAGATTTTGAAATAACTTTAACGTGATTTGGGCCCTTATTGTGATTTTTCTTTAAGAGCCGAAAATCTGCAACGAAATTTACAAAACAACATTTTTGCCTTTGAACTAAGTTTAAGTAATTTCGGGTGACAATAAGACAGACAGTTGTTTTTATCGATCGAAGACCATACTTTCAGGATTAATTATCAATTAAAATATTTCCAAAAAATGCGACACAAAAAGAGAAAATCTACAAAATCTGATGTAAAGAAGAATATCCCAAAAAAATATTAAAATGTCGTTTAGCTCCTAAACCGCAAAAAATCGTAGAACATACATGGGGGTGGTTTGGATAGCCCAGGAAGGGAGGAGTCCAAAATTTTCGTTTGGACGTCCTTAGCTGGGACACCCTGTATTTACATATTTATCTTTAAAAATATTAAAATTTTTCTAAGCGCAGAACTCGAAAACGGCTGGACTGGCTGATTCTTTTGTGTTCGTAATTTCCGTTTTTGTCTTCCCGAGGGATAATTTTGGACTGAATTTTGAAATCTACTTAGAAGAAATCGTGGGCAGAAACTACACTTGAGAGCAATAAAATCGCACACCTTGACTTTTTTTTGTTAAGGCAGTTTTTTTCATGAATCTGAATAAATATTTATTTTAAATTAACAAGGGGTGTGCGATTTTATTGCTCTCACTTTGAAAATATATTCCTCCTAAAGCCAGTTCAATATCGCAACAGTTCAGTGCATAATTTAACATCTTCAAGGAAACCGGTCGGTAACCGTGGAGTGCAGTCGACAGACTAATAAATATTCAGAGCAGACGTACTCGTATGCAGGTCTATTTCTGTTCCTAGGAAGTATCGTTTGTATTATTGTATTCACGACTTAGCCGCTTGTCTTGTCACAGAATTAGGGTGTGTCAATAAGCTAGGAATCGTTTTGATTTTATTAGGAGATGTTGCTTTTGTGTGCTTACTTTTGGTTAGCATTCGATATCGTTAAGAATGTTACCTACCTGTTCCGTTGTAACTGATTCTGTCACGATCCGCAAAGTGGATTTTGTTTTTATTACACGACTGCCCAAAAAAAAGGAGTGTTATGTGTTCAGGGTTAATGTATGTATGTATGTATGTGAGTTTCTTTATTCCACCATAACTTTTAAACGCCTGAACCGATTTAGATGTATGGGGTATCGTTACAATCCTTGCATCGTTCCGAGTAACATAGGCTTGTTAAAAATAAAAAGAAACCGGTGTGGTCACTTTAAAACGTAAATTAATACCAGCCTCAATTTATTTATTTTTATGAATCTGGTCGTGTCCATGTTTATCGTCTAGGATTTGACAAGTAGATTTAAAAAATATATAACACTGTTAATAAAAAACGTCGTAAAAAAAACTAACGAGTAAACAAAGTACAAATATGTGCAATTTTCGCAGTCGTGTTTTTTAATTTTTTTAATTATAGTAGCTTGTTTTACTTATTTTTTTACTTTAGGCAACAAGGGCCTAAGAAAAATAAATACATACATAATTATGAACAATGCCTATAAACTGATACATAGTAAAAACAAACTTTAAAACTAAAAATTACTCGCGCTCTGCGCTGCAAAGTATCACCTAGTCTTCCGCGAAGTCGTCAAAGCAAACCAAACGAACATCGTTTTCGCCAGTTACACCCATAATATTCAGATTCCACAAGATTCAAAAGTGCCTGTAGATGATTATAACAACGCGTGTGCATCGCATTGTACGTGGTGGTATGCACGCGTTTTGTCGTTTTGGCAGGTTGAAATAAATGTTTTGACTTTGCATTGTCATCAATGACCAAATACCGTAGTCTTTGTAGTTAGGTGCTCAGATTATCAACGAAAACACACACCACCTAAAAGAAACTAAAACTCAGATCTAAAACAAAGGTCCCCACTGTTCTAGAAAATAATCTGACGTGTACTACCTCCATTAGCCATAAGCCCATCTTATACCAGGCCTGTATAAATAATCAGCTAAGTGCATATACGCCGAGAACTTTCATCCGCACTTTTATGACGGTCTTGCCATCACATTCAGCGGTGCTAGCGTTCGGGGAGCCTCGTCTTCGGTCGGTAATGGCCGACGAAATTAATATGGACGCTGTAAATTGTGATGTTAGCCTCTATGTGGCTGGTAATATTGGGTTTGTGGTTGATTGTTAGGTAATCTCCTTTTATGAGAACATACTTTAGTGTATTCTTGTGAACAGATTGTCGTGAAACCAGGAAAAGGTGCAAAACGAGAAGGTTCAACTTCAAATTGACATAACATAACAACACGCCTGAAGGGTGAGGCAGAGGTGTACCCATGAGTACACCCACATTTCGCCAGTTATGTTTTGAAGTCCCATGTAATAGGGGGCGAGCCTATTGCCATCTACCGGACACAAATCCAGACTCCGAGGCTGCTACTGAGAAACTGATGGAAAAACCCATTAACACTTTGCCCGACCTGGGAATCGAACCCAAGACCTCATGCTCAGCAGTCACGCTTTGCGACCACTAGACCAACGAGGCAGTCTTCTATAAATTAACTAGGTCCTTTTAACAAGTTTTCTGTTCAAAATAAATAATGATAAGAAAAGAAAGAATGATGACATCGAGGTAAAATTAAGAAAGAATTCTGAATCACAATCTTTCTTAACATCTTCAAAATTTAATTTACATAAATCGAATTTTATCGCTTGTGAAATATGCAAAGACAGTAAAAGTTTTTATCGCCTCCCCTAGCTGAGTTGACATAATCAACGTCGAGAATGACAAGCGAAGTTATTTGATTAGGATAAGGATAATACTAGCCTAATAAGTGCCCCTGCACTGCCTCTTCTCATACAGAGAAGGCACGAGCATTGATCCCCACGCTCGCTTAAAGCTGATTGGCGATTTTAGGTTTATATTGATTACAGGTTTCCTCACGATGATTTTTTTACCGATGTCCGTGATATCCAAGATGAACTTAGATAGTACATAGAAAAAGTCACATTGCCCGTTTCAGGGTGCGAAGCCACAACTCCGTGCATGAGAAGCAGCGCCTCAACCACTGGGCCATCATGACTATTTTGATTAGGGATATCTTTATTTCATATGAACTAAACCATCGATTCTCTTAACAAGGCTTCTTCATTTAAAGCCATGATCATTTAAAGTTTCGAATAAACACAGCTAGAAATGTCTACAGATAAATCATTTCGACAAGGAAAATCTAGTTTTACTTTGTCCATTTGTTTAATTACTTCCAAAGGCAACAAGCCTTTAATCCAATACAATAATAGCTATATCTCTAGACGAATTCCTTTGATGCTAATTAAGATTTATCTCGAAACTAGCTTCTGCCGTTGACTTCATCTGTGTTGTTATTGACCCGCGTAATGTTATATCTTTGGCTACTGCTCCGCTCTCATGGTTCATAGCGTGATGTTATATAGCCTTTACTATCCCTCATAAATC
This sequence comes from Hoplodrina blanda, assembly GCA_949316365.1. Classification (NCBI taxonomy): domain Eukaryota; kingdom Metazoa; phylum Arthropoda; class Insecta; order Lepidoptera; family Noctuidae; genus Hoplodrina; species Hoplodrina blanda. The sequence goes on along the minus strand of OX438565.1, from coordinate 11,147,485 downwards.
TGGCTATCATTTACAAAAATATTTTTTGCAATATCAGTGGCAGATCCAGAGATTTACGGGTTTAAACTGACAAAAACTCTTCAGCTTGCTATGCTCGAGGTGGAATGAAGATACATAAACTTCCTCTTGAATCACTATCCATTGACGAATACCGCATTAAAATTCATTGCGTAGTTTAAAAGATCTAAGCGTACAGACACGGCGGGAAGCGACTTTGTTTTATACTAGACAGAGAAGCATAGAATGACTTAGAAGATCTCGGATACACAGCTATTAGAGCCCTTAGTTTACCTAACTTCGATCCCATATTGATGAAGTACCTCCATTAGGCTGGCAACGTATTGGGCAATCATGCGCGTCAGCTAATACGATGGCCGTAGCCCAGTTATCCAGTCTGACGTGCCTACGGTACATTAGGTTGGTTGGTTGCTAAAGCTGGCAGCTTTGAGCTTTATTTGTCGTAAAATAGTCTAGGCTAGGGTTTACGACAGGATGGGTTTATAGGCTTCCTGTTTTTTCTGCTAGATGGACTAGAAATACAGGAGATACAGAAATACACACATAACATAACATCACGCCCGTAATCCTCGAAGGATTAGGAGAAGTGTACCCATAAGTACACCTACATTTCGCTACACCTACAAGTCCCGTGTAATAGGGGGCGAGCCTATTGTCATCAAGCGGGCACAAATCCAGACCTCGAAGCTGCTGCTGAGAAATTCCTGATGGAAAAACTCAATAACACTGCCCGACCTGAGAATCGAACCCAAAACCTCATGCTTAGCAGTTGCGACCAGAAGACCAACGAGGCAGTCCAAATATTTACAATTGCCTAGATTTAGTATTTGCGTTTGTGTGGGTGCAAATGGAATAAGCCACAGACTAAAAACCCTTTCTCAGTAACAGATCAAACAAGCAAATCGCTTCAGCGGCTCTGTACCAATTCACCTTCAAAGATAATATTATTAATTAAATACAAATCCAATATACAAACACAGATCCCTTGAATTGGAATTCTAATTGAAGAATCCCAATTTAGCATCAAATATCAATGGTTGATGCTCAAATTACAGAATTTAGAATAAACACAAAGGATTATGGAGCAGATTTATTCGTGCGTAAAGGCAAAAACGATTTTTTAAGGGCAACAGCACTTCTACGTCCTGCGAAGGTCAAATCGGCACGTGCACGAATAATTATGAGTGTGAGGGTCATATTACCTTTATTTCATATTGCGTTTTGCTTTAGCAGATGTTTTATGTAAAGGCCGAATGCTATAGATAGAAATGAAGAAAATAGAAATGATTTGAGAAATCTTGGATTAATGTAATCCAGAGGTTAATGAGTTGAGGTACTGAACCTCGACATGCGATATGATTCCGAATTTCCGATAAGTCGTCATTTTTTTTATATTCTCAAAATACTGACTGCTTAATGGTCTAGTGTCCGCAATCGTGACTGCTACTCTTGGGTTCGATTCCCAGGTTTGGCAGTGTTATTGGGTTTTTCAATCAGGAATTTCTCAGTAGCAGCCTTAGAGTCTGGTTTTGTACCTGGTTGATGGTAATAGGCTCGCCCCCTATTACGTGGGACTTAAACAGGCGAAATATGGGTACACCTCTGCTTAGCCTTTCGGGGATTACAGACTTGATCTTATGTTATTCTCAAAATACGTGTTAGTTAGGTTATGTACTCTCTACAAATGTTAATTACCTAACAAATCCTTCAGACTTGCAAATAAAATTAAACGTTCCAATTTAGCCTCAATGTCGATGCCCAAAGCTCCAATTACCGTTCTGAACAAACACAAAGGTAGCAGAGATCATTGAATTAAATCCGATCGTGCATAAAGACAAAGGTTCTCTTCTTTTAAGGGCACAGGCCCTGCGAAGGTTAAATTCCAACACGTTCTAGAATGATAAAGTTTCTGTAATACGTTGTATACATCACTGACATGGGTAAAGGAATATATCGTGAGGCTTGGACTTATAAGTCTGAAATTGCCAAACCGCCTTGAGCAAGCGTTGTGATCAATGCTCGTGCCTTCTCTGGATGAGAATAGGCCTTTGCCTTGCAATGGGACTACAATAGGCTGGTGTTATTGTACATTACGGTAAAAGAAAAATACCAATGGCATTTCAAGTTGCCATACAAATTGTAATTAAGAAACCAACACAAATTAACCTCAAAGCTCAAGAAATCCGAACAAACAAAGGTAGCAAGGATCATTGGATTGAATCCGATCGGGCGTGAAGACAAAGGCGTTCATGTAAGGGCACCGGTAGCCCTACCAAGGTCGCATACCCACGTGCCGCTTAAATATGTATTTACGTTTTAATCAACCTGAGGACGCACATGTTCGGGGTTCTAATGATGTCGCCTGTTTGATTATGTGTTGGCTTAGTTGTACGTGCCAAGTGAGCTGGTATTTGTACGTAACATTCTTGGAAGTTGGTAATACCTTACATAATAGTAATTTGGATTTGGAAGTAGCTTTGGTGTTTCTTTAGATGTGCCTTTATCTGTGGTAGCCTTACAAGATGTACTTACAACTTTTAGTGGGATGAACTTTGGAGAATAAGAAAATTTATTTTGATTTTTGACTTTCAGATTAATTGAGCGGTTTTTAGGAAAGGGAAACATATTATGTTCCAAATTTTCAGAAACTACGTATTAACCCAGATAGTCTGCGTACTAACATTAATGATTTATTAAATGCTATGAGTAAATCTTCTGTAAATTTTGGTTGCGGTTTCAACCAAACAAAGTCAGTGTTATCTCAATTCCGATGAATAGTAGCAACAATGGAGCTTCAAAGTTCCTCACGTCCCTCCAAGAATAAATTAATTCAACTTGGCAGAGATGCCAAGTCAAAGCTTTCCCCTTAAGGCCTTTGGTTTGCCTGACTTGCCCGAGTTTGGGAGCAGTTCCGGGCTCGCTCGCCCCTCCTACTGGCTTCTCATTGTTGCTCAAAAGTGTTTGGCTTCATTCCATTTGCAACAGTATCTTGTTTGTGTCTTTGTTTGCTTAACTTCTTTAAAGGGGATTTTGGGAGCGTCTTTGTTCCAGCAAATGTGAATGGTTTTGATGCAACAATGTTTCAAAAAAATTCCTTGCTATAGAATGAATATTCATTCATTCATATTTCTTTATTCTCAGAGATATGTTCGGTAACACATTAACAAATTTGTTTATGTTGGGTTGGCTTTTACCCTAAACGTCGTAAATTAATATGACAATGTGTCACATAAAAATGTCATAAACCCTTCATAAGAAGCTGTTCTATGGTAGGTAGTTAAAAATACAAACATACACTAAAAAGCGTATCCAGCTAATAAAACACAGAACGTAACCTGAACCCACAGCGTTGAAAGAATAACTTTTTACAGCGTCACAACTTATTACGACGATATAAATAAGAAAGGGGCGCACGAAAGAAAATAAAACTCCTTCGACACGACCACTTTGTCACATGATATACTAAATCCTTAACGAACGGTTTCTTTGCTTAGTGCCCTTTCATATGAACGCTCTGAAGAACACTCGCTGGTCAGTGCTTCGAAATGTCGATCTTATCTCAATGGAGCTGGTTGACTTATTTGGGTAATGGATCGTTTATGTGAATCGATAACTATGTCGATTTATTCTGTTTGCCCGTCGTCGTCTCTTCATGTTAAATCTTTTGAATGGCTGGATGCATTGGCTGTCAGAGATTTGATTCACATGTGAAAGTATGATGGTGTTGGCAACATGGCATGGCATGTGATAAGTAGCAATAGGTAACTTCTTCCATAGTCGACTAATGCAAACAATTTAGCCAAAATCGACCTTTATATTTCGCGCTGTAATAAACATTAGTAGGTACAAATGCTTATGAGCGGTGCCAAAGCAATTAGCGTTGCCGTCGTAAGTTTTAATGCCCAAATGACTTCATTTAGGTAAACAAGGTGCCAAGTACCAACTTTGTAGTTTTTGACATTGTTAGACAAACGTGTAACATGACTATGCATAATTTTATTTTGTGGTAGTATAATATCATCAACATAAGAGGGTAGCCTCTGCGATATTAGTGAAGAAAATCTGACACGAGTTTCCTCATTTTGAAGGCGTGTGAGTGGGTGCGAAGGCACTTTCAGAGATTAATACCTTCTCTAGTTATTTGATACGGAGCTGAAACACGGCCTTTGTCACGTCGTTTCTTTTTGTTTTTCCTTAATATATTTGTGATAGGATTGGATGAGTTGTTTTTGTATGAAATCTGATACTGCTGTGTCGTATGGTATTGACATAATAATTTCTTGGTTGAGATGGGTTACGATTTGTGAATAGTAGGTCTTGATGTTTTTGAAACAAGGATTAGGTATAATGAGATAAGTTAGACGAGTCTGCTGGGCAAATAGTAGGCGTTGCCGGGGCCGGCTCAGGAAGAGGTGGTGAGATGACCTAGATCCGAGAGGGCTGATTCGAGGTGGCGCAAGAAAAAATATTTGGAAGAACTAAGTGAAGGCTTGTGCTCAGCAGGGCTGGCAAAAAAAAAGTATGAGACAAAGTGACGTTTTTTTTTCGAACAATTTATAAAAAAGTAAAAACCAACGAAACGGAAATCTAAAAATTACTTTTTACACATGCAACAAAACAATATGGACAGATATTAATTCGCCCTCGTGAAATACTGGTGCTACCCTGACACAAAGGGCAACGTAGATTAATGTGGTGCCGTTATTGGGGGCTGGATATCGGCTCTGCCTATCGGAAGCTTTCCATAGTCACCGAGTACGTTTATTTCAATGGAATACCTTCCATCTTTTTGATTGACGGTTTTGGGTCATCGAATTTCAGAAGGGTATGCTGAAAATATACTTTTGGTTTGCAGGTAAAAAACAAAAATGATATACTGCCTTTGTATTTGGATGATGTATTTATATTCGTTTTGTAGAATTTTAACGCGAACGCTTCGTAGTAGGTAGCGTCACTGTATACTGACAATTTCGAATTATATATTCGTAATAAAACCATGATCGACTATACTGTCCGATGGTAGAATATGTTATTACAGCTTAAAAGTTATAGAACTCTCGTCCATAAAGATAAGTATGGCGTCATATTTCCTTTTCCGATATTCTATATCCTGTGATTGTGTATTAGTAGGATGACTCACATTATTGTTATGTTGCTATAAAGTTCCTTTCCCTGTCCGTTATTACGTTTGTTCAATTGTCCGGTCGTCAAAGTCCCTAACATGAGTAGATAAAGCCATCAGGATCTAGTTATGTTGGCTCGAAATTGATTTCAGTTGCTTTATTAGGAGAAGCCTATTTATTGCTAAATTCGTTAAACAAACTATTAAAATAGATTTTGCCTTCAGTTTTAGTGACCCTAAGATATCCTAAGTGCCTCTCATACATAAAGTTGTAGGTTCAAATTCAGGCAAGTACCAATGTAACTTTTATTAATGTACTTTCTATAGTTAGAAATGTGGAGTTAATACATATAAGTCTGAAATCGCTAATCCGCCGAGAAGGCACGAGGCCTATGCGCTGCAGTAGGACTATAGTAGGCTAGTATTATTATTTTAAATGATCTTTATAAACTTACACTGATGCATACAAAAAGAAATGTAATAAAAATAGAAACATTTGAAGCGGAAATTACTGTGTATTGTTATGTTAAACAAACAATCGTACAACTGGTGCCAGTACACACGATAGGGCTCAAATAATAGCTTGTACTACACCTTATCTATCATCATATTTGTTCAATTTAATTACGTGTTTCAAGTTTTCAACTATGCAGTAGCCAGTAGCGTCATATTGCATAGTTGAAGTTTACATTGTTTAACGAGCTAGAATTTGTAGCGAGTTAACGTTATCGGGTTTTCGGGAGAGGGAACTAGGTGTAAATTGGGAACGTTCGACTAATCTTACATAAGTGTTAAGGAAACTTCATACCTGTTCGTTTAGTGGTTGGGTTTCTTTTTGATCTCCCTGGTGAGCTGTGAATTCCTAGTATCTAAATACCTTCCTCGGTGAATTTAGATGAAGTGATCTTGAAGTGAGCTTTCAATGGGATTGGAATGACAACTTACCTCAATCTCACTTTACCTATATTCACTTATAGAGATTTCGACAGAATAGCACTGCCGATGACAACTAATCATGATTTCAATCGGTAGATGTGTCCTACCATGTTAAATGATCGTTACGGTTTCAATTGCTTTCTTATGAAAACGCCAATTTTATTAGAACAAGATGTGTAAGCTCACTGTTCTTAGTATTGCCACATTGCGCGTGACGATTTGAATCTTTGGTAGCTTATCGTATTTGCCATGTTATAAGTAGACATGTACCGGGTAATAGATTTGCCGGGTACCCGCCTGCCGGGTACCCGGCAGTCATACCTGCCGGGTAGCCGGGTACCCGGCAAAGAAAACGCCCGTACTGCAAGCGCGCTTGCAGCCTTGCAGCCTTCGCCTAGCAGCTCAGTATACAGCGAACGACTTTTCTCAGAGGCTGGCAATATTTACGAAACAAAAAGAAGCCGATTAGATCCACACAGAGCCGAAAAACTGGCGTTTCTACACCATAATTTACCCCTTATAAACTTTGATTATTAATGATTGGTTGATTTATTTTTGATTATTGTTTCTTTAATAACAAATTCTTGTTCTGTTTCTGTCGATCATTAAACAACATATTCGATTTAAAAAAGTGTTAAGTATATTTTTATTCCCAACAAATTACCCGGCATGACCGGGTACCCGGTGCTATTACCCGGTACTCGGCCGGATCCTAAAAAAGTGCCGGGTCCACCGGGTACCGGGCCCAAACCGGGTACCCGGTACATGTCTAGTTATAAGTCGAATGTAGCCTTACGATATGCTCGCTTGCTTTAACTACAGTCTTCCTTAGCTAGATCGTATTATAGTTTTGGGAATTTTCCGTAACATTGAGCAAAACTTCAGCGCTCTACTGAATTTCAAATGAGTTTTCAGCTACTTTATGTTTACCGTGAATATGTTTAGGGCCAACTGAATATCTTCGGCGACAAGTGAAAATCTCGTGTCTGAAACGAAATTTTACAGGATGAAAAATAAAACGTCTTCTGATTTTTTTGTTGCTTTATTATAAACAAGCTTCTGCCCGCGACTTCAACCGCGTCAAAGTTGATATATTATCCAATGGGAACTGTACGACTTTTTTCCAGACCATCGATCTATCTCTATGCCAAATTTCATCCAGATCCGTTCAGCCGTTCTAGTGTAATTGAGTAACAAACGTCCATACTTTCGCATTTATAATAGCAGTAAGAATAGCGAATACTTATTAATATCTATACTCAATATTTATGTTAAGTTTTGGTATTATTATGGTTATGTTATCATTATTATGTCAAACATTACAATTTACGAGATTTTCACACTTCGCCGACTATATATTATGAATTAATCGTAGGTATTCAATTTGTCTGTTTTTCTGTTTCAGGTAAACATCTTTTCCATAGCGTGACGAGACGTGTTCCGATTTTGGTAAAGTACACAATTGTGTTCATTTTATTATTGTCCACTAGTAACCTGATGCTTTATTATTGCTTAACTTTAAAATTAACACATACTTAGTTTTTATTAAACAGCCTGATCAAATTATCTACCTCTAATATCATAGCACTTATACATATTCTTACAGTCAATATTTTTTATCAACATAACATCTACTCTTTCGCATATTTCATGTGACAAACGTCGTGTATACGAGTGCATAATTATGTAAATGCTCGTTATTTATGTGTTTCGTATCGTCTGTGTCGCACTGTACCTACTACACCGACTCGCCAAGTTCGCATACCATTCGTGCGGTTCACTCGTACGTGGACAGACGCGTACAAATTGTTTTAGATTTTCTTTATTGTATCGACTCGCTTTTTCGTAATGTGGTGAGCGGAATTTTGATTAATAACTAATGATCACTGCACAGTGTATTTTTTAATTGCACTCTATTGTCGCACTGTTTTAATCATATCGTACAAGGAGAAGTAACAGTATCATTATACTAATTGGATCAGATTATTGGTAATCCCAAACGATCTAATTGGATCCGATAATATCGCAATTTGGGATAACATCAAATCGATTTGGATTGGACTTTCCCAATAAAAGCAATTGCTTTTTAAAGCTCTTTCCAATTATCATTACGTGAAATGAGAACGCTTAGCTTAACTAAAAGAAACATTATTTTATGCGTAGACCTTAAAATGGTATGCCCTTTTAATTATCACGTTATATAAATTACATATGCGCTTTGCAATAATAATTAGTAATATTTTAGGGCCAATAGCTTTACGTGCTTTCCCGAGGCACGGCAGTGTCACACCACCAACTTCTCTCCGGGCTGCTACTGAGAAATTTGTAATAGAAAATCCCAATAACATTTTTATCAGTACTCCTCAATAGTCACGCAAGCGACTATTAGACCTGCGCGCAACGGGTCGGTAAAATAAAAAATTGCGATAAAATAGCCGCATCTGCTCACTCTCAGCTGTGGCAGGTGTTCCATACGATCGTGGTGATAACATCGTTAGCACCGCGCGCCGTACTCAGGTGCTGCAACATTTTACGTAAACGAATTAACTTATACAGCTTTATTGAATTGTGGCTCGACAGCTGAAACTTTTTGATAATTTGACTACCGTGTTTTATAGGAAATGTGTGTACCGGGGTAACTGGTTTGGTTTTTATGTTACTATGGGCCCTCTTTTATCACCAAAAATTGTACTAATAAATCGCTTTTCGAAACTTGACTTTGACTTTGGTTAAAGTGCAGATTTAATTTGTATATCATACATACTACGAGTGTCTTCTGTCCGCGATTTCGTCTACGTAGATATCAGATTTTAGCCAAATACCTACAAGAACACAAACGGAATAAAAATTCTACGTGGTAAGCTAGATCAATGTCGGGTGTAAAATTTCAGCTAAATCCGTTCAGCAGTTTAAGCGTGAAAGAGTAACAAACATCAATCCTTCAGTAGTAGGTCTTTGTAAAAGTAAAAAAAGCATATTCTTCATTATTTTGTAAAAACGCCTCAAACCAATCCATGCCACGGTTAACATCAGATCCTTGTATTTTATAAAAAATTCTATTCATATCATTTTTTCACCGACTGTCCACTTCGCGTAAGTCGACTGACGATGCGTGCGTATTATAGCTTTCCTTATTATAGCACAAACATCACGGCATGTGTCTGTCTATATCGTAGTCTTTGACGTAACCTTTAACGTAACCGGCTAATCATCAATCTCCGAGCCTGTAGTTCATGCTTGACCTTTAGCTAATCGAAATTATCAAAAGTTTGTCTCGATCGCAAGTCCCTAAGTGGAAAACTTCTGATAAGCTTATCAATACTTACATGTAAACATGTGTTGGTGAAAGTGGATTGAGTAACATCTAATCGATACGGTTAACCCTGTCATATCAAAATATTGCGTCATCAGTAAGTATGGAGATTCGTGCCTTCTTGATAAAGTGAACTGGTTGCTAATTTAATTATATAATTTATTTTTTCTTTGATGAATTCTACATTAGGTGATTACTATGGCGAACACACTGATTCGTTGTCTTTTGAAATGTTAAGAGGGATCATCTACGATCACAATATTGTAAACATGTGATCACTGTGTATCTATAAACATAACAATCAATTAAGCTTTCATTTCTTCAGTTGTACCACTTGGTACCTATTGTAGTAATTTACATGATTTGTGTTTTAGGTACCTACATCGTCTTCACGTTCGTAAAATTATTGAATTAATACACCTGTTTCTTAAAAGAGCTTGTATTTCTATTCATATTCTTCTTTTTACCCGACTGCGCGACGCAAAGGAGGGTAATGTGTTTATCAGTCTATGTATGTATTTTAATGAGCAACTGATTAATTTTTTTTCTTGTAAATGACGATCTAAAGTGCTTTTTAATAGTCTAATTTAAATAAATAATTTGACTTTGACTTTCAAAACGATCAAGGTTTCCAAGTTTCTTTTCCAACTAACAATTGCTGATGTAACCGAAATATGGAACAGTGTTAAAATATTACCTCATTGCCAAAATACGAGACACTATGCTTATATAATAGTGTTGATACATATCATATCGAAAGACAACAGCTGTCGAGTCCATTCAGAAAATTTGGCACGCTCTTGAACTTAAAATGCCAGCATATCTTCCGCATTTCATCGAATTTGAACCTTAATGGCCAGTGTTAAAGGTCATGGTACGTTTTGGCAATAGATATCGTGTTGCGGTATTCAAATATGTTGGCTAGCGGGGCGTACAAACATGAGGGCTGTGCCAAACTCTATCTATCCGTGCGTAGTAATAAAAAGACTGGATTTCATCCAAATTATAGAAGACATGTTCCGTTTTTGAGTACTTTTAGTACCTCTTAGTCTCTTCACTACCGGGGCTAAATTCTGGCCACGTTTGCTGACTCATTCAGTCACACTAGTTTCTGTCCGTGACTTTGCCCACGTCAAAATTAATTATCCCACCACAACACATAAACGCGGTAAGAATCTTATATGTGAAGCTAGATCAATATTTATATGTGTGCTAAATATCAACTAATTCCGTTCAGCCGTCAAAGCATTTAAGAGTTACAAACATCCATCCATCCATCCTCGCAAACTTTGGCATTTATAATAGTACATAGTAGGACTTTTATGGTTGATGCATAGTTTTCACTTACCGCATAAGTAGACCTTCTAATATCTAATTTTGTAGTTTTCTCCTTAAACCTAGAGCATTACCATAACAAATATCTAGTTGCTTTCAAAGTTTACAGGAACTTTAAATTAGATAACTCTGCGAGAGACTTGAGGGCACTGGAGTTGTGTGTAACTAACTCCCAGTTAGGAAACTTGTTGTACTGAAAGTGAAAGTTATCTGCTGTAAACAGGATTTGGATCCAACAGAAGGTTTCCACCAGATACCGATGATCGGTATGAAAGGACTTTGTGTTGATGATGTGACTTTAATCCAACTTTATGATTGGTTATTAGCACGTTTTGGCATCTAATAATATAATAAAGCTGAGGAGATTTGTTTGTTTGTAATTACAATATGAAAAAAAAAAAAGTTGTAAATTATGGCCATATTTATGAGAAATAGTATAGGCTGTATAACATCACCCTATGAATCACGGGAGCGGTGCAGTTACCAAAGACGTAAATTAACCGCGGCTGAAAAAAACCACGCGGACAAAGTCGCGGGAAAATGCTATTAACATAATAACTTTAAAGACATACTGAATATTTCGAACGTTTTTATGTTGTTTTCAGCAGTACCCTATGAAAAACAGCAATAAAATTTTATCTAGAATAATAAATGAACGAATGTTTTCAAGATAATTTCAAATGGTTACAGAAGCATAAAACTTTCATTGCGCCGATAATGTACCTATTGTTCATATTTCATGATTGATGGCGCACTACTAAGAATCACACTTTCTACCCCTGAGAGAACTCAGGGGTAGAAAGGGATGATTAATATCTTATAGTGTTCGACCGAAACTAGTTTTTGCCGTAACCGAAATTGGTTTCGGCCATAACTGAGACTAAAGCTGAAATTCGCAGTGCAGAAACTTTCATACAAGGTCATGAATTCGTAAAAAAATAAAAAAAAAACATTAACATCAGTCTCAAGCTAACACAAACAAAACAAGCAAAGCAAGTCATGAGACGACACGCGACTGTGAGTGCGGATACGGCAAAAAGACATGTCGCTCGCAGCTCAGTGCACCAAACAGCCAATTCTAGCGCGAGACCTCCCGAAAGTGGTCACGGGTTTGGCTGTAGTCTCGGCCTCTGCCAGCCGAAACCGAAACGAAGCCGAAACCCGTTTTTTTGTCGAAATCGAAAGTTTGGTCGAACTCTAATATCTTAGAATCCCTTACGTAATCATTGCTTCATTAATAGTTCTAGCTTCTGACGTTAGGTTTGTTTCAGCTCCGACTTGATATTTAATTCACTACTTCGCAGTATGATTGATGTCGTCGTCTATCTGTAGTGCTATATTAACTGTGACATTATGGTGACGGCCTCATAACAGTAAATTATGATGTTCAGGAATCGATTAAGGTCGTGTCTTTGATTTCAAGAAATTGAGTGCAGTTGATTTACTTTGATGACTTATTCATTTTGTACAACGAAGTCATTAATAAGACTAGATGAACCATTTCTTCTCGGAAATAAGAAATCAAGTTTTGTAGCAACAATATTATCAACTAGCTTACACCCACGTCTCCTTCGCGTGAATGTCTGTTATCTACGGGGGTTTTAGTTTCTCGGGCTTAACCCTATTTTTTTTTTTTTTTTTAAATAAAGTAGTTACTTACTTCTTATAACATCAGCTTTACAGCATGTGTCAGTGGAAATCGCGTAAAATCGGTTGACGCTTTCGGAGATAAGCCGGAACAAACAAACAGACAAAACAGAAAAATTAAGGATTGTTTTTTTGTTTAAAGTATAGCATACAGTTTCATATTCATTTAGTAAAAAACTGTTAATTTACATATTACAACAATCACACTTCATTCTTGTCAATGTGTGCATTACTGTGCATAGAAGAATATGTTAGTGACATTAAAAATATATTTTCCTACTTCGTACATTGGAATCGTCTTAGAAGTGTCTCGTCAGGTACCGTTACACATATCTCCAAACCAAATTAGGTTAACTTCGGGTGCGGCACGCTCGTGTATCCTCGTTGTATCACGCGGCTCCTTGCCCCTGACATTCCGGTCACGGACAAGACGAATATTATTTATGGATGCAGCGAACGGGATCTAAAAAAAATGGAGCAAACAGAATAGTAAACTGATTTCGAGAAGGTTTTGTAAAAGGATCTGTCTAGAATTCTTGATATTTATACAAATAAATAAAATTGAAGTGTCCGTTTGTAGTGTCAAAGTAACAGCGCGTTACAAAATAAATATGAATGTTTTTAAGGAACATATACGAAAAAGCTTTAATAAATGTTGTCTGTCTGCCTGCCTGTTTTTTCCGGGTAATCTTCGAAACGGCTGGACCGATTGTGACGGGCAGATAGCTGATGTCATAAGTAGTAACTTAGGCTAGTTTTGTTTTTGCAAAGAATTAGGTTGCTGCGCTAAAAAATTACCCGTGATAATATCATCGGCAGTCATCAATAACGCAGATCAAGCTCGTGTTATTCATAGGCATCTGTGAAGCTATAGATATCGACTATACTCCAGAATGTTTTTAAGATAATCCTACTCACAAAAGTAATAATCCATTTGATCCAAAGCCAAAAAAATACACGATCTGCATTAGCTTTCAGAAATCCATTAGCAATGTTTTCGTACATCGAAATTGGGTCAAGTTTATCCTCTGCGGCAAGACTTGCGGAACCCAAGGATGGGAAATCATGACTTCTTCCTCTCTGAGCGGAGCAGAAGAGAGTGTCAGACTCACCCATCCGTGTTCCTCCTAATGACCTTTGCTTTCCAGAGCCGCGGTGACTCTTTCGAACAATATCCGCAACCCTAGCAGGCACTGGCCGTAGCGGGCCCCTTCTTGCGGAACCCTGGATCCCCAATCACCGTAACAGTCGGACCGGTTCTCGTCCCTGACATTCATATCCCCATAACGGCTTTAACACGACTCATTTATTCGACTCGCGTAAAAATAGCTCGGTAAAAACGTTCTTGTAGGAACTGTTTTGTGGGTGCTAATCGGTTCAAAAAGCTAGGCTTGGCATGCCAATTAGTATGGAATTTTGTATCTTATTTGTACGGTTGTAATTGATCTATGTTTTTGTCAATTAGGTGTGAATTGAGATGTTAATGTTGTGTAAGTTGAGTTCGACAGGTTTTGCCTGCCTTGTTGGTGTAGTGGTCGCGAACCGCGCCTACTGAGCATAAGGTCTTGGGTTCGATTCCCAGGTCGAGCAAAGTGTTATTGGGTTTTCACTTATACCTGCACTTTTACCTAATTGTAGCAGTTAAAGTGATTATTAGTTCAGTTTAATCTTCTTCACATTCATGTAATTATTTGATGTACCTGTACTAATTATTGATTTTTTAAAGTGTGTATGGACTATCTCGCCCATTCTTCTCCAAACGAAACTACCTTTTGGAAGAATTTGGTAAAATATCTTGTCTCATCTCTCATTCTTGAAGTCTTTAGCTGCTTTGCCCAAATTTCGTTAGGCTTATGTGTTCGTGTCACCGACATGCTAACGTGACCGCGACACCAACATGCTAATGTGGCGTTAAGTCTTCACTTATGTCGGCAGGCCCCATGACTACCTATTTTAAAGTGCCTTTTAATGGTCTAATTGAAATAAATGATTTGACTTTTGACTTTTGGTGACTAATAAATACGGGAATTTCTTATACGACCTCTGGACCTATGTTCGTGTCTCTTATTTAATTACTAGCTTCTGCCCGCGACTTCGTACGCGGATCCTGTTGCTTATGCCAGCGACAACGGGGTCGTCAAAATCGAAGATCTGAAACGTCTGATGTAGAATTCTAAGGCCTGGGGACGGGAAAACAACGGGATGAGCGAGATTTCATCGAAAATCAGTCCTAAACTGTTACCGCCTTCACCGCGTGGAGGTACTCCCAGCTTATGTTATTTTATAATTATACAGTGAAATTGAGCTTTGATTTCCACATCAGGTGTTCCAGATCTTCAATTTTTTAACGTCAACAGAGAGTGCTCATCAGGCTGAACAACTGTTGCTAAGACGTCATTCCTATATATGTTATAGTGTAGCTGGGCGCTTGGAATTTCACAACGCGTGTGCCAGATCTTCAATTTTTATAAGTCAACAGAGAGTGCTCATCAGGGCGAACAACTTTTGCTAAGACGTCATTCCTGTATACAATGTGTCGTTTTGCATCCTCGTCAAATTCAAGGAGGTAACTATGCTAGTGATTCTAGACCCGAATCAATAATAAAATAGGTAGGTGTTTTTTTTTTAATGTTTTCTTATTTACGGAAATCAGTAAACCACCCCGGTGAAAATGCGGCCCATCTTAAGACTAGGTTTAGGATCGCTGACCGCGCGCACACACACAAAGAATCGCAAACGATAAAACCACAACACAATAGACGCCGCGCGCGCACCCCTTACCCCTGAGGCGCCCCACTCCCGCGCCCGGGCGGGCGCCCGGCGCACCGCGCAAAGCAAAAAAAATATTAAATTAGTTCAAGTGATTTCGCCGCCGGCCGTGAGTGTATCGCAAATTTCGCTCCATAAGTGTGCTTCGGTCGTATACGTGAATTATGTGATTGTGATGCCATCAGTGGAGACAGCCTACGTGGCTGTCAGCCATCCGGATGTTCGCAGAACGGTTTCCCAATAGGGAACCGCCAACGCAGAGTGTTATGCTGTCTGTCTGCTACACAGAGACTGCGGGATTTTCGGCAGTTTGACGTACCCCGACATGCTCAAGCTCGCGGCAGTGAAGGTCTGCCTGTCGCCTTGCAGGAAGATATCCTGGAGTACTTCCAGCGAGAGCCACAGGCAAGCACAAAAAAATACCTACTAAGGTAGGTATTTTTGTCGGTCCTCAGCCCGTTAAAGTAGGAAGGGAAATTTAAAATCAACCAATTTAATCTACAAATAAAAACAAAATCATTACTAATAATTAGGTACTCATAAATCATGAATTTACCTACAATGCGCCAAGAGCGTCATAGCAAAACGTCTCAGGTTGTACCTAAATCCTAGTAGTTATGTATTCTTAGCAAAATCGGTAGATTTGCAATAAAACAGAATAAAGCAAAATGGCAAAACTAACATTTTATCAATCAGCTGATAACGTAGGTAAGTACATAAATCCTAGTACGTATTCTTAGATCTTAATAATAAAAACATGTATTATTAAGACCTAAGGTTAACAAAATCTGTAGATTTGCAATAAAACGTAATAATAATAATTCAAAACTAAATTTTATCTATCAACTGATAACGTAGACCCAGTTAGATAAATCGTAGTACGTATTTTTAGATCTTAATAATAAAAACAAGTGTTATTAATTAACATCTAAGGTTAACAAAATCTGCAATTTGCAATAAAACGTAATAAGCAAAACTAACGTTTTATTAATCAGCTGACCGTAGATACTCACGACAATCTAAGCACCGTGAACTTTTCTTGGACGCGCATAGCATACCTACGCATGTGATACACTCACGCACACAGAGACAATTGGCGCTAAAGCGCAGAGAGTGATTCTCCAATTTCAAGTTATGGATTATTCTGAAATACGATTAAATTTTAACAACTAATAAAAAAGGGTGTTATTATTATTGTTCAGGTCTCGTAATTTTAATTGATTATTTATGACTTTTATGACAACCTCCTGAATTTTGACGAGGATGCAAAACGACATATTGTATATTATAGTGTAACTGGGCTCTTGAAATTCCACAACAGGTGTTCCAGATCTACAATCTTCATACGTCAACAGAGAGTGCTCATCAGGCTGAACAACTCTTGCTAAGACGCCATTCCTATATATATATGTTGTAGTGTAGCTGGGCTCTTGGAGTTCCACATCAGCTGTTCCAGATCTTCAAATTTTATAAACAGAGAGTGCTCATCAGGCTGAACAACTTTTGCTAAGACGTCATTCCTATATATGTTATAGTGTAGTTGAGCTCTTGGAGTTCCACATCAGCTGTTCCAGATCAGATCTTCAAATTTTATACGACAACAGAGAGTGCTCATCAGGCTGAACAACTCTTGCTAAGACGTCATTCCTATATATGTTATAGTATAGCTGGGCTCTTGGAGTTCCACATCAGCTGTTCCAGATTTTCAAATTTTATACGACATCAGAGAGTGCTCATCAGGCTGAACAACTCTTGCTAAGACGTCATTCCTATATATGTTATAGTGTAGCTGGGCTCTTAGAGTTCCACATCAGGTGTTCCAGATCTTCAAATTTATTCTCTTAGCAGAAAATGCTCATCACGTGAAACAATTTTTGCTGTGGTACCATTTTTGTATCTCTTATAGTTTAGCTGGTCTGTTGCGGTTCTGCATCAGGTGTTCAAGTTTCCAAGATAAATTATAGCCTATATGTTGCCCGGACTTAATACCAATACAACAAAAAAAAAAACATTCAAATCCGTCAAGTAGATCCGAAGATTAGCGTGCACAAACACACAGACAAACAGACAAACAGACAAAAAAAATATTAATTACAATTTCAGGTTCAGCATCGATGTAATAACAACCCCTGCTACTTTTTTTTTATATATTTCCATTGTACAGACACCACTTTTCTACAATTTTATTATATGTATAGATTAATGTTTGCCATGCTTTATTTCAATAATTGTTTTGATATTAATGTATGATTTGAGAGCTTAACGTAGATCTACAGCCAATCTTACTCCTATAAAGATTAGATGGGTATTTTGTTCACGAACGGCTCAACGGATCTTGATAAAATTTAACACAAAGATAGATTATAGTCTGTAATAGCACTTAAGCTACTATTTATCCCGGAATAATGTACAGTTCCCGTGAAATAATAAATCAACATTTGAAGTGGACGATGTCGTGGGCCGAAGCCAGTCCGGTAATATTTGTTTCAGAAGGGCATACAATGTCAAGTGTCCGAAGAGAGACTCTCGCTTGATTTATTTTTATCGAACCCTCGTTACCATTAAATGACGTACCACCAAAAAGTACAATAAAATTGAAAGTCGAGATTTATGATGGAAAAATTGGTTGGACATCTGAGTGCGTTGGCTGGGAGGACTAAAGGTCAAAGAGAGGTCGAAGGGTTAAAAAAAGAATTCAAAACGCCAGTAAAAAGAAAAACTTTCTTTCCTCAAAATGTTTAAGAGGTAGACAGGTCTCCAAGGATCATTTAAAAACTTTCATACTTTAAAATAATAAAGCTGAAGAGTTTATTTGTTTGTTTGTTTAAACGTGCTTGTCTCTGGAACTACCGCATTGGAAAAAGTATTTTTAATTATAGTCAGATTTATGACATATGCAATAGGTGATGAAGTAAAGCTAGTTTTAGACAAAGTACAATTTATGACATTCATGTTTCTATTTTCAACACAGCTAAAATTGTTACAGTATTGAGTATAGCCACTATTGTTATTGTTCAATATAACAATAACTAAAAATTAAGTTAAAAATAACTAAAACCCGACTACAACAAAGTCGCGCACTGAAAAGTATAAAACAAGAACAATATTCATTTGACCGATATTTTCGAAATTTTTAAGTAATAGCCGTGGTCGTATGCCACCTGCGGTTGTTTCACACAATCTTTATTGAATAGGTGGCATACGACCACGGCTATTACTTAAAAATTTCGAAAATATCGGTCAAATGAATATTGTTCTTGTTTTATACTTTTCAGTGCGCGACTTTGTTGTAGTCGGGTTTTAGTTATTTTTAACTTATTTTTTATTTACACTATTTTGGGGGTTACTTATATTATTTGGGGGTTATATTATTTGAAGGAATAACTCTATTTAATTATTTGATATAATAATAAAAGCAAAGTAGCGAGTGAATTTCAAATGTACTCATTAAGCCTTTTCATTTGATACCCATGTTGACACTGTTAAAAACAGGCAAAGTAGCTAGTAAAAGCTATATAATGTATATATATTTCAAATGTGCTCATCAAGCCCTTTAATTTGATACCCATGTCGATATTGTGCGAAAAAAAATTTTTTTTTGATAACGACTTCACATCCCCTGGATGGCGCCATATTGGATTTGGTGACACGTCACCTACCCTATAACCAGCGGACAACTGAGACGCTTCTAACGACACCTCATTTGTCATGTAATGATAAGTAGTTTAGAAGTTACGAGGGAACAAACAAACATATATACAAACATACATACAAACATACATACATACATACCGGTCAAAATCATAACCCTCCTTTTGGCTTTGCCGTAGTCGGGTAAAAAAGTGACTAAGTATAGTAAATAATTAGCTATTTTAATACAGCATATTATTTAACGAGCTGTTGAGGATAAAGTCACGTCGAGAAGTTAGTCATCGTGTACTGATTTACAGATTTGTCATCAAGATGTGTCAGTCAGAGATGTGAATCACGATAATCAACGAAAAAAGTATAATAAACAAAGAATAAAAACCTGCCTATTATTTTCCCACTGAAAGCTTCTTCTCATACAGAGAAGGTACGAGCATTGATCACCACGCTAGCTCAAGGGAGATTGGCAATTTCAAACATATTACTTTTACTTTTCTTTTCTTTTCGTTGGTTTAGTGGTCGCAAAGCACGACTGCTGAGCATGAGGTCTGCTTGGGTTTGATTCCCAGGTCGGGCAAAGTGTTATTGGGTTTTTCCATTAGGAATTTCTCAGTAGCAGCCTCGGAGTCTGGATTTGAGCCCGGTTGATGGCAATAGGCTCGCCCCCTATTACATGGGACTTACACATAACTGGCGAAATGGGGGTGAACTAATGGGTAGGTACACCTCTAGGCTGCCTAACCCTACGGGATTACAGGCGTGATGTTGTGTTATGTTACTTTTAAGTTCAATTTTTCTCACGATGTTTTTCCTTCACCGATGTCAGAAAGAAAAGAAAAAGTTATCTACAAAAAAACATTAAACATTCCATCCATCACATTTTAAAGTACCTACGTAAAATTTTCTATTAGCACGCTCGCAGGCATGACCAGAATTTTATTTTGAGGATCGAGTCCGTGTACGGACCAGGATTAGTGGATTATTTTTATTTCATTCCTTCAGCCTTCATTGTCAATCTAGACGTGGATCATAATAAATGTCTACAGTAAAACGAGTTTTTTATAATAAAACTAGCTGTCCCAGCGAACTTCGTACCGCCATATTTTTTTTAAATGAAAAATAGATGTTGGCTGATTTTCAGACCTACCCGATATGCACACAAAATTTCATATAAATCAGGCCAGCCGTTTCGGAAGAGTTTGGTAACAAACATTGCGACACGAGAATTTAATATATTTGATATATCATTCCGGAAGATGTTTCCAATCTCTAAAATTCATATCCTCATCATCATAGCAGCTGAACGACGTCCACTAAAGCATTCTTTTCCATGGCTATATCACCCAGAGACCATGACCTTCTATAATGAATGACGGTACCTCGTAAAGGCTTGCTTTATCGCGTCCCCCATAGAAAAACCTTGCACCTATAAACAGTATCATTTGACCTA
Source organism: Hoplodrina blanda (assembly GCA_949316365.1). Lineage (NCBI taxonomy): Eukaryota > Metazoa > Arthropoda > Insecta > Lepidoptera > Noctuidae > Hoplodrina > Hoplodrina blanda. Next base: position 11,127,247 of record OX438565.1, on the reverse strand, counting down.
GACCGTGTACTCTAATTTATCTCGTGATAACCATGGCGCCGCTAATAATAGACTAGGTGTCGCCGACGGGCGTTGCCCGAGCCGAGTCGTTGAGCTTCACTCAGACGGCGAGACTGGAGATGATTTTGGTTGTAAGGTTGATGTAAATTTCGAGGTTTAATTCATGTCTAAGCTGATGTTTCTAGACATAAAATGAGGCACAGAATTTAAACAATTAATAACAACAAACAACAACAACAATTAATAATTAAACTTGAAGTGTCCGTTTCTAATATCAAAATAACAGCTTTTTCTATGTTGAATGTTTGAATGTTTAAACGGCACCAACACCAAAAATACCTTTTTCAAGATTTTAGTCTTAGCCACTCTATCTCTTTTGTTCTGGTTAATATTCGAAACGGCTGGATCGATTTTGACGGGACTTTCACTGGCAGATAACTGATACCAATTGTTGTAATTTTTATTTTAGAAAAATTATTAGGTTTTTGCGTAAAAAATTCAAACCTCACTGAAAAGGTAAGCGTCCACTTGTCGGATCGCACGCAACGGATCGTAGTATTCGTTGTATAGAAACTCATATAAGTGCGTCCACCTGTCCGCACCGTACGCATCGCACATCGGCAATGCCGACACCGTTGTTCCGAGAGGTAACTTTTGCGATGCGTGCCGATGACGTCATACGGAATGCCGACTAGTGGACGCACCCCGCGCGCTCGCTGTTGTTTGTTCTTCATCGCTTTCCTCCATTCTCACAGTGTCCACACGTGCGCTCACTACGAAAATCCGAATGAACTGGCATCGTCAATCCGTATGCTGGTACTCACCGTCAGTAATCCGTACGCTGCCGAAATAGTGGACGCACTGTGAAAAATTTATCCGTTTGATGCGATCCGTCCGATGCGTACGATACCGACAAGTGGACGCTTACCTAAAATCGACATTCTCGCGGAGAAAGTCGCGGATATAAGCTAGTTATACAATAAAGTACCTTACTTTGAGGATAAAACAAGCAAATCTCCCAGCGAAGCTATCCTTATTTATGCTTGACGTGTATAAAACTTTGCAACCCTAAACTTTTTCTTATCCAAGTTTTATACTTAAATTCTACTTAATACAAACCCTAGGCGAACTTTGACGATCAATTTTCTCAAACAGCATAACTCGCTGTTACGGGGTTCTGTGAATTTCAATAAATTGAAATTGAATTCTCATAGACCGTACTCAATTTTGATTTGAGCCTTCACCAGGCTCTCTCTTGTTAGATTGTTCTCAGAACTAGTAGAAATCACGACACGACGTCAGGCTTATAATTATACTAGCCTTTACCCGCGACTCCGTCTGCGCGACTCTGTCTGGCCGCATAACGGTTTCCTGATCAGGAAGCGTATATAGATACATACACATACATACATAATATTCACAAATATGTAAATAAAAGTATGTTATGTATGTGTGTATGCAGTAAGAGGTCATAACGCATGCTTAATAATAAAGTGACCGAATTCTAAATAGGTCTAAAATGAGTTAGATACAGTATAATCCTTAGTACAACGCGTTCTATCGACATACACTAAGAAAGTCTTAAAAAGTTAGTGTTAAAGTGCTCTTACAAGTTTTCGGTCTCTTTCACACTCAGGAGTTTGAAGATGCCATTTTGACATAACACTGACCCATTCAATATTCGTTTAACCGCTGCAAAGTTAAATATCTGTTCATTTGTTTTAAAAGTGACTTATTAATATTTAGGTTTTACATTAAAAATCCTAACTACTAAAATGTTTTATCATTTTTTGTAATAATGTGACTTAAATCTAAAATATACAGCCAAGTAGTATTTGAATTTAATAATAAACTAACCTAAAACTAATTAGGTCTTAATATTTTAGAGCAGACTTAGTATTATATAGACCTAAAACTACAAAAATATTTTTGACAGCCTACAATAAATAAAATAAATAATATTCAATTAAAATTTAAGTTCCAATCAAAAATGTGGTTAATATTTTATCCTTTAAAAAAAATTTGAACTGTTCAACTAACATCTTGTAACATTTATGTCCAAATAAAGAGCCAAAGTCGTAATTGGAAAACGTTTTTTGCGATTTCCCTAAAAACTGCTTTTTTGAGTTAGGTCAGTCTATTATTAAGCATGCGTAAGTGCAGTAGCATGCTAAAGTTTGAATTGCTGTGAACACGCGGTACAGGACGTACCTACAACTGTGCGTATAAACGGATTATGTATTAACACAGCACCTGCGAACACCTCAGAATTCGCACACGGCGTCGAAAGGTCGTAAGTTAAAAAGTAAGAATCTATTGCTTTGTGAGATTGCTACTCCACTTATGACCCCTACTGTACATATACGGCCGCACATGTCCGGTTTCCTGATCAGGTTTGCTGATCAGCAAACCGGACGTGTGCGGCTAGCCTAAGAACTAAGCCTAAAGTTCTAAATTATCCTACGGGAACTGTAAATTTTTCCGTGATAAAAAGTATCATATGTGCTATTCCAGACTATCTATCTCTGTGCCAAATTTCTTCATGATCCGATCAGCCGTTCTGACCTGATTGAGTAACAAACATCCATCAAAACTATCGCATTTATAATAGTAAGTAAGATAGTAAGATTAATTAAATATCTTAGTACTCGGTCTCAGATTTATAACAAGACATTTCAACCATAACCCCGGGGTCAACTCATTAATTAGCGGATTTGTGTTGGCAGTTGTAATTTAAGGCCAAGTTCGGTGCATTTTTTTTGCACAATATATTTTATAACAGACTTTCGTCAGGTTTAAAACATATATTTTGTCTGTATTCGTAGTAGATAAATTAGGTCATTAGGTGGTTTATTTAAATAAGTGGAGCTCACAGGGGTTAGGCGACGCATCCGAGCATGTAATGTCAACCTAATTTGCGTTAACCTTGTGGGGTACTTTATTTTTCATACGGTGAATTAGCAGGATTCAATTAGAAGCCAGTATCTCTTCATTGTTTACTATATTATTTATTCAAACTAGCCTATGCACACGAGTTCGTCCGTGTAAATGTCGGTTTCCACGGGATTTTATTGTTTTTTGCACGAAACCCTAATTGTTTTTCTAAAATAAAAGCCTAAGTTACTCCTTATAACATCAGCTATCTGTCGGTGGAAAACCCGTCAAAATTGGTCCAGCCGTTTCCGAGATTAGCCGAAACAAACATATACACATAGACAACGAAAAATTCTTGAAATAGGTGGTCTTGGTGTAAATTCCGTGTAAACTTTTAATTGGATTTAGTAAAAATCATAACCCTCCTTTTGGCTTTGCCGTCGTCGGGTAAAAAGCTGTTAATCTGACATTACAGTCGGCCATGTTTCACTTTTCTAAAGCCTTTGCAAGAACCAACAATAGGTAGACACTATTAAGATACATAAATCTATTTTCTCATTATACTACTTGCTATATAACTACTTGTAAAATAAATTAGAAACCATTATATGTATAAATTCAACAATTTCTCGTACTAGTAATAGGTGCTTAATTAATTCGTTAGCGAAACATTGCAGCAATATTATAATTTATGCCGGAGGTGAAGGTCGCGAACTTGGCTGTCGCTGGCAGCAATTCACAAAACTTCATTAATTGCAAGCGAGTGCTTCTGGCAGCTTTAATGGCTGTTTGCTACGTTTCGAAACTTGGCTCTCTCTCTGCGTCTTGACATCCGCGTTTGCAGCTTAATTGTGAAGCGCGTTTTGCTACTTTAAAGGAAAGTGGAAAGCGCTGCATAATTTTTGGGCTGCTTTGGCAGTGGCACATTCTTAACACATCTGTCGTTGCAATTTTCGGGACAAGCTTTTGAATATCAATGGTTTTGCTGTAGGCTTCTACTTAAGTATTGCAATGAGAACCTTTTTATATCCGTTATATAAAACTAGCTTTTGCCCGCGACTTCGTCCGCGTATATGTATGTCGGTTATCGCGGACGCAGACGAAGTCGAAGTCGAATAAAAAGTAGCCTATGTCCTTTGTTGGGGTTCACACTTACCCTGTACCAAATTTCACACAAATCGGTTCAGTAGTTTAGGCGTGAAGAAAAGACAGACAGACAGACAGAAAGACAGACAGAGTTACTTTCGCATTTATAATATTAGTTAGGATTAGGTACTAGCTGCTGCCCGTGATTTCGTCCCCGTGGAAGTCAAAACCATAAAACATATAGGCATTGGCAGTAGTGTAGCTTTCTATCAGTGATTTTTACTTTAGTACCAAAAGAACACTTTTCAGCTTTATAATATTATATAGATTTAGATAATTATCCTTATACATATTGAGCCGTTCTATTATGTAGACTCTTGGGCTTCATATGAAAGCGCTTCAACAGTTGTTTGGTCTCTAAAATGACTTCCTTGTTTCATTTCTTCCCGATTTCTAAAATTACGAAGCAGACAAAGATCAAATTATCACATTCCTCCATTTTATTTAACTAAAAGCTACTTCCCTATTATCAATAACAGAGAACAAGTACATAGCTTACAGTTGTCCGCGAGATAACAGAAATAGTATCAACGCACACGCCCCTTGGACGATCGCCGAGTGTACGTACACGAATTCTTTACGCGCGTATCTTATCGAAATGTCTCTTTAGACTCGAGAAACAGCTGTTCATAATATAGACTGACAGATTGTGTAATATACTTAACTAGCTTCTGCCTGCGTAAATGTTCGTTGTTGGCGAATTAATCTTGTTTCTCTATATAAACTGGACCCCCGTTTTTTCTCCTAAGGGGGTGAATTTTGGAAAATCCTTTCTTAGCCCATGCCTTCGTCATAATAACTATCTGCATGCCAAACAGCACAATCTGTTCAGTGGTTTGAGTTGTGTGTTGATAGATCAGTCAGATAGATTTTATATTTTTGCTGACCCTATCTTTAAAGTTCAAAATTGCGAATTTACTTAGCATGACTTTTAATATTTTGTCAGAATCTGAAACGTTTATTTTTTCCGCATATCATGAGTACCTAAGCTCGGCTTTTAGGTGTTCGCCTAATTAACTTACGGAAACCTTTATAAATTAGGTACTTACTTCCTATTCACCGATGATTTATAAAACTTCCTGAACGAACATATTTAACCGAATTCTTTATATCGAAGCAAGGTACTCTAACACTTTCTTTAATAAGTCGTAAATAAATACAATCTTGGTTAATTAAAACACGCACGTACTCACCCTCATGCCTGAAACTCACACGCACATGGGACAGGTGCAGGCTACACCGGGAGCTAAACTAAGTACTAACCAAAATAAAAAATTTAGACGACATCAATCATCCAGACACGTATGGTAGTGAATCTACAAGCAAGCTTTATTTTTTGGAGCATCTCTTCACTCTATTCCCAACCGCTGCAACTCCTAAAGGCCTGAATCAACAGTGGCTACCACCAAAAAGCCGAGGCAATGAAGCACGGCGAATCTGGGATAAACAATTCAACTGTCTTAGATCCCGCAACAAAATTAATCAGAACAGCGGACGACTAAGAAAAATTTAGTTTTACTTCTCTTCATATCAAGCATTAGAAAAAACAAACCAAGGCCAATAGGCACAAGCGAAAATTTACAACTGGTTGAATCCCAGCTGTCCAGTAACACGGATTTAAAAGTAACTTTTATTAATGGCTCCTAAAATGTAAGGCCAGGAAAGTTGGCCAAGTTTAGAGGGAATTATCGGATTAACTAGCTCACGTAGTCCAGTAAGCCCGCTTCGCTTAGTTTTGCCCGCTGCAGCTTCCTAAGCTAAGCTAAGTTCGCTCAGCTTGCGGTGTGACCTGCGCTCAACACACGCGTCCGATAATACCACACACAAACATGCTAATATCCAAATATTATTTTTAATTATACCTCGTATGTTTTGTTTCACTATACCTTAACGTAAACCGGTTCATTTATTTTTAAACAAAGTTATTTTTACGTTTTCGCCACACGTATTGTTACGTAGATGTTATTTGATAATACTTCCGTGCGTGTTTACTATTTTTCGTAATTTATGCGTGGTGAAGGAATTTTGTGCGTTGTTTTTTGAAATGGTATTTAAAAAGATTCTGTCGGTGGTGAAGCAGAGTTCTTTTCTTATAGGTACAATGTGTTCTGTGTTATGATCAGATCGTTAATAAGAAAATTATGACGGTTCTTTAGTTACACGATAACTAAGGCAAGAATTCCAAATCTTTCATTATTCCTAGAGATTTTGCAACTTTTCTTTATCCGACTCAAAATAGGGGTTTTGTTCTGTCAATTTTCTAATATTTTATAATTAAAATTAACATCTCAACTTATCCTCCTTTCGTACATCCGGTTTGTGGTTCAATCCGGGCATCTACCAATGTGACTTTTTCAATTCATATGTACAGTCGCGGTCATAAGTGGAGTAGCAATTTACAAAGCAAATCGATTGACACTTTGGTTAAACTTACGACCTTTCAACGTCGTGTGCCAATTTTGAGGTGTACGTAGGTACTGTGTTATTACGTTCAAAGGTGCTTTATACATATAATGGCCTAATTAAATAAATTATTTGACTTTGACTTTAACTTTGAATACATCACTTTTACACACAGATGTAGGTATGGCCTGTACCCCGTGTTCACAGCAATTTAAACTTTAACATGTACTTATGACCGCGACTGTACTTTCTAAGTTATCTTCGACAGCATTGATATCGGTGAAGAGAAACATTGTGAGGAAATGTGGAATTATAAGTCTGAAATCGACAATCTGCCTGGAGCAAGCGTGGCGATAAATAAATGCTCGTGTCTTCTCTGTATTGGGACAGGCCATTGCCTTGCAGTGGGACAGTAATAGGATTTTTATCATCACAACTTGGCATTATACAGGGTAATTGAAAATATAGGTACCCGAAACCTTAAAAGGGGTCATTGTACTCATCGTTATGATCAACTTTTACTATGGGACTAAACTTGAAATCATAAAAAAATAATCAGCTGTTTCATACATTACGATCGTGTTGTGTAGCATTTTAGTAGGGAACAGCAGATTTTTTTTTTCTTGATTTCAGGGTTGGTCCCATAGTAAAAGTTGTTCATAACGATGAGTACAATGACCCCTTTTAAGGTTTCGGGTATATTTTCAATTACCCTGTATAGTATTCCCGTTGTTCAATTATTAATGACGCTTTATATTCACATCATTATGCTTATTAGACTACAGGCCCATGTCCAAAAATGGTGGGTCATATGAACCACCAGGTGACGTATATAGGACGATATAAGAGCATAAAATAATAAGATTCAGCACTATGCCGTCACTTGTAAGCTGTCCAACTGAGTGCTGATGAGAATTGAAAAGTGCAGGTAGAGTGAGTACATTTTGGTCATATATTTTTGTACGGCATTTTTACCATCCATAGATCCATGAAAAATAATAAGAAAGCGCGCAGTGCCGTACAAAAATGTTGGGCCACAAAGTCGGTATTTTATTTGATTTTCTGACAATTTCCAGGGTAAATTTGGTCATTTGATTCTGTACGGCATCAGTTTCACACTGTTTCAATACAGCTTCTAATCCATTATTCCGCAACGCCGTACAAAAATCATGCGACAAGGGGAAAAAATCGAGGGTTGCAACCCCCTCTCTTTCCGTGGTCCGGGGGGCGATTTGAAACAACATAAAATTAATTTATTTTGAAAGTATTTTATGCATAGATAATATTTTTTTATATGCCGTACATTTTCGTTGGTCCAAAGGTTTGTAGGGGAAAAACAACTCAAGGAAAAATCCATAGAACGAAATGATATGAAAAGATATGGTCTGCATTAAAATGTACGGCATCATTTTTTCCTAATTTATTTATCTTAATACTATTTAAAACAAGGGAAAAATGTAGAAAATTGCTATAGATTATTAATCTATGAATATTTAAACTTTTGCAATAATTCAGTTTTTGTATTTCTCTATAATTTTGTTTAGAACAGTTTCTTTTGAACGGCAATACTATATAACAATTGTATTTTACAATATCATGTTAAAAAAGAAGTTGCCGTACAGAGTCAAATGATTTTACAGCTTTATAAATCAAGTATACCATGAAATTAAGATAATTAATTAATTTACATTCAAATGAACAATAATTTTTTGACGGCATTATTTTTAGTAGTACTTTTGAGTGCTAGCTAATGTTTTGGAACCGAAGCCGTACTTTTTCAAATCACCCCCCGGACCACGGAAAGAGAGGGGGTTGCAACCCTCGATTTTTTCCCCTTGTCGCATGATTTTTGTACGGCGTTGCGGAATAATGGATTAGAAGCTGTATTGAAACAGTATGAAATTGATGCCGTACAGAATCAAATGACCAAATTTACCCTGGAAATTGTCAGAAAATCAAATAAAATACCGACTTTGTGGCCCAACATTTTTGTACGGCACTGCGCGCTTTCTTATTATTTTTCATGGATCTATCGATGGTAAAAATGCCGTACAAAAATATATGACCAAAATGTACTCACTCTACCTGCACTTTTCAATTCTCATCAGCACTCAGTTGGACAGCTTACAAGTGACGGCATAGTGCTGAATCTTATTATTTTATGCTCTTATATCGTCCTATATACGTCACCTGGTGGTTCATATGACCCACCATTTTTGGACATGGGCCTGTAGTCTATATCTTCTTTTCATTAAATTCTGCTCAGAACTATTTTACCAAAAATACGATTTATTACAAATAAACTATTCGTTTGTTATTATAAAGCGATTTGGGTCAGTACCTACCTAAGTACGTAATAAATTGTTAAAACAAGGTAGGTTTTCTAATTAAAATATTATCATAAATTAATAAAAGGTTCTGTTTGCTAAACTTTAAATTAGATAGCTAGGGAGAGGTGGTGGTTTATCAAACGCGAACTGTTTGTTTTACCTTACTGTGTACTATGTATTAATTAACCTTTTAAAACAGACTGACAGTTTTAGTAACTCAACTTATTTCGATACTAGCGACCCGCCCCGGCTTCGCACGGGTGCAATGCTGATACTAAATATAAATAGAATATAGCCTAGGTATGTCACTCAGGAATAGTGTAGCTTCCCAACAGTGAAATATTTTTTCAAATCGGTTCAGTAGTTTCGTAGCCTATTCAATGCAAACAAACAAACAATCAAATCTTTCCTCTTTATAATATAAGTACCTATATAAGTATATACATAGTGTAAACCTTTTTTCTTTCTTCTTTCTTGCACTTACTATCAATAAGGACAGACGTGCGTGACGTTTTATAATTTATGTATCTATAAATAATAATGTGTTCGTGCATATTCACAGCGCATCTTTCACGGGGTTGAATTACTAATGAATACAAGCAGCTTTTGTTAAAGAATAACACTGAAACATAAAGAAAAATATCGGCTTCTCCATACATTTAGATCGTGTTGTTGTACATTTTTGTGGGAAACAGCTGTTTGTTTTTTATATTTTACTAGCGGCCCGCCCCGGCTTCGCACGGGTGCATGTATAATACATATAAACCTTCCTCTTGAATCACTCTATCTATTAAAAAGAACCGCATCAAAATCCGTTGCGTAGTTTTAAAGATCTAAGCATATATAGGGACAGACAGACAGACAGACAGAGAAGCGACTTTGTTTTATACTATGTAGTGATAGTTGGTCCCATAGTGAAAATTGTTTGTAGTCATAAGTATTTTCGGCTCCAGAAAGATGCGCTGTAAATTAAAATTCAACTTGTATTTATGTATATGTTTTGAGGTTTTATTCATTCATTTATTTTTTAAATAGAACGGCCCAGGCCAATTACACTATTTAAACATAATAACATAACATTATTTATTTATTTAACACAGTCATGCATTCTTCTCACAAAAATTCAAACATTTTGACAGTATCGTCTTCCATTCCTTCGCAAACATAACAAGATCTTTGTTAGATGTAGGTTACGATTTTATATGAAACAAAATAGTCGTCAAGTTTTATTTATAAATACGTTTACGTTTTTCCATAAAAAAATAACTAATGTTAAAGCAACATAAAAATACAGCGACGTGTATAATTTACCACTATTAACCGCTTCAACATACAAATCTACAAATAAATAACCCTACTTTTACCGTCAAGTCATTCTATTACATAAATTCTTTATCACCCTCCGCTGCTAAAAATAACCCGTCCAAAAATAGTTTAACTAATAACCCCCACAGGTAGCGTCGTCAGTTGTACTCGTGACGTGAGTCACCGACGCGTCATGACGTCTGACTTTCACGTCGGTAAAGCTTACCATTTATATCACTCTCACTTAATTCGATATTGGGTTTTAAAGGGTGATATTTTTGTTTAATTTACACTTGTAATAATGTTTTCTAAGTCCAGATCTCAATATTATAGTGCATAAGTGTGTGCGCAATCTATACTATCTCTGGAACTACTGGTCCGATTTGAAAAATTCTTTCAGTGTTAGATAGATTAGTTATCGAGGAAGGCTATAGGCTATATACCATCACGCTACGACCTACGGGAGCGGAGCAGTAACCAAAGACGCGGGTGTAACCGCGGCGGACAGCTAGTCATAGATACAGGGAGCGTACCTTCCCTAACTCCCACAGTCCGATGGGACGGCAATCCGACACCGCCGGAAAGAGATCAGACGCAGGACCAACGGTTTTACGTGCTTTCCGAGCCACTGGGGTGTCACACTACCCACTTCCAAACTCTGGGCTGCTATTCTATACTAATAGTATAAAGAGGTAACATTTGTTTGTAAGTTTGTATGTAGGGGGTAATCTCTGGAAGTAATGAACCGATTTTGAAAATTGTTTCACAAATTGGAAGCTACGTTTTCACTGAGTGCTATAGGCTATATTTTATTATCAAAAAATTAGGGATCCGTAAGAAAAGTCACGCGAACGAAGTCGCGGGAACGAAGTCGCGGGGAGAGTGCTAGTGAGAAATATTCGTAATGGAAACAAACAGTGAAGTCCGAATTCCAATAACTTCAGCTATCTGCCAGTGTAAGTTCCGGCATAATCGGTCCAGCCGTTTTGGATATAAGCCGGAACACTTTTATTTATTTCTATAGATTTGACGGTTCTGGTGATACACGACAGACGATGCGCAGCGCGTCTTTCCTTAGTTACGCGTTCACTTTTATAACAGGGACATGTAATTAATGCAGCTCTCGAAAGCTTTTTTTTTTTTTCAACCTATTTATTTGGAATATTTCGGACGAAAGTTGCATAACTCTCTCTAGCTTATTAGGTATACTCGTAATAATAAAATTTGTCTGAACATCTTCACCGTTATTATAATTACATTCATTAAGTCTTACAGAAAATCTAACACTAACTTGTTATTATGACAAAGACACAATTGTTAGGGAAGTTCCCACAGCAGGTAGAGCGAAGCGGGGCGCCCGCGCCTCCTTCGATATGACTCACTTTATTACTTCGTCTGCCCGCGCGTCTGTGTGACTTGTCGGTAGGGCTGTCCCAAGCCTAATTTATTTTTATTTACGTGGCATTTGTCTTTTTTTGCTTGCTGATAAATATTATTTTGTTATAGGTTTAGGTTAACAGCGTAAGGTAGTTTTAAAAACTTCATGTTAGTTGGTCTTTCTGGCATTGGGAGTATTATAACGATATTCATACATCAATCGGTCAAGTCGATTTGGAGATATTAAGAACATTCGTTTGTACAAACAACCTCTCACCCTAAATGCACCATCGTCCCATTCGTGGGTAAAACATACGTTTTAAAACAGAAAGAGAAAACAAATAAACTAGAAAATTAAATTAAACTTGAAAATTTCACTCCAGCAAATTACAGTTACTTTCTAAGTAAGAAGTAAGAATTTACAAGTTAAAGAAAAGTCGTCAAGAGAAACGCTTGTGATTTTCCAGAGAAAATTAAACTATCCGTCCGCGCTGGCCAAGTATTAATTCAAGCGAAAAGCGGCTTTAAATGCAGGGGTTCTTGGTGCAGTATATTTTACAATGTCAACTCAATTTTCCTGGAAAAATATAACTTTAGCACTGTATATTTAACTCGTGATGGCCCAGTGGTTAAGGCGCCCACCTCTCATGCATGAGGTTGTGGGTTCAAATCCGGGCAAGTACCAATGTGACTTTTTCAATTCATATGTAGGTACTTTCTAAAGTTTATCTTGGACATCACTGGCATCGGTGAAGGAAAACATCGTGAGGAAACCTGGACTTGTAATTAATATAAGTCTGAAATCGCTAATCCGCCTTGAGCAAGCGTGGTGATCATGCTCATGCCTTCTCTGTATGAAAAGAGGCCTTTGCTCTGCAGTGGGACAGTAATAGGCTGGTATTATTATTATTATTATTACTGTATATTTAAAACTGAAATATTTATGAAGTGAGCATTAGTGGTTTGGTTTAGGCATTTGTGCTCTAGAATCTAGAACATACATTCGATAATTTCCAGGTTCTTCAATGTATAAAAAATGTGTGTGTGTGTAAATAATTCTGGATGACTGAATTTCGGTCACGGTGGCCCATCCAAAAAAGGGACTAGTAGAGCAGGAAATATTATTGTGCACATGTGTGGGCACAATCATAAGTTTACCCTGTACTAATTGAAAATCCCAATAACAGTTTATAAAACATAGGAATACAAGACAGGACTATGTTTAGTAGTCGCGCTTGTAACTTATAGTTACCAGTTAACTTATAGTTAGTAACTTATTGTTACCAAATAGTGAAATCGACAACCCTACTAAACCCATGAGGCGTGACCCCTCGATGCGACGATAATTACCGACCGGCGGAACTCCAACAAGACATCTGATGACGTCATTTCAATTCTTTCAACTCATGTGAACCTAGTACTTGTTTTATTAGAATTGCTTTTTTTTTTTAATGGCGGGCGAGGTTTGATAAAAATAGAATGCTTTTTATCTGATTGTTGATTTTGTGTGAACATGATATGTTTCAATATCATTAATGGTGTGACGGTGGACACTGATACGAGTTGGTGAGTGCAATGGAGACTGTAGATAAACATAGCTGTAGTTGTTTTCATTTGGGTGTAGGTATATACACCGTGAATTTTAATCCGTTGTAAATCTTTCAGGGGGTGAATGTACTCATGAATATGAACAACTTTTATTAAGGGACATAGTACGAAATGTGAAAAAAAAAACAGCTGATCCATACAATTTTTATTGTATGGATCAGCTGTGTAAAAGTTGTTCATATTCATGAGTACATTCACCCCCTGAAAGATTTACAACGAATTAAAATTCAGGTTGTATAGTACCTCCTCTTTTTTTAAGTCGGACCTGTATTGTAAAATACGAGTTTTTAGTTAAAATACGTGCCACAAAAGATGATACATAACACTCGACACTCAACACAAACTTTATTATTTCGTAATAAATGTTACAATATTGTTAAGAATTTTAATCTGAATGTCATCGAAAAATCCCTAAATAGATACACAAATTACGGGTAACTATTTCTTACATCCATACTTGCGCAAGCTCCCCACTACTGACGCTTGTCAAGTCCCATCTTTCGTGGCCCGTATTCTAAAACCTTTTCAATTAACACCTTAATTAACGCGTTATTTTTAAACTTGTTTGATTCCAGTTGGATAGTTGACAATATTAACCAATAATTCCAAGAGATAATTCTCTAAAAAACACTTTATTTTAGCCCTGTAAATCCGTTTAATTTTCAATTAACTGTAGAGATTTTTAATTGCTTTCAAATTAATAAATAGTTACTCAATTGAGTCGGCACAAAAGTGACGTCACAGCTGCCTTTTGCCATACAAAATCTACGGCGGAATCACGTTTTGAAGCTCATAAAAAGTACGTCAGTTGATTAGTGGAGCTATCTAACCCTATAATGAATTGGACTAAAGCTTCTAAACTCTACAATCCTGCCAGTAATTATCCGGTCGGCTGCTTCAACCAAATAGTAATGTTATTAGCACAAAGCTCATTAGAGATGAACGCCCGTCTATATTGCAGCAGAACTGTCATAATAACGCTGGATTTCACTCTTGGGTGTTATTGTCTGCACTGGAATATTAGTAGCGACGAGGGAGATGTTGATTACATAGCATGTAATACAAACATTCGCAATTGTAAGAAGTGTTTTGTTAACTTAGGTACAGTTAACATAAGAGAGTGGTATCCAGGGCCGTCAGATATAGGAAGTTTTCTTAGAAACCGATGGATGGCTTCGAATGAACCTTAATTAATGAACTGTTGTATTATCTTATTTATAAATTACAATACATTTTAAAACATTCATCGGTTTCTAAGGAAACTTGAACTATATCTGACGACCCTGCATATCTGTCTTTTTTTAACTGTACATAAAATTTTGGTATGAAGCTGGTATTAAAAAACCCGATAAGTTTGTTCCTTAGTGAAAAGTCCTAGGTATAACACTTCTCAGGCCAGGGATCAAATCCAAGACCATACGATAATTTGTAAAAAAAAAAAAAGTTTTTACCAGGAATTTCTTGCCCATGCTTCTTCATACGAAAAAACCTTTTCGAAGAGGCATCCAGATTTAATTATTTCTTCTTGGAAATGACGTTCAGAAGTGCATAAACAATTTTAATTAAATTATCATACATTTGTTCTATCGAAAGTGATACCTCCATCATTCTCCTCGCATACAAATCGTATTTCTCCGAAACATTCCGAGATTCCAGCACGACACCGCAGTCTTCCATTACAAACATCTTTCGAGTTCATGACAGCCGCAAGTTATCCAATCGAATCGATTAGAAAAAACAAAACAAAGACATCGTGCGAATCGTCTACATCGTGTTATGTGAATTACGTGAGCGGAGCAGGCCCGCATGGCAACCGCCATTGTTCAACATAATCGATACTGTAGCGTTCCGATCAATCGAGATAGTAACACGGGATGGTACAGAAGATCCAGCTGACCCGGTATTCTGTAAAAATATCCATCTGTGACATTTTAGCTTGAGGTGAGCTGTCAGTGCTGTCACTGTCAAGGTCAAAAGTCATAGTGAACCATTTGCAGGCACATTTGACTTGTCAAGGTGTCTGTCTTCTTAAATCTTTTGTATTTATTAACAACATGGCTCTAACATAGCAAATACTTTGTCATTTAAAGGGCTTTAAAACGTGTGTGTTGAAAGGTCACTCACTCATCATGAAATATCGAGAACAGCTTGACGTATAAAGATGGACAGGGAGGTAGTTTATACTTAGTAAACGTCCGCTAAGAACGGATTTTCCAAAATTCGCCCCCTATGGGAATAAAACGAGGGTCCAAAGTTTGTATTTAGAAATCAACTTTGACGCGGACGAAGTCGCGGGCAGAAGCTAGTAATTTTTATAATGACAAACTAAAAAAGGTGACAGCACGCGGGCGGCGTGCTGTTTTCTAACCATTGGATTTTTCGAGCCGCCTTGTCGGAGCAATGACCCCTTGAACTCTGTAGGTATACACCTAAGGATTATAAACCGACCTTTCTCCTCATTTATATTCCATTCATCCATCATATGTAGTGGATCTTCTGCCCCTATCTCCTTGACATGTATAGCACAACAAACCGAGTGCGTTAACCGAGCGTTTAGCCGAGTCGGCCAGTATCGATTGCGTGTGCCAATTAAACTTCGTTGTAATCAGACTACAATGAGTTGTGTTTAGCCTGGGCGAGATCTGTTGTATGTTTACGCTTTGTAGTAATGGTTGTAGTAGTCATTAATGGTTACTATTTAATCGCGAGCGTGTAGTAATGAAATAAACACGTTTTTGAGAATCTAAAGGAGGCTCATAGTACACGTTAGTATGGGACATTGATTCCAGATTAACCAGAGTTGACTGAATCACCCAGCGTTGACATTTTTGTCACAAAATAAGGACAAATCGATTGACAGAAGAATCATCAAAATGGGCCCACTCGTTTGTTCTCTAGAGCGCCAGAAGCGAACAAACATAGAATGATAAACACCCTTATAATCACCTTTTACGATAATAATACTGATAATCACCCTTTTGCATCTTCGCAGTCGGGTAAAAAACAGCCACATATTTTGACTTTGTAGATATTTGAATGGGATAGCCGTATAACAACGAAATTTTCATCCCTATATCTAAAATAAGGTACCTACTTAATCTCATATTTATTTCATGAATTGAAACAGACACCCTAATTACGAAAAATCTTATCACGATTTTTTTATTTTGAAATGCGGTCTCATTCTCATAACTACGAGTACATCATCATTTCAAACGCCGAGAACAGAAAATTCGATCAACCCCAGGTTTTCATTATCAACTTGCAACGAATACACTTAGCTCGAACAATTTCGCTACCCACGTTCCCTCCGCAGATGTGTTTTACCGTTCCTAGCATCCTTTTCTGATGTTACCAGCTATTGATTTCAGTTCGAATATAAAACAGTTCTTTTATCTAGTGTTACACAGTATCTGGAATGAGAGAATAATGTAGGTGTACCTATCAGCTGAATATTTTTTCAGCTTTTTCCCAAGGGCTGCGGGAATAAATGAAAGGAAAGTTGAGTTTTTATGTCGGTTTTTTTACCTGCGTGTCTAAACTGATAAGGTACTGGCAAAATTGTTTTGTTTGTTTGTAAGTAAGAGGTTATAATCTCTGGAACTACATGTTCGATAACAAGAATTATTGCACTGATAAAAAGTTACTTACTACTACTACTGTATATTTTCAACCGACTTCAAAAAGAAGGAGGTTCTCAATTCGGCGCGTATGTTTTTTTTTTTTTGTATGTATGTTACCTGATTTCTCAGCCAATTATGAATAGATTTGGATGATTCTTTTTTTGTTTGAAAGAGTATACTTCCGAATAGGTCCCATAGAAATATTGTCATGATCTGATGATGAACTTCGGAGATATGGAACGGAACTCCTTATAGGATCACAGCATAACTGTCGTAACAAGTAAAATTGCTTAATTGCTTTGTTTATACGTGTAGTCGATGACTGACTGAAGGAAGAGAGGGAGGGGGTACGTCAACCTCCCTCCTACTACTTTCCAAAATTAAATATATCGTGTGAGGTATTGTTTGAAAGGGCTTTTTGTAAGGATTTCAAACATTGGCACACAAGCACTAAAAAGTGAAAAATAAAAAGCTTTTTTACAAAAAAATAAAACCGCCTTCAAAAACTAAAAAATAAAAAAAAAAGTTTTATTTTTTTGTAAAAAAGCTTTTTTTTGATATTCTTAAAAAGTTATCATTGAACATTTTCGAGAAATGCTGCGTACGCTTCATTAAAATCGGTTCGTTCATTTCGAAAAATTAGAACTTGATAGTTTCTATAAAATACCGTACGGCGTAAACGCTCTTTAGTTTATGGCAAACAAAAAAAAAAGGTAAATACTGTTTTTTAAGGTGTTAAATCTACATTATTTTGATCATTTTTCAACATAATCCCTTACACTTTTCTTTTAGCCATTATTCTTAATCATTCTCCTTACTTACATACAAGGCTAGCGTATGTTCTGGAGAGATATCAGGAATATAAACGATTCTCATTATAATGATACATTACAGCCGTAATCGCTCCACCTCATATTTTCGTTTATCATAAAATTAAGAAAATGTTTTTTCGTAACACGTTTTCTTAGCTGGCGTGGGCTGGGTTAACGTGTAAATTGTTGATAGCATCTTAAGGGCTGGCTTTCAGTCGTCAGATAACTCGTTAAGAGTGTGCTATAGTGACCATTTTTCCACACAGATGTATTTCCGATTTTTCTTCCTGGATTACCCATGACCTAGAGCAATAATATTTAGATCCGTTATATGTATAGATCAGTCGTGGTCTTCTGCGAGTCCGACTTGTGCTTGGTCGATTTTAATTAAGTTTATATGTCGTTTTTAAATTAAGTTATTTGACGAAAAACAGAATAACCGCCGCAAGCCTAGATGGAAGTGTCCTCATTCGATCTACAAAATTTTATCGAATTTTTACTCCTTGACCAAAATATCAATAAAGCTACGTCTGAATGGAGAACACAGAAGCGCGTTTTCGAGTATATCCTCTTAACCGAAATCGATGCTTGAGTAAAAGATGCTTTGAAGAAGAAAAAAGATAGGAGGATTTTAGCGAACCCTCCATCAAACTAATGCGTTCTCCTTCAGAATCACTAGCATAGTACCTCTTTGAATTTGTGGAGGACTCAAAACTGCACATTTTATAATATAAAGATTCTAAATAGTAGGAACATAGGACAATACTAAGGCATTAAGTCCGCCTTTGTACTTTTTGTTGCATAAAATTAAATAAATAAATAATACTATTATACTAAAATATAGAACTGTAAGCAACCGCATAAGCCAATCGAAAGTCTGGCCCAATACAATAAAAAGTTAGTATCGACCCATTGTTTTCCATAAAGAGTTTAGCCACAAAAAGGTTAGATTTATGTTCCAGCATAATGTTCAGTGCTCGGCTCTCGGACTTTCAATGCGGTCAGGAGAAAATGCCCTTGAATAAAAACAAAAGGCATTTGTAAGAAGCGGAGGGTAAAGCCAGATGGAATTATATTTGAGAGAAGCCATAGTCTCAATAATTCCGGAAGTTAGTACCTAGCAGATACTATGAACAACATAATGATGTAACTTAAATCCTACTACAATTATAAATGCGAAAGTTTGTATGGATGGATGTTTGTTACTCAATCACGCCAATGCGGCTGAACGGATGTAGGTAAAATTTGGCACAGAGATAATCTGGAAAACGCCCAACAGACTGCGTACTCGTAGGCCGCTGCAAACATGACCTAGCAAATTATGGAATTATAGATCCCACCGATACCCCGTGCGAATGCGGTGCTCCTGACCAGACGTTGACCCACTTACTACAGTGCCCAAAGAGTCCCTGCAATTTAGACGATATCAAAAAAGGTTCATGGTCCCGATGGGCCATGAACTCTATGAAAAAATGAAAGATTTACTTGAACCATCTACTCGAAAAGAAGAAGAATATAAGTAGTACGTTCAGGTGCCATACCAAAAACAATAAGACCACTCATGCGTAGTTTTTCGCCCTTGTTCCTCTCGACTGTACCTTTACTCCTTTAGGTACTTTCACACGTTCCTGCGCTCTTTCTCTTCCAGTACGTTAAGCTTCAAATTCCATTATATATGCGTGTGTGTCTATCTCCATAAATTCGCTTCACACGGCCCGATATTCATGAGGGTGCCGTGAAATGCCTAAGCCTCACGACTTAGTGACAGCTGCTATCTGCCTGAGTTTATGGTACAGCCACCTAAATATTTAAGCTGTAGAGGTTATGGAGTTTCAGACATGTAAATGTTGAGTTTGGTAGGTGCTGTTTTTCGTTTGATTTTTACTTTGCTCGTGGAAATAGGGCTTCGGCGTCAGACAATCGGTGACCAATTTTTTGTCAGAGAGAAATAGAACTTACTGACTAATGAACTGTGCAACGCTGACGTCCTATAAAAAGTCGGTCCTACGAAACTCTGAAATATTCGTCCGATCAGATAATCGGTCCAACAAACACTCTGACGTGAGCGGAGGCCAATATGCTTGACAGGAATGGATTTAGTTCTACATCAATAGTAAGCTATATGCTATTCGGGAATTTGGTATTTTCGTGCTCGTCATCTCTTAGGAATTCTTCATCACTCTCTACACACATACCGACGTATTTCTCATAAAGAAGCCTTATCATTTCAATCTTTACTTAACATAAAACACCGAAAAAAAAACCTTGAACCAAGATCATTACTTATCTCCTAAAAACGAAAAAGCTCGTAAAAGCGTGGCGTGTCCTGACATAAATATACTACCGGCTTCCTCTACAGAGGCGTCGGTAAACCGGGGCACGTGTCTGAACGTGACCCGGAGTAACGAGCACAAGACATCGCATACACGTGTAAAAAAACGTTCTTTCAGTGTCGTTGCATGCTGCATTTTCAGGAAATACTTCATGTTGAAGCTACATGGAGCGTGCTTTACAAGATAGCCAAAATTAAATTTAAAGCAAGGATTAATGATTGCCTTTTAGATAGGATTTTATTTTCTCACCTTTTTAATCTACTTTGTGCTCGCAGTTTCGTCCGCGTGGACATCAAGGTAAAAAAGAAAACAAAGAAAATTATACCATAATACATATTGTATCGGCAATAGATTTCTATCAGTGACAGAACTTTTATCAAGATTTGTCTTTTTATTTGATAATACGAGAATTAGTTTAGATTTTTATGGATTTTGCAAGATAAATTAACAGACCTTTTGGGATTGTCTATGGCATCTATGCTATTTATCCTTAGCCACAGAGTTAAAACAATACCGTCATGATACTCTAGCCTTTAACGAACACTTCGGGTCAAGACCGCGTCTTGATTAATAACTCTAGGATTATTTAAAATCCCTCTAATTCTGTTGGAGTAGGATACAAATTACAACTGACAGGCCTTGTTTTCTCTGGAATCTCCCGAGTTTATATACATCGGGAGATTAACAGAGTACAGTGTACTCTAATGAACAACTATTATCTTCATATATTATTTACTTTATAAAAAAGAAATTGAAAGTATCTGTTTCTAATAAATTTCTTAACCTTAATATGAACGAACACGGCATATAGGACGAATGAATGAATTAACAAAAATTATCTGTCTGTTTATTTTGGCCAATCTCTTAAAAAGCTGGACAGTTAGAACTAAAATTTAATTTACGATGGTAAGGAGAAGACGAAAATAACCAAAACCAAATAACTTTATTGTCAAAATCATAATAAGAGGAAATAACTTAAAATAATCAGTAAATTGCTAACCACGATACCATTTCTGAAGAATTTTCATACGCTTGACCTTCTTCTGCAGAAGCAGCATGGAGTATAAAAGGGCTTCGGCGGTCGGTGGACAGCCCGGCACGTATATGTCAACCTGTAACATAGCTGAATGTTGTACTCTGTGTTTTTAACAGGTGTAAAAAGACATAACAACAAAACTGTATTTCCTGTAGTTTTCATACATTTTAAATGGACTCGCCGCAGACGATTGACGTCTGCACTACTCTGTACTCGCTCAACACAGCTTCTAACTTCAGGTGGCGGCGTTTGTGGCCTGTGTGTGGAGGGGCTTAACGATGCTGGAAGTCATATGTTCCTCCCATCATTCCCATCGTTATTTACCAACCACACCTGGGGTGGGAACCTTCTAGATAAGGAGATATTTAAGGTTCAAGTTCCAATGTTTTTTTTACGAGTACAAGTTTAAAATGGTTTATCTATACTTCCCTGATCTCTTTACTGTTGGATGCAATGTACTGTAGTAGTTTTGGTTCAAGGTTGCTTAGTTTCGATGAGCATAGTTAACTGGTATATCTGTCTTTTTACACCCCGTAATAAGTAGGATACCAGGATAGTATAGAAGGATTACCGGTATAACTCTGTCGGCACCACGACACGTAGAATACGTATAATGGTAATAGCCCCCGCCATTGGCACAGCTCCCCATAGACACCACCCACTTAGGGTCCGGCATCAGATCGTAAGTCTTGCGGAGAATCGGCGCCATCTTGTTGGTGACAGTGCCGGCGACAATGATCACGTCTGTCTGTCGGGGTGTGCCACGGAACACCATTCCGAATCGATCCATGTCATATCTGGAATCATGGAGTTTCAAAAACTACAAACGGAAAATCTTTTGGAAAATCGGGCACAGCAAACAAACAATGGAGAGATGAGAACTTACTCGACTTAAAATCTAACTTATTTTAAGTACAATTCTTTCGTCTACTGAAAAAAAATCATTGCCTTAACTTTGAGGGTCAATGTGAATCATCACGAAGTTTCAAACGAGTTTCAAATAACCCCAAGGGCTTCATTGTAAGCAAAACCCACTGGCGCTGCTTTACAATGACATTTGATAGCAAATGTCATGTCTCAACCTTTAGGGGTCGAGTCGTGAATATCGAAAATCTTACCTTGGTTCTAGAACAATAGTAGCTATTGTTGGTGCGAATTCGTGATGGAAACCTTTGCAACTCTTCAGAGTTTAATAGCAAGAACAAGTTTACAAAGCATTTGATTTATAAAGCTTTCCTTTTAATTTCTAATGGAATGGAGTGTCCTTTTTAAGTTGTTTTTTTGGGCAATCAAGAAATTGTCGAGGATTTTTGAAGTGAAAGCTTCTTTAGTCGCGTTGAGCGTTTCTGCCAGTGGGAAAGCTCATAGATTCGCGTCACCAACATGCTAATGTGACCACGTCATCGACATGCTAAATTAAAGTGTTGCGCTAATCTGACGACAGTTATTCCAAAATTTTCACTACTGTCGACAGTCCCCAAAATGGCCTATTTTTTGTGCTTGGTAGTCTGTGAGTTAGAACCAATGGTTTTTTATAAGAAATTGAACCTAATTTGTCATTGCGTTGTGTAAATTTTCCAGTGCTCTACTTGTCAAAGGTAGTACATCAATTATGTAACAAGTACATATAACAAGGTGCAGTGAAGCGTGTCGATAACCGCGCCTCGCCCGCGCCTTGCTTCGGCTCCTTTACTCAAACGATCTCGTGTCGGTTACGCGGTTACGATCCGATACAGAGCTGCAGTGGTCTGGTTTAATTACTGTATCGGTAAGCCGAGATTGAGTTTATAATTATTGACTATTGAAATGGGTTATTGATTTGCATTTTTTCTATGTTGGAACGAAATTTCTTAACGAGGCTTGCGATAGGAGTTAACTGGCATATATTGTCACGTAAGGAAAATGCGTTATGCACCCTCCAGGCTTTTCACATACGGGAGTCCCCCCGAAGACACAATATTGGATTTTTTTTACATGCACTGCGCTGCCTATTTGTCATGCTCATTTTTTTTTAACATTTTGATTCTGTTTTATTTGTAACGTTGTTAGATTTCACCTTGATATCCGCTTAGTAGTCAGATAGGCAGTCGCTCCATGTAAAATAGTGGTATTCAGCTGCATCCGGTTAGACATGGAAGCCGACCCCAACATAGGAATTGGGAAAAGGCTAGGCAGATGATGATCCGCTTAGTAGTCTATTCACAGCAAACTTTGGGAAGACATCAGCAATTTGGATTCTCAGTAACGTTGCTTGTGACAGGCAAATCTTGGTGTAAAGTTACCTGGGCCCAGCATAATGCATCATCTCCAAAGCGCAGCACGCTAACCCGAACGTCACAGGCCACAAGGAATTTCTACGGCCCCAGTTGAGGATGTCATCTGAACGGGCCATGACCCAGTCCGCCATCGACTGCAATTAGAAATTATTTTAAAATATTGGCTTGCTATAAAAATATTATGAACTAGCTATGTCCCGCGGCATTACACGCGTTCAATTATTATGTGTCTCTGGCTCTCGTGACTCGTAACGTGATTTAAATAGACTGAACTAAATTTTTACACGACTGCCCCAAAAAAAGGAGTGTTGTTTCTTTATTCCACCATAACTTTTAAACGCCTGAACCGATTTAGATGTATGGGGTATCGTTACAAGCCTTGCATCGTTCCGAGTAACATAGGCTAGTAAAAAATAAAAATAAACCGGTGTGGTCACTTTAAAACGCAAATTAATACCAGCCTCAATTTATTTTTTGAATGAATCTGGACGTGTCTATGTTTATCGTCTAGAATTTGACAAGTAGATTTAAAAAATATATAACACTGTAAATAAAAAACGTCGAAAAAAAAACTGACGAGTAAACAAATTACAAATATGTGCAATTTTTGCTAGCTTGTTAGCCTATCTGATTGGTAGGTTCCAGAGATTAGCGCGATTAAATAAACAAACAAGAAAATCTTCCGCATTATTAAGTATATTAGTATAATGATAGTGCATAAAGTCAAAGTGAAATCATGTATTTCAATTAGACCATTAAATAAAAGAGTCTTGTGAACGTCATTATACCAGAAAAAATAGTTTATTCTAGTTGCTCCTTCCAAAAGGTATTTTGTTATGGAGATGAATAAAAAAATAGAAAAAGCATACCATAAACATACTTATAATTGGGATTTACGCCACAATACACCCTGTATAATAAGTAAATACAAAGTAGGTTTCATTCTTTATGTCATTTTAATTAATAGGAATACTGGACACCAAATATTGAGATAAAAATTACTGGTGAGTTGTTTTTGTTCGACAGCCAATTAATATTTATACTTCTGAAATCTGCGTGAAGGTACTGAATTATATTTATTTTAATTAAATAAGAACTGACCAGGAATACCTATCTGATTGTTATTTGATTATTACGCTTTCGTTTTATTTATTTATCGAAGCACTGAAATAATTGGGTAGTTATCAACACCAATCAAATGATGTACTTATTAAAAGCTGTCAAAACGCAATTCCCCTCTAGATTTTGTATGGCAAAAAGAACCTGCGACGTCACTTATTTGCCAACTCAATTGACTGACTATTTATTTCTCAGAAACTAAAAATCTAATTTTAAAGTTAATTGAAAATTAAACAAGTTTGAGACCTAAATTATTAGGTTAATTAAGGTCAATTTTGTTCATCTCTTAACCGATTGCGGACCCAGGCAGGCCGCTGTAAAACTAATTTGGCCAAATGGGGCATTCCTCACCCATCCCAAATGCAGTGCCAGTGTGGAGCACCATCACAGGACATGCGTCCCCCCTTTAGTTACCCGTCATGCACAACCATCCGCACCATTCAAGATCTAAACGACGCCAATGATAGAGCTGTACAGTTTGCTCAATAGTGGTCGGACAAAATTTAAAACGAATCAATCGACACTAAGAGAAAAAGATTATAATTATTAAAGTTCAATAACCGAACACGTCTCGTGTATATGCGCCACGCATAACATTATTACATGATTATTGCATCATTGACATCACAGTTCCACCGAGTTATTATTTGACATTCCGTCCCAAGTCATGCGTGATGACGAACAAATTGATCCCAAGACTCATTTAACAAATATTTCTGGCATGCCGACTTGGGCGTATTAAATGTATCATCGGGAATGTTTAGGCGCAGCGCAAACGTAGATACTTTAGTGTCTTGTTTGACACAAGCAACCGGCAACTAGCAGTGAATGTTTAATTTTCATATAATTAGTATTGAATCAACTGACTGCCCCGGTGGTCACGTGGTCCCAAGAGCGACTGAGCGTGGGATCCTGGGTTCGATTCCCAGGTCGGGCAAAAAGAGTTATTGGATTTTTCCATTACGAATTTCTCAGTAGCAGTTAGTAGGAGTTTGGAAGTTAGTGGTGTGAAACCCCCATGCCTCGGAAAGCACGTAAAGCCGTTGGTCCTCCGCCTGATCTCTCTCCGGTCGTGTCGGATTGCCGTACCATCGGAATATAAGAGTGAGATAAAAGTGTCCAGTAGTAGCAACGGGTAACTGTGTCAGCAATCACGTGGTGGCCTGTGTCGGGAACAAAATGTGTCCACATTTGCGCAACGGTTTAATGAATGGACATGTTATAAGTTTGGCCAAATTAATATGTGTAGATAGAATGATGCGTAATCTGCTATTAGTATCAAGTTTCCAGTGACGTCACATATTGCTGGCTGATTTGGAACTCAAAGGAATTTGAACAGTTCAAGTTTCTTCTGATTCCAACGACGCGGAACGAAGGACCAACTTTAATAATATTAATAGAGGAAAGTTTGAGGATTTGTGTAACAGATTGGAACTAATCAACTAACTTTCTCGTACAAAATGATATCAACAACAAAATTGCTTTTCAAAGTAACTTCTTGAATCTGCTACACGTGTATTCTATATCCAATCCTTTATTAATTCCCTTTGTAGCAAAATAAATTGAAGGTTAATACTTAATTATACCAATCTTCCAAACAATTCTGCTTAGTAGAGGAAACCACAGAGATTTCATAATTGTTCTTATTACTCCTAATAGTAGTCGGGGCTCTATTCTATTCTGTAAAAATCTCTCTCGGTCTATTTAGGTGAAGTAAGCTGTCATCCCAGATACTAGGAATTGACAGCTCATGTCATACGCCTTCAATGCGCAAGCGACTCGCGCTTCCCCCTTTTTAAGATATTGTTACGAATTTTATTTAATCTTAGTCAGCAAGAGCTTTCTTAGCAATGCACGAACGGCCATTATTCTTCAAATAAATACAGAAAACTCCTTACTAATGATCAGCGTAGACAAATAAGCTTAATTTTTCATCTTTGAATTAATAATTAACCAAATGGTTACAGTAATAGAGTTGAAAATTCCGCAATTGCCATCAATATAATAAATGCCGGACAGAACTGTATCTTGTACGCAATTTTCTACTGCAACTATATGTAAAGCTTTAATTCATTAATCAATTAATAAACGAAAACTACTCGCTACTATTGCTGTTCGATTTGAGCTAACCAACAAAAATCTGTTCTTTTCTCATTATACTAAGGTCTATAACTCTTTATCTTCTACATACGGGATTGTCGTTTAGGTATATCCTTAGAATCCCAGATACGGTTTGCGTTGTATGTAGTTATTTCGGTTCGGATAACCCTGTATTGCAATCTGGGGACCTAAGAGACGGACACGGTACCGGATAACGCTCAATTCTGTTCTGTAATTGGAATGTTCATAGGGTTGGCGTACGTGCCGGAAACACGTAGTGTATTGGCAAACAGTGGAAGAAAATTTTAGAATCTTATGCTTTTGATGATTGTTTATAACTAGTAAAAAAATATTAGGTCCGAAATATTTATACAGGTTGACTTTTTATTTGTTACCTATCTTTCAGGGGGTAAAAGTACCTACTAATGAATATGAACGACTTTTATTATGGAACCAACTTTGAAATTTAAAAAGCACCTGCTATTTCCATATTTTATATTTCAGAGTCGATTCTGTCATGAAAGTTGTTTATATTCATACTTTCTTTCACCTCCTCAAAAATTGGTAGTGAATTAAAAGTCATGATGTATATTGAAAATGGTCACCGCCGTTAGTTTTTAGCGTTAATTAGCATTAAAATTTTTCGCGATTTCATATTAGTTTTATGAAATTAATGTTATCTCAAAAAAAATGTGCTCATCTGGCCCCAAAATAACTTATAGCTGTTGAAACAGAGTCAGATTTTTTTTTATCGTTTAAATCTTTCGGACTTGTCTTATTTTGACCCCTAGGCACGCCACTGGTAGCCCTACAAAGTCCAATACCTGTTCCGAACACACTATAACACAACTATCGGGTGCGTGTGATCCAGTAACGTATTACAGCCCGGATCCCGGCTCTTCGTTTAATTTCTCTCTTAGCCCGGCCCCGTTAATCCGGGATTACCGCCGTTTTGTGCCGGATATTATCCCCTAGCGTGTTTTGTTTGTTGTTAGCAGGATTATGATCATATATATACATTAGTAATGATTAAAGGACTATTTTGTGTTCTATTGGGATTGGTACATATGTTCTCGTCAACTGGAAACTTATTGAAAGTGAGATGCAGAAAAACTGCTCTAAGAAAATCAGTTTGTCAGTTTGTTAACAATTTTTCCGGTATTACCGTAGATTTTTTATTAAATAAATATTAATCCGTCGATACAATCACAAATTAAAAACAAAACATCCGGTAAATGATATTTCTCCGTGTTCTCAAATTCCATTATTAAGTCGATCCATTTCCTTATTGGAGAAGAACTAGAGATAATTTGATTTTAGGAGGATTCGTTCGTTCATGTATGTATGTATGTATGTATGTATGCTCCAACTCAAAATCAACCAAGATTCTGTATCAAAGTTGCAAATTAGCACTAGTTCATCTCCTTTCAAGGAATGTATCGACTTTCCAATCGACCTGTATAACACAGTCGTTATGAAATAAGTACATAAACTTGTGTTTCAATACAGGCATGTTTATTAAATGTTCTATCGCAAACAAAATTACGACGCAAGTCTGGTTATTGTCAAACAAACAGTAGCCTGGGGGCAACGGGTACAAAGCACTGTTCAACATTATTATTAATGTAATAAATAATATCCTTTGTATAAAGTAAGTACCTACAGTTTATAATTATGACTATTTACGACTTCTGTCTCATCCCGGCTTCCAAGAAATCCCTTTGTTTCAAAGTTTATTGAAGTTGGTGGGTACATAATATCACAATCTACATTCGTAATAATGTAAAAAGTTTATACAATAAACCCCCGTGTTTATCAAAGACTTGCCAGATTGATCACGATGTTCAGAAGGCCAATTTTATTATGTAAAACGAATTAAATTGTCTGAATTCGCCAATCCGTGTCGAGCAAGCGTGGTGATCAATGCTCGTGCCTTCTCTGTATGAGAAGAGACTTTGCCCTGCAATGGAACAATAATATACTAGTATTATTTTACCTGTCCGGGAAAATGGAACGGTGAATATCTTCGGACATCCTTCGTCTTAAACGCTTTGCCCACGTGTGGGAACGGGGGAGGATACGCCCTGCTAATGCTTGGTTTAGGTTTACAGCTGGTTTGCTTCTCGTCCTGCTGAGCGGGCGCTTGGGAGCGAAACTTGCGGGTCGACTCTCGTCTATGTGTGTAGTCTTTGGAAGAAACGGCGAGGATCTTGAAACTTCCATATTCGGGTCTGTAATTCGAAAATAAAATGACGTGATTTTAAGAAGTTGCGTCTTGGAATTATTGGTTGATAGTGTGAAATATCCAACAAAATATCCAAGTAACGCGGGTTTCATCTATAGATAGATAGAGTGATTCAAGAGAAAGGTTTACACATAGTATAAAACAAAGTCGCTTCCCGCTGTCTGGACCTATTAAACTACGTAGGTAACGAATTTTAATGCGGGTTTCATCAATAGAGAGAGTGATTTATAGGAAGGTTTATGTATATTGTGTGTGCGCCGTGTGAAGCCAAAGAAACTTGCTAGGAACACGTAAATAAAAAAGCCCCTTTATTTCGTGCTCAGTAGTAATCTGGTATTTAATAGTAAATACAAAAGTGACATATTTGACCTTGACTTTCAAGCCCCTGCATTATACATTCGGTACCGTAATGTGAACCAGACAAAAGGACCTGTTTATCGTTGACATCAATTTTGTTTTTGATTTCTAATCCAAAACTCAGTCAATTCAAAAATCTTTAGAGAAATATTGTCAATGATAAAATTATTAAATCATGATATTTATACAAGTTTTTAGAAATTTTTAATTCTGAAACGACAAAAAAAACTAGTGTTGTATCATTTATTTTTAACAGACTTCAAAAAAGTTGTAGGTTATCAATTCGCCGGAATCTTATTTTTTTTAAATATTTTTATGTATGTCCCTCGATTACTCGAAGACGCCTGGACCGATATGGATAAGTTATTTTTTTGTTAAATCAACTTTGCGCAACATTAGGAACTCTTCGTATTATGGTGGGGTTTACAAATCTATGAAAATCTTCTAAATATAAAGCTAAAGAGTTTTTGTTTGTCTGTTTGTTTAAACGCTAATCTCAAGAACTGCTGGACACATTAGGAAAAATATTTTTTTTGCACACAGCCAGATTCATGTAGTTACAGGCTTTAACGTCACGCTACGACATACGGGGCTTAACAGTAACCAAAGATAAAACATAACTTGGGTAAAAAAAACCAAGAGGATAGAAGCTTGCTAATGAAGCAGCAATCAGTCAAGATCACGTCATTTAGATCTGTCAGTATCTATTCCCATCTTGTTAGTGAACATGAAAGCTCACACGTCAACACCTTTATCGTAACTCAAGTGTAATTAGCTACTATTGCCTTTAGACATATCAACAACTTGTTTAATTCTGTGACGTGTGACGTGGGAGTCAGTGACGCCATAGTGTAGTGTGAAATCGTGTTGATTAGGTGAATAATTAGTTTCAGTTGAAACTGTACAGTTGGTGAATTATTTGGATGATTATTTGTCTTTACACAACTGGTTTAGACAAAGTCAAAATAATACTGTTTTTGAGAGAGTTGGGCCCCCATGCCCCATGTGAGATAGGGTCAAATGAGAGTCGATCTATTAAAAACAACATCTGCTCTTGAATTCTATTCCTTTGTATATAAAGTGTCTTTTTGTATAGATAATTAATGTAGTGTCAGTGATTGTGAATCCTTGGCACTCGGTGTGCCCTCGTTAGGTGGCGCGGAACGTGACTAGAAGCGCAACGTTGTGTCGCATAAACGTATCATAATAATACCAGCATATTACTGTTCCACTGCAAGGCAAAGGCCGCTGCTCATACAGAGTAGGCACCAGGGCCGTAGCTAGGGGGGGGCATTGTGGCACAATGCCCAACCTTAGATCTCTATATCCAAATCTGGAAGTTCAACCATCTTGTTCGCTTGTACTTCATCATTGAGGATTTAATAGTTTTTAGATCCATGGTCACTGTCACAGAAATTATTTGTCTACTTATAGCTATTGAATGTACATCACTGATCTAGAGTTCAGTGATATACATGGTGATTGATTTAGGTGCCCATGCTTCAAGGGCAGATCAATTATGATATTTTTTTTTACTTTCGCCCTACCTGTAACCAATGCTGCCCTACCTCAAAAGAGATTGCCCGTTTTGTAGGGGAAGTTGGGTCCCAGTGGAAAATTGTTGTGCCCTGAAGATTTTTATTTTACATAATAGTAAAAACATAGTATTTTCATAATCAGAAACCATTTTTCATTTACTCATCCTGGTTCAAGAGGTATCGTTGTTTTTCTGTTGTAAAAATCTAGGTTATAGGTAATTAGAAATTGACTTTGACATTTCCTCCTTATTCTATTTAGGCTAAGTACCTCCTTCTACTACCTATAATATTATACATCACTATGGGGATGGGATTGTCTTTATTACTTACGTATTTACAACTAAGTAAATATGGAATTCAAAACTCAACGTTTATAGAAACAAAGCAATCACGCACGCAATGAACCACAGCTGATTATGACAGTTGACTTTGACTTTGACATGTGCATGACAGTTGACTTTGACTTTGACATGTGCATTCAAGTTAACGTTGCCAGATATTTTTCTATAATCTTTTAAAAAATCGCTAACGATAAATCGATAAAAACTACTTTATTAATAATTTAAGTAAAAGTAATTTTTATCGGTTAATAAATAAGGTGTTTTCTAAATCCCCTTCCGTCCGTTCGTCCGTTTCTTCTGATTAAAAGACGTCATTTTCGTTAGTTATTTCTTTGATACCTGGCAACATATTTTTTATATCAATCAAACCACAGGCTACATTGAATCAAACGGATGTCAAATGTTTAACTATTAATTAACTTTAATTTTATTCCCAGGATGAAATAAATTGTATAAAAAATACCCTGTACCCAAAAAAATAGATAATATTTTTACGTTATTATTTCAATCAGGCACACGATACCACAAAAGGGACCTGCTCCGTGGCAATATCCTTTGACTCTAGCTACAGCCCTGGTAGGCACGAGCATTGATCACCACGCTTGCTCAAGGCGAATTGGCGATTTCAGACTTCGAATTAATTATTCCAGGTTTCCTCACGATATCTTCCTTTACCGACGTCAGTGCATACACATACATAAACTGACGCCTTTTTCCCATGGGGTAGGCAGAAATCACAGAATGCCACCTGCTACGATCCTTACATACTCCTTTCACCTCTCGTAAATCTCGTCACGACGAGACTGACATCAGTGATGTCCAATATATACTTAGAAAGCACATAGGAATTGAAAAGATCATATAAGTACTTTTAATCGAGCCCGCACTCTTATGCGTTGGAGGCGGGAGACGGTTTCCTGCACCATTAAAACACCAGCTTATCGCTGTAGCGAATGAGGGCCTAGACAAAATTTATCTGTTTGTTAAAACATTAAAATATGGTTCTGGTAAGGCCTGGTATGATAACTGAATTGGTTAAAAATAATTTTCCCGGAAAATTGCTATTAAATTAATTGGATTTGTGTCTTATTATCATTCCATAGCGTTCAAAGTGTAACAAAATACGCAATTACAGTGAATGATCTCAATTATCACCACCGCACTAATTTGCTGGTGAATCATTGATGCTACCACCCACACTCTTGGCAGAAACCCTAATCGCCTTTTAAAACATACGGGTACTGGCTATGGATGTGACCAAAACCTTTGCCAAGATCCAGTTATTTTATTTAACTAATATAATAAAGCTGTAGGTCATGTCGTGATGGCCTAGCGGTTAAGGCGCCCGCCTCTCATGCATAAGTTTGTGGGCTCGAATCCGGGCAAGTACCAATGTGACTTTTTCAATTCATATGTACTTTCTAAAGTATATCTTAGACATTACTGACATCATTCCGTGCCTCGGAAAGCACGTTAAGCCGTTGGTCCCGGCTGTCATACGTGGATCTATGACAATCGTTACGAGTCGTCAGAAGCGTTAAGCCCGAAAGTCTGACAACCAGTCTGACCAAGGGGTATCGTATTACCCAGTACTGGGTTGTGGAGGTCAGATATGCAGTCGCTCCATGTAAAATACTGGTACTCAGCTGCATCCGGTTAGTCTGGAAGCCGACCCCAACATAGTTGGGAAAAGGCTAGGCAGATGATGATTCTCTGAAACTACCAGTCGAATTGGGAAGAATTCTTCTTGTATATGATAGCCACATCCATGAGGAATAGTATGAGCTATATAACATCACGCTACGACCTCCAAGAGCGGAGCAGTAACCAAAGACGTACCTTAACACGGTTGAAAAAATCACACGTACGAAGTTGCAAGGTAAACTTATATTACAGTGAACTTGTAATAATTACCTGATCAGAATATCTGTTAAAACGTGTCCATTTAAACGGAGCATACTTCTATAGTACCAAACCAATATTATAGTCAACAATTATATCGTTTAGCCGTTTTGTTTGTCCGTAGCTATGCGTTTGACAAATTGACGGGTGACACATTGACGGCAGAGCGTTCGTTCTGAATTTAAAACTTGTTAGAGTTTGTTCTTTATAGGTTTTATGTTTTGTAAATTTTAGTTTTCTACTGTTTTTTTTTTGTGGTTGTTGATTTGACTGCCTCGTTGGTCTAGTGGACGCAAAGCACGACTGCTGAGCATGAGGTCTTAGGTTCGATTCTCAGGGCAAAGTGTTATTGGGTTTTTCCATTAGGAATTTCTCAGTAGCAGCCTCGGAGTCTGGATTTGTGCCCGGTTGATGGCAATAGGCTCGCCCCCTGTTACATGGGACTTAAACATAACTGGCGAAATGTGGGTGTACTAATGTGTACACCTCTGCCTAACCCTTCGGGGATTACAGGCGTGATGTTATGTTGATTCAGTTTTTCAAACGGAATTTCGAAAACGTTATTAAATTAAACATTAAAAGCGTTTACGGCTTACGGCATTTCGTACAAACTTTCAAGTCCTTGTTTTTCGAAATAAATGCATCGATTTAGCTGTAACAAAAATTTTTGGAAATGTTCTGGTAACTTTTTAGACCTATGTTATGGAATTATGACTTTTTAGACCTATCTTATGCGTAGGAAGTTTCATTAAAATCAGTTCATTCAATTCGAAAAATTAGTACCTACTTCAATGTTTGTATGAAATGCAGTACGGCGTAAACGCTCATAAGAAACAACAAAGAACCAACTACGCCAATGTTTAGACGCAATTATCCAACAATCTCACACGAATACTACCTGAACTGTAGTAGAATTTAAACTAAACATTTTAAACACGCTAAAAGCCACTGTATTTGGTGCTCCCATTAACACGATAGGCCTGCAATGTCGTCGACCTAATGCTTAGTGTACATAGATTGCAGTCGGTGCAATTACCGCAGCGGACTGGCGAGGGGTTTTCCAGTGACGTGGCGGGAACTGGGCCATGCATGGCACAGCTAATGGCTTCCTTAGCTGGATTGGTGGAATGTTCTTTGAGAGATATTATGTGAATGAAATGTCGGAGAGAGAGTAAGTCGTCAAGAAGAATTTAGTTCAGGAGGCAGACCACCATCTACTAACAACAGTACCATTTCAGTATGTAATTTCAGTTGTTGGATTTTTACATCTGGGCGCTGAACTGAGTGTTGAAAATTCATTAGTTCTCAAGGCAAAGTAATACCTATTAAAATAATACTTTAAGAAGTAGGCTAGGCCCCCAGTGGTATTTGTTTTGCAGCAATATATCTATAATAATATTATAAAGTTACGGGCGGAGAACGGGGGGAGAATCAGTATTCAAAGACTTAGTTTAACGCAAGGTAGGTACCTACTGCTCGTGTTTTAGATATGAGGTCAAGCCAGTAATTTAGCTATCTTTAAAATGACAGCAGAAAGAGAGAAATGAGTTAAAATGCAACTAATGAAGTTGTTTATTTGGAAAGCAACGTGAAATCATTGCCAACACAATATTACCAGTTAATTACTCATAAGAAAATATTTCTTCAAAAGACAAACTTGATGAATGACGCATTACGAAATTTCTGAAGTCTGTTCGTACCTTTTGTCTTCAAACCGAATATGACACGACAGATTCGGCCGTGAAAATCTAATTTGCAAACGCGAAATTCCGAACTCATTTTCTTCCTTTGTGAATGAAAAAGTTTTCTTATTACGTACTTATTCTTTTGCATCTCGAAATGATTTGTTCGTTCAACGTGTTGGTATGGAGACATGATCATGTCTCCATACCAACACGTTGAAACACGAACTCGAGTTCGTAATATATTTTATTCGATAAAAACTCGCTTTTGGAATTCGGAATGTGACCCGGTGGCGTTTTGAACAAAAGTTCGGAATAACATGACAGAATGTGTCAGGGTTAGAGGTCCGCAGAGGAATGTGTAATTGGATAGCCATGTCCTACCTACCTACACACTGCACAGATAAAGCTAAACAGATTTTTTGTTTGTTCAAATGGGCTAATCGTTAGAACTACTAGTCCGATTGAAAATTAATGTTATTTGTGTACAGTAGGGGTCATAAGTGGAGTAGCAATCTTACAAAGCAATAGATTGTGTTTTTAACTTACGACCTTTCGACGCCGTGTGCGAATTCTGAGGTGTTCGCAGGTACTGTGTAATACGCACAGATGTAGGTACGGCCTGTACGGCGTGTTCACAGCAATTCAAACTTTAGCATGCTACTGCACTTATGACCCCTTACTGTACATGAAAGCTAAATGAGAAGTATAGGCTACTTAAAATCACGCTACTAAACACGAAACATTGAGATGTTTGACATCTGCCGGGCAGATATATACAATTTTTTTGCTTTCTGTGGGTCCTTATCCTAAGGACCAACAAGTTATACTTCAAAGTTTAAGCGAATTCAGTTAGGGTACTATCAGCATCCTGAAAACACATCTTATCTGAAAAGATTCCATCTTCTCAACCTAAGTACTCCATAATCGCTACTTGTTCAGAACCGTCAACTTGAAAGTCCGGGCCACGCGCAACGGCTTTTTTTCTTTTTTTATTTCTCCACAAAAAGTTATATTATTAAAAAGTTTGCCATTGTGTTGAGCCCTTCCATTCTATGAATCCTTTTCACAGCCACTTTTCTTTCAAATATATTACCGGCATTTTATGAGGTCCTTGCTAAAGGTTTTGCACAATTTTGATGGTGATAAAAAACTTTTTGCCACACTACTTTGATTTATTACCTGTGGCGATAATTTCTTGTTTGTGGTTTTGAACTTGTTCGAATTTAAAAATATTTTTTAGGTTTCCGTGTCGATACAAAGTTTTTCCAGGAGTTCACTGCTTCAATATTAGGAACCTGAAACTTTTTTATACTAAAGCTTTGTTTGGCGCAGTGGTTCAGCGATTCGCTGCAGTGCTGTCTTGGATTTGCTTACGTAACTAATTTCCTGTATGGGCTAGGTATAGGTTGTTTTTGCAAGTCTGATTGTTTTTTTATGTGAGTTTATCTATACTTCCATGCTAATATTATAAAGAAGTAAAGTTTGTGAGGTTGTAGGGGATAATGTCTGGATCTACTGAACCGAAATTGAAAATTATTTTGCAAATTGAAAGCTACGTTATCACTAAGAGCTGTAAGATATACAGCCTGTAACAAAAACCCTGTCCGATCCTTAAGGGTATTATTCGGCATCGTACTGCGTGCACATATACGTAACCATTTAATGGATTTGAGATTATTATTTTTCCCCAGTGAAAAAAAGAAGAAAGAAGAAGTATTTAAATCAAAATAAAACATAAAAACTGATCAACGGCAACACTGATCTGACAGGGTTTTTGTTACATAGTGTATTTGATAATAAAAAATTGGGTATCACGGAACTAAGTCGCGGGGAGAGTGCTAGAATGTTTATGTAAACGCAACCATGATATAGGAAAAAAATCTAATGTACCTACTAGTTTCTTAATTATCTAACTGCTGTCTTGTAACGATAAGAAGAAACTATTTTTATCCTCTAATCACAATTCATGTGTCATTAACAACCAACACCCAGCCCCAAACACCCTATTTTATAGTCGTTCTCGGTTGCCACACGACCAAATTATACGGCTTCGCATTATGAAAGTCGTAATAAATCTAACAGGAAACGCCATTATCCTGAAAGAGCATTTTTGGAGTACTTTTTGCGAAACCCATTTATTCTGTGAGCTATAATGTGATTTTTTCTACCAATAAACCATTCCAACAAATTGAATATCCGTAGATTAACGTTTGTAGATAAAAAAAAACACAATAATACCAGCCTATTATTGTCCCACTGCAGGGCAAAGACTTCTTATTCAGAGAAGGTACGAGCATTGATCACCACGCTTGCTCAAGGCGGATTAGTGATTTCAGACTTAAATTAACTAAACTTTAAGTTCAGGTTTCCTCACGATGGTTTCCTTTACCAATGTCAGCGGTGATGAAACTTAGAAAGTACATGTGAATTGAAAAAGTCACATCGGTACTTACCCAGTTTCGAACCTGCAACATCATGCATGAGAGGCCAACACGACTGCAACGTTTTGGTAGTATAGTTAGAAATAGTCAATTCCATTCAAAATTTTGTTATAAGTACACGGTTACTTTTAGGTCGTTCTTGAACCGAAAGCCATAAACTCGATCATCAAACTCGAAACGATTGGGACCATTTTTTTTCAAAAATAACAATAAAAAAAACAGCTGTTCAGTACATTATTATGTTCGTCTAACTCGTCAAAGTGTACTGAACAGCTGTTTTTTTTATTATTATTTTTTTTTAAAAATGGTCCCAATCGTTTCGAGTTTGATGATCGAGTTTATGGCTTTCGGTTCAAGAACGACCTAAACTAAAAGTAACCGTGTATAACATAACATCGCTCTTGTAATCCCCGAAGGGTTAGGCAAGTACCCATTAGTGGGTGTACCTATTAATACACCCACATTTCGCCAGTTATGTTTTTAAAGTAGTGTTTTTGTTTTGATCATAATTTTGTTGTGATATGAAATCATCGTGATTGGAATTTGTATAGAGGTAATTCTATGTAAAAGGGTTACCCAAAACAAAAAGAAAAATACTATTATGACACTTTTATCTCCCCTCAAAACTGCTGACCTACAAACATTAAACCCCCATTCTTTCACCCCCTTTACATCCAGTTTCCTTAGGGAACCACCTCCCTATCTTCCTGCCTTTATTACTCGTTTCATTATAGACGCACTCGATAAGCACTGTCGTGAACAACGTTGAACCAGGCTTAACTGTGGTTTAACGAGATTTATTGCTGACTAGCGACCTGCCCCGACTTCACACGAGTGCAGACGTCGATGAAAGCTCCTGGCGCCGGCGTCTTGACTTTTTGAATTTTTCCGACACTTCCAACAATTATTTATATGTACAGGGTGTCCCAGCTAAGGACGTCCAAACGAAAAT
Organism: Hoplodrina blanda; assembly: GCA_949316365.1. Lineage (NCBI taxonomy): Eukaryota > Metazoa > Arthropoda > Insecta > Lepidoptera > Noctuidae > Hoplodrina > Hoplodrina blanda. Next base: position 11,089,444 of record OX438565.1, on the reverse strand, counting down.
TTTGGACTCCTCCCTTCCTGGGCTATCCAAACCACCCCCATGTATGTTCTACGATTTTTTGCGGTTTAGGAGCTAAACGTCATTTTAATATTTTTTTGGGATATTCTTCTTTACATCAGATTTTGTAGATTTTCTCTTTTTGTGTCGCATTTTTTGGAAATATTTTAATTGATAATTAATCCTGAAAGTATGGTCTTCGATCGATAAAAACAACTGTCTGTCTTATTGTCACCCGAAATTACTTAAACTTAGTTCAAAGGCAAAAATGTTGTTTTGTAAAAGATAGTGGGCACAAAAGTATGGACGGCACACCCAAGTCCGCCACAGCTTAGACTACTTTTGTTTGGAAGGTATCACAGCCATGTGCCTCTGTGCCAATGCGCATCAAATTCTATCCCGGGGTTCTCTTTTTATTTTAATTCGAATGGGTTTAACTTACTAAGCATTATTGAAACAAGCATAACATATAAACCATTATTTAAGTTGCAATTTAACATATAAACTCAGTAATTGCGTTATAAACTAAAAACAGCAATTAAACAGCGTTTAACCCTTAACTGTCGTGGTGAAAAATAGTAACGTTTCTACAGTCAAGGGTCCAGTGGACCTACATATGTTACAATAATGATTAAAGTAAAAGAATGTTGTTTTTTTTGTTTTATTAATAAACTTAGAAAAATAAAACATTTTTCTAAGTAACTTTCTTACATTCAATGACAACAGTAGTATGGACGGCACACCCAAGTCCGCCACAGCTTAGACTACTTTTGTTTGGAAGGTATCACAGCCATGTGCCTCTGTGCCAATGCGCATCAAATTCTATCCCGGGGTTCTCTTTTTATTTTAAGTCGAATGGGTTTAACTTATCTACTAAGCATTATTGAAACAAGCATAACATATAAACCATTATTTAAGTTGCAATTTAACATATAAACTCAGTAATTGCGTTATAAACTAAAAACAGCAATTAAACAGTGTTTAACCCTTAACTGTCGTGGTGAAAAATAATAACGTTTCTACAGTCAAGGGTCCAGTGGACCTACATCGAAGTCAATCGTCTTATGCGCAATACGGAGCGATTGCAAACCAAACAAACTGTTCCACGACTAGGAAGAAACATAATTCCACTTCAACAAAAACTAAATCACAAAGCAGACTTTGCTTTTGAAAGCGTACTTAGTCAATTATTTAAATAGGTATCGTAATAAGAAACCACTGTCACTGTCACAGTGTCAGTAGCAACGCACTTTTTCATTGACTAATTGTACGTAGTTACGCAAAAAGGATCCAACCCACAATATCCTCAAAAGGTATACATACTAATGCGTAGATCGGTCTATAAGGTCGATATTTTCGTTCGGTTAAAATGACCCGGAGATAAACAACACAAAGTACCATCCACCAAATGTACATAAACTTACGCCTCTTTTCCATGGAGGTAAGCAGAAACCACAGAACGCCACCTGCAACGATCCTTACATACATACACCTTTCGTTCGTTCGTACACGTACACGTTTCGTTCATACATCTCGTCATACAAGCGCGCCGGTTACGAGTACTGTGCACCCGACCTTTCTGAAGAACCTTACCAATAAAGTCAGTTTAGGTCTTTCTAGGACGTTCCCTCACTGCGTTGCCATGCACACCTGCCATATCCTTCTGTTTTTGTGACGGCAATCTGACATAACCGGAGAGGGATCAGGCGTAGGACCAACGGCTTTACGTGCTTTCTGAGGATTGGAGGTATCACACCACCAACTTCCAAACTGCGGGCTGCTACTGAGAAATTCGAAATGGAAAAACCTAATAATACTTTTTGCCCGACCTGGGAGTCGAACCCAGGACCCCAAGCTCAGCAGTTGTGCTTGCGACCACGAGAACAACGCAGCAGTTAAAACGAGGCTCGTATTGTCATTATAATATTAAATTAAGTAAAGGTGCCTACTAGTAAAAATATTTTAGTTTTTTATTAATACAATTTAAACTCCGGGATATTTTTTTAAGCGTCTTAACTAAAAATGCTTAGTTTTGATAGGTCTTTCGATTCATATATAATTAATGGCTGGCGGAGCTGGGTGTCTTTTGCCCACTGTCTTTTCGTTGCAGATTTTCGGCTCTTAAAGAAAAATCACAATAAGGGCCCAAATCACCTTAAAGTTATTTCAAAATCCTCCACGGACCCTCAGCTCTTTAAAACAGTACAAATAACTAGTATTTTACGGGTCATTATTCGGAGCAATTGAAGCTCGAACATGGTAAGGCGAAAAATACAATATTTTAGAACATAATTGAAACCTAATGAAAATGAATTAAAATGAACTTTTATCAAGTTTTCAATGCAATATGAGCTCTATGTCATGTTTATTATTTGCACAATAGTGATTTGGAGTGGTTAGTAAAGTTAGGTTAGGGTTAGGTTAGGTTAGGTAGTTAGGTTAGGTTAGGTAAACCAAACCTAAGTTTAGTATTTTTTTTAAATTAGTGATGTTATTTAATAAAGTCAATGACATAGAGCTCAAATTATATTGAAAACTTAATAAAAGTTCATTTTAATTCATTATCATCGGCTTTCATTTAAAAACGAAAAAGTGAAACCTAATTAAAATGAACTTTTATCAAGTTTTCAATGCAATATGAGCTCTATGTCATGTTTATTATTTGCACAATGGTGATTTGGAGTGGTTAGTAAAGTTAGGTTAGGTTAGGTTAAACAAACTTTTATTAAGTTTTCAATATAATTTGAGCTCTATGTCATTGACTTTATTAAATAACATCACTAATTTTAAAAAATTACTAAACTTAGGTTAGGTTTACCTAACCTAACCTAACTACCTAACCTAACCTAACCCTAACCTAACTTTACTAACCACTCCAAATCACCATTGCGCAAATAATAAACATGACATAAAGCTCATATTGCATTGAAAACTTGTTAAAAGTTCATTTTAATTCATTTTCATTAGGTTTCACTTATGTTCTAAAATATTGTATTTTTCGCCTTACCATGTTCGAGCTTCAATTGCTCCGAATAATGACCCGTAAAATACTAGTTATTTGTACTGTTTTAAAGAGCTGAGGGTCCGTGGAAGATTTTGAAATAACTTTAAGGTGATTTGGGCCCTTATTGTGATTTTTCTTTAAGAGCCGAAAATCTGCAACGAAATTTACAAAACAACATTTTTGCCTTTGAACAAGTTTAAGTAGTTTCGGGTGATAATAAGACAGACAGTTGTTTTTATCGATCGAAGACCATACTTTCAGGATTAATTATCAATTAAAATATTTCCAAAAAATGCGACACAAAAAGAGAAAATCTACAAAATCTGATGTAAAGAAGAATATCCCAAAAAAATATTAAAATGACGTTTAGCTCCTAAACCGCAAAAAATCGTAGAACATACATGGGGGTGGTTTGGATAGCCCAGGAAGGGAGGAGTCCAAAATTTTCGTTTGGACGTTCTTAGCTGGGACACCCTGTATATTTCAACCAACAAAATGCCTGAATCCCCGAAGGGTTAGGCAGAGGTGTACCCATTAGTAGGTACACACACATTTCGCCAGTTATATTTTTAAGTCCCAATAACACTTTGCCCGGCCTGGGAATCGAACCCAAGACCTTATGCTCAGCAGTCGTGCTTTGCGACCACTAGACCAACGAGGCAACACAAAATACAAAACCTTGATAAATTATATACCTTCCTTATAAATCACTCTATCTATTCGTGAAAATCCGTTCAGTAGTTTTTAAGTTCATCGCGAAGAGACAGACAGATGCGGCGGAGGTCTGTGTTTTATATTTAGTAGTAAAGATACGTCCGCTGACTAACCTGTAATTTAGTTTTGTGGTTATCTCTTCGCCTGCAATCCAATGAGGGCTTTCATAAATTTCATTTGGTCTGTGAACTGTTCCGTTGATTGGATTGCTGTGAAATTGGCGAATCGAGAGTATCGTTTCCGAGGGAGCGATTAAACTCTGTTGCTTTAATGGTTAGTGATATTTCTAATCGAATAGAACTATTTGTACAGCATTATTGAATTTTCGACGGTCGGCTCAGCGCTGAGAGTTGAAAATTCTATTGTAATAATATTTAGGCATTACATTTCAGTGTCATCTTCTCTGGCAGATAGCTTGTATTATAAGGAGTAATTAAGGCTACTTTTCTTTTAGAATAATACTAAGGAATTGCGTAAAAAAATAAAATACCAGTCGATATTCACGCGGACGAAGTCGCAGGCATTAGCTAGTGTTGCGGGACGTCTTAACAGGATACCGTGGCCCCGGAACGTAAAGGGCAACAGAAGGAACAGGGTGGTTTTTTAGTCAGTAAAAGTCTGACAGTCCCTTCCGCCCCACCCAGGGCGGAAAGAGTCATTTGATGATTTTTGCCAACTAAAAAAAAAAGGCATTAGCTAGTGAAAATAAATACAAATAACTAAAAATCATCAACTGCCGGAAACTTCGACCTGTTTCAGCATACTACGTTTCAGAATAATCCAATCTCTTCAAAGTTAGAGTAAACAGGCTTCTTCTGGGTAAACTCATCCATCGTAGACTTTGTCTCTGTCACTTCTGACCTACACTAGTCAAGAGCAAACACATGTCGTATAAAAAAAATACTAGGAAAGTAATTTTTTTTTATGGAATTGTACCAAGTTTGGTTCAAAGTCAAAGTCAAATAATTTATTACAATTAGACTATTAAAAGACACATTTAACCGTCATTTACAAGTCAGAAAAAATTAACAAGATTAAATCTAGTTGCCCATTCCAAAAGATAGTTTCGTATAGAGAAGAATCGGCAAGAAACTCCATACATACTATTAAAATGGTTATGATTGTTGGTTTATAGTTTTCCATTTGATAATCTTCTACGATTAATTTGTAACACAGTGTGCCCACTGTGTTCGTTTACTGTTTATTGATTAAACTGTGCACAAATCGGACACACAGAAGTCTGATACACTGCATCCATTATATTAATATTAGATTTGATGCAGATTGATATTCAATATTCATGCCCTAATGCCAGATCGTAATTATGCCCGTCAATCAAATGTGACAGTGACAGGACTTGATGACAGCTGTAGGGTTAAGCGGATTTGCATGTTATTTATTATACACTAGCGTTAAGTTACGTTTCAGCTATGTTTCTGCTGCATTCCCGTGAGGTGTAGGGTGATGCTATATCTACTCGTAAGCTAGAGAAAAGATTTGTACTTTTGTTTGTAATGTATTCATTCATCCTTTATCCATCCAAAAAAGCACCTATGGAAAGCTATATCATCAGCGAGTAACATGAGCTATATTTCCAAAAATAATTTTAATTTTCAAGAAAAATCACATGGACGTAGTCACGGGCAATAGCTAGTATCCTTATAACCTTCCTCGATAAATGGGCTACTACTTTTTCAAATATCTGATACTACAGTCGCCAGAACATCAGATTATACCTTTTGGTTGTAAAATCGCTCCTATAACAACCGCATAAGATGCCGCAGTGTTCTCATCCGTACATATCTTCAATACTCACTATCTTTATTGCTTTTCCATATGTATTCTTAGGTGGTTACTTATATAATTGAGATCATTATGGACCCTGTAGGGCTCAGCAAAAGGGTAGGAGAGAAGATGTCACATTTAAAGAGATATAAATGTTTTTAATAGAAAATGAAATAAGTTCTAACTTTTCGCTATCATATTTTCATAATGACTTGCACAAATAGGCTTTCAGAATCGTGTCGAATAGTATTAATATCGGTGAAAGGTTTGTCGTGATCAGTGGCGGCTGTACCTTAAGTGCGCTCGTGCGCTGAACCACCAATTCAAAAATCAAATATTACAAAATATTAAGTACTTCATCTTTATTTTTAAATTACCATTTTAATAGTTATTTTTAAACATACAAAAACGTATAAAAAATTAAATCTCCAATAATAGTGAAACAGTTTGAGCGCTTTACTAAACTATTAAGACTTATTTTCTTGTAAAGACAAATTCTCGTGCGCTTCGGCGAGTGCACGAGGACTGCTAATATAACTTGTAGGAGATACGAGTTAATACGCCTGACGCGTGAAACAGAAGATAGTTCATAGAAATGTACCGAGTAATGAGTGGGTTCTCGAGCGCCGCACGAGCGATCATCTCCGAGGATTGCCGAGAGCACCCGATGTTTGACGAATTGACGAACGACATCTCGTTATCGTTGTTCTGTGCTACTAGTATAGTTTCACTGTATGTGTGACGCGTTAATTATTGTTTATTTACATAATTATATTACCGTAATTGTTTTTAGTTTTTGTTTCGATTTTTTCGAAAACTTTTATTCTATACTATGTAAGTATGGTGTTAATACCCGATTTTAATAAAAAGGTGATTGAACATTTCGCTTCAGAAAAATGTCGTCGCATTGATTTAATGTATAAAAAATAAACATAATTATATTATGTCATTTTTTGTTTTGTTGCATTTTCTAATTTTAATATTTTAGTAAAGTGCACCACCAGTTCGATAACCCACCAGCCGCCACTGGTCGTGATCTAGTTGCAGGTGTCCAGGGCCCGCCATTTTATGCTATAAACGACGGACATGTTCCGGTCGCCTTTCTCTTCCTCCGGACACTGCCATTATGTAGGGCTGGCAGGTAGAAGGTATTATTTCGCAATTTATTTCGCTAATTATATTACGGCTATTTATTTATTTCTTTAAATTTTATGTAATAAAAAGTACAAAGACGGACTTAATAATGCCTTGGACAGTAGCGGATCCAGTGGAGGGGGGGAGGGAGAGGCTAAGGTGCTAATTTTTTTGCGATTTCAGGGTTGGCTCCATAGTAAAAGTTGATCATAATATTAGTTCAATAAGGTTTCTGTTAAGAGGTCAACTGACGTTAGACAATATGACGTTTTTGACATCTGTCACACAAATTATTCGACCACGAGAAGGAGACTTATTTAGCTTGGTTTTCTGGATATTTTGACAGCAAACTGAATCAGCTTGCTTAATGAACAAGGAGAACAAAAAATAAGCTTGTCTAATTGATTTGATAATGATGATTTTTGAAAGTATGTGCTCTAGCCATCCTAGTATAACATACTGGAAAAACTTAGGTACATTATAGCTAATGTATAAGTATTGTATAGCCTCATAAACTAAAAATTCTTAGCAGCCTTTTCCGACAGATCAAACTAATTAATCTTGTTTGATGTGTACTAATAAGACTTGACTAGTTCACCTGAATTTTGTCTTTACAAGCCAATTAAGTCTTGTAAGTATACAAAGACAAAGTTAGAGACATTCTTCACCCAGTTAATTACCTTTAAAGTGTTTAAATTGCTATTAAAAGCGAAATTTTGCTCCAACACTACAGGCCGTTAACATTGGGGCCTGGGCCTAATAACATTAAAGTATTAATGTTCTTAATTAATCACTATTTTCATAAAAAAATTCTTTAGCACTTTTACTCATTAAAATAAGTGTTTTATTTTTAGGTGGCATGGTTTATATTTGCATTTGTCATCGTGATACCATTTTTGTTGAACCTAGTCGCATGTTAAAAAGATTTTTTTGAAGAAAATTTCTTTAGCTAGCTACATTGTGCGATTTTTGATAGGGGTAATAAACTTATGGCTTCAACGACATGCTAATGTGATCGCTACACCGACATGCTAAACTGATGTTTAGTTTTAGCTTCCGTCGGCAGCCCCCTCTGGCTGCCTATTTTTTTTTGTTGAATCTGATCCTGTCTTTGGAATGACTAAGCATTTGCTAGAATAGATTTATGTGTTATTCCAAAGCTTGATCATATGTCAAACATCGAAATCCGTTCAAGCTTCTTGTGTTAGCGATAACAAACATCCATGATGGGCATCGTTCATTACAACAGTACAAATCCGACATAGCAACGGCCCTGCCGACATCGCCCCGAAAACCCAACCGTTAGCTGCCAGCACGCCGCCGGCAAGCCGTCACCTTTTTATCTTGTCATTAAAAACATGTTTTAACAGAGATCAGATTCAGATTTCTTTCCACATGGACATAGCTATTTTAACTGTTTACCATAACCACGCAAATGTTACAACCAACAACAATATTGTGACAACTTTAAGATCATTAAAGTCTGCCTACTTATAACTGCTTTACTATGTACAGTCAGCAAAAGAGATAGGTATGCAGGGCGTCAGATATAGATGAAATTTTCGGAGAAACCGATGAATGTTATTAAATAAAATTTAATTTAAATAGTAGTAATAAACGGTTCATTAATTAAGTTTCAATCGAAGACATCCAGTTTCTAAGAAAACTTAATTTATATTTGACGACCCTGCATACCTATCTGTTTTGCTGACTGTACGTGGTCTCCGTGTTTAAAACCGCTAACTTTTACACAGGAAACATAAAGTTAAACCATGTTTATCTGTGGGAAAAGTGAACCGGCAGCCCTGCACACCGTTAAGCTCTGCCTAGATAATGACTAGCTCAGACTGGGCGATTAGCTTGCTAGCGACCGACTACTTTAAACTTTATTTATGCTAGGCAGTGGCGGACACGAGCCGTGCTACGTACGAGGCGCAGACGAGTTATCTATCCGAAACTTTATAGATATCTATGCTAATATTATAAAGCTGAAGAGTTCTGTTTGTTTGTAATATAACATGCTAATCTCTGTAACTACCAGCCACATTAGAAAAATATTAAAGCTGCGTTTATCTTTAGCCCGCCCCGCGTGTCGCCACGTGTGGGAAAGCTACCAGTTTCATACATTTAGTATAGGAATGATCACATTAGTCCCGCCCCGCGTGGCGTGGAGCAAGTGGTAATTACGAATACAACAAAAAAATATCAGCCGAATCGGCTCAGCCGTTCTCGAGCTTTGCGCTTAGCAGCACATTTTATTTATACATATAGACAGACATTTATAGGTCATTTTGGGTTGTAGTCTCAGACTAATTTCAGCGAAACAATTTCATACAAGGCAAATATTGACACTTAGGTAATTAGGTATGTTTGGACTAATATGATACGAAAATTCGAAGAAAAACGTATTACTGAATTCTGCGAATTACGCATACCAATTAGTCGAATTAGGCAGTATGACCTAAGTTCAAAAGGCGTGGGTGTGTTTACAGTAAGGTAACTGTATCTGTAGTAAGTCTGACAGTCCTGTTTAGGGTGGATTTACATCTGACGGAAGATACGTCGAACGTATCGTCTTGAGTATGGTCGACGCACTAACGCATCATCGGTTATGTGTGTATATTATTATCTATTTTTCTGTTCTGGCGTTACGCAACCGATAATACGCGACGTATTTTCCGTCAGATATGTACCGACCCTTAGTCTCTTAATTGCAAGTACGACTGCCACCCTGCCTTTCATCTTTATACGTCAAGCGTTTTTCGAAAACCGCTTAATGTATTGCTTTATGCTTTGTATATGCTTCACTACATATTATAAAATAAAGTCGCTTTCCCTGTCTGTCCCTATATATGCTTAGATCTTTAAAACTACGCAACGGATTTTGATGCGGTTTTTTTTAATAGATAGAGTGATTCAAGAGGAAGGTTTATATGTATAATACATGCACCCGTGCGAAGCCGGGGCGGGTCGCTAGTTATGTATAAAAGCGAAAGGTTTTTCGCTTTTATACATATATTTAGATTTCTGTACTTGTTTTATTCTTAGTTGATCATGTTTTTGGTGTTCAATTATGATTATTATTCCCTTGAGTAATTACGCAATTCAGTTTCCTTATTTTTGTAGTAATTACTGTCCCAGTCAAACCATGTCAGAGGCCCTTGAGGCGGTTTAGAAACTCTGACACTAGGGTGTGTGGGGTCGTAACTTCGTAAGATCTTACTGCTCACACGATAAACAAGAAGATTTTTGTAGTGTCCCTGAAATAAGTTTCTTGTAAATCCACGTAGTGTGATAAATAGATGCCTAATATGAAAAAATCCTAGGAAAAAATTACATTAAGTATCATAATTTATAATTTTAGAAATATAACTATATAAACATATTCAAATATATTTAATATGATGAGCAGGCAATACCACAATCCATTATTTTAATGGTAAACAATTTATATATTTTATTGTGTACCTAACTGTATTTATGTTATTAATTTAACATCCTGTATCATCCAATCACAGTACAAATATAACACGGAAAGTAATAACAAAAATAAATAAAATCACAGGAAAAATGTCTTTATTATTATAGCGAGTAGGTACAAAAAGGTATTTTTGTTAACACGTAATAAACATTATTGCTCTTTGTAAGCTGGCACGAAGTATTCGCCTGAGATGCCAACCAGACCGATGTCTAAATATGTAAGAGAAAATATATCTTAGGGCCTTGCGAATTTTTTTTTTTTTTTAGGTGGTAATAATCATCAAATGACTCCTTCCGCCCTGGAAAAAAAAAAAACAAAAAAAAGGGTTGCGAATTTTGTTCGAAAGAGTTACCGTAGCCCTGGAACACAAAGGCCATTAGGAGGAACACGGATGGATTTAGTCTGTAAGAGTCTGAGACTTACTTCGCTCTAGCCAGAGCGGAAGAAGTGATTGATTAAAAATAATAGTTTAAAAAACTAAAAGACACGCTTTTAGCATGCATTAAAAATTACAAATGGATTATTTTCTTCGTATTCCTGACAGCAAACCCTTTCATTTGATACCCATAGCATGGGGGTGGATTTCAAACAGCCAGTCCGCCATCTTGGGGAGGCCGCCATATTGGATTTGTAATTACGTTTCTTAGCTAGTCATGTATTGTCATCAGAACTCAGAGCGTGTGCAAAATTTCATCCTAATCGAAGACCGGGAAGTAGGTCAAATTAAGATTCCAAGATTTTCTTACATAGTTATTTACAAGTGAAGCTAATATAAGTGTTAAAAAGGGCTTTCTCAGGCATGCTTATTTTAGTATCAGATATTTCGTAGTTTTTTTTTAAGAACACATAACATTAACATCACGTTTGGGGATTATACCCAAACGGTTAGGCAGTGTACCCATTAGTACACCCACATTTCGCTCGTCATGTTTAAGTCCCATGTAATAGGAGCCTATTGTCATCAATCGGACCCATACTCCCAGGCTGCTACTGAGAAATTTCTGATGGGAAAACCAAATGACTCATTACCTGACCTGGGAATCGAACCCAAGACCTCATGCTCACCAGTCTCGCATGAGTTGCGATGCAGTTGAGGACCACCGATATAAGACGCGCAATTTCGATCACGCTGTCAAAAGCTATCAAGTCGCCAAAACAAAGCATTCTTCATTCGTCGATTCTAAAAGTAGTATGTCTACTTAAGCCCTAAGAAAAGAACTCTTAAATGACCAGAAATAATTGCAGAATTACGCACGTTTTTTCAGCACACGTGCCTTGTCTCGCCGTCGGCGCCATGTTATTTATTACGTGTGGAAATTCTTAATCACTTCGCAAATGTACGAGTATGTAAAAGATTCTTTAAGATTAATTTATTTCTTGAGTATTTCTTAACATCGTATTAATTAGATGTGAAGATCTGAAAGCCTCCGTATATAATATTCTTCTTGAATATTAAGTTTGGTTTTACGAGATCTAATCACATATAGATATAGGGATACTTTACCTCAGACTTATTATACTTGTACTCCTAATTATCTATCACTAGATATGCCTGTCAGGAGGCACTTCGCGGGTGTCCGCTAGAACAGCTCACCAAAGTTTTATCACAATCGGATGTATGGTTTAGGAACGCGCACGGACAAACATATAAAGATACTTACGTTTTATTTATGTAGATTAGTTGTATCCTTGCATAAAATGCTGGAAAATCAGCTATTTAAAATAAATAAATATTAATGTAATTCACTAAATGTACGAATATATTTCTATCTTATCGATTCAGTCTATCAACATCAAGCAAATTCTAAATTCGATTTCAATTCCTCGCTCCTCATAAAAAATTGAAGCTGGATATGTCTTCATTACCTCAAAATTGGTTTGAGATACATACAGGCCCGGTCAGTTGATACATTATTCCACGGAAGCTGTAAATTTTTCGGTGATAAAAAGTAGCCTATGTGCAAACCCAGACTATAATCGATCTCTGTTCTTTTCATCCAGATCCGTTCATCCACCATCCATCCATCAAACATCCATCCATCCGTAGTAAGATATAAAATAAATGGTAGCATTTAATACACAGATAAACCACATAAACTAAAATCTGTTATCGACATAAACTGTTTTGATTCCGCAAAGGTTTATCGACAGCATAAACTGTTTCAGATTTCAAGCTTTCCGTTTTCCGGAGCGTATCGCTAAATCCGGCTTAGTTCCGGAGTCTATCGGTTGTAAAGTCCGTACAACCGATAGACTCTGAGAATAGTTGAACGTCTGTTATGTAATAACTATTTATTACTTAAATGTTTTATTTTCTTTTGGAAACAGAAGTGAAGGGTCGAGTACCAACCCTCTAGGGGGGACCTAAGCATAATGCTGACGCTTGATCCTTTTGCTGCCGGTAAAGTCAAAGTCAAATCATTTATTTCAATTAGACCATTAAAAGGGACTTTTGAAAGTCATTTACAAGAGAAAAGAAAAATTATAATATTAAATCTAGTTGCCCTATTCCAAAAGGTAGTTTCGTATGGAGAAGAACGGGCAAGGAACTCCATTATATTTTGTCTGGTGTTATAGCTGTCTGTACAACACATAACATCACGCCTTTTACAATCCCGTGCTAACCTTTTCTAGTCTGCTTTTCCCCCCAGAGCAAATAGCGTGATAATTTATAGCCTATAGACTAATCCGACTAATGTCAAATATTCATACATTAGAACAAAATCTATCCGGCAGTATTTGCGTGATGCTCTAAGAAACAAACAAACAAATATTCTAAAAACTATATTTTCGGCATGAAAATCATTCCCCGACCTCATAGCAATTACTCTTTTTCCAAAAATATTAAATGTACAATTTTGACTTTGCTACGATTTTATTGTATGTATGTAAAGATTCTGGCATATGTTTGTTGTTCGTTGTTTGGTAAAATAATATTCCTTCCTTTATAAATAACAAGAAAATATTGTGTGGGCCGCGTTTCGGCGTATTTATTTACTCTATAACGTCCCGAAGGCTTTATTAACGTTTTGCGCACAGGATATTGGATTTCAAAAACATCTCAAATGTCTAGCAAATTATTTTTTTAATTATTTATTCATAACAGTGGCCAAAGGCTGTGGCTCCATTTTAGATTGTTATTGAAATATCTATTTTATTTTGCTCTCTTATTATTTATTTACATAACATCACGCCTGTAATACCCGAAGGGTTAGGCAGAGGTGTGCCCATTGGTACACCCACATTTCGCCTGTCATGTTTCAGTCCTACGTCATAGGGGGTGAGCCTATTGCTATCAATCGGGCGCAAATCCAGACTCTAAGGCTGCTACTGAGTTTCTGACGGAAAAACCCAATAACATTGTCCGACTTTGGAATCGATCCAAAGATCGCATGCTCAGCAGTCGCGCTTTGCAACCACCAGACCAACGAGGCAGTAATATTTATTTATTTAAGCTTTATGCAACAAAAAGTACAAAGGCGGGCTTAATGCCTCAGGTATAATCTACCAGTCAATCAAAGGTGGTGAAGAGATAACATGGCGGGTGCAAATTACTCCTGAATGCCTTGCTATCTCAGATTATAATTTAACAAGCTGGTTTCAACACTTTCGGTCTGGAAAATTAATGTAACAGATAATTTCGTCTAGTAATGGAAGGGCAATACTCGAATATTTATGGACGTCCACATTTTAATCTCAATCTGTCAAAAATATATCTTATAAGCTTTTGTCATTGTTTGTCATTTTATATCTTTATTCGTTTAGAAAGCAGGTGTACAAAATATACCAATTCACAACATTTCTGTCCCTTGCACAACCTACCTTAAAATTAGGCAATAAAATATTGAAAGTTAAATTAAGACATCAAATGTAAACAGTTCAAATTAATATTTTTATATGAGATCGCGACTTGATTTTAAACGTTTTAATTATCTAACAGAATTGGCCTCCAGAAACATATTGTTTATTCAGCCCTAAATTAATATTCTGAAGGTAACATGCGTTGTAAAATGGACCTCCAAAGCATCGTTTTTGTTTTAAACTAGGCTTTAATGTACCACTTCTAGGTAAAGGCCTATCCCGATTCCTTCCAGGTATCCTTTACTGGCGCCTACTGGAACCAGTTCTCGCGGTGCGTAATTCATTTTACCACCTCTTGGTATTGTGACTTATGGGCCTTAGTTGCCTGAAATAAAGGATAAATAAATAAATACATGTTTCGTGCGTGAATCGATCTCGCGACAGTCGACACGCAACGCAGCAGTCAAGTGCTCAGCCACTGCGTCAACCGTGCAATTTGAGCCTGGCAGCCTTTTTACACGACTGCCCCAAAAAAAGGAGTGTTATGTGTTCAGGGTTAATGTATGTATGTATGTATGTGAGTTTCTTTATTCCACCATAACTTTTAAACGCCTGAACCGATTTAGATGTATGGGGTATCGTTACAATCCTTGCATCGTTCCGAGTAACATAGGCTAGTTAAAAATAAAAAGAAACCGGTGTGGTCACTTTAAAACGTAAATTAATACCAGCCTCAATTTATTTTTTTAACGAATCTGGTCGTGTCTATGTTTATCGTTTAGAATTTGACAAGTAGATTTAAAAAATATATAACACTGTAAATAAAAAACGTCGTTAAAAAAAATCTGACGAGTAAACAAAGTACCTACAAATATGTGCAATTTTTGCAGTTGTGTTTTTTAATTTTTTAATAATAGTAGCTTGTTATCCACGTCTATAATCCCAGTTTTGGAGCACAGCGTGTTGTTCCGTATTCTGTACCATAAGCGTCGTATTATGGGACAAATATTTGCCAATCACGACAAACACGATAAGACATGTATTCTCGTCTATATCGTGTAATCTTTCGGTGTAGCGAGCCGAGAACGAGTCGTGTCGACATGTTACCGCTATGATACAACATTTTTCGCATTTATTTTAGCGTCATGAAATATATTTTGGAATTGCTTTCCAGACATTTGCATTTTTCTGATAAGAAATATGGATGCTTGAATGCGTACGTGAATGTTGGTATGAAGTATATTCATTTATTTGCATAGTATAATGTGTATAGAAGATGTTACATACGGCTTTAAAGCTAATGTATACTTAAGGACCCTGTTAGGGCACAAAAACATAGTATTATTATATAATTTGGGCATTTTATTGACGTAGGGTCAGCGACAAAAATCAATTAGCATTGTTACATATCATTTAATTATACAGGGTGATTGGTGTGCTAAGATTTTGTTTTCTCTATTGTTGCTGACTGTACGTGCAAATTGAAGCTGTCTTACCGTTACGGCGTGAAAAGAGCTACGTCGTAGCACTCGTAGCAGTCGTAGCGCTTCTACGAACTAGAAAAATCTTAGAAAACTTTATCTTGTGGTTATCTCTTACTAGTGTTCTCTATTGTAATACACGCTTTCATACTTTCCTTATCATTATTTCAGTACAATTTTATTGTTGCGTTTATTAATACGACCGGCTGTTCAAGCCATTCGAATTGATATTCTTCGAGCTAGGAACCCTCGCCATCAAATGACTTACAAAAAACTTTTCCTTCATTTCCAGGTTATGCACACTTCGGATAACACGACTCCGTGTATGCGGCGCGCTCGGCGAGACCGGCGGTGGCGCGGCAAGCGGCGCGGGAGCAGGTGCCGTGATCCTGGCGGCGCGCATGCACAGCTCCAAGAGAACCCTGCGCTCCAACGACATCGCCGTGCCACCGCTTGATGTTGAGCTCGACCTGTGCTTCTCGTTGCAGTACCCGCATTTTGTGAAGCGAGATGGCAACAGGTTAGTGTAAACATCTTTCTTTTTCAAGATAGGACGGAATGGTATAAAAGAAAACTGGCCAAGTGCGAGTCGCACACGAAGGGTTTCGTACGACCATACAATAACACAACATACACAAAAATAGCTTATAATCGCAAAAAAGCAATAATTATATGATGTCAAAACGGTTTTCGGATTTCTTCCTTTACTTGTGCTACAGGGCATGGCGTCTTGCCAAATTTTATGATTCTAGGTCAAGGGGAAGTCCCCTATAGGTTTTGATTTATAATGCGACATAAACCACCTTATCTTTAGACTGCGTTGACGTAGAAGTTTGATGTTTTCTCTGCTCCAAGGGGTAGCCGACCCGGGGTTGCGGGACGTCTTAACAGGATACCGTGGCCCCGGAACGTAAAGGGCAACAGAAGGAACAGGGTGGTTTTTTACCCGACTACGGCAAAGCCAAAAGGAGGGTTATGATTTTGACCGGTATGTATGTATGTATGTTTGTATGTATGTTTGTTTGTTCCCTCGTAACTTCTAAACTACTTATCATTACATGACAAATGAGGTGTCGTTAGAAGCGTCTCAGTTGTCCGCTGGTTATAGGGTAGGTGACGTGTCACCAAATCCAATATGGCGCCCTCCAGGGGATGTGAAGTCGTTATCAAAAAAAAAAAATTTTTCGCACAATATCGACATGGGTATCAAATTAAAGGGCTTGATGAGCACATTTGAAATATATATACATTATATAGCTTTTACTAGCTACTTTGCCTGTTTTTAACAGTGTCAACATGGGTATCAAATGAAAAGGCTTAATGAGTACATTTGAAATTCACTCGCTACTTTGCTTTTATTATTATATCAAATAATTAAATAGAGTTATTCCTTCAAATAATATAACCCCCAAATAATATAAGTAACCCCCAAAATAGTGTAAATAAAAAATAAGTTAAAAATAACTAAAACCCGACTACGACAAAGTCGCGCACTGAAAAGTATAAAACAAGAACAATATTCATTTGACCGATATTTTCGAAATTTTTAAGTAATAGCCGTGGTCGTATGCCACCTATTCAATAAAGATTGTGTGAAACAACCGCAGGTGGCATACGACCACGGCTATTACTTAAAAATTTCGAAAATATCGGTCAAATGAATATTGTTCTTGTTTTATACTTTTCAGTGCGCGACTTTGTCGTAGTCGGGTTTTAGTTATTTTTAACTTATTTTTTTTAGTCAGTAAAAGTCAGACAGTCTTCTGCCCCACCCAGGGCGGAAGGGGTCATTTGATGATTTTTACCAACTGAAAAAAAAAAGGGGTAGCCGGCCCGAGTATTTGCTATAATAATAATTTCAGCTAAATACCTTAACGCGTTTTTGAGAAAAAGAGTCTTGACAGACGAACAACAAAGTGATCCTATGAGAGTTCCATTTTTGCCCAGTGAGGATAAATGCAAGAAGGAAATAATTATCCGGATATTATAAAGGGATTAGAATCAAAGCGCTGTTACTTACGTATTAAGTGGTATAAAGAAAGCTTTACTGTCCAGAATAACGGCCATAAAACCTCCGCTCGTTTACTGTGGTTTAAAGGAATTTACCAGCATTAAGAAATGTATATACTAATCATAAAGCTGAAGAATTTGTTTGTTTGTTTGTTTGAACGGACTAATCTTCAGAACTACTGGTCCGACTCTGAAAATTCGTTGACTAATAGAAGGCTATAGGCTGACTTCTAAAGGCTGTATTTCAATAAGTATCCAAAAAATTAGGGATCCGTAAAAAAAATCACGAGAACAGAACATATTTTTTTGAATTTTCGTGTGTCTGTTCCGTATAATCTCTGAAACGGCTGGACCGATATTGACGACGCTTTCACTAGCTTTTACACAGACAAAGTCGCGCGCAAAAGCTAGTCAGTAATAAAACTTGAGCGAACCATAAACTTGCGTCGCGTCTTCCCTCGTTATGAAGACATTAATCTAGTTTTTGCGCTGTATGTTTGTTTATAGTTTATTTAGTAGTTTTAAATGCAATCGTTAAATGTAGGAATGTTCTAAAGTATTCATGTTATACGGTCAAGGTTGCATGTGCTATTTATCTTCTTCTCCGACGCATTTTCAACTAATTGTCAGGGTTACTCTCTGTTTGATGAATGGTGTGTACTGTGTTGGTAGTCATTAGCATGATTCACACATTTCGTTCATCTATCACTATTTCATATACAGGGTAATTGAAAATATACCCGAAACCTTAAAAGGGGTCATTGTACTCATCCTTATGAACAACTTTTACTATGGGACCAACCCTGAAATCATGAAAAAAAAAATCAGCTGTTCCCTACTAAAATGCTATACAACACGATCGTAATGTATGAAACAGCTGATTTTTTTTTCATGATTTCAAGTTTGGACCTATAGTAAAAATTGTTCATAATGATGAGTACAATGACCCCTTTTAAGGTTTCCGGTATATTTTCAATTACCCTGTATACCTTCTAAGTTTATCTTTGACATCCTCGTTAGTCTAGTGGTCGCAAAACGCGACTGCTGAGCATGAGGTCTTGGTCCACAAGACCACCGGGACTGTAAAATAAGTTCAACATTGAACCCATTTAGGGGGGCCGGAAGAGGGCGTTGTCCGCCCTCCGCCGACGCCCGGTGCGCCTGCTGCGGGCCGGGAGAGAGGTCGTAAAGTCGGAAACACACTTACGTGTCGTGGCGTGTCGTGACGCGCCAGAAGCATATCGGTTTCATACATTTAATATGGTTAGGGACATATTTGCGTGTCGTGTCGTGTCGCAACACGTTCTGTTAAATGTATGAAATGATATGCTTCTGGCGCGTCACGACACGCCACGACACGTAAGTGTGTTTCCGACTTAATCTCTCGTCTCCCTTTCCGCAGCCTCCTGCGAAATAACGGTTTCGCAGAAGGAGACCACCGCGTCCCAGGACCCCTCGCCGCCGACCATCGAAGCGACGACGGTCGGCAGCGACAGGTCACTGACTTCAGAGATGAGGACACGACGCGGCTTCTCCCAAGCCGTACATTCTGACAGCGTATGCCGCGCCGTGTCCTCCCGGTAGCCCACGCAGTGGTGACACCGAGCGTCCGGCTCCCTGAAATCAGTTACCCTGGTCAAATGGTCTTCACATCCCAAAACGGCTATAAAGCATCTTCTATTTATAAAACTTGGGTCTTTTTACCATTATATATACAAGCACTTGAGCTAAACATCGTGGCGTAAACATTCTGGACAATAAAATGAGCCGTAAAACTATACTGAGAGCGACTGACGATCTTACACGGTTCACGATCAAACAAACTTTGGAAACCGTCTTATAATATGAATAATCGATTTGTTTGTGTTTATCGATGCTTTACCTAATCGATTTTGAGTCAGCTGAAATTATTATGAGGTTTAGAATTTATGAGTGGATTCAGTTTGAGTATGTTTTGAGGTGATACTGATAAATATTGATTAATAAATATAATAAACTGACCGATATGAATTTTTGCTAGAACTAGCTGTGCCCGCGACTACGATCACATTAAAGTATTATCATTTACATAAATATGTATGTTGTGTCTAAAGTTAAAGTATATCGAACCAACCTTTTGGGGATTAGCGGGAAAAAACAGACATACAAAAAAAAATCTTTTAATATGGATAAGTGCCGTGTAAACATTCATATGCATTTAGTAAATAGCTGTTATTTAGACATTTCAATTTAGTTTATAGATTTGAAAGATTTAGACCTCAGAGGTGGACTGTGATGATCTTTAGACATTCTTGACACCAGAAGACTTCTTTAATAGTATACCAGCAGTTCTATTCTATAAAAATCTCTCTCAAGTGAATTTAGGTAAAGTGAGCTATCAACCCTTATCATTAGATGAGATGACTCTGTTCTTAACCTCACCTAAGATCACCGAGAGATATTTTTATTGAATTCACCGGCGGATGAAGCATACGTCTTGAATTGTTTTTAAATACTTTTTATGTTTCAGATTGCAGATAATGCTGCAGCGTCGCAAGAAATACAAGAACCGCACAATTCTGGGCTACAAGACACTGGCTGAGGGCGTTATCAGGATGGACCAGGTCAGTATCGATCATTTGTACTATAAATACACTCCTGTGCAGATCAATTAGAGCACTTGGCAAAATTTAATTGCATTTTCCTCGTTGACATAGGTTTCAATTTGTTTAAAGATCTCTCATTCGCCACATTTAATGTTTTAGGCCATAGTGGCCTAAAATATCAAAATAATAAATAAATAAAAATAGCAATTTTATTGGTATTCTTCCAAACTTAAATGCAGTGTGGCCCGTTTCAGTAGTCCAAGAGTGTAGTACGTTCCATTACCCCATATCGTGGTACAATGCACAATTCCGAATGGATATTGTCGTATCGTCACGCTTGGGCGGGCGTATCGTATTAGTTCACAGGTGGATACCGCCGTCCTTTGTCTTACTATAATATCTTCAACAACTGTATTATGTACAGCCGGAACTAGGCCATTGGTCGCGTGGTCGCAAGCTCGACTGCTGACCTGGTAGCAGGCCAGTGCCTGCCAAGGCTGTGGAATTTGTTAGAAAGAGTTACCGCGACCCTGGAATGCAAAGTCTGACACTCCCTTCCGCTCCGCTCAGAGCGAAAAGAGTCATATGATGACTTCCCACCCTTAAAAAAAAATGGGGTCTTGAGGTCATGCAATGTTATTGCATTAGGAATTTCTCAGTATCAGCCAGGAGTTTGGAAATCGATAGTGTAACACCCCAATACTTCGGAAAGTATATACTACCGTTGGTCCTGCATCTGATATCTCTAAAGTTGTGTGAACATGTGTTTACTGCTCACACTTCTGAACTATAATAATCTCTTGCATACTTGGCTAATCTCAATTAGGATTGGCCATCGTGAGCGAAATTCGGTCGGAAAATACATATATTATGTACAGTGCACATGTGGCCTAGATTTTACCTTACAAACGGGCGGCTTACTATTAAGCCGAGTCCGTTGCACTGTATGTACCTTGACACACGCGAGGCCAAAGGGGTCGTTGATTCTCTTTGAATGAGAATATGCATTAACTGATTGGATTGGGAATGTTTATCATAATAATACCAAGTTATTTTCCCACTGCTATGCAAAGGCCTCTTCTCATACGGAGAAGGGACAAGCATTGATCACCATGCTTGCTCAAAGCAGATGCCTTGCCTCTTAGACTATCACGACGTGATATTTGTCATGCGTATATGGTGGTATTTATGCAATATAAGTAGGGTATATTGCACAAATACCAAAGCAGTAGTTTCCAAAGTATGGGTCGTGACCTAATGGTGGATTGCGAGCGAATATTGGGTGGACCCGGCTGCCCGGCACAGTCCTTTATTCATATTCATATTGATATTATGCCCCTTTTTTCCTAAGAGATAGGCCCCTAACTTTTTGTTAGGTGAGTCGTAGTCCAGTCAACTTTGGAATCCTATGGCCACAGATTCCATTTCAGTTTAATGCTGTTCTGTACCTTGTAACTATATTCGCAATCTAAACAGAATATTCTTGTCTGAAAGTGAAATATTTTTGACCAAACTCAAGCGCAGATCGAGTTCAATGCCAGATGTAGTACCAAGGTTAACTCTCAACTGAAAATAGTATTCCTTTCAAATCTTCAACGACTATAAAATTATGATCTCAGTGTTATGGGAGTAGTAAACCGATTCAATTGATTCTTTGAAGGTCGTTGTAAATCTTTGTGACTGTTTGAAATCGATTAGTTTGTATTTCACGGATTTGTACTCAATATTCAGTGTTGTGGCAATGTTTTGTGGCTAGGAGTTATAGGTGCGCATTTTTCAGATAGTGCTTGGTACTAAGTGTCACCGACGCCATTGGCCTTGATTTTTTTGCTAAACGAAGACGTAATTCTAGTTACTGATTGCAGAGCCCGTATATTTTACTGACTTAAATAAATTGCTTCAACTAGCTTCAACTTTCTGACTAACTCACCGACTCCTTGACAATTAAAAAGTGCCTGTAAATGGTCTAATTGAAATAAATGCTTTGACTTAGAAGTTTCTTTCCCATTCTTCTCGATACCTTTAGGAAGGACCACCTAGTTTTTTTTTTACTTGTAAATGACGTTAAATGTGTCTTTTAGTCATCGATCACTAATAAGGATTTTAATGGTCCAATTAAAATCAATGATTTGACTTCGAATTAGACTTTATTTTTAAAGTTTAACACACAAAAAAACAATGTATAACAATAGCTATAGTTGACAACCTCAGCCGTTAAAAGAATTTTGATAAAAAAGTATAGAATTTTTATGTCCTTTTTTATTCCAGACTGCATAAAAACTCAATGCTGTAATTCGTTTTTGTATCCTCATTAGCAATCTGCATTTCCACAATTCCATGTTTACAGCCGGATGCGACCTCTAAAACTCCAATTTATTCCGCGGCACAAACAACGCAATACACATAGATAACTCTAAAATTAGCCGCTTAATTGCAGCGCCCTCATTATCAAGGCTCGCAGGACATTTGTCGGTAATTAGTGACTCACGGCTAAATGCGCCGTCCAGTGGAATTAAAATGGTTTTCTCTCATTAACGTTTTATGTTGAAACTAGCGATGTGACTCTGCTATGCTCGGAGGATTTGTTTATTTTAAAAGACACGTCGAAATTTATTTTATTAGGATATTTAGTTCTATTTTCTTCGTTTGGGTAAATTAGAAGGTACCAGGAGGGTTCTATGTATACTAACTTTTAGGAAGCATCGCAATCTAAATCTCAATCTCAGTTTTAATCTGTTCCAAAAGACCATTTATTATGCTCAAGCACAATGCTGAAGAGTTTGTGAATGAAAGAATGTTTTAAAGGAAGCTACATTATTCTTGAATGTTTTATGCTATATTTTATTATCAAAAACGATTGGGTCGCTGGCAAAAGCTGTTTATTAACACGGAGGCAGAACAATAAAAATGATTCAATCAAACATTTACGTGTATTATTCCTTGTTGTTCTGACCTACTTATCCCTACATTGATTATCCTGTTAGCTATTTTAGTTCAGTGACCGGTAATCGATGTACAATTTTGAGTCCGCCAACAATTTTCCACTAATGTGTGTTAAATTACAGAGCTCGGCCGGTTTCCGTCGCAAATTGATGTCCACACAATTATCATTATGTACTTAGTTACCTGTGTGGTATTTTGCGAAGTACATTGTGAATTTGTGATATTCAATTTTGTTCAGGATAATTTACTTGCAGTTACACAATGCTTATGATTGGTCTTTGTTTTGATTATGCTGTTTTATAGTTTAGCTAGATATACGGTAACTGCCTCGTTGGTGTCGGGTTTAATTCCACGGGACAAAAAGTGATATTGGGATTTTCCAGTAGGAATTTCTCAGTGCCAGCGCCGTGGTTTCGTGCCATCGTGTGTGGGCCACGGCATTATGCTGAGCGTCGGCCGTTTCGCGCGGTAGTGGCGCAAATTTCAGGACATTTAATTTAAGTACCAACTTGTCTTGTTTCGGGCTGTTGAAAAAATTATTTTGTATTGTGCGTCACTTTCACGTGAATAAAAAGCTTTTCTTTCTTTTCTTTTCTTTCTTTCTAAGTTTGGAAGTAGGTAGTGTGGCCCCCCCAATGCCTCGAAGAGCACGTAAAGCCGTTGGTCCTTTTTTGTCGCGTTGGAAATCGTCATGGACTTCCTCCGTCGTGAGTGTAACGGAGGGGTATGACTCTGACCGGCTAAAACAACCGCAGTGTTCCGCCTCTGCCTATGGCATTAGCACTCACCGCTCCCGAAAGCAGTTTGTCCTGCGCCTGAACTCTCCCTGGTCGTGTCGGATTCCGTCTCATGGGATAATTACAATGTGAAAAAAGTGTACCTGTGTTTGAGCATATACTTGTGTACTATAATATCTCCTGCACGTATGGCTAGCCTCCATTGATCATTAAGAAATACAAGCTTAAAGGTACATTATATTCCTAACTAAATACAACTTTCCCCTTTTACCCAGGTGCTACAACGCTCAATGGACATGGAGCTCGAGCTGACAGGAGTTGGCGGCAAGGTTGGCGCCGCTGCTGGCCAGCCGGTGGCCAAGCTGACCATCACCGGGCTCGCCTCCACACCTGTAGACCACGACACTAAGAACAACAACACATTGCTTATTACTGGTAAGTTTTTATCTGGTCCTTCATCGGAATCGTTTGCAGCCAGTGAAGACTTACTGCTAGACATTTTATTAGGTACTTACCTACCATAGAAGTTCCATAAATGAAGGAATCTAATTTATACATATAACATCAATCAATCTGCCTAGCCTTTTCCCAACTGTGTTTGGGGTCGGCTTCCAGTCTAACCGGATGCAGCTGAATACCAGTATTTTACATGGAGCGATTACCTATCTGACCTCCACAACCCAGTACTTAACTGGGTAATACGATAGGACGTAGACGCGGATACGGTATTAGGTTTTTTTCCGAAAATCTGACTAGTCTTACCAAAGGGTTTTGGTAAGACAAGTTGTCAGATTTTCGGGCTTCTGACGACAATTAATTTTAAGAACCCGCAGGTAAGCTATATTCACGCGAACAAAGTAGCAGGTTTAAATTAGTTTAGGTATACTAAACATTTATACTAAATTTTTCCAGAACGCGGCTACTCTGACGAAGAAGAAGAAGGTGAATTCAGCTCAGTAGAGGAAGCTGAAGAAATGACGTACGGGGCCCCCGCCAGGCGGCGCGCGCATCGACAGCTGGCCTTCAATAAAACTGATCTCTCTTATACCAAGGTAATAAGAACTATAATCAAGTAGACAGGCTTTTGTAAACTATATTATAAGTATTAGGTTTTTTTTCTTTCTTTTATGAATTTAGTAGCATTCGGACTAGGAAGATCAAAAAACGATAGCCAGTATTTCCATAAATTGTAGAAAAGATTTTTTCCTATGTTAATTAGAAATTGAATTACATACTTTCTTTAAAATAATATCAGCGGAATGTATAAGGTAAAGAATTTTGCAAAAAAGTCTGCTTTTTTGTGTAAAAAGAAAAACATTTACAAAAAAATGAAACTGCATGTTTTGATATAATACGCTTTTGCTTTAGGGAGCTTTCCATATTTATCATGTTTTGTCCTTTTCAGGCCAATGTTTTTCAAAATAATTTATATTTTATTTATAGCTTATAATATTTAATTAGAAGATAAAGCTTTTGAAAGCTTGTGCGTAATAGGCGTTGCATTGCACGCAGTTGTCCCGTTCTCGCGACTTGAGCTTCATGGAGCGCGAGCGAAAGAGACAGAGCTATATGCATTCAAAGGCGAACGACAGGGACAGCGACAGTGAGCTAGAGAACGCGGCCGCGAAACGCAAGGGCAGCCGCGGGAAGCTCGCGGTGAGCGCTTGCGCACGCACCCGTAGTATACAGTACTATGAGAATAGAAATTTTGCTGAAATCAAAATCTTGACGCCTGTAAAATTTTCTAAGATCTATGACCAATGCATGTGTGCTGATTCTATCAGAAATATGTATGAGGGGAACGTCTATATGTATATTTAAAAAGAATATTCTATGAATGACTCACAAATTGAGTACTTCAAAGAATTTTGTGTTGTAGGTACTTACTGTCGTGTCTTGCATGCTTTCCGTATTGGTGTTACCTGTCCTGAAAAATCTTAAAATCTATGGCTGAATTTACTTGCACGAATAAATACTTCTCTATTTTCTATCAAAAAAATCATGTTCTAAAGTGCGATTAATGTAAATTGAACTTTGTTAACAGCAAGCTAAGGCTTAAAATTTCTATTCTCATACCGTAGAGATGTGGTCTTCTAGTTTAGAATGGCATGCATTATGTAATTAGTTAGTTGTTTTTCGTCTGTAAATCTGTAAAATATTCAAGGTCACATCTTCAAAACTGAACTATACAAGGTGTAATTGAAATAACTGAAAACGTACTCAAAAGTCGGAAGACTATTACACGTACAGTCAACAAAAGAGATTGGTATGCAGGGTCGTCAGATATAGTTGAAGTTTTCTTAGAAAGCGATGGATGTTTACAAATGTACTTTAATTTAAAAAGTAGATATTAAGAGCTGCCAAATTTAGTCAATCTGACACATCCATACATTTATAGTTGACATCCTATAACGTGTAGATTAAAAATACGGAAAAGTTCAAGGCAAAACTAATCATCTCTAACTTAGTTCTTAAATGTTACCGTCCTTTTCTTTCGCTGTATGTCAGTAAGAGATGTCAATTCTCTAAATTTAGTCTATTTTGTGAACAAGGGAATCGGCACCACTATCTACTTTTCATCAGTCATCAGTTCATAAATTAAGTTTCAATCAAATACATTCATCGGTTTCTAAGAAAACTTCAACTATATCTGCCGACCCTGGATACCTATCTCTTTTATTGACTGTACATTGTTAATACATCTGTCAGCTACTTTTCATAATAGATAGCGAAATGCAGGGAATACAGGCATTATACACCGTGAATTTTAATCCGTTGTAAATCTTTCAGGGGGTGAAATGTACTCATGAATATGAACAACTTTTATTAAGGGATAAAGTACGAAATGTGAAAAAAAAACAGCTGATCCATACAATTTGATCGTAATGTAGTACATTATTGTGTGGATCAGCTGTTTTTTTTTTAAAGTTGTTCATATTCATGAGTACATTCACCCCCTGAAAGATTTGCAACAGATTAAAATTCAGGTTGTATTGTCAATAGACTCAAACAGAACACGAACCCGTGACCTCTGCCTTTTCTAATTAAAACGACGCGATACCATCATTATCATATAAGTAAACATTATGTCACGTTGTTTTCGAGCTTATCACAACTAGATTAGATTAACTGTACCGAAGACGGTGGCCGCTCAGTAGCATGTCGTTCATGGAGGTGAAAAGTGTATGTATCCGTGATATGCGCTTGCGCACCTGTCTATAGTGGGTTGTGGAAAATTTGAAATGTGTGCTGTGTTGTGTGTCTTTATGTTGTGTGTGTTATAATTTTAAGATTGAAAAAAAAAAACTGTTTAAAATGTCTATTTTTGGACATCGACGCTGTGATTTAAACAATCTTTTAAGATCTAAACTAACATTTTTGGCCATGGTCGTCACTTATCTTAGTTCTAATTATCTCGTAATGCATTAATTATGCTCAAGGTTATAATTTTTATTAACGCAAGCCTCTCCAATATTCCATGTTATTGTTGTTTTGGGAGAAACAAAAAAACTATGGAGGTGTAGTGTCAACACTCTAGTATCGAAGTTTTGGTCTGATAAGATAATTTTAAAGAAATAACAATGGTGACAGTCATATTATCAGCTTGATTATGTTTAAATTATCTACTGAATTAATTGTATTTATGTGTTAGAAATTATGAATGGATGTTGATTTATAGTTAATTTGGATTTATAATATTAGCCTATTACTGTCCCACTGTAGGGCAAAGGCCTCTTCTCATACAGAGAAGGCACGAGCATTGATCTCCACGCTTGCTCAAGGCGGATTAAGTTTCCCCGCAAAGTTTTTCTCCACCGATGTCAGTGATGTCCAAGATGAACTTAGAAAATACATATACATTTGAAAAGCCACATTGGTTCTTGCTAGGTTTCAAACCTACAACCGCATGCATGAGAGGCGGGGCACCTTAACTACTGGGCCATCACAACACTTTGAGGATTGCGAATAAAAATATATTTTGTTAAAAAGAAAAAAAAAAACATGTTATTGAACGAATTAATATTATTTATTCGCAATTAATATTACAAAATAACATCAAGTACCGTTTAAAAAAATAAGAATTCCTCTTTTAGTTACCTCTACAAGTGCATACTAGTACCTACACAAGTTGAAGTATACATAATTGAAAACATTAAAAAGTAAAAGTATACATTTGAAGTACCTATCATTAATTACACGCACTAAAATAAATCACGTAATAAATCTAGAAAACTTACTTCCACCTTCTCACCAAGTACTTCACCAATAAAAATAAGTAAAGCGCAACGTGTAACTAACGTCCTGTATCGTGTTACAGCAACGCAACCTGAAGCAGAAGTTCGCGGCGCTGCTGCGGCGGTTCCGCGTGCCAGAGGAAATGTCAGAGCGCGGTGCCACACGGGACACGCATCACGCGCAACATGACATCGATGAACTGTTCCAGGTGAGGTTGCATGTCGTGTTGCTGTGAAAATGTAAAATAAATTATTGGGTTTTAGTGTCTATTAAATAATGGCAATATTTTTCCATTCTTTATTGCAAACAGTTTCCGTATGTTTTTGTCCTCAAAACTCGGAAAGTAGTCCATAGACTGACTTGAAATTTTTACACTATATTGCTTTTTAATAGAAGAGTGTTTTTATTTACTTTTAATGCCAGACTAATCACAGTAAAGCGTTGCCGAGTATGGCTAGTAATTTTAGAAGAAAAAAAAACTTGTACCAAAATCCTTCAAATTGTGCTTATCACTTTTTTAGGAATTAGAATCTTTATCATGCGGCGAAGGCGAAGACTCAGGTCCAGATCAAATGGATACCATCAGCATTGGTTCCACCCCCAAACCCTCGTTAAGACCGTTCTTCAGCAGCTCCAGGAGCCTGGCCAACCAGGAGCACCACAGGCATTCCAATGGTACGTACATCCCCGTAATACAATGTCAGAAATATTGTAATAAAAATGTCGCTTAGCTCTCGGTCTAACATTTGAAGATTGTTTACTGTTTTTTATAAAACATTTACATTTTTGTGATATTGTATTATTATTTTTTTTTACTTTGTAATTTTGTTGTTTTTTTTTGGAATAAATTAATTTCAATTTTTAAAACCGTTTTTTTATTTATTTTATCCACTTAAAGTTTCCTTTAAAGAGTAAAGTTTTATGTCACAAAGTGAATATAAGTAAATCAATCCATTTAATTATTCGCACAGTCTTCAAAACTTAGACCAGGAGCATGACAAACATACACACATAGTCATTCCATTAATTTTAACACTACTAGTGTATGGTAAACATATAATCAACATAATTGCCTGTGCATTAAAGCATATATTCGAAGAAGCATTGTGTTACGTAAACGCTTCACTTTTATTTTCGCTTACATACATTTTAATGAAAAACATATACATTGAGATATTTTATGTTTTGTTTTGTAACGCTGTGTGCATTAGATTAGTTTGTGTGCGAGGTGGAATACTACTGACATGACGTCACCAATTTGGTTATAATAATAAAGTATGGGAAAGACATTTTATAAAATTGGGGAAAAAAGAAAAAAAAATGGCTACTATTGAAAAATATTTTTTAGATGATAATCTTGTAGGCAGATGTTATATACGATTGACATTCCTTTCATAGTAACGGAAAAATATATTTTTATTAATTTCCTTTGAGGTAACTAAAATCTTTCAAAGACAGTACCAGGTGGTGGTCCCATCAGTACATAAGTACCTACTTATAATCTGTTGTAAACTAAACCCAATAAAAACAGACATACTAAATCATAAACTCACTCCCTGCCAACCATAACGCACTACCACGGTATTCCACGTTGCACGCGTGTGACTGAAGGCGGAGCATGCGCAGTGATGCGGCACGCCAGCGTCGCGTCGGGCGCCGAGCTCAGCGCGCTGCGGGACCGGCAGGCCGCCGCACTGCAGCTCGCAGGTACTACCGGGTTTCTCTTCTTTACTTATACCTACATCTGTGAACCTATAAGGGGACGGTCCACTTGCGCCATAAACTTGACTCAGAGTTTGTGGTTAATACGTGATTAAATAACAACTTTTTGTATGGCCAATGGGCCCATTATGTATTACGTGCAACTCTGAGATAATAAGATAATCCTGTCTGGTGAAATCAGGCCAACTGAAATAGCAGCCCTATTTCTGGCTGGATTAGGGTCGTTCTACATATAAGCAAATCGGCGCATTCGCTTCGGTATTTTCAATACAACGTTATGATAATGCCGAACCGAATAGGCAGACCCGCTTAAGTGTATAGTGATCTTACAAAATCATTCGAATAGATCTCACAGTTAAACACAAGTTTCTAAAACAAAAGTTTATTGCACCAAAAAAATATAGTTTTGATGCTTGGTTTTATGACATTGTCATATATTATTATATACGTCCCCCGTTTTTTATGGTTATAAAAAATAAAAAAAACGTAAGTTAAATACATATTTGATCGAGATTGTGACAGAACATTTGAAGCTAATCATTATAATCATAAAAAGAAAATCATAAACTGCGACCTTCTCTAGATAATTTTGATACTTGTCTTTCACTTTTATTTATTTATTCAAGTTCTTTCACAATCACTATCAAATTAAATAATTAGTTATTACGTCTATTAGCGTGCTTCTGTTTGTTTATTTTATGTTATTGGTATCACTATCACTGCTTTCCGTCTTCACCCGTTGCCGATCGATACAAGCGGCGCGGTTGCATGGTTTGATCAACTATATTTATAACTTTCACTTATCCTTTCTAACTTATATTTATACACTGTGCATAATATTTAATTTTTTCAGAAATAAAACTTATACTTAATTTATTAATTTTTAGACTGAGATAACTTTTGGCTAAAGAATAAAAATGGCGGTTTTGACATCTTTTGTATACAAAATCTGTCAAACTATCAAATTGATACTTCAGATAAAAGTTACCTGTTGATGATGAGTTTAAAACTAAGCCAACTGAGTCTTTTTTTTTTTAATTTGATTTAAGATCTAATTACTTTGATCCAGTCTTCAATGTTATGAACTTCACTGTTTTTAGTTTGTTTTTTAATTGTTACACCCTGTATAGTTAAAAAAAATATATAAAAGGCTTCACTAAAATCCCAAAATTCGCACAAAATATCTTTGCCTTAAAAACGGTTCCGAAAAACACGTACACCCATATTCTTCCTATAACATAAGTTATGACGTCAGAATCAGAAGCGATAAGAAGTTCAGCGGGTGACGAGCGCGCTAGTGACGGCAACAGTGACGGTGACGCGACCATTGACGCGCCCGTGTCCGGCGCCTCCGTGTCCAGCTCCCCGCCCAACGAGATCAAGGTCAGGGTTAGTTGAATTTTGAATATACTTTTTATCTATCCTAACATAAAAAGCTGAAAAGATTTTGTTTGTTTATTTACACACGTCGTGTTTTGAATTACCAGTCGGATTGTAAAAATTCATCAGGAATAGTATATACTATTTAACATTATTCTACGGCAGAGCTGTAATGGACAGTTACTAAGGATTTTTGTTTGTTTGTAATAATCGCGCTAATCCTTAGAACCATTTTTCGCAAATACGTAGCAACGTTATCCTCAAGCGCATTATTGGCAAAAAAAAAAAATACAGTTCCACAAGAAAAAAAAATTGAAAATGAAACTAGATTTAATATTGTTACATTTTTATTTTCTCTTGTAAATGATATTCAAAAGTGCCTTTGAACGGTCTAATTGAAATAAATGATTTGCAATTTTTTTTACATTTTTTTAATATGTAATTGTATAGAAAAGGATTTTTGAAGGACATCATAATCGATTTGGAATTTGATCGTGTCATGTATCAAACCTACATCTAAGATATTCCGTTGTTCCAGGAGGACAAGCGATCCAGGTTATTCCGCAGCGCGACAAGCGGCGGTAACCTCATACCGGGGGGCGGCGTGACGCGCAAGAAGAACTCGCTCGTGGTGGGGGCTGAAAGACCGCTGTCTGCGCATGAGTTGCCGGCGCAGAGTCCTACCACTTTAGAGGTATGATACGCGTTTTCTACTACCTATTTATTATAGTAGACTTTGCATCACTAACAAGCAGTTTAATAAAGCTGGTATTAAGATAAAAATGGTTTGATTAGGGCCTCCGCCCACGTCAGATTTTTTTTAGGACCGATTATCGGATCGGGCGATTACCTATTTCATAGTTTCATAGGACCGTATTTTTGTGGGACATCTGCGTTGGTATATTCGAATTCATAATAATAATTATGTTTCATTTCTCTCCGACAAAAATCGGTAACCGATTTATCGGGCGTAGGCGGATGCCCTTATAATGACTTCTTCCCATCACTGTGATGTTTATATTGTATTGGAACCTTGTTACGGTGATTTTGAAGACTTATGTTCTTTTGTGATGTCTTTTTGCATCCCTTATATTTTCTTGTACAGCCACGTCGCACATGGGCGGAGCAGGTGTCCCGCCTCCTGGGCGAGGAGGCAGCAGGCCCCGAGTGCGTGGCGGTGTGCGGCGGCGCGAGCGCCGGCACGGGCGCAGCGGCTGCAGCGCTGCACGCTCTAGCGGTGCCAGCGCTGCACGCGCCTCACCCGGCCCCGGACCCACGACCACTGCTGCATGCACTTTATTCACGGGCTAAACAGTAAGTTATTAGGACTGACATTTTGCTGAGCTTAAACTATACTTTAAGGTGCAACAACCATGGTCCATAATAATGTGAAGTGATTTAGGCAATAGCGGTCATTGCCCTTTTTATAATTTATGTTTGAACAAAAACTATTTATCGGTTTTATTAGACAATGTTGACAGATAATGATAAATATCGATTCAGGATCTTCGGTTCGGTTTTTGAAAAGAAGAATGCTGGAAATTACGTTTGGGCCAATAACCATGCTACAACCAAGCAAGCTGCTTATTGCCTTATTAAAATACCATAACTATAATAGCTTCGTTTTTTATTGATATCTGTAGACCTACCCTCATCTCTTAAAGAGTTTCATTTTATAATTAAGTACTTTGTAATTTCTGTTGGATTTTCAACTCTCGGCGCAAAACCGAGCTTTAGAAAATCCAACAGTGCACAAGGCAAAGTAATATTAAAATAGTACTGATTTAAGAGATGGAGGTAGGTCCCCTAAACTTATGGGTTTCGTCCCTTTAAGCGACAAATGTAATAGGCGCATGATTTGTCCGCAGAAGCTCCCGTCGCTCGTGCATCCGCGTGGCCATCTGCGGCGGCGACGCGGCGGCCAGCGCGGCCCTGCGCGCGCACGCGGAGCTGGCCGCGCGCCGCCTGCACGACGCGCCCACCGTGCGCTTCTACTACGTGCCTATCGGTCAGTTGCTACTGTCATGCCACACAGTTATTTTTACCAGTGCATACATTTTACAGGTCAAAGGAAAAAGAAAAAAAAAATAGTCAAACTCACACACATCTATCAATGGTTGTGTACATAAATATAACATCAATTTACATAATTTTTATGTGCTGTCAAAACGTGATTCCTTAGTAGATTTTGTATTGCATTATGGTGATGTGACGTCACTTATTTGCTAATTCTATTGACTAATTGAGTATAGAAAGCAACTAAAAATCGAATTTTACGGGTAATTGAAATTAATAGATTTTTTTCAGGGTTGTGTGAGTGTCGTTTGAGAATAGTTAGTAGTAGTTAGAGCCTCGGAATTATTTGTTAGTGGTGTTTACATCTCTATTTATTTTGTCAACCTATGATGCGTCCCACAATTGGGAAACTGAGCAATTGTCTCTCCTGAAGACACCCTTTATGGGATACTGACCTAAACGTCTCTAAAGGGAGGACAGGGAACAGACTTTTCCAAATTTTTTCAAGAAACTTTTCAACAATCATCACGAAACTTCTACTACCAGGGCCCAGCGTGATAGCGCGCCACCTGGCGGCGTCGGACGGCGGCTACGCGTCGCTGTTCACGAGCGACTCGTGGGCGAACATCTGTGAACGCGCCGCCGACGGATTCGCGCCTGATATCGCTGAAATGTCCTCACGGATTGGCAGGTTAGGCTCTACTTTACATCAGAATAAGGCATTTTTTCGCTTGACAATATCTCCCGATTTAAAGTGATTTTATTATTTTTTATGTAGGGCGTACTCAAGCATAGGTAAATTACACTGTTAAAAATTGTTTTAAATGGTATTGCGGTTTGCACATTTTGCATCTAGGTATTCGTCGTATACCTACGCTGCGCTAACGGGACTCTTAAAAGTCAGTGCAGACAGCAATATGCTGGAGTAGTCTTCGTTTATTAATTGAAAATAAACCAAAATGCAACATAAATACAATTAAAAATTGCGTGCAAGATAAAATCCGCGTGGTATTTATTACCTTTCACGCGATTATGCAATTTTCAACTTTATTTCTGTAACATTTTAGTTCATTATCTATTAAATCAATAGATCGCTGACATAGATACAATCATAGCAGGGTCAACCAAAACTTTCGTCTTTTAACCCCAATGCCGTTTAACTATGAACCTTATGAACTGTATTTTAAAAGCGATAATGACTTACAGAATTTTTGTTAAGATGATTGTTTTGCGCAGGTATCTGAACAGTACCGGTCCAGTGAACAACGTGCCGATCGGCGAAGCGATGGTCGCATACAGAGAGAAGTCCGGAGATGACGACGCTAGTCAGACATTTGTGCCGTTCATTGCGGTAAGTTCAATAAATAAATAAACAAAGATTGTTTTACTCTTATAAAATAATATAATCTTGTATAAAAGTTTGTATCTGCCATGTTATCTCTTTACCGCCTTTGGTTGACTGGTAGAGAATGCCTAAAGCATTAAGTCCGCCTTTGTATATTTTTTTGTTGCATAAAGTTTACATAAATAGTCTCTCTCGACCGTATTACTAGCAAAGCGCCCAATTGAGACTAGGCATGTACGCAGAAGATATTAGACTAGGCAAACATATAGGGGCACTCCATCTTCCCTCACTCTATGTGTTCGATGCGACTGGCGCGAGATCAGGCGCAGGACCAACGAAAACTTTAAGATAATCGATCATAAACTTCTTCATTAAAACATCGTCATTTCGCCTGTAATCCCCGAAGGGTTAGGCAGAGGTACCCTTACACTCACATTTCACCAGTTATGTTTAAAGCCTCATTTAGACGATGCAAGAAATATTGTGCGATTTGACGTACATTGCGGGACCGCGCGGCTGTCATGTCAAAAGTGACTGATCATTGACGGAAATGTACCACAACTTGTACGATATTTCTCGCACCGTCTAAATCAGCCTTATGGCCCATGTAATAGGGGGCGAGTCTATTGCCTATTGCTGCTTAAATGAAACCTCAAGAAATTCACAAAATTGGATAAAAATCTTGTAAGAAGGTATAGTAGGTGGAAAAGAAAATTAATTTACACGTCTTCGACACTCCAGGAAGTTCGCGTCGGCTGCAGCGAGGGCGGAGTGTCGTCGCTGGAGCTGGAGGAGGGCGGGTCGCCCCCCGCGCGGGCTTCCCCGCCCGCCACGCCCGCGCCACACCCGCACGTGGCGCCACACCTGGCGCCGCACCTCGCGGACATGACTGCGCCTGCGCTGCCACTGCCGCTGCTGGCTCGTACTGAACCGCTTGAGTTGCAGTTAGATTATTGGCTGGTAAGTTCTTTAGTTTATAACTGTCCATATAGATACGTAGCGCATAGAGACGTAGCGCTTTTTAAATACAGTTTTTTTTCGCCCAATGATATTCAAGGATCATCAAAACCCAAAGCGCGGTAGAAAGTTTAAAAATCGTACGTGTATACAATCGCTAAGAGTGTCATCTTTATTGTGAGGTCTATCAAATATAAATCTATTTCCTTATTTCGGTTGCTAATACTTGTCCCTACCCCCTTTCTCCTCCCCCGCAGGTGCCAAATCGTCAATCCGAGGGTACAGACAGCAAAGTAACGGTGAAGGCGTCCTTCCGAGCGCTCCACGTCACGCGACAGAACGCGCATCTCTGCATCACGTACCTCACCAAGGAGAAGAAGCAGAAGAGTAAGTATAACTGTTTTTTGTTGTCATCAGAATTTAAAATGCGATCATCTAACAATGGAGAGAGAGAGCACTTTGATTGTGTTTTGATAATGAACTGCAATGTAATAAAAATAGAGTTGAAAATTGCGTGCACAAGTTTAACATCCTAAAATCCACTTGCGTCAAAACAACACTCAGAGTTAGTTACTTACATGAGGTTAAATTACAATATCGATACTGGAAATATAAAATATCGTAAGGGACATTTGGTCGTAAATCTCATTTTCGACCAAATGTGGGATTGCATAAGGTCGAGAATGAGATTTTCGACCAAATGTCCCTTACGTTATTTCAAATTTCCAGTATCGATATGTAACAATAACACATAATGGGTCCGTGTTAGCAACTAACTTGAAGTTGAAAATTTAACAAAAAGAAATCTAAACGCTCCCACACATATTTTAGAAGGACTATTCAATAATTTCCTATGAATTATTACAGTAATGCGGCTAGGCAAGAAGAAGGAGAAGACAGGCGAGGCGGAGGTGGGGCGTGCGCAGACTGTGGACGGCGTCGCGCGGCTCATATGCTCCGCCAAGAGCTCGCACAACGTGCCGCTCAAAGGTAAACCAGGCTTTTTTATTTTTCTAGCAATGGTGAGAACTCCATATAATTCAATTTGTACCGCATTCCCTTCGGAAGTTCGGTTCAAGAGATACTTTACCGCCATTGACAAATGGCCCCGTCAGTAATGTCTACTATCTGACAAATAATATAGTCATACTGCAGATATTTTTAATACACCGACGCAACGATAAATGCCAATATATGGTATTAAAGTCAGAAAAGTAAACATGTAATTTTTTTGTTTATACCTAATGGATTTGCTCTTGACTCTAGGTCACAGGTGAGGTGACAAAGTCTATGATGGAGTGAGCTTACATAGAAGAAGCCGATCACTCTAGCTTTGAAGAAATTAGGGTTGAATGACTGTCCTATAATTAAATAAATTAGTTAAAGGATTATTTACTTCGGCTTCCTTCTTACGAAAATATACCCTACGCCACTGATAACTAGCTAAACCCTGCGGTTTCGCCCACATTATGTCTTGTGTGTTTGTCCACAGTTTACATTGACGGCACGGAACTGAACGGCGTGAAGTTCTTCCAGCTGTCGACGCAGTGGCAGACGCACGTGAAGACGTTCCCCGTGGCCACGTGCGGCGCGCCGCTGGCGCCGCCCGAGTCGTAGGCGCTCGGCCATCTCCGGAACCACTCGGAAACACGAAGCGAAGCAATGAGGCTCTAAACTTTTTGTCTTTGTCCCGCATGCTGACAAATGTATTGTAAAATGTAACTTTTATTTATTTAAGCTGTCGAGCTGCCATGATTATTGCGTAGAACACGACTTTTGTTATGTATCTTGAGTTTATTTCGCGTTTATAATAAAAAATTGTTAATGTATTCCTCTAGTGTAGTTATTCGCCATATAATCGCATGCTGTATGGTTCAGTGTCGTGACTCGTGATTCAAGTTACATAATGAAGGCTCAAACGCGTTAACTATATCGTCATAGTCATTCATTAATTAGTTATCGTATTTAATATTATAATGTAGTTGTTATCCGTGTACTCAGTATATATCGAGAAATAATGGTTCGTGACATTTCCAATATGTGTATGTAATTTAGGATAGTGCGTCGGTGAGTATAGCTCACCTAAGTTCTGGCGAGAACTTAGCCGAGATCGAGTGTGTGATGATGAACTTTCAACGAATCTTAGCTTACATTTTTGCCGAATTCCGGTTTTAACCGAACCGAAAACGGTTGGCGAAACTTTTGTAAAGAGAAGCTCGTTTCGGCTAGTTTGTTCGTGTGTGAGCGAGTCAATGATAGTATAGTTTATGTTATTGGAACGAGTATCGTCGGCACATATCAGCGTAGGTTCGGTTCGAGTGTTGTGCGCGATTTTATTTTTGATCTGTGATTCGTGAATGCAGTTTTTTTTTAATATCGTAAGGCAATGACAACGCGGTGTTGCAGTCATATTTTTGTGTAATTTTTTACGTATAAGTGCAGCTAACAGTGCGATTTATAATTTTGTACGTCATAGAAGTTTTGAATGAAATGTAGATTTTTACATAACGATAAACGTTTTTAATTTAAAAAAGATATTGTAGAGATTGCGACTATTATCTTCCTGTATTTCTTTGAAATAAAGTCTTCGATTCCCTTTCTTCGTATCCAAGCCAAAATTTTTGATATTTTAATCCTGAATAAAAAAAGAATTCGAAATTAATTCCGAGCCAATTTGGAAACTTATTTTCTATTTCGGCTAGTTTAATTTTGTAGCGATAATTCAGTAGAGGGCGTTAGTAGTACACCCTGCAGGCCAACGACTGTCTCACGATATCATAGAGTTAGAATATATTCTCAAACTTTACATAATAATATACTATGTGTAATACTTAGATATAGCTATGTGTTATTCAGATATGTGGCTGTTCGTATGTTAGCGA
Source organism: Hoplodrina blanda (assembly GCA_949316365.1). Taxonomy (NCBI): domain Eukaryota; kingdom Metazoa; phylum Arthropoda; class Insecta; order Lepidoptera; family Noctuidae; genus Hoplodrina; species Hoplodrina blanda. Next base: position 11,051,234 of record OX438565.1, on the reverse strand, counting down.
TATCGAAAACGTTTTTTGACGAAATCTGACATGGAAATTTCGACTTTAGTGCTTCTGCTTACAGTCTGTAATCCATTGTCAGATATCATCAAAAGAACTTCTGTTAAAAGTGGTTTCTCGTCTCGATATTCTGTATTATATCGATGTTAGTTCGTAGAAATGCCTAAATTTAAAAAAAAAAGTTAAAAAATCACTTATAGGCTAATATTTAAGGAGTTTGAGTATCGAGACGGCGACCATGACACAGTAACACAGAACTTCCGAATACTTTGGTCTTAGATTACATATTTATCTTAATATATTGACATATCGAAGATTCGCTATATATTCACTTATTCTATATTTAAATGTAGTTGTTACAAGTTAAAGTATTCCTTGATATAATAAATTGTTAACGTGTATAATGGAATGGATAATGGAATGTCGAGTTTGAAGGTTAAATCTTAAAGGGTTGATCAGAATATTTCTAGTAGCAACGTACGCGCTTTAAAAGTAATTAAAGCTAATTGCCAAAATAAATATTAAAAAAATACCTTAGCTTTATTGACACAGAGTCTTCTTTCGTGTTGCGTTGGCAAGAGTTACGGCCATACTGTGGTGTAAAGATTTGCCAGCAAGGGGGGGGGGGCTGAATGCCCAAGGTACATTGGAAGTACAGTCAAACAAGCCATTTGGTATACAGGCAGCATTCAACCACTTTTAAATTTGCGAGTGTGTCAATTCTTTTAAATCACTCAAAAATTATAAGACGCTCTAAGTGAAAACAAAATAACTTTGGAGGTATAAGAAACAGAGTGTATAGTTTCTCATCCTCCGTTGAAAAGGGAGGATCCTCCGACCAGCGTCTGGTGGGCTGCTGCCCGACGACTGTTTTTTTTTTTTCGGTATATATGGCATCTCGCAGGTCAACCTATGAGGTTGTCGGCTGCTTAACCGGACTATCCTGTGGTGCCTCAAAAATTAAGGCCTCCAGCCAGGGCTTAAAACAACTTACAAACTAAGCGACTACACGCTAAGGGCACCCCCTGTGGGGTACCAGCCTCGGCTTAGGGCGTCGCTGGGGGAGGGCAGCAAAGGGACAGGCTGGATCGGATTATACGGTTGTTGTTGGGATCTTGTAGGTATATATGTTAATGTTGCGGCAAACTTTGATTGCGCGATGTAGGAATTGTCAGCTGTAGTTCACATGCTGTGCGATAGATGGCGCTACATAACAATTAATGGCAATGTAGCAGGAAGATAATTATTGTTGTCTGTAAACCAAATAGTTTGTTCAACCGTACAAGAAGGCGGCTTCTGTCACTCCAATAAAACCTGAAATATTTTATGCTATAAAAAATACTATATTCGAACAAATGTTATTTACCCCTGATTTTAGAACGACAAATTGTCATGTAAGTCTAAACTGCTGATTGGTTGACTGAATTATCAACAGCCAATCACAGCAGCGTTACGTGAGCTGGGGGTGTGTAGAATAAAATTAGCATGTGAATGTGAAAAGAGTATGATTATTTTACACACACACGCTATAAATGAGTATACTTCTTATCAGAAAAATAGTGTTTTTTATAACATGAATATTTCAGGCTTAGAATGTAGTTTCGATCTTCGATCAAATTATTGGGAAGACTATGTTACATATTGTGAAGTTTGTATGCATCGGGATGTACCCCACAAATAATGTGACAATAGCTCGCGTATTATTAAATGTACGCTTTTTCAGAATAATAATCATCGCTAATTACAATACACGGCAACGGCCTGGCTGACATCACCTCAAAAAATCAACCGTTAGAGTGCCGCCAGCAAGCCGTCACCTTTTTGTCTTGTCATTGAAAAATCAATCTTAACGCACAAGATTTAAAGTCCTAATTTGAATGGCAAATTATTTGCAGTGACGGTACCGTGGTGTTGTAATAAGCGATGATGTTAATAACACTTTTTTAAATGTACGCTCCTAGTATAAGTCGTGTTATTATAGTGTTAGGCCTGTTTACCATTTTAAATCTAACCGTATCTTATATTCGATTTTATTAATGTCTTGTTCTGACATGATCGATGTTTCTTGAGGTTCTACAACTTGTATAATCGATCGATTGTTCTGCCTCGTTGGTCAAGTGGTCGCAAAGCGCGACTGCTGAGCATGAGATCTTGGGTTTGATTCCCAGGTCGGGTCGTATAGTGTTATTGGGTTTTTCGCTGAAGAATTTCTCAGTAGCAGCCTCGGAGTCTGGATTTGTGCACGGTTGAAGGCAATAGGCTCGCCCCCTATTACATGGGACATAAACATAACTGGCGAAATGTGGGTGTACTAATGGGTACACCTCTGCTTATCCCTTTGGGGATTACAGGCGTGATGTTATGTTATAATCGATTATTTTTTATCGGTATAGAGAGATGATCGTTTTATTTGAAAGTGGATTGAAATATTGCTTAGTACAGTCCTTGCTAAGGGTATTCGCTATACAAATAATCGGGTCGGTACATTCGGTTCGGCATTGTACTGAAAATGCCTACCCGCTTATGTGAGCGACCTTTACAGAATGTGCATTAAACGTACGTAAACACTTAGTCTGCAGAAATTGTGACTTTGCGCAGGCGCTGACTAATAACCAAAGATATCGTCTTGGGTACGATGCAGCTGTTGAATTTTACTTTTTTAGATAAACTTCAGACATTAAAAATAATTCCTTTATAACTCAGCTCATTCATGCTTTCTCAAATTAATATAAATTGATATAATATCGTCCTCTATTTAAGTCCTAACCTAGATACTTCTACAAAAATGGTCCCGATTCCATTACTCTCATACTAAACTAAAGTTAGACTTTGTCTCTGTCATGACCTACATCAGAGTCAAGAGTAAACCCATCACAAAAAAAGAAAAAAAAAAGAATTCTCTTATATCTAAAGAAAAGGACGGTGACACATAATAACTCAGTTGAAGGATGTCAAATTAGTTTTGCACTAAAACTTCATGTCAACTAAAATTGAATGGAAGTTTTAGTTCGACTAAAATTGACATCTTTTATTTATGTACGTCCCTTTCTTTTATTACTAGAGAGAAAGAGATAGGAATAGACACCTATGTGGACCATCCATGTCAGAACAAGACAACAGTTGTAAAATAGTGTCAATAACAGTTTAACTCTAATTATATGCAGTAACGTTAATTGTTCTATTTGTCAAATCAAAACACTATTAACTAACCTCTGCCTGCGACTTTATGAATACCAATATTTTACATGGAGCGACTGCCTATCTGACCTCCACAACCCAGCAACTGGGTAATACGATACCCCTTGGTAAGACTGGTTGTCAGACTTTCGGGCTTCTGACGACCCGTAACGATTGTCTAATATCCACGTATGACAACCAGACCCAACGGCATAACATGCTATCCGAGGTACGGAACGATGTCAATGATGTTTATGATAAACTTGGAAAATACATATGAATTGAAAAAGTCACATTGGTATTTGCTCGGATTCAAACCGACAACCTCATGCATGAGAGGCGGGCCTCATCCACTGGGCCACCACGACATTCATGCTTATAGTTAAGTATAGTGTTGTAAATTATTTTGACAAATAAAACAACAATATATTACTGTGTATCATATCAAATCGCTTGTATGTTGTAATATGTAAAATAAGCTACAAATAAACTTGTCGATAATGTTCTTAGGGTGTTGTTATCAAATATAAAAGACCCTTATTTTTAATATTCCATCAATTAAGCGGATAATATTAATACCCAGTAGACGATTTGTTATTTATCCGTAATAAAATATGCGATTAATAGTAATATTAGGATCTGTGTAATGTATTATCTGTATCTTTCTTTTTTATAAAAAAAAACGACGCTATGGCCAATTATAATTTGATTAAAATTGTACCAAATTTTTTGTCATTGTATTTTATGAAATATTGATGAATTGATGAGTATCCTTGTATGAAATTGGATTGTCTAACTTTACTTCTCTTTAGGCCACGATTAACATTGATGAAATGTCACAATTTGTTTTCGGAAATGCAATTGGGTACATACCTGACGCGACCAATAAATTGACATACTTTTTTGAGCTGTTAAAATGCGATTGCCCATAGATTTTGTATGGTAATAATGAATTGTCAATCTGCCTTGGCTTTACGTGCTTTCCGAGGCACGGAGGAGTCTCGGTGCGTAAAGATGGTCACCCATCCACTGACCAACTCCGGCAAGCGTAGCTTAACCTGCTGGATCGACCCTTGCAGATGTTATTACTTAGCCACGAGCTCCTTCTCCTCAAGGTGTTTTTTTTTAAACGTTAACAGAATGTGAATATTTCCCTCAGTGTTAATTCTGAGCTATATTACTATGGCATTCAAATTCTTTAAAACATCTAAGTGCGCGAGCGCAAGACCTGTAGATGAAGAGTTAGACTATGGTCTAGTTAGAATGTAAATCTGTATTGTTAAGTGACAGTCCATGTCCCATAAACAAACTAAGGCTATAATTAGCTACTGATTTAAGTATTTCTTCTTTCTACACCATGGTCTGCAGGTAGACACTTGTTGAAAATTGTAACCAGTCTAAATAAACCCGTTTTTTTTAGCTATTTACTTCTTTACTTTATATTCCTCCGGAATCACGGCAAAAATATCCAAACGGCCAGTGGCGGAGGGTAAAATAAAATCTTGATACATTAGCCTTCTTTTGAACCCAAAAAAACCTATAGTAAGCGATCAACACTTTACAGTAAGGAAACATCGCGATAAGTCTCCCAAGCTTTCGTTATTGGCTTAGCCATACGAATCCATATAATGACATTAACTTTTAATATTTAAGTATTAATCATTATGTTATTTTTATCTAACGTGCAACTCTGGCCGCTTAAAAGTAACAATTTTAATATTTATGATGATAGAAATGAAAAATATCTTGTTTTCTTTATGTCAGCGCAAACAGCAACAATATGCTCGAGCATTTTCCATTAATTAATTGAAAATGAAATAAAATTAACACAAAAAGAGTTGAAAACTGTGTGCAAGATTTAAATTCGCGCGACATTTATTACCTTGCACGCATTTAAGTTGATTAAAAATTAATCGTTGAAAAGTGCTCGATCATATTTCCGCTCTGCTCTGTAAAAAATTATGTTGCATTGTTTAATTCAGTATTCTCGTATATAACCATGTTAATGATTCCTTAGTTCTTGAATAATTCAGTTTAAAAAATGGTAAATAACTAACTTTTTCCACACCGAACTTTGAGGCAAACAGAGTTAGCACGTTTAAGATTTTTAATAATTTAAAATAATTATATTATAAGGGCGGGAATTTAAATAAAGGCGACCGTCTGTAGCCGCGCCTGGTATTGGCTTCAACAGTTAATATATTCCTGCCCTTAAAACTATTATTTTGATCTCATTACTGCTGACTGATTGATTCATTTGGCACACTTTCTTTATTACAATGGAATTAAAATTTTATTTGTTTTCCAAATGAGCTTAAAAGCCACAATCGTCATCGACGTTTATAATGTATTATTTGTAAATTAATCATCACAAATTGTTGTCCATTTCAATGGCCATACAAACTTATATTAGTGCTATGGAAAGTTCGTTTAAGTTGAATAAATTAGTACAAAAATATCTTACATTTTATGTTTCATTAACTATTTAATTGAATTCAATGCATTCTATGCAAAAATGCAAAATAGACTGTGCAATAATGTGAATGTTTCTTCAGAATATAATGTTCATTTAATTTGACTTGTATGTCAATAAACATATGATTTTCATTACTATATTTTTAAGTAATGTGATGAGATTTATTATTTTATCGTAATTTGCAAGTATAATTTGTATTTATTGTACAAATAAACATTTTGCATTAAAACAATCTTGTTTTTTTATTTATTTTATTTAAATTTGAATATCACCAGAATATAATATTGTCCCTTTGGTAACTAAGTACATAGTAAGTATAAGAATAATTATTATTATTCTTTAATTTATTGAAGATCACACTCTATATAAACAATCCTTTGAAATATCAACAATAATAATTAAAATCATTTAATAAACATACTTCTCTAGGCCCTTAAATGTCTGGCTGATGGAATACCAAAAACATTTTCATTTTTAAAATACTATAAATTAGAGATCTTACAATTTACTATTGACAGCAGTATAATTATTGTGCAATAATTAAAAATATCTTTTATGAAATGTTTTGATAAAGTATCAAGATTATCTGATTTGATCTATCTTGATATGATTGAACATTTTGTGCTTAATACTACAATAGGTCAAAAACCTTCAAATATCAAAAATTGGTCCCTCAGTCCATTCTCCCCCCCTAAGCCTCCCTCTGGCAGGATATAAATTAACCCATCGGCTCCTTTTTTAGGAGAAAACTCATACAGATTCTTGTTACTCTGTGCAAGATCATACAAGTTCCATGCAGCTAAATATTTCGACTTGCCATGTTTACATAGTACATAGACATTTTTGGAGTCACTGATGTAGTGATCTCCAAGGTCGTTGACCACAATGATACCACAGACAATTGCCCAGTGGGCTGTGCGACCGTTCCTTAGGCATGGTGAATGATCACAGTCTGCGTCATAGCTGATATAAGAGTTAAGGTAAAAAAAAATTGTCGCTAAAAAAAATTTTCGTCCTTTTGACCACCAGTCATTTATAGATGACAAACCAAAATGTGCCCAGCACACCATGGTCAGAACTACATGACAGACTTTAAATACATAAATAGGTCATAAAACAATATTGATTTTTTTATATCCTTTCCTAATTATGTTCCTTGACTCATCTTCATTTATATTAGTTGAACTTCTTTCTTTAAATTTCATCTACATTAACAGAAGAATTCGTAGCTTGGTGTCTTTGAGGTGGAGGTCAAAAGGTTAAAGTCAACATAAATTGGTTTAAAAAACCAATAAAAATCATTTAAATTTATATCTTCATTGAGTGTATTTGAAAAGGATACGGTACTAATAGAACAGCACCATTCATAAGTCTTTCAATTGTCTCCAAGCTAAATAGGCTTCCTCTATTCAACGAAAAGCTAACATTCTCTATTTCAGCTAAACTGAAAGCTTTCTCCGTTAGTTTGACCATTTGTTTGCAGCTAAACATCTCTCCGTTGCTTGTAAAGCCTTCTAATTTCGCGATACTTAACAATTCATCAGGGGATACTGAGCCGTTGATTGACATTGATAGCGCTACAAGTCCACATGTAGGCCCAATTTGTTTAATAGACTCAAAATATTTATATTTGTATCTGAAAGGTGGTCTGTCATAGCAGATTTTGTTTTTGATGCATGCTTCTCTTAACTCTTCGTGCTCAGAGGCCCAAGTACATATTTCAAGATCGAAGTTCGGTTTGTAAATACTGCCGTTTTTCACTTCTTTTGTGGCAGAACTGATGTCAGGGAGTGTTGGTGGCGGCGGTGGAGGTGGTATTGTGCACATTATAATCAACTTTTAATTTTTTAATTAACTTTAAATAAAACAAAAATGTAAAATAATAATCACAACTTACATAACAATATAACAATAAATAAAAAGGAAATTTAATTAAAATCAACTCAATAATATCACAAACTGATGTTGTTTATAGTTATTAAAATAACTATTTTCATTCATTTTCCTATGTAAATTTAAAACTATTATTGAAACTTAATCATAATTTATTATTTTCTTTTACAATCTGCTGATTGTTTTGACTCTACTTTTTTTTGACAATTGATTGACTTGACATACATGACATTTTTTATTGCAGGTATTTTGACATCTTTGGCAATTTGCGTTCCACTTTACGCACATTAAAACAATAGGTGAGGTAATAAACGCCTCAACGCCAAAGTTTGTTTTGTTTACCAAGAAGCTTAGAATCTTCACTTTTGTTGTTTGACTATTACTATCTTTTATGAATCGGAAACGATCCGAGCATCATGAGTAGTAAGTATATCGTGGTCCTTCTAAAATAATTGAACGCATCATAAAACTGAATGAAAAAGAATAAAATGAGGGCGTGGTATCGGTCATCCGAAACTAAGTCATTCTAATCATTCTTTTGTTTCATTCATTCGTTTCGTTTCGCTGACAGACAGCTGTTGAGTAGGGAGCTCTGCTGCGTTTTGTGAAAGTTAATTATTTCAACCTTAATTTATTGAAGGGAAAGGGCCTACTTTCTTGGTATTGCAAAACCGGTTGGGCGTGTCCCTAATTCATCATGTCGGAGCCGCGGAAAAACCATGTCTCCATAGATGGTGGGCAGGTGAAAGAAGACGAACACGTTGCGTCTTACAAGCCCATCCCTGAGACGGATGCAGGTATGTGTGCTATTTCTATTCTTCTATAAGATGTACCATGCTATTATTTAGCCGTTTTTTAACAGTCTGCTCTACCGTAGAACGTTCAATAATTGCGTGCTAAAAACTTAACAATTTTATTGTGACGTCATTTTCATCAAGTTTGTATTTAAATGAGAAGCATTGATTGGTCGCAGTGTCTCCGTTATCATTTTAATCATGTCATGAACTTATGACGTTATCAATGAAAGGTAGAGATAACAAGGTCGACAGCAAACGTCAAAGCTAAGATGCAATCCGACAAAAATGAAAAGGTCTTTTATGTACCATATTTTCACTGTCTCATCAAATACTTTAATAATATTCTCAGTTTCTAACATATTAAATGATTATTTTACGATTATTGCAAGTCGTTAAAATAAAAATTACTATATATTCCATAAATTTCTAGTTAAGTTTGACTCGCTTTTGTTGTACCGAGGCGACTTTTTCTTTCGGTCGGGTTATAAAGCGCTTTAATCGCCGCGGCAGTCAGCGCCATTTTGTTCTCGTCCGCTGAATGATGCAAGACACAAGTTTGTTTGCATTTTTAAAACGTTATTGGTATCAAGGATATTAATAATCACAAAGACTTTGAAGAACAGATCCAGCAAATGAGTGGTAACTATATTTTTTTACTTTTCTCTTTGAACTCAGACAAGTGGCATTTCCATAGCTACCTAGTAATAAGAAACTTCCTGCAATTTAAATTCCCTTGCACAGGACATGTGTGTGAATGGACCGCTTGTAACAAATTGGTCAAGTAACTCCAATGTCTGAGAACCAACAGCTTGTATATTTTAACACTTGTCTCTTACAAAAGAGGCTATAACCAAAGATTTTTTTTTCAGCTGAACCTGTTGAGTATCTGGAGACAGAAGAGGTATACATGCAACTAAACCAAAGTGAAATAATGGAAGCAGATGCAGGAGATGATGTAGACGACCACTGGGAACACAGCAGCATCAAAATGCTATTAAACCTATATCTACAGAACGTTGAAAAGTTCCGAAGTCCTAAAGTCAAGAAAAAGAATGTATGGGTTGACATAGCCAACGCTGTTGGTAAAGGCCCGGACAGTTGTGATAAGAAATTTCGAAATTTAAAACAAACATACATAAGACTACTAAAAAAGAGAAATAGAAACGAAGTTGTCGTAGTAAAATGGCCTTATTTTGAAGTTTTTGAACAGATTTACAACGTAAACGGTGAATATCAACCCGAAATTCAGCAGAGAATACAAGACGGTACTACGGAGAGTGTGACTAAAGCGTTACTGTCAATAGCTGAGCCTTCAACGTACGAGCCAGAGATCCAAGAAAATGGTGAAACGTCAAACGGGCAAAGTGAAGAGTCCAAAAGAAAATTAAACAGGAGACGGTACACGGACTTCAGGAAAATAACGTTAGAAATGAGAAATAGACAGAGAACCGTAGAAGATAAATTAGATAGACTAATAAATATAGTACAAGAATCTAATAGTATACAGAGAGAACGAAATAGATTATTTCAACAGTTCCTTGATAGTTTACATCCAAATACTTGAATGTTTATTCTAAGCATTTTATATTTTTCATATGCAAAAGAACCATAATATTGAAATTACTTTATGTCAGATGATGAAGGAAAAGTTTCCTTAATGAATATGAATGAATTATGTGGATTTAATTAATATTTTTCTATTAATAAATTTTATAGTGAAATGACTACTGCTGTTTTTTTTGTTGACAGGGATGCCCCATGTGCTACAGTTCATTTTCCTGTTTAAAATTAATTATCCTGTTGTTCTAAGTTTCATTATTTTTAGCTTGTGATACTGTTGTGTTTAATGAATAATGATATTTTTTTTGCCCATTCTTCTCCATGTAAAACTAGTTTTTGGAAGGGCAAATAAATTATTTTTTCTTGTCTATGGCTTTCAAAAGTGCCTAATATGGTCGAATTGAAAATAAATGATTTGACTTTCGACTTTGAATGAACATTGGTACAATTCCTAGGGTTGACTATTATAAACGGGGGTTCGACATTTATGCGAAGTCGCGGACAAAAGTTAGTCTTCAATAAAAGAACTGTTGGGGTGGTTTGAAGGAGAATGCCTAAAAGTTCTCCTATGGAATAGGTACCTACTGACAGATTTAGAAAAAAAAATAGGGAAAGGTTTGAACCTCTTTGGAGAAAACAAGCAAGGCAAACAAAGTGTGCTGTGTCCATTGGTTACCTAATCTATCTGTAAAAAAAAAAGTTATACTTACATACAGTCCATATCCGTAAGAATTTCTTGATACTTGCACCTACCATGTTATCTCTTCACCTTTGGTTTACTGTTAGAGAATGCCTAAGGCATTACGTCCACCTTTGTACTTTTGTTGCATAAAGTTTAAATAAATAAATAAATAAATAATACTTTGTAACTAAAAAAACTTGACATAGTTGATAAGACTAGTGGAAATAACTCGTCACACTGAAAGAGGGCGTATCACCACCTCGTACGTGGCCAATCACCAGAGAAAAACACATTTCTATAAAGTATCTAATTAAGTACTTAATTCAATATTCACTACACAACCACCAATCAAAAAATTACTTTAAAAGACTTCTCCATTTAAAATTCAACCTAATATCTATACATAGTATAACACAATCGCTTTCCGCCGTTTGTATGCTTAGATCTTTTAAACTACACAACGGAATTTAATGCGATTTTCATCAATAGATAGAGTAATTCAAGAGGATGGTTTAAGTATAATTAGTATCTACATTGCATGCGTGCGGAGCTGGGGCGGGTCGCTAGTAATATGTAGATATAACCGCGATATACCGTTTAAATCTATTTTTAAATCTCCTGTATTTATTCAAGTTTCAAAGTACCTACTTGTGCTAATGCTAATTTTTTTACACACGACTCCTTCATTACCACTGAATACTTGTGGTACCAGAGTCTCATTATCACTCAAATCGTGTTGAAGTAAGTATTTCAATTTTCCGTAGATATTACTGTAAAATTGACTATTGTTCTTAATCATGTTTCGATATTAAGTGCCTTTATGCCGTTGTAAAGAAAGAAGTGAGTTTTAGATAAATCATTATTACTTTGTTACTAACTTCTGTTCGCGACTTCGTCCGGGTCAAAGTTGAATTCTTAATACAAACTTTGGACCTCCGTTTCATGCCCTTTAGGGGGTGAATTTTGGAAAGTCCTTTCTTAGTGGACGTCTATTAACTATAAACTCCAAATCGTAGAGCAATGTAGCGAAAATACGCACATTTTTCCGCTTGATATGTTCCTGGCCTAATTCGCTTTTGGGTATAGTAATTTCCTATAGTTGTTGCATCATCAATTGGGACTTATTAACTTTCATTTGGGGCCTTTGACTTCAGTACCTTGACTCCCATTGCCCCTAATTCAGTGGTTTTTAACCTTTTCAATATTTACGTGTCTAAAGAAACAGAGGTTACCCCCTTTCCCATTAAAATGTCATTAGGTAAAGTAAAGTGGGCTTAAAAGTAGTAAGTTTAATCAACAAAAACATTCTTAAATCAAATCTGTATAACAACAAGCACAATAATACTCCCTAAACCTGTACTACCCCCGTAGAAGAGCTATTTTACCCCCACAGGCATAATTACCCACAGGTTTGGAATCGATGCCCTAAATATATCGACGTTTAAGCTCGTACGGTAAATACCTGCTTGTTATCTACTGTCGTTTTGGAATCTTGTTATTGTAGATACGATTTCATCTCGCATTCCAGCGGGTACCTATATCTCGTAAGGATTACCGCGTTATTTGGCAGACAACGCGTTCCTACTAAGCAATCATTTGAGGAAATGGGGCCACTCACTATAATGGTGCAAACAACCGTGGGGTGGCTAGGCAAAGTGTGCCGAGTGTGTCTGTTGGGTTAGGGAGCTGCCATCTGTCCGCGATTCTTCGTAGATAAAGTCAAAGCATTTGTTTCAATAAGACCTTTTACAGGCACTTTTAAACTGTCAAGGAGTCGGTCAGTTAGTTAGAAAGTTGAAGCTAGTTGCTCGTTCCAAAACATGGTTGGAAATGGGAGATGACTGTATTTGTCTTAGTGTAGAGGGCGCCAAGGAGACGTCCGGAATAGCCTTTAAAAGTGTCCAGATAAAAGCTGTTTTTTTTTTTGTGATAGAAGATAAGCAATAATTTAAAATAATGAAAAGCATATTCTTAAGAGGCATCCGGGAAAAAAAAAGCTTAATTTCATCCACATATTTCAGGGGTGATTGATGGCATATACCTAAGCCATACCTTAAAATGGAACCCGGAGCCTGTAGATTCACAATCGCGTTTGTATTCCTTATGTGCAGTTAACAAAAAGCACCAGTAGTCAGCGTTTTGCAGTAATTACAAGCATTCATTACTGTTTAAAAAAAAACCTATCAATTAATTAATATGTCCAGGCTTAAAAGGGTCAATTTCCTAAACACACGTTCACAATCCTATCCTATCTAACTCGTTAGCCGCAAATGAGTTTGTCTATTTGGACCGAAGCTATTATTCCATTAGGCGTAATATAAAACAGTTTACCTACTTCGTTTCTAAGCTAGTTATCAAGTGGTGCTCCACCTGGATTGGCGAGTCTTGTGATTGCGTTAGTATTTTTTTTATGAAAGGCATTTTGTGCTTTATCTTGGTCATTTGTAGGTAAGATATTGTTCTTGAAAAGTAAAGAGCACTTCAGTGTTATTCTGTCAAAATCCTCGGTGGATTTAGGTGAAGAAAAAAAAAAAAAAAAAAAAAGGTGAAGTGAGCTTGAGGTGTGGTCCCACCGATTCGAAGGATTGACAGCTCATCGGACAGGCAAATGAAGTAGTGTAATAACGCTGAATTTTGTACAAACAAAAGCAGTTCTTAATTGTAATTACAATGCTGGATATCAAACAATCAAGTATTAAAAAATACCCGTTGTATTGTCTAATTTCTAACGCAGGATCTTTGATAACGTGCTTGTGGAATTTATACTTGTTTAATACTGTTTTATGGTTCACCAGTGTCCTCTAAGAAAAAGAGCTTCGGGTTGACAAGGATCAAAATGTAATGTGCATATTCCTGAAAAAGTACGGATTTAAACTTTGCACAGAAAAAACCTTGTCTACCTCGTAAAAGGTCTTTGCCCTGTAATTTGGGGGCACGGCAGTCGAGTTTGTACTTCCCAAATAATACTACGTATGAAGACATACCTACAGTAATATACAATGCTGGACGCCCCATCAATTACATCAGTCATTTTTTGCTCGTACGAAACCAGCCTTGCTGCATCGCACCGACTTCCATAAAATCAGGTTCTCAAGACAAAAAGTTGCTTGCAGCGCCCGCTGACTTTCGGGAATTGCTGAATTTATCTTCCAATTTCTTTTTGTAACGGTTTTTCTTTGTTTTATTTCACGTAATATAGGTGCATACGCAAGCTTTATATAAGTGTGGGCACTTTCGTGCGTTGCAGTCTTATTTTTGTGTTGGAGTGATAAACATCGAAGCTTTGAGAATGTGAGTCGGTAGTTTAGAAAGTTGATTAGACCCTTTGTAATTTTGACGGAGAAAATCGTAAGACTTTTCAATGACCGACACGTAATTTTGTGCTCTGTGTCTGTGGGTGTGAGTGCAGTTTAAAATTACGTATTATCATTTATTATAATCTTTTAAAGTGTTAACATACAATGGCTTAAAGCTAGGCACAATCGTGAACCCTGTAAGGCACAGCAACATTGATATTAAGCTAGCTTCTGCCCGCGACTTCGTCCACGTGGTGTTTTTGACCCGTTTGTTAAGTCTTTCGTTGCTGCTCCAATCCCGTGGCTCTAATGCTGGCCATACACGATACTTCCTATCGTCCAATCGGCATGACGCTACCAATTGGATCAGTTAGAACTGACCGTGTGTGGGAGTGGATTGGCATGAGATACCCTATAAAACCATCATGAATCTGACTATCATATACAAATAAATATTTTTTTCAATTCGACTTGTAGTTCTAGAGATTCAAGTGTTTAAATATAAGACGACCCACTGAGCAAGTCAACTAGCTTTAGCTTTATTATATTAGTATACATATATTTTAACGTTTGAATCTTCATCCCATATTATATCCTCATAAAATCGGCACTCGTGTCGAATTGTATAATAATAATCGCAATTTTTTACCGAGGGGTGGCTTTAAAGGGTAAAAAATTCTTTAAAAGCTCTTTGACCCAATTTAAACACGTGGGTAAGCTTAGAATTTGCGATGTACGGTATCACGTTGGCATTTTTAGCACGACAAGGACAGGAGATAAGAATAGAACGGTCTCTATTCCAGAATTTAGTACCGCTATACGGCGAGCGGTGAGCTGGATCGTTAGTGCGAAAATGTGCTTCGGTGGGAGCAGGAGTGCTCATATGGGTCAGTGGGTCGTCTTAGGGGCGGATTTGTTGGAGTTGGAGTATACGCTTAGGGGCACTATGAACAGCAAAGAAACAAAAAAAAAATTTTTTTTTGGTTGAAAAAAAAAATTTTGGGACTTAAAAATTTTTTGATTTTTTTACGAAAAGTTTTTTCGGAAAAGTTCCAATTTTATTGCAGCATCTTATTAAGCTAGTCCATAGAAACAAATTAAGCTCTGAGAAGTATGGCCCTACGACGCACCGTTTCCGAGTTATGGGTCTTCGAAATTTTTAGTTTTTTATAAAACACTCTATATTTCCAAAATGGTAGGTCGGATGAAAATCTTTTCTGGAAAGAAATTGTTGCTCTAGTCGAGAACCATAAGATGGTGTAAAGAAACCCGCGGAAATTAGTAAAAAAAAAAATTTGAAAAATTTTCTAAGTGTCGGATCGTCAGCTTGCGTATCTTTAGGGGCACGGGACTTAGTCAAATATTCTAAGATTTTTTTTTTTACTAATTTTCGCGGGTTTCTTTACACCATCTCATGGTTCTCGACTAGAGCAACAATTTCTTTCCAGAAAAGATTTTCATCCGACCTACCATTTTGGAAATATAGAGTGTTTTATAAAAAACTAAAAATTTCGAAGACCCATAACTCGGAAACGGTGCGTCGTAGGGCCATACTTCTCAGAGCTTAATTTGTTTCTATGGACTAGCTTAATAAGATGCTGCAATAAAATTGGAACTTTTCCGAAAAAACTTTTCGTAAAAAAATCAAAAATTTTCTAAGTCCTAGCGCCCCTAAGGCTACACTCCAACCCTCATATGACGTAATAAAAGGCTGTTGGATATTCGCATTGCGATTATTTTTCGGTGTATTTGGTATGTGTTTAGTACTGTGTGTTGTGTTGTTAGAATAAGAATCTTCAGGTGTATTTAAATACATCGCGATCGCGGGCTTTGAGACAGCAAGCATGCCAATTAACGAATATCCCATGATGAATATTTTAAATTAAATAATTATTTATTTCTGTAACTACCAAGAGGAGTAACCATGTCAAAATACTAGTGCTAGATATCTACATATTTAGTAATTTAGGTCTTGAATGTGGTCTTCCAAAAGTTTTGTAAATGTCACGATAAACTATGTTAATATCAGGGCTTCGCAGTCTAGGCATACATAGGCCGCGGTTACCTATCTGACCTAAAGTCCGTGCGTCGTATTGCGGTAGTCCGATTTCCTAGCGGTTTAGCTATCTACCTTGTGTCAATGTAGGTACCTACCTATATTAGGTTTCGGCCCGCCGCCGGACAAAAGGGTAAAACTCCCTCGTTTTTTTCGTTAATATCTTGTTACAAACCGAATGCAACAATCCGTTTTTTTTTATTATCCTATTCTGTCTCACTCCAGAGCAAAGGCCTCCATCAACTCCTTCCATTCTCCAACAATCCGTTATGATTACAAATTGTAACCTCTAGGACGATGGAAAATATCTCTACCTGGTTTCGTTTATATGTTCTTTTGTTTTGTTATGGATTATGCATGTGTGTGTATGTACAAACACGCCTCCTGATTCGGAAACCGGACGTTTGCGCCCAGCCTAAATAAGTGTCAATCGTGGTAAAAATATTTGAATCATGGGGCTTACTAACAGGCGAATTAATCCAATATTATCTTATATCCCATATTTATCAAAAAATTCCCCTTAACATCCATTGGAAACTTTAATTTGGAAAATTATATCCTTCCAATGGCAATAGGCTCGCCCCCTATGGACTTAAAAAACATAAGTGGCGGAATGTTGGTGTACTAATGGGTACACCTCTGCCTAACCCTTCGGGGATTCCAGGCGTGATTTTATGTATATCTCTCCCCTTTTTTTCCAGAATTCCGTACCTCCAAGTCCAATCTCTCCAAGTCTAAGGAGAAGATATCTCCTGACGGCGCGGAGGAGAAGCTGCTGCCGAAAGAGGTGGAGGCTAAGATCGTGACCAGGGTCGACATGGCTGACGCCAAGTATGTGGTGGAAGACCACAGGAATGGCGACGCCAAGATTGAACTTGATGCTAACAAGCGGGTAAGTCGGGCCTTTGTCTTTTTTTTACTAAGGATGGGACATCATCAAATCACTCTTTCCGCTCTGAGCGGAGCAGAAGGGAGTGTCAGACTTTTACTGACTAAAACCCATCCATGTTCCTTCTAGTGCCCTTTGCCTTCCAGGGTCCTTAGACAAAGTAACATCGCTTTGTAGCGAAACGATATCTAAATTCGTCATCGTCTCTGACTTGCTTGTCAATTTGTCATGTCTTGCTTCATGTCCACGTGACTTAACGCGGCTTATGTCAATCCAATACATTTTAGTCTTTCTAACTTCGTTTAACTTCGTTATCGTTTTGAAATTGTTACTTTGTCTAAGCCCCCAGGGCCGCGGTAACTCTTTCGAACAAATTCCGCAACCCTGGAGGTAAGTCGGCCTGCGAGTGACTTTAAATGCTTGGTTTTTTTAAGACCATTCGAATTAGCTACTAGGGGTCTGCCACCATCTTTTTAACAGCATTATTTTAAGAATCCAACAGGCAAAGCAAAGACAGCTATACTAATATTATAAAGAGGTAAAGTTTTTTTTGTTTGTCAGAGGTTTTCTCTGGATTACAATTTTTTTTTCACAAATGGAATGCTACTCTATTGCCCAGTGCCATAGGGTATGTTTTATGGTATATTTGACTTCTTAGTGAAAGAAGTCTAAGGCAGAAGCTAGTATTTAAACAAAACTGTTTTATGAGTTTGTGTTAATAGGAATTTATCAGTGACTGCAACTCGTACACAATTCTAGTCAAATTGCCATTACTAATTAAATTGTGTCGTTTGTCAACAAAATCCAGTGTACTTTAATTTCTAGCATTATTTGATTTTTCCTTTTTCTGATCAAACATTTAACTAGTTTTTTTTAGTAGCTAATTACATTAGTTAAAGACAGAATTACGTACCTACACGTCCATCGCGCGATACTCCAAACATACTGACAAGATCGTCTTCCATTCGTCCGCAAAGCCTTTACAGTCAGGCTTGGCGTAAGCGCGGACGTATACGCGGGGTAGGGGACTGGTCACGGGCGGGCGAGTTAAACTAAAAATCCTTTATAGGTTTTCATACATACATACATACATAAACTCACGCCTTTTTCCCATCGGGGTAGGCAGAAACCTAGTGTTGCCCAAAATCGGTCTTGGTCTTGCGGTCTTGGTCTTGTTCTTGCATTTTTGCAAGACCAAGACCAAGACCAAGACCGACTTATTGTAGCAAGACCAAGACCAAGACTGAACCCTGCAAGATTTGAGCAAGAACAAGACTAAGCCTGCAAGACTCTTGCGTCTCGCAGTTAAGTCAAACTGAGATTTGGGCGTTATTAAGTAGGGATTTAGTTTCAATCCTGATTTTGATAGATGTTCCCCAGTATCAAAACCGTATCGTCATAACACTAAAAGGTATTGTATTGATTATTATATTTCGACTATTTATTAAGTTGGTAGCGTGTTACTCACAAATATGTTCCCATGTGATAAAAATGTACCTAGCATAACTTAGGTACTGACAAAGTTCATTTCATACCTTGTAGGTAGTATTATATTATGCTTGTTTATGTCTAATGTGCGGATCTAAAGTTAGTAGGTTGGTAAACATTTACTACAGTCCGTCAAGTTTCTTTAACAGATTTTCAACTTTATCGCTGAAGCATTAAGGTTCATGGTTGATTGGAAAAATTTGACGTTCCGCGAAGAAACCGTTGGTCGGTCGGTGTATTATGTACCTACTTATTTGATAATTTACCGACAAAGACGCCGCGGTTAGTAGAGTCTCGCAAGACTTGCGAGACTCTTGCTGCAAGACCAAGACCAAGACCAAGACTGAGAGCGCAATACCAAGACCAAGACCAAGACCAGGTGTATTGACGCAAGACCAAGACCAAGACTGGCTAAGGTCTCGTCTTGGTCTTGCATTTGGGCAACACTACAGAAACCACAGAACGCCACCTGCTACGATCCTTACATACTCCTTTCGCCTCATCTACGTTCATACATCTCGACATACAAGCACGCCGGTTACGAGTACTCCGCACCGCAAAGTGTAGGTCTTCCTAGGGCGACCCCTCCCTGCGTTGCCACTCACCTCTGCCATATAAATACCTTTTGTTAATCGTCTTTCACTCATCCTCTCAACATGACCGAACCATCTAAGCATACCCTTTTCTATCTTTGTCACTACATCCTCTTTTAATCCGCAACGGTCCCGTATAACCTCATTCCTCACTCTATCGTTCAAAGTTACACCACACATACTCCGCAAGGAACGCATTTCCACAGCATTAATCCTACTCTCATGCCTCGTTTGCCAAACCCATCATTCACTTCCATACATAGGTTTTCATGATAGTTTCTTATCCTCCTGGTAGCTTTCGTTTTCCTAGGGAAATTCTCATGGACTACTTCTTTGGTCTAGTGGTCGCAAAGCGCGACTGCTGAGCAAGAGGTCTTGGGTTCAATCCCCAGGTCGGGCAAAGTGTTATCGGGTTTTTCCATCAGGAATTTCTCAGTAGCAGCCTTGGAGTCTGGATTTGTGCCCGGTTGATGGCAATAGGCGCGCCTCCTATTACTTGGGGCTTAAAAACATAACTGGCGAAATGTGGGTGTACTAAGGGGTATACCTCTGCCTAACGCTTTGGGGATTACTGGCGTGATGTTATGTTAAATCCTCATGGATATCCTCCATCTAGAACAAATGGAGGGTTATGTTAAACTCTTACCGACTTAAACCACCACAGTTCCTTTTGCCTCCATTAGTCGGGAGCCCGGTATACACTTGACGCATGATCCGCGCCCCCTGACTGTATGTGTACGTTACCTAGCTTATTAATAGGTCACGCAATAGGAAGTGAGTGACACTTTGCCAGTTAGATATTACGACATCAGTAAATACCCAACAATAAGTATTCACGCATTCTAAATAAAATAAATTAGCGTCTAAAAAGCGAAGCCGTGCTAATACATTTGAAAACACATAACATCACGCCTGTAATCCCCGAAGGGTTGGGCAGACGTGTACCCATTAGTACACCCACATTAAGTCCCATGTATTGGGGGCGAACCTATTGCCATCAACCGGGCACAAATCCAGACTTTGAGGCTGCTAATGAGAAATTCCTGATGGAAAAAACCCAATAGGTATCACTTTGCCCGACCTGGGAATCGGACCCAAAATCTCATGCTTAACATTTTGCGACCACTAGACCAACGAGGCAGTCAAAACTCTTCGTCACAAAAAACTCTTTGGATATACTTAAAAAAAAGAAAACAGTTTAGTCAATGGACCGGAATGTCAACGTGACAAATGAATTTATTTATGAATTATTATGTACTAAAAAGTGTTTATAATAATAAAATAACCAATGTGTCATATGGTTAAAGCGTTATACAGTTAAAATTAAATGTTAGTAGAACCGAGTAGGTAATATTGATATTTACTGCACAAAATGCATAGACGGCTGAGTTCGTTTTCCGATATAACGCTTTTATTTTTCTATAATCGTATTTTTTATAAGAAATCTCTCTTGGTAGGTGCCGAAGAATCTACTTCTAGGCGACGGGTTCGTATTATTTGAATTACATAGTTACTTGGTTGGTTCACCTATCAAAATATCATGTGTAGTAAGTACAAATATTTTGCACTTCCTTTCCTTTGTCGTGTGGGCAGTAAGGTCTAACGACACCGCTCACCCTAGTGTCAGAGTTTCTCCGGGGTTGCGGGACAGGATACCGTGGCCCCGGAACGTAAAGGGCAACAGAAGGAACAGGGTGGTTTTTTAGTTAGTAAAAGTCTGACAGTCCCTTCTGCCCCACCCAGGGCGGAAGGACTCATAATTATGACGATTTTTACCACCACAAAAAAAAAAACACCCTAGTGTTAGAGTTTCTAAACCGCCTCAAGGGCCTCTGACATGGTTTGAGTGGGACAGTAATAGGCTGGTATAAGTCCAGGTTTCCTCACGATGTTTTCCTTCACCGATGTCAGTGATATCCAAGATATGAGTAAACTTTAGAAAGTGTAGTATATGAATTGAAAAAGTCACATTGATATTTATATTTTCTCTTTAAATCATTAGGTAGGCTAATCTGTAGTCTTAATACAGGAAAAAACATTTCTTCATATAAAAGCGAGTTATAATAACATCCTATTCAGACCGCTTTTGAATTGAAGTCGACGATAAAACTCAATCTACATCGTGTAGGTACAGTCAGCAAGAAAAGTCGATTAACATTTATGATTTTTAAATCCTAATTATTAAGTACAATACTAAAGGTAAAACGCAATGAAAATTAAATATAATAAACACTTAGATCAGATACTGCATCAGCGGGAAGCTTTATATCGCTATCTATAAGCCGATCAAGTGAAATTGCTCGTTAGTTTCGTATTACACGTAGGTATACCAATCGACACGTCCTTTGAGTTGATTGAATTTGAGATTATTTGTTGTCGATTGAATTGTCGCCACGTAACTTAGTAGACGTTCTTTATTTACATAATTTATACCTTCTCATGACGGAGACTTTAACTTAAATTTAAATAACCCAATGACCCCTGTACTGTTTTGCGTGCGTAAAAGTCGTTTTCCAGCAATAATTTCTGCTCAATGTTGGTTAGTTTTATGGGTAGTATGTGATATGTATTTTTACACCCCGTATAATTCTGTGCGCGATTTTAAACTCTATTTCTGTTTCATTTTAGTTCATTATCTATTAATCAATGAAAGCTTCCGAGTATATTGAAACTGTGTTTGCTCAGACACTAAGAGAGTCATTTTGATTACGCTGTTCAACCGGCTTATGGGCTATGAGCTCTGATATTTTTCACGGAAGAAGAAGAATACTTAAGAGCATTTTACCTTACAGCAATTCTCGGGCTTGACTAAAGAGGAACTGCTCAAGTATGCCGAGGATCCGTTTTGGGTGAACCTTCGCTGGGCGATGTTCATCCTCTTCTGGGCGCTGTGGCTGTGCATGTTGGCTGGGGCTATCACCATCATCGTCAAGGCGCCCAAGTGTGCCCCACCGGAGCCTAGGTCTTGGTACGTAGTGGGCTATACTAATATTATAAAGCTGATGAATTTGTTTGTGAGCGCTAATCTCCGGAATTACTGGTCAGATTCTGATTTTTATACGTAGGTTTAAAAAAAGACATTTAAACATTTTTGCAATATATTTTTTTCTATCTGTATATTTGTTGATAGTAGTAGTACCTATAGGGGCCTATATTTTCGTTGTAGAAAAGGGGCACGTCAAAAGTTGAAAATCAACACAGTTTATTCTGTATCGTCGCAGCATGCCTTCGTATTATGTTTATATTATTTTTTAAGTAGTATAGCTTATATTCAAACAATGTCTTTCAATCTGCGCGGCCGGTGTGTCTTTGTTTTCTTTTGTTGTTACCGTACCGTAACATCATACGATTTTGTATAAAATGCAGTACAACAAGTAAAACTTTATTGTAGTGTTTCAATGTAGGCGTTTTAAATCTCTTTATTAACTTTTAGGCATTCAAAAAGTGTTAACTAATCAGCTCAATTTGTATAAAGATTCACAACTGTTTTTTTTATAATTGTAGGTATAAGCGCGCAACTTCACCGAACTTATAGAAATTAAGAATCTTCAAAATTAGTCAAATAACTTTCTGTTTAAAATTAGATTAAAATTAGTCTAAAATCTACCTGACCAGATTTACAAAGAACGAAAATATATGTTTGTTAGATTTATCATCAAAAAATTACTATCTTCCAAAATAACACAACGTCACATAATACCCGAAAGGTTAGGCAGAGTTGTACCCGTTAGTACACCCACATTTCGCCAGCTATGTTTAAGTCCTATGTAATAGGGGGCAAGCTCTGATGGCAATACCATCAACTGGACACAAATCCAGACTCCGAGGCTGCTACTGAGAAATTCCTGATGGAAACACCAAATAACACTGCCTGACCTGGGAATCGGACTCAAGACCTCATGCTAGACCAACGAGGCAGACAAAATATAACTCTAAAACCTTTTTTTAGGTTCCAAAAAGGGCCACTTGTGGACCTAGAAGATGCCGAGTATGCAGTCGCTGAGGAAAATCTACCGATACTGAGGAGTTACAAAGTCCAGGGCGTGTTCATTGATGTACCTACCTACGACGCAGAATCTCCACCTGTCATCAGCAGTTTTGCGGCTTTCGCCAAGAAAGCTAAAGAATTTGGAATTAAGTAAGTATAGATTTTTGCTGGATTTTTTGTGATCTGTCGTATTTTTTTATTTTGGGCTTAACAAACGTATTTCCATTTTATTTGCCTTTGTACTATTATACCAAGGGAACACATTACTGGGATAAAAAGTATCTTATGTCGTTGATGATATATTATTCGAAAATATGAAATAACGTAAGGGACATTAGGTCGAAAATCTCATTTCCACCAAATGCCCTTTCATATTTCCAGTATCGATGTGTTAAAACAGGTAATAGTGAACTATTAAATAAATTTATGTACCAACTAGCACTTTTCCCGATTTTTCTTACGGATCCCTATTTTTTCTAAAATAAAATTTAGCCTATGTTACTCGCAGATAATGTAGCTTTCTAATGGTTAAAGAATTTTTAAAATCGGTACAGTAGTTTTTGAGTTTATCCATTACAAACAAACAAACAAAAATACAAAGTTTTCCTCTTTATAATATTAGTGTAGATTTTAATCGAAATCTTTTCAATGGTTTACGCGTGATTGAGGAAGAAACATCCAAATATCTTTATGAACTTTCACATTTTATAATATTATTATTATATTTCGACTTTCAATTCTATTCAGTAACGTTCAAAGAAAAATAATGTTACCACACTACAACTAATAGTGTTGGGGTAGTGAACGATTTTGCGTAAAGAACGAATAATAAGAATGGTTTAATACCAAGTTAGGTACATTTTAAGTTCATTCAATTTCGTTCATTCTTACACCACCTCACTATCTTTTTTTTTTGTCAAAACTTGGTAACCCTTTAACTGTCAAGTTACTGAATACAACTAAAAGTCGAAATATAGTAGGATAGGATCACAAATTAACCACATAATATAATGACAGGGTGATCGTGGATCTGATACCCAACTACGTGTCTGTGAACCACCCGTGGTTCATAAAGAGCGAGAACAAGACTGAGGGCTACGAGAACTTCTTTGTGTGGAAGGAAGGCACGGACTTCGATGAGGCTGGCAAGACCAGGAAGCCGCCTAATAACTGGGTAAAGAAGACAATCTTCCTATCTTATCTATCAACTATCTTCTATCTTCTATACTTGCAAAACATCACGCTTGTAATCCCCGAAGGGTGAGGTAGAGGTGTACCGATTAGTACACCCACATTTCACCAGTTATGTTTAAGTCCCATGTAATAGGGGGCGAGCCTGTTGCCATCAACCAGGCACAAATCCAGACTCCGAGGCTGCTACTGAGAAATTCCTGTTGGAAAAACCGTATAACACTTTGCCCGACCTGGGGATCGAACCAAAGACCTCATGGTTGCTCAGCAGCCGCGCTTTGCGACCACTTGAGCAACGAGGCAGTCGAGGCAGTATTATTATTTTATTATAGACTGATTATTATTATTATTAATTAATTTATTAATCAGATAAACATAATCCATACACACAACAATACATAACATTAAAATAAAATCAATTCAAAATTGAAATTACATTAAAAATTATAAATTACAATTACTTACCAACCACCAATTACTTCTATTACTTACCAATTAATTACCGCGTCTTAACACTTTTCTCAACATTTCTTTTTTATATCACCAGGTGTCAACCCTGAACACCTCAGCCTGGACGTGGAGTGAGAAGCGCCAGGCACACTACCTGCACCAGTACGACGCCACGCAGCCCGACCTCAACTTCAACAATGAGGACGTGGTCAGGCAGTTCGGCAGGGTGCTGGAACTGTGGATGAAGGCTGGCGCGGCTGGAGTTAGGTATGTGAAGGACTGATGATTGGTTATTTTTTTTTATAACTTTATGCAACAAAAAAATTACAAAGGCGGACTTAATGCCTTAGGCATTCTCTACCAGTCAACCAAAGGTGGTGAAGAGATAACATAGCAGGTGCAAAAAATTGTACATGAGAAATAATCAAATAAGATATTTAAAAATCATTAAAAACAAAAATCTAAATAAATTAAAACCTAGCTTGCTTGCTCTAGCTTGTTATTCTATTAACCAACGAAAAATCATCAAATAAGTCCTCCCGCCCTGGGTGGGGCGGAAGGGACTGTCAGACTTTTACTGACTAAAAAACCACCTTGTTCCTTCTGTTTCCCTTTACGTTCCAGGGCCACGGTATCCTGTTAAGACGTCCCGCGACCCTAGCAGGCATAGTATAAACCTTCCGCTTGAATCAGTCTATCTATAATATTGATGAACAACATATTAAAATTCGTTGCGTAATTTTAAAGATCGTTATTACGATTCAAAAGTTTTGATTGAACTCATCAAATGTTTTTGGAACGGATTTCCTTTCCGCGGCTTGCGTAAAAGGCAGAAATCGTCACGTAAGGAAAAAGAAAGTGAAAAAAAAAGAATTGAAAAAAAAAAGAATTTCGCTATCTCTTTTTATTATATACGGGTGTGTGTGCGAATTTCAAGATTCGAGCAGCAAGTATTGTGCGCGGCCAGCTGTATAACCTCAATTCTAAACACGTGTTTTTTTTATTAACAGGTTAAACAAAGTCCGTCAGCTACTAGTAAACACAACGTTGAAAGATGAGCAGCCCGCAATTGGTCGCGGGTCCGACCCTGCGGCCGACCACACGTACTACACGTACTGGCGCCACACGTACACCAGCGACCAGCCCAGGCTCATGGACTTGCTGAACCACTGGGCGGAGGTCGTGGATCAAGCTAGTGAGACGCCAGGCACTGGTAAGTACCAAAAATCATGATAAAAAATCGGTTGTCTGCAGGGCCGTAGCTAGGGGGGGGCATTGTGGGGCAATGCCCTACCTTGAAATCACAATGGCCTACCTTAAAAATACCAAAAATAAGATAAATTATTATAATTAAATGATTTGTTCAGAGTCATCAATAAGATGTCAGATATACATGGTGATTGATTAGGAGCCCGTGTTTCGAGGGCAGATCAATAATATTTTTTTTTACTTCCGCCCTACCTGTAACCAATGCTGCCCTACCTCAAATTCGACTCTAGCTACAGCCCTGGTTGTCTGTAAAGTCGGTTTACTGACGATAGTTGAACGTGACAACGTCATAAGAAAATACTGATGGAATTATCGTTGCTATAAACAATTGACACCACATTCACTTTTCACTGCACTTCATACTTGACGAAAACATGTAAATGTATTATTGTATAGCAGCTGTCCACGCGGACGCATCGCTTACTCAAGTAGGAGAGAGACAGATGTCGAACGCTGCCGAACGCGGAGGCCGATTGTGCCTCTTTGTCGCTCGTTCCGCGCTCTCGCTTGCACTTCAAGCCTTAAATGGAACGCCTCAGAGCGAGGTAACGCCGCATGAGTCATGTTTTTTTTTGTGCGTGCAGCCGGCTCCATCGAATTATAAGACGTTGTCACGTCAAAATGATAATCTTGCTCGTTCTTCTCAATAGAGCCTGCTGTTTGGTACGAACAACTAGCTTCAACTGTCTGACTCCTTGACAATTGGGTATCAGTTAAAACCAATCAATTGTCACACTTTTTACGATCTGTCAAAACGCGGTTACCCCATAGATTTTGTATGGAAATAGTAAATTATGACGTTATTTTCTTCGCCAAATCAATTGGCTAACTATTTATTGACTTCAAAACAATTAAAAATCTATTTTTTTACAGTTAATTGAAAATGAATCAGATTTATAGGGCTGAAATAAAGACTTTCTTTAAAGAAGTGGTTTTGGTATAGTTGGTTAATGGTATATCTATACATACATATAATAAAATCGTAGCAAAGTCAAAACTGTACATTTATTATTTTTGAAAAGCGTAATTTCTATGAGGTCGGGGAGTGATTCTAATGACGAAAATTTTTTTTATTAGAATTTTTGTCTGTTTGTCTTTTTGTCTGTATGTTTGTTAGAGCATCACGCGAAACTGCCGGATAGATTCTGTTCAAATTTTGTATCAATATTCCACATTGGCCAAATTAGTCTATAGGCTATAAATTATCACGCTATGTGCTTTGGGGGGTGAGCACTGTTGCATTAGTATTCGTGTAGTTTGTATGGAGAAACAAACTTTGACGCGGACGATCGAAGTCGCGGGCAGAAGCTAGTTTGAAATAAATCGTTTAATTTGATTACCAAAATGTGTGCTCCCAAATTAATTCACCCATCTTATTTTGTAACAGGTTCAACAGTATTCACACTGAAAGAAGATGGTGGTCGACCAGAACTGTTCCTGTTGAAACACAACGTGACGTCACTGCGGCCTCTGGTGGCGCAGCCCCTGCTCATAGGAGAGAACGTGACGGCGGCCGCCGCTGACATCAACGCCAGGCTCGGCAAGTGGCCCGCTGTGCAGGTTGGTGTTCTTGCAAATAGCCTCTTTTTTAATTTTTTATTTATACAAACTTATAAGGTCTACTGACGTCGTGTCAGTGTGACATCTGTCATACTGACAATTCGACCCCGAGAAGCAGATTATTTGTTTTATACAAATAAACAAAAAGGAAGTGTCTGTTTGTCATGTAAAAATAACTACTTTATAAAAAAATTATAAAACGCATATTTTAAAATTTTAGTCTCTGTTTGTTCCGGCTAATCTTCGAGAAGGCTGAACCGATATTGGAGACTTTCACTGGCAGATAGGTGTGATATTATAAGTAATAACTTAGGCTAGGAATAGCTTTTTCAGGAGTAAAGCATATATTAGAAAAATAAATTAGTGTTTAAAGATAAAGATGATTTATTTGGCAGGGTTCCGAGCAAAAAGGTATAAACTCTGTCATAACAGAAATTCACACGAAAGAAGTCACGGCATAAGCTAGTTTATATAATAAAACTCAAGAGTCTTAAATCCACTAACAGTTTCACTCATTTTGTCCAAAGTTACGTACATCTGAGGACGCAGAGGCCGAGTTTGCAGCATTCGAGATGCTTCTACCGGCCGCGCCCATCCTCAACCTGCATCAGTTAGGGAAGGAAAGCAACGACAGTGTTGACGTGAGTATATGTTGCATTATTAATAGAAGATTTAAAGGTTAATAATAATTGACGAATTCCGCTGTCCGTCCGTTTGTCCGTAAATTTTCATATTGTGTATTTTATGGCTACTGTAACAAAACTACTTGGTCGGTGTCCCGACGGCATAACGTCAAAATGCAAGCCGCGTTCCATGTCTTATTTTATTGTGTGGCTATAAAGCACCAAATATTTTATGTTCATTTACAGAATGAAGACCTGTCCGACCTCATACCTATCCGCGATGACGCGAGCGTGCAACACGGACACTTCGCGGTGGCAGGAGTGCCTGCGCGAAACTCCTCCGTCAATTCACTGCTTGCAGTGGCCAGGTATGTACACTTTAATATAAATCTGAAATCACCAATCCGCCTGGAGCGAGCTTGGTGAACTGCTCGTGTCTTCTCTGTAGGAGAAGAAGCCTTTGCTCTGCAGTAGGACACTAAATAATCTTATTATGTTTCTTTTATCCTTCAGATGGAAGACCGGGCACACGGGTTACCTAGCAGTGTTCAACCCGACGGAGGAGGAGCTGCGAGCAAACCTGACGTCACTCACGTCAGTGCCCAGTACGCTTACCCCGCACTACATGTCGCACAATGTGCGGGCGTACACAAAGTGAGTATGATTTGACGTCAGCAAATAAGATTCATAAGAAGCCGTTCATATCTTCAGTTTTTTTATACCGGTACCTACTGAATTCAATAGAACTGAACAGCACAGCCCAGCCCAACCCAGCCTTATCTCCACTTTACCCCCCCCCTTCTCTCCACTTTACCAGATCTCTTCTTTACCCTTACATTCTCTCTTCTTTACCCTTACATTCTCTCTTCTTTACCCCAGCCAACGCTCTATTTTATTTACCTGTCTTCTACTTGTTGTTCTTTACCACAGCCAACGCTCTATTTTACCTGTCGTCTTCTTACCCCGGCCTTCTCTTTTTTACCCTAACCTTTTCTTTACCCTAACCTCTCTACTTTACCCGTCTTCGCTCTACTTTACCCCAGCCTTCTCTTCTTTACCCCAATCTTCGCTCTACTTTACCCCAGCCTTCTCTTCTTTACCCCAATCTTCGCTCTACTTTACCCCAGCCTTTTCGTTACCCCAATCTTCGCTCTACTTTACCCCAGCCTTCTCCACCATCTAATGTTCTAATCATTGTTGCAGCTACTCAAACCACAACGCAGAACCCGCGGACGACTTACTGGTCCCGCGCAAGTCTGCAGTGGTGTTCTCCTACGTTCCTAGGACATCTTCCGAGGAATAAACATTTGCATAACAGAACAAAAGTATTCACCAAAAGTTCACGCTTCCCCGGTGTATTGAGTAAGGGGCAATGATTTGCATTTAAGTTTTTAAAAGACAATCGCAAAATATAGAATTTGAAGCATATTTTTGTCGTTTGATTTTTTAAATGAAACTACGAGTTTACAAAATAATAAAGTACATTTTAATATTCCAATAACATCTGCATTGTTAACATTTTAAAAAGCATAGTTCTTTTACAGTCGCGAGCATGAAAAAGTATAGACACTTAGCAAAATTAAAAAGCGATTTCTCATGAAATAACGATTGCAAGTTTTAGATAAGACTATTTCATAGTAGTATAGGATCGAAAATACTATTTGTAGCATCATAACATTTCAATCAATACTTTAGGGAGAAAATCGTTTTAAAATTTTACTGAGTGGTCTACATATTCATGCAACTGACTGTACCAACGTACATTGACTTAAAAAATCTTTCTTTCTTGTTATAACATTATTATCTATATAAGGACAGTCATTTATGGCGTTGTACTAAGTACAATTAGGTCTTCTAAGTACAAAATTTCAATTTTAACTAACTTTACATACAAGTCCGTCTTTTCAAGCCCGCTTAAAAATAAAATTGTATGAATAATAATGTTAGTATGGATGCCAATTTTCGTACAATGCCGAAGATTTCGTACTACAGTCGAATCATTAATTCCCAGTCAACTGACAGGTGCTAATGTCACTTTGTGAAATAGATTGATCATATTTTATTGTAAAAGTAATCGTTCAGTTATTAGTTTAATCGATTCATATTTTGTGAGATATCGGTAAAAAAAAAGTGTAATATGTGTTAAGAAGTGTTAAGTCTTTAATACAATAAATATGATGACATTATTTTACAAACTGACAGTTGACACCCGTCATTTCACTCGTGAATTAATAATTGGACGGCAATTCATTGTACGAAAATTAGTTAGATTAGCTAATTTGATAGTGACAACACGCAGTTGTACCTTACTTAAGTCTTGCTTGTATCTTGAAAAAACGTTAAAGTTAGTATTGAAATTAGAAGTTACATAACTTTTTGAAAAATGGAATGGAAATCATGTTTATATAGTGAAGAGTTCTCAGTCCATAAAAAGTCCCTAAAAAAAGTCTGATAGTCCTCTATGTCTGTAGAATGAATTGCTCGTAGGATCACAAACGCACTTATGGACATAGCAGATGGATATCCAAATGATGTAGTAGACAACAGACGCCAAGCACATACGAATAATGAAGTCTTGGAAAGAGAACGGGCCCCGCACGTACATGCACTTAGTACTGCATTTAAGCATAAACATATCGGTCTTGCTCATCTTAGCTGCTATAAATTGGGTTAGGACTTATAATATCAAAGAACGTCTTCACTAAATAAATTAGTGTGCAAGCGAAAACGACTTGAAGGAAAGTATCGAGAATCCAGTTTGAAGAGACATCCTTGTTACAGTCGAAGTCACAAATGAACATAATGAGTTCCAAGGAACCGGATGCAGTCAGAGAGGGCGGGATCTCTAGCTTAATGATTAATTTGTTATTCCTTAAATTAGTACAGCCAAAAATCACACCAATCACAGCGACAATCAGCTATTCGAAGGAAACACGAGCGATCACCGATCGAAGTGTCATTAGTCAGTTATAATCTGGCAACACAGTTAATCGGTTGCCTATCATTCAAACAGATGTAAAGAAGTGGTTTACAAACTTCTAAAGAATCATCGATCAGTTTCAAACGTAACGATCGGTTATCGTCGGGTGTCACTCGGCTAAGCTCGGCGCTCGTCGTGTCGCGGTTGGTCGGTTACCGGCGCTTGTTGTTGGTTGGCTTGGGCTTGTTGAACTGGTAGCTAGCACACTTGGGGATGTGCCTCTCGGCCGCTGACTGGTTGAAGCGGCGCCCGCAGTGAGGGCACGGGACGTAGTCTGGGTTCTCGGAGGGCGGCGGTGGCGGGAGGTCGCTTAGCTTACCTAGGAAGTAAGGGCACATTTATTTGACACTTTTTAGTGCAATGCGATACGACAAGTAGTCGTTAATATTTGAAATCCTTACAAAAAGCGCTTTCAAACGATACCTTTACAAGATATATTTAATTTAGTGGTAGGAGGGGGGTCGATGTACCCCCTCCACCTCTTCCTTCAGTCAGTCATCGACTACACGTATATACAAAGCAATTTTACTTGTTACGACAGTTCTGCTATAGTCCTATGAGGAGTTCCGCTCCATATCGCCGAAGTTCATGATCAGATCATCGCAATATTTCTATGGGAACCCCTTTCAAAAATAAAAAGAATTTTCCAAATCGGTTCAGGCGTCTTCGAGTAATCGGGGAACGTGGAACCTTCCTTTTTTTTTAAAGTCTGTTAAAAAAATTAAATACTTACTTAAATTAAAAGCGACTGCATTTTCTGGAGCGAATAAGGAGCTGGTATGCCTACAACTTGTTCAAAGGTTAGATGACCATGCTAATAAGTCAATACTCACCGCCCGCACTTATATGCGCCTGCACTTGCTTAGCAGCACGAATCGCCGAGATGAACTCCTCGTGCTTCTGCCGCCAGGTGTTGTTGAGCGGTTTGGTGACCTTGGTGGAGGAAGCGGCGTTCGCCGGCGGCTTGCGGAGCTTGCTGATGAAAGGCTCTGCTTCCGTACCCTGGACAATATAGGAATTATTGAGACCATGGATTCAAATAGGGTTAGAGATCGATAGATCACTACATACTTAGTATAAAACAAAGTCGCTTTCCCTGTCTGTCTGTCCCTATATGTATATGCTTAGATCTTTAAAACTACGCAACGGATTTTGATGCGGTTTTTAATAGATAGATTGATTCAAGAGGAAGGTTTGTATGTATAATACATGCACCCGTGCGAAGCCAGGGCGGGTCGCTAGTTATATTATAAATGTGAAAGTAATTGTCTGTCTGTAACGCATTCAAGACTAAACCATTGTACAGATTTTGATGGAATTTGGAAGGGGTAAGTTCGAATGTAAAGAAAGGACATTGGTTATTTACGGCGGCCTTGCAACGGTTTGAATCTGCACAATAAGAGAAGTGTACACCCTACCTGGACTTTATCAAGATAGACATTGCGCAGAAAATCTCCCAGCATTTAATACTATTCTGTTTTATAATAATTATGCTGCCATGGCGCCTTGCTTTAAAAGTACATGCCTAATAGTTAACTTCAGTTTTATAAACATGGTAATTACAAAGGGTTATAATTATGGGTAAATGGTGATAAAATCTTTATCTGATTTGTGCGAATGAAACTTTTTCCCGCCTTGCGATGCCGTGTTGGCGATTTCGAAAATGCGTAAAAAAACTAGTTGAAACTACGTAGGTATGTAAAAGCGATGTATTTTGTAAATCTACAACATTGAAAGACATGAAAGCACTCACACCTGATTGAGTGTGGAGTAGACAGAACATAGGCATCTAACCCACGGATTCTCGAATAAAAAATTAATAGCAAAATGTCAATCGCGCGTAAGCTCTGTGATTGGTTAGGTACCTATCGGTAAGTATTTAGTCAGTTCAGTGGCAGTTTATTTTTTGGCTTTAATAACCTTTACAATTTTCAGTCTAAGTTATGGAAGTTTCTTACAAAAGTTACAAACAAGGTAGGCAGGTAGGTAATTGGCCCCTGCATAAGCAGAGGCCAATTACTTACTGGTAAAGAGGACCGTAGACTGGGTATTTTACAGTAGGATATATAACTTCCTGGTACCGTCGCATATGCAATGAAAGGGAAGAGGGTATCGACATCAGAAAACCGTAAAAAAGGGGGAAAATTCGATCTTCAAAGCCGCGGTGGGCGGTGGTTACTCAGCCTGCTGGTAAATCTGCCACTACTGCCACACACATGGGTCATACTCAGAAAAAGTGTACATTTGGTATCTTTTCTTGTCCCACTACTTCATATTAAAGTAAATATCCAAATTATGACAATGTTTCCTTTTTTACCCTCAAATTTTTATGTTAGTGTAATAAAGAATGGATTTATATGCTATTTTAACTTTAATTTTCATTAAAAGAGTATTTTTTTTGAATGTCAAAACATTGTTAAAAATTTCTCCATACATTTTTTTCGTGTCCCAATGACGATTACACATTTTCAGATATGAATTGTTACGAATATTCATAGCTTTACTTTACATAAACTGTGGCTATATTATTCTTGATGAATCAAGTAACTAAATAGGACCAAGTATATTCATCAATGATCTAGAGAAGAATTTATTTTTATTTAAATAACTTTGTCCCAAAATTATGAAGTGTCGTTACTCAGGGTTAGTAACACGCAATGAAATATTGGAAAAAATACTTTACTTTAATATAAATACTTTTTCCTATTCTGGCAACACTAACTTACATACGTCAAAGTCACTGTCACGGCAGCCATTACGTTTTCTTCGGTAGTCGTGAAGTCGCGATCATCAAGTGTAATTTACAAAAAAAACCTCAGGGTGTTAAACGACTATTATTGTGCTAAGTTTATTATATTTTTTGTTTACTTACTATGTTATTTTCTATTTTTATGTATTATCTTAACGAATACGCTCAGTGATGACATAGTATACACGTGGTTTACTTTAAAATATTTGTAGAGGTTAAAATTTCTCAGATTTTATTCTCATTTTCGTTATTTTGCGTTACGTTACGAAACTGAGAAATTGTTAAGCTTAGTTTACAAAGACGAAAAGTACTTAAATTGTAATTATTATTTCCGTCACGTAATTTGGATAAAGATTTTGAAGTGAGGGTAGTTCGCGCACATACAAATTCATACACTTGTAACCTACTTAAAAAAAAGAAGTTTTTTTTGTGTTTGTTATCTCATAACTCCTCAAGTTTTTATAATAATATAAGTAAATCAAGATTCGAAAGACATGTGGTGCCACCTATTCTCATAAGAACGTTATTGTTGTTTTCCTCAGGAACAGTACTTTCTTTTGGGATGAAAAGTACCCTATGTCTGTTTTTGTACACCTGACAAAGTATATGCGAAATTTTAGGATGACCGGTTCAGTAGTTTAGGCGTGAAAAGGTAACAAACAAACAAACTTATATGACTGATTAGCCAAATATAATCACGTGTTTTATTCGCCCAATCCATGTGTACTATACCTTATGACATCAGTTTCGTGACGGAGATTCTCAGTATCGTTACCTATCAGTTTAGTTACAAATTTAAAATGTACACTTTTTCTGAGTATGACCCACATACCGCTACAACTAACCACAGCCTGCAGCTGACCCGCGCTTGACAATTTTGCCACATTAAATTTTCATTCGAAAAACGAGGAGTAAATGTTGCAGTATAGGTACACAAATTTTGTATTCGACAAGTATGAGTAACACAGAGAACAATGATGATGTGATATTGGGACATCAAAGAATGAGATAATTCATCAAAGGTTGCTTGCCTTATAACCAGCTGCATCCGTTCCCTATTTGTTAAAAATTAACAGAAAAGTACAGAAAATTAATAAGGGTAGGTATGTACAGATACGTCAAGTTATTTGTTTAGGGGTGTGGGAGAGTAGGTAATGAAATATCATTCACCTTGAAACTGGCCCAATGCAAAAAACAGTGCTGTCTCACGCGAGTAATTGAGGGTTAACAACTGTTTCACATATGCAACTAGGGCTTATTAAGATCACACCAAAAACACTATAAATAGATCCTACCATAAAGATAATAGAAGATAAAGTAGGTATCAAACGAGTTTGGGATTAGCTAGAAAAGAAAACATGGGTCCTCTGGATTCCTATCTTTTTTTCGGAGGTTCTGAACTAGTTCACCTCCCAGGGTCAAGAACGATGTTAGTTATTGGTACATAATATAGGTACTCACAGCCAGCCTATGCTTTAGCGCGTCGAAAGGCTTCCGCTTCTTAGCGTTGGCCTTGCGGCAGATCTCCTGGTGTTTGGCGATGCGGTCGGGCGCGAAGCGGCGGCCGCACACGGCGCAGGCGGCGCCCGAGCCGGCCGCCGCGAGCGCCGCCGCCGGCCCGCTGGCCCCGCGCCGCGCTGGGCCCGCACCGCTCCCACCTACGCTGTTGGAACTCTGGACAGAACAGAATCCACAGTCAGAAAACTTCTTGCACTTCACTCCAACAATACAAGCCTTGATGTCGATGTTGTCTATATGTAAAATCTTATTTGCATGTTGTTTTTTTTAATACCTACTGTGTAAACTTAGCTTAGGTTATGATGGGGTTGACATGCCTTAAAAGGATAGAAGACCTTATAAAAGAGAAAAAAAAAGCCAAGTCAACCACCGTTCTTAGAAACCGACACTCTTCTTCGATTGAAAATTAACCAAAGACAAGCCAAGTCAACCACCGTTCTTAGAAACCGACACTCTTCTTCGATTGAAAATTAACCAAAGACAATTGTAGGTAAACCAATAAATAAAAATCAGAACCAAACAGAAAACACTAACAAAACCAGTCATAAAAAACTTAGGTATAAATAAATAATAATATGAAACATACCACTTGTTGTCTTCGGGCCAAAACCTGTAAAAAATTAAATAAAATAAAACACAAAATAAAAGAGAAATAAAAATGCGTCTTGATAAGTAGGTAACAAATCAACAAAAAAATGCAACACAATGTTCAAGTTCTCGTATTTTGTAAAGGTTTTTAAAAACTCAAAAAACTAAGTGTAGGTGTGTAGGTACAGTAATTAAACTTGACAATTTGTACATAGGATAAAGGCACTAATAATAGGTATTATCTATGCTTGTCGTTAAGTAAATGAATTACGTGTCAAAATCAAAGCATTCATTCTAAATAAACCATTACCAGGCACTTTTAAATAGTCGAGGCAGGTCTCTATGAAGAAGCACGAGCAAGGAACTCCACGGACATTATTTTCAATTTATAATTTTCATTGTACTTTTCGATTCATGTATATTTTCTATCGTATATGTATATTACCTACTAGCATAGGTGAAGGAAACCATCGTTAGGAAACCTCGACTTATAATATTTTTTAAGTCTGAAATCGCCAACTCGGCTTGAGCAAGCGTGATGTTCAATGCTCATGCCTTCTCTGTACGAGAAGAGGCTTTTGTCCAGCAGTGGGACAATAACAGGCTGGCATTATTATAAGCTAACCTATCATTGTGGGTAAAGTCTATACAATGCGCCTCTGATGCGCCGTCCGTTAACCAGGGCCGTAGCTGGGGGGGGGGGGGGGCATTGTGGGGCAATGCCCTACCTTGAAATCACAATGCCCTAAGTATCTTAGATCTCTATATCCAAATCTGGAAGTTCAACCATCTTGTTCGCTTGTACCTGTGCTTGTACTTCATCATTGAGGATTTAATAGTTCTTAGAGCCATGTTTATGCGCTGTCACAGAAATTATTTGTCTACTTATAGCTATTGAATGTACATCACTGATCTAGAGTTCAGTGATATACATCGTGATTGATTTAGGAGCCCATGCTTCAAGGGCAGATCAATTATGATATTTTTTTTTTACTTTCGCCCTACCTGTAACCAATGCTGCCCTACCTCAAATTTGACTCTAGCTACAGCCCTGCTGTTAACTCTTCAACTGTCAACTGTACGTATGCGGTACAAAAGTGAACGCTCCAAAAGTCAACCGTACCGTATAGGTACAAAACTTGATTCAACGCGAACGGCCGCCATTGGACGATGTTATTTTACTTGTCAAAGTCAAAGTCAAAGTCAAGACTTTTAATTCTATTATTGAACTGACAGATAACGGGAAGAATGCCTAAGGCATTAAGTCCGCCTTTGTACTTTTGTTGCATAAAGTTTAAATAAATAAATGCGGGGTCAGGTTATAATGGTAATGGTGTCAACCTGAGGTTGTTCATGAAAATGTAAGATAGATTTGATAAAGGGAAAAAAAAGACGGTGCACATTTTTATTTGTCTATTGAAGACAGACTTCGAAAGTCACAACCCTTAAACTAAGGCTTTATTGACGAGATAGAGGTAGAAAAAATTAAATATGTTCGTTTGCTCACCTGGTTAGTCCCTCGCTGCATGGCCCCGCGGGCCTTGTTGCTCTCCGACCCCTGAACACATCACAATTCAAACTATTGGTAAGCGACCACTCCGTCAGCTTACATTTAACGAATTTTAACCAAAAATGTTAATTATTTTTGTTAACAAAAATTTTGTCGGTCATATTGACAAAAATTTTGCGGATTTTTCTAAGAATTTGAATTTAGAATGACATTATTTTCAACTCTTTTTGAAACGTCAAATATGTTTTTTTTGTTTCTCGAAACGGCCAGTACTTTTTTCAAAACTGGGTGAGTTTTTTTTTTCATTAGGTAGGTAGGCCTCTTTGGTCTAGTGCCAAGCGCGGCGGCCAAGCGTGTTTGAGGTCAGAGTTGAGATGCCAAGGGTATTCTGTAAGGAAATGGGTAAATGGAGGTAAATGGCGATAGGATCGCCCATATTGTGTGGGACCTACACCTTTCTGGCCAATCCTTATGGGTTGAGAACGGTTAGGTACT
Organism: Hoplodrina blanda; assembly: GCA_949316365.1. Classification (NCBI taxonomy): domain Eukaryota; kingdom Metazoa; phylum Arthropoda; class Insecta; order Lepidoptera; family Noctuidae; genus Hoplodrina; species Hoplodrina blanda. The sequence continues at coordinate 11,013,406 of OX438565.1, read as the reverse complement.
AAAAAACCCTATATACTTAGATAATACTGTTGACACGGACAAGGCACGCATAGTGAGGAGGTTTCTCTCTCTGGATCCCTAACCTCTTGTAGCTTGGGTCTTACTACCTCGCTGCGGGCGGAGCACTATTTTTATACATAGGGATATAAAAAAAAATCCTTTTTTTAAAGTATGTCCAAAAATATGTAATAACAAAGAATGTGGAGAAAATAAAATTACTGACTACATTAAACCCACTCAGATTTCCTAGCATTACCCTAAAACTACCATTTTATATAAAGCATTATGCACAGAGGACGTGACATCATAACGTAGATTTTTAGCATGGATACCATTTCAGTTCATGATTTTAGACCACCCACGTAAAATATGAAGAGGGTCTGAATAAAATGAACCTATGGTAAAAAGTATGTGCGATGTTTCACTGTATACTAATATACTATAATATACTAATAATACTTACAGAATTTTCGGCTGTGGCCTTTCGTGGTGGTGGTGCAACTGCTGGCTGTGATTTTGTTTTGGCCGGACTGATTCTTTGAGAGGGGCTTCTAAAATATAGAAAAAACAAATGTACAAGTCACTTACCTGCTTGAAAATTTTTGTAAGTCTAGACTAACAAAAATTTTCAAGCAGTAGGTAACTGAAATAATCTCGTCAGCGAAACAATTTTGAAGAAATTTTGAATGAAGGCAACAGAATTGTCGTGATTTCTGTTTTATTGATAGGTATATCCTACAAAACTGACAAATTCTACAAAAACGTACATTTCATAAATGACAAGATTTCTAGACTATACTCAGCTTCATGTCAGTTTACTAAGACATGTTTGGGGCACTGCTGCACTGCGAATCGCTGGTTCGATTTCCGTACTTGTCAAAAAGCACAGCCTGCAGTCCTGCAGATAGCTGTTCCGGGCTAGCTGGGGTGTGTATGCGAGTTTATCTATTTGTGTGTAACCACACTCCTACAGGAGAAATTCCTAACACGGCGCAATATTTTTTTGGGTCAAAATTTACAAAAAGAATTTCTCAGGGTTACCTTCTTGGAGGAGGTTTCTTGGCGGGTGGGTCCGGTGACCTTGGGGTTGGTGTCGGTGCTAGAGCCTCAGGGAACGTTTCGTTTTCTATCAGGTAGTTGTTGTCGGCCTTGTCCAGCTCGTCTGTGTTAGGGGGTATCACCTCGCCATTGCTTTGTGGTAGCTAGAGACATTTTAAACATGGAATAGTAAAATTACGATAGAAAAAAAAAGATGATTGAATAATGAAGTCAGACAGTCTTTAAAAAGATTCCATTCCAGTCCAGTTTGGACTGGAATGGAATCCTTCAAAGACTGTTTTCAAGGAATGTAAATTGGACGTGATTTTTTGAAGGACATTCGGTCGTTTGGTCAGAGGATAGTCCCTTTTGAATGAAGGACGAGGAACTTAATACTCTGTTCTTACCTCTATGTCATCATTATTCTGTGTGGAAAAAGGGATGGTGCTATCGGCCATGTATAGCTCCTTCTCTTTCTTGCTTCTTATAAAATGGATTCGGGTGGAACTTAGGATGATAAGAAATTAGAATCATCTTTCACTTACCTCATGTTCAACGGAGTTCAAGTCCGGTTCATGGTTGTGATTTAGATCGCCGGATCCGTTTACTATGTTCTCTATTTTCTGAAACAAGAAAATAGTTTTATTTTAATATAATTCACATACATATTTTAAATACTAATCAATTGTCGTGCGTTAGGCTTGCCTTGTGGGACTAGAATCATTTACTGAACCTGTGGTTCCTTGTAAGTAATAACATAACATTAACGTTTTTAGTCCCCGAAGGGTTAGGCAGAGGTGTACCTACCCTTTAGTACACCTACATTTCGTCAGTAATGTTTTAGTTTCATGTAAGGCGAGCCTATTGCCATCAACCGAGCACAAATCCAGACTCCGAGACTGCTACTGAGAAATTCCTGATGGAAAAACCCAATAACACTTTGCCCGACCTGGGAATCAAAGCCAAGATCTCATGCTCAGCAGTCGCGTTTTGCGACCAGTAGACCAACGAGAAAAAAAAATGCCGTAGGTATACTACCTCACTCATATGTTGCTGTTGTTTTTTGTTGCTGTGTGTGTTGATGATGGTATGCTTGCTGACCTTCCTCTCCAGATTGAGCTTGTTGGGTGTGGTCACCTTGTTGTAGCCATTATTGGGCAAAGGTTTCCGGGCTGCAGCCCTCTCTGTGTTGTGGATTGGCTGCAGGGGATAACTCTTGTCGATGCCGGCTTTTGTTCGACGCTCCTCGAACATTTGTCGCACCTGGGAATGAATTTTGTGGTTATGAGAATGGACAGATAGCCGGTGTTTTGTGGAGAACGAACTCGACGTCAAAAAATTCGCACGGTCTTCCAAAAATGTTGCTTAAATACAACTGGATAGTCATGTGTCCCTACCTCGAAATAAACTACAATTTTTATGAAACAATTATGGTGCCTCGTAAAGGAGGAGAAGGAGGTGAGTGGTAACGCAGGGAGGGGTCGCCCTAGGAAGACCTACACTGACCTTATTGGTGAGGTTCTTCAGAAAGGTCAGGTGCGGAGTACTCGTAACCGGCGTGCTTGTATGACGAGATGTATGAACATAGATGAGGCGAAAGGAGTATGTAAGGATCGTAGCAGGTGGCGTTCTGTGGTTTCTGCCTACCCGGGTCCATGGGAAAAAGGCGTGAGTTTATAATGTATGTAAAAAAAAAAATTATCCCGAGGTTCACTAGTAGCGCTATCTAAAAGAGGCATAAAAGTTGATATTGTTAATTGTAACTTTTATGGTATTTCGAAGCAAAATTGATATATTCTTTTTTTTGTAAATTGGTGTAACTACTATTTTTTTTTCCTTTATTATTCAATCTGTATTTCATTTTTATACTCGCACCTAAACAAATTAAAAAGGATGACTGACAATACCTAATTTTGTATTTCGTATTATTAATCAACCGTTCCGTTTCGTTTTTTATGTTTTCAAACATAAAAAAGATGTTATGTTTTTGACGCTGAGTGTAATTATTGATGAACTCGAAATCGGTATACCTACATACCGATAGTAAGAAGTCTGAAGATACCTACCATAGTTAGAAGTATTTAAAATTGACCTTTGAAAAAAAAACATTGTACCTATGTTTTCAAGGCATTTCTTCAGCAATTATGTTATTTCCAACTTACCACTTACTGAATAATAAATTAAAATGGAGTATCAACATTGGTGGGAATGGCAATGGCTATATCACCTGTACTTTCCAGTAAAGCTAGGTACAGTTACCGGCACGTAAGTTGGCAAGAGTTTTTGTAGTGGGGGAAGTTTGCGCACGCACAATTTCATACATTTTTATATGCGCGAACTTCCCCCACTACGAAAATCTCTTGCCAAGTTACGTGCCGGTAACTGTACTTACTTACTTCTTTATTTATAGGTACATATTAAACATATTTTTCGTTCTTTTTCGATGTAGTGTAATAATTTACTGAAGGTGACAAGGCGGTATCGACTTAGTGACTATATTTTTAAGGTAGTGAATAAAATATACCCATTATATTTCTCACGCTCTATGATGGTGCGGGTGACACATGACAGCAATTCATCTATGGATGTCAGAATCGCATAATTATGTCAGTGACATTATTTAAATTACTAGTTATTTACTTACTCATTACTGATTCCGTAATTTACGACTATGACATTAGTGTGGCAGTTAAAATATTCAATCATGATTGTAAATCCCCGTAACGTTCAAGAGTGAAAAGGAACAGTTTGACAAATGTCACCGGCAGCATCCTAGAGCGTGAGGAATATAGGCTTTCGCTTCGAGTTGGCCGATACCTCCTGCCCGCTTCCCCACCCCATGCCTCAAGTCAGACCCGCTAAGTATGGATATGATTCGGGGCTTAGGTACAGCAGTGATGCATGATGTTATGTTTTTACCTTCCCTGGTTGGTGCGCAGTGGGCGGTAGTGGCGGCGAGGCATGGCCCACGTTGCTGGGTGAGTGTCTCACTCTGTCGAGGGCCCTCGCCTGCTGTGCTTCGTACAGAGAAGCGATTTTCATCTCTCGCTCCTGCATCTGCTTCTGCTGGAACCGAGCCTGAGAAACAAAGAAAGAAAATTGTTATTTTGGTTGGAAAATTTAAAAAAATATCTGACGAGCTTCTTATACTTATAGCATTGTAGTTAGTATCATGTCGTGATGGTCCATTGGTTAAGGCGCCCGTCTCTCATGCTTGAGGTTGTGGATTCAAATCCGGGCAAGTACCAATGTGACTTTTTCAATTCATTTCTACTTTCTAAAGTTTATCTTGGACATCACTGACGTCGGTGAAGGAAAACATCGTGAGGAAACCTGGACTTATACCCTGTTCCGCTTAAACCGTGTCAGAGGCCCTTGAGGCGGTTTAGAACTCTCTGACACTAGGGTGTGTGGGGTCGTAAGACCTTTTTGCCCACACGATAAAGAAGAAAGAAGAAGTATAGTATCATCATTTGATTTTCGTTACGATGTACTTTCTATCCATTATAATTGCAAAGTTAATAAATCTCAAATTGCTATATTTAAATGACAATCACGTCTTAGATAAGATTAGTCATCGCATCTACTCGTTTCTCACAGTATCGCGATGTCTTTGGAGTGGGGGCGTGAGGTCGGCGCCCACGCATCGCTGCACACAGACAACCTGTCAACCGACTTTACAATGACATTATTGTTCGAAAATCGAAACCACACTTCCGTAATTCTGTATTGAGTCTTGTTTTAGGAAGTATGAGTAACATTACTTAGATCTGAGTTTTAGTTTTAAGATTTTGCTGCAGATTTGAATTATATTTAACATTAGCTTCTGCCCGCGACTTCGTCCGCGTCAAAGTTTTCTTCATACAAACTTTCGACCCCCCCGTTTCATCTCCTTAGAGGGTGAATTATGGAAAATCCGTTCTTAGCGAACGTCTACTAATTATAAACTACCTCCCTGCTATACTTTACAGAAACTTTGTTACCTAAATATATTAATTCAGGAAATTACATAAATTATACTCAATTTACTTTTTGGGTTATTTTGATTAGTTACTTAAGATACCTAACAAATAATCACTAAAACAACCTAATTATTTAATTTATTTTGACCTCGATAATACAATGTAATCGAGACACGAAAACTTACGTAGGCACTATGTTTTAATACAAACAACGAATTAGGTATAATTATTTAATGTTGAGTAATAGCAATCGATCCGTCAGGTTAAGCTACGCTTGCCGGGGTTCGTCCGTGGATGGGTGACCATTTTTACACACCAAGATTTCCGTGCTTCGGAAAGCACGTTAAGCCATTGTTCCAGCTGTCATACGTGGACCATTGACAGTCGTTACGAGTTGTCAGAAGCCCGAAAGTCTGACAACCATTCTGACCAAGGGGTATCGTTATACCCACGCACGCGAGTGGTACTTCCCGGTGCTCGGTTGCGAAACCACAATCTCGTGGAACTCTATGAGTACCTATTTAACGATATTCAAATACACAATGTCCTGCATTCGAAGAGTACGCAATAAGTACACGATGCACGATTAGCTTGTAATGCAGGCGTGCACTTGCAGCAGGCTTGTATCGTGTGATCGTGACCCATACTTAGGGCCCTTTCACATGTAGCACAACGCAGCGGTGCAGCGGCGTGCGGTTTGTGACAAAAAATATTAAATGATGCAGCTAGTAGGTTTAGGTACTTATTTTATGGAATAAATGCGTCCGTTTGTTGTATGACAACGCTCCTTTGATTTTTCTCAATTCTCAGTTTTGACTCACATTTTTGTGACAGTTAAGTAACCAAAGATTGCGTCTGCGAATGAGTGATTTAATTCTTTACTAATTATATATAAATTAAATATTCCCTGCTGGTTGCTGATGACAGAAGTGTCTACGTTTGTGAAACGTCTAAGACACCTCTCTGACCAAACCGGCGTCTGGTCCACATAGAGTCGTTGCGGATCGGTTGTAGTACGTGTGAAGAGGCTCTTACACAAAGTATGACTTTAACTACATACCTAGATACTGTTTATGATGCTTAACGCTTTGGTTACTAATGTCATCTGCTAGACTTTACTTAAGTGTTTGTTAACACTTTGTGAAAGTATCTAGTGCTAACAGGTTTTCCTTAGAAACAGAGATTTATTTTTGTTATTTAATCCAATTCCCAATTAATTATCCAATTATTATTTTGTTTAAATAAGACATTTCGAATATGTACTCTGATTTAGCCAGTAGCCTACTTACGATTTAAGTACAAATTAAATCTATAATAGTGTGTTTTAGAAAAACAATAGAAAAAATACAATAAAATTGCTATTGTAATACAAAGCCGTAAAAAGTCACATAACGACCTCGCAAACAAATTATAAGTGAAAGGAAAAACAGTATTATTATAAAACATCGGGTAATATCGCTGTGGGTGTAAAATCAATAGCCAGCCTGTATGCAAACTGACAAGGTCGGGTCTACGTCCATTTGTGGAGACAATCGACACTACGCGGAAGATTGGCGATGATGACGAATTATTATTGTAAAGCCAATCCGGGTGTCATGACTAGGTACCTAGAAATAGTGTAGGTAAACAATTTCACTAAGTATTAGAATTTTATTTCTTACTAGCACTTTTCCCGCGACTTCGTTCGCGTGATTTTTCTTACGGATCCCTATTTTTTCTAAAATAAAATATAGCTTATGTTACTCGCAGATAACGTAGCTTTCTAATGGTGAAAGAATTTTTAAAATCGGTCCAGTAGTTTTTGAGTTTATCCATTACAAACAAACAAAAATACAAAGTTTTCCTCTATAATATTATAATATTAGTGTAGATTAACTGGTTCTTTTAGCGGTGAGGTCTTTGTTGGTACTTTAACAATAATAATAGCGCCGATTTAACACAAATTAAATTAAACTTTGGGTATTGACTGAGAAGTTTGGAAAGAAAGAGATGGCAATGGTCTTAGTGCAAGACAAAACCTTCTATAGAATTTTAAAACATTTAATACCTACGTTAGCCTGATTTAAAGTGATAAAGAAGTGTAGGTTTTGTCTTGACATTAATTTTCTTTACCGTAAGTATATGATGTCTATAATGATAAAATATAGGATTATCATATATACTACCTTCTGCCCGCGACTTCACTTGCGTTATGTCATTGGTTACTGCTTCGTTTTTGTGGGTCCTTCCGTGAAATTACATAGCCTATACTATTTCTCATGAATCTGGCTCTTGTACCTATACAAAGACAAATTATTCCAATCCGGCTGGTAGTTCCAGAGATTAGGGAGTTTAAACAAACAAACAAAAACACTCTTTAGCTTTATAATATTTATTTATTTAAGCTTTATGCAACAAAAAAAATTACAAAGGCGGCCCTAATGCCTAAGGCCCGGACTCCACCAAAGCGGAGAGGAGAAGAGATGTCTCGTAAACAACCAATAGGATACGGTGTTGTGTTGAAGCTAAGCGGTTATACGAAACATCTCCTCTCGTCTCTGCTTTAGTGGATACCGGGCCTTTGGCATTCTCTACCAGTCAACCAAAGGTACAGTTGCCGGCACGTAACTTGGCAAGAGATTTTCGTAGTGGGGGAAGTTCGCGCATATAAAAATGTATGAAATTGTGCGTGCGCAAACTTCCCCCACTACAAAAACTCTTGCCAACTTACGTGCCGGTAACTGTAGTGATGAGATAGCAGGTGCAAAAAATTGTACATGAGAAATAATCAACTAAGAGATTTAAAAATCATTAAATACAAAAATCTAAATAAATTTAAACGTACACAAGTACTAAATAATTAAAATGAAAATATTATTAGTAAGTATATAGATAGATCTGCTCTTGGTAATATCGTAATAGTAAATTAGCAACCGGACAATAAGACTATTTAGCAGTAACATTAGAAGCCGTATGTTACTAACGCGGATGTTGCCTTACTCTAATTATCTCCGTCCGCACCTCATCATATTTGAGATGTGTCGCAAATTGCCCGGCATAATTAGTTCCACTGATTACCAACTTTGTGCCCATAACTTGTATAGGAGTGCGCAATATTGTCTTCTAAGTTTCATTTGGCTTTTGGTGGCTTTTGGTAAAAATAAAGAATTTTATTTATTTATTTGTAGTTTTATGTACAGTAAGGGGTCATAAGTACAGTAGCATGCTAGTTTGAATTGTTGTGAACACGCGGTACAGGCTATACCTACATCTATGAGTATAAGTGATTATGTATTAACACAGAACCCGCGAACACCTCAGAATTCGTAGACGGCGTCGAAAAGTCAAAGTCAAAGCATTTATTAATGCGATTTTTGGTGTTATAACAGGTCTTACAGAATTATTGTATCTCAAAAAATCTACCCTAACATGCATTATTAGTAGTATAAAAAAACGGGTTGCACTCCGGGAGTGCCGGCAGAAGTAAAAACTTGATTATTAACGTTTACGTTTACGTTTAACATACACGAACATTCGCGCAAGCGCCCTGCGCTGTCTAAACGAAACAGTAGGCCCAGGCATACATTTTCGCCGCGCCGTAGAGAGGGGATAGCTGTCTACTCTCCATCCGTCTTACGCTTTTTCGATCAGGTCACGTGTCCTGACGCGCACGTGTCCTGACGCGAGTTTAAGATTTTATACCCATTACAGAAAAAGTGCTCAACGCCGCTAAAGAAGTTTTCACTTCAATAATAATAGAAAATTAAAAATGAAAATATTTAAAAAGTACGTATAGAAATGGAAAAAAAAGGTGATAAGTTAAAAAAAAAACAATCTATTGCTTTGTGAGATTGCTACTCCAATTATGACCCCTACTGTACACTGACAGCAAAACAAAATCGCGAGCAAAACATAGTTAAAAAATAAACTTGTAAGAACACAGATACTCCCTACGTATTACCTATGAAAATTTTTTCTCTTAAGTAAAAGCAATTTAAAATAGAATTTAAGTCAAACATTATCATAGCTCCCCCATTCCCCCCCACATTTCTCTCTAATGACCCTATTATCTATGTATAAGGCATAGATAATTATCAACAGTGTTTAGGCGAGCGAGTATGCAATGACCATAATAAGTGTGCCTGCGCGGGCGCATAGTGAGGGGACTGCGCTGACGCACCAGTCAACGACCTTAAAAATCTTGATTGAGGTAAAACACTATATCAATGTTGTTTAGATTTTTCTTGAGAAATAGTGTAATTTATTGAGAATAAAAACTGTTTCTTTAGACAAAAGCTCTAACCCGACGAAATTAAAATTGTTTTACATTTTTTGAGAATTTTTCACTACTTATGTAGGTACCTAATTATAAATTTTAATTACATGCTTAAGGGCTGAATTTTCAATAGTCAGATAACTTTTATCCAAAGAATAAATATGACAGTTTGACATATATTTTCTATACAAAAGCTGTCAAATCGCCATATTTATTCCTCCGTTAAGAGTTATCTGACGATTAAAAAATTAGCCCTAAGCCAAATGTCGAAATGTATCTTTGCACTAAATATCACAACAGCTAAACCTATAGCTACCACATTTTAGGAAAATAATGATTTTGATTTTGATCTGTGCATATGCATAGGTGTACTAATTATTGCATAGGTAACATATGTATATTAAAAAAAAATATGTATGGAGTTTCTTGCCCATTCTTCTCCATACGAAACTACCTTTTGGAACGGGCAACTAAATTTAATATTATTTTTTATTTGTTGATGAGTTGATGACGTTCAAAACTGTCTTTTAATGGTCTATGATTTTGTCTTTGACATTGATTTATGTCATCTACCATCTACCACTACATACCCGAACATTGCTAAGGTACCTTTAATGGCCACCAAGGTTCATTGCCCTGTCGAATTCGATAGGTATTGATCATCATTGATAACCAGTTCTTTAACCTTTCAACCATTACTGATACTAAAGTAGTGGACATTGCAATTACCGACCCGTTGCCATCGCTTTTAATATTCACGTCAATATTTTCATATAATATCCAGAAAGTACACACGTAGGTATACAAACATGTCAATTTGTATGTTTTAAATAATTAATAGTAACGTAACCTTGGTCATGTCGATATTTCAGGTAGATTTTAATTAGTAAAGACTGCCACGTTGTACTAGTACAGTTACCGGCACGTAACTTGGCAAGAGATTTTCGTAGTGGGGGAAGTTCGCGCATATAAAAATGTATAAAATTCTGCGGGCGCAAACTTCCCCCACTACAAAAACTCTTGCCAACTTACGTGCCGGTAACTGTAGTAGCAAGTGCGCACCTGAAGACCGATTCTCGTAAAAAAAAAACGTTTAAACTCTAGTCGCAATCTCATCTCAGAAGCAAAAAATTTAGGTTAGGTACAATAAGTGCCACGAAAGATGAGACTTCAACTTGACACACCACACAAATTCAATTATTTCGTAATAAATAGGTATTATAATATTGTTAAGAATTTTAATCTAAATGTCATCAAAATATCCCTAAATACTTACACAAATTATGGATAGCTATTTCGTACATCCATTCCTGCGCAAGCTCCCCATTGCGGGACGTCTTAACAGGATACCGTGGCCCCGGAACGTAAAGGGAAACAGAAGGAACAGGGTGGTTTTTTAGTCAGTAAAAGTCTGACAGTCCCGTCCGCCCCACCCAGGACGGAAGGACTCATTTGATGATTTTTACCACCTCAAAAAAAAAAAAGCTCCCCATTACTGACGCTTGTCAAGTTTAATTTTTTGTGGCGCGTTTTATAAACTAGTGGCATTTTTGACAGATAAAGACAGTTTAAAATGCAACGAACGTTTCTTAAAGTTACTAAAATTGCTCCTCTGAGCATAAGGTCCTGGCTTCGTTTACTAGGCCGTGCTCTTGTATCTGGCCTGTCTACAGACTACTAGACTATAGATACACCTCTGCCCTAACCCTCGAGAAAAAAGGCGTTATGTTATGTTACATGAGTTTAATAGAAAAAGACTCAAACCAATTATAGCGCAGGCCACACCGCCAGCTAGCGGACGGGCGGGCTAGGCGGGCGGGCGAAGCGAACGAAGGAAACTATACAAACTACGCGAAATATTGGCGAGCTAAACTATGGGGTTCACACCGAAAACTACGGACTGACGAGCGACGGATATTTCGTTAGCTTAGCTCGTTAGGTTAGTCGGTAGCTCGCGGTGTGAACCGAAGTATGTAAAGAGGTGAAACGATGTTCGCCCGCCTAGCCCGCCCGCCCGCTAGCTGGGAATCGTCGGATATTTCGTTAGCTTAGCTCGTTAGGTTAGTCGGTAGCTCGCGGTGTGAACCGAAGTATGTAAAGAGGTGAAACGATGTTCGCCCGCTTAGCCCGCCCGCCCGCTAGCTGGCGGTGTGGCCTGCGCTTAAGTTAATGTTACGTTTCAAAGTTTTTAAAGGTGGACACTGAAATGTTGAAGGTCAAATCGATTACTTTACATTCTATAGGACAACCGGAATGGAGTAACAATATGTTCTAGCATTTTTTAACCGACTTCAAAAAAAGGAGGAGGTTATCAATTCGTCTGTATTTTTTTTTTTATGTTTGTTAGCTCCTAACTCGCGACTGGGTGAACCGATTTTCATGATTCTATTTTTATTTGAAAGCTGGTGCTTCTCGTGTGGTCCCATTGTCACCATTTCAATATCTGATGATGAACTTCGGAGATATGGAATGGAACTCCTCATAGAATCACAGCAGCAATATCGTAACACCCTTCCGCCCCGCCCAGGACGGAAGGACTCATTTGATGATTTTTACCACCTCAAAAAAAAAAAAAAAAAAGTGAAATTGCTTTGTTTATACGTGTAGTCGATGACTGACTGAAGGAAAGGGGGGGGGGGTACGTCAACCCCCCTCCTACCAGTTTCCCAAATTAAATACATATATCGTGTGAGGTATTGTTTGAAAGGGTTTTTTGTAAGGATTTCAAACATACCTACAATACTTACCTACATAACAAAAAAAAAACCAACGCCGCCGACTTCCAAAACTAAAGATATTTTGATTTTGTAGTTTTTGAAGGCGGTTATCTTTTTTTGTAAAATAGCTTTTATCAATCATTTAATTATAATATAACTAGTTAGTAACACATAACAATAACAAACATAGGCTTTAGCTCTCAGCAATAGAGTAGCTTTTTACAGTGAAAGAATTTTTGTAATCAGACCGGTACTTCCAGAGGTAAATAATAAACCAAATAAGGAAAAAACAAACAAACTTTTCCTCTTTATAATATTACTAATTAATGATAATAAACCATGGAACGTTATAAATATAGTCTAAAATTGTGTGTATTAAATAATTCCGCGCGGTATTATTTTCCTTGCAAGTAAGTGTGCGTCCACACTGAATGCGCGGTGACTTGAGCCTAGGCGGGCGCGGCGAGCGGGGGCGTGCGGTGGCCACAGTGACGCGCGAGCTCTTGTAGCTGTTCGACTTATATCAGGTGTTGCAAACTATGGACGAGGATTTGCTATTTTTACTAGACAGTCCGATCCTGAGATGGGAGGTGTTTAACACTAGAGATGGTGTGCACGAAATAAATAAAAACAGAGGAATAACCATAACTTTCTTGTTATTGTGCGATTACTGTGGTGTGGATGTTTGCTTTGCCGTATAGGTGGTTTAGATTGAATCGCACTTAAAAACAACTCAGTATTTACCGCCATTTTATAGACAAACAAATACTTGAAACGCTTAAACGCCGAGCGACAAGACCGAACTGGTTTGTTACCCCCGCCACCCGCGCATTGGATCGCTCGCTGACTAGGCCCGTAGTGTGGCCAGAACGCGCGGACAGGAGCGTTTGAAAACTACGCGCGCTGTCTCGCTCAGTCCCGTCGCACTAGGCTTCCGCCTTAGTCACTACAATATGGACGCAAAGGCGTGTTTCATATGTTTGATACTTCGCGCCCGTCGTCGCAACCGCGCTAGGCTCGCAGTGTGGACGCACACTAAGTAATTACGCAATATTCAACTCTATGTTTGTTACTATTTTGATTCATTATTAATTAACATAGAAACTACTGGAGTATATTTCTCAGTATATGCTGACTGTGTGTAGGTACCACCTTTATATTTGTTTTAGACTGGGAACCAACACATGTGACTTGATTGCTACCAAAGAAAACCTTCAGAATAAGTAAGCGAGTTTAGATTTTAACTGTAAATGTTTAATTTACGGTATTTTTGGAACAGGTGTGTGAGAACTTATATAGTTTGTAACATCTGTCGTTAAAAGCGAAGTTATTGGAAAAAGAATTAATATGAAGAACTTTCGGGAAGTATTATACCTACTTACATCTGGTAGAATAATCGACGACGGCTCAATCGCCATAATATTATTATAAAGGACAAAAAACTTTCTGTATGGAAAGGAAGCTTTTTGTATAGATCAAAAATACAAAATGTTCCAATTACAAACCTTTTTTATTACTTCATTGCAATGCCACGAATGAGAAGCTTTCTTGATTATTTATGACTGGACTGGACTTAAACATAACTGGCAAAATGTGGGTGTACTAATGGGTACACCTCTGCCTACCCCTTCCGGGATTACAGGCGTGATATTATATTATGTGTCTTTTACCTTCCATTAGGTATATAATTTCTTAGGTTTACCTGTGAGATGCCATTCCGAAAAATCCCAGGTTACGATCAGAGGGCCTACTCCCATCTCTTAAAACAGTATTATTTTATACTTTACTTTACGCACTATTGTATTTTCAATGCTCGACTCAGCGCCGACTCGCCGAGAGTTGAAAATCAAACAACAGAAATTACAAAGTATGTTATATCAAAATGGTACTGTTTTAAGAGATGACGGTAGGCCTCCAGCAATGAAAATTGTTAAGAATGTTACTTTCTTGTTTGCAAACATCGTACCAAAAACACAACACATACAACATTGTTGACGTTTCTCTGTAAAAAGTTCCATCAAGCATGCAAACTACATGCTAACGTTTAAACATAGAACGTTGTTTCTGTTCAAGCATCCTGTTACAGCCAAGGGTGAGACAGGAAACCACGTCGTTTGAACGCAAAGAAAAAGAAACCTAAGTTCAATGACTTTACAGTACTGTTTTTTTAAACAGGTTTATTGTTGCTCGTACCGCGAATAATCCGCGTGTAATGGACGAAATTGACGGATTAAAAGGTTTAAAATTGACTTTCAAGATTTTAGTCTAACGTTGAAAGTTTGTTTTATGAATAACTAGCACTCTTCCCGCGACTTCGGTCGCGTGATTTTTGTTACGGATCCCTAATTGTTTGATAATAAAATATAGCCTATAGCACTCAGTGATAACGAAGCTTCCAATTTGTGAAACAATTTTCAAAATCGGTTCATTACTTCCGGAGATTACCTCCTACATACAAACTTACAAACAAATGTTACCTCTTTATAATACTAGTTTAGATACGTACTAGCTTTTGCCCTCAACTTCGTCTGCGTGGGTTTTTCACCCGCGTTATGTTGCGTCTTTGGTTACTGCTTTGCTTCAGTGAGTCATAGCGTGATGTTATATACTTAGCCTATAATATTACGACATGAATCTGGCCACCATAAGCAAAAATAAAAATTAAGTACGACTGGAAGTTCCACAAATTATTTAAATAAACAAGAAACTCTTAGATGGAAGAAAGTACTGTAGAACGACATGGAATATTTTATTTAGCTGAGCCAACCTACAAACTCACTATAGTTAATTTCGTCAAGTTAATTCAATTTGTCAAATGTGTAATATTACTATGTATCAAAAATAGTTCAATACATCTACATTGGAAACTTATGCTTAGAATAGATAAAATTCATTATTTTGTAAGTAGCATAAAATTTTTACGTGGTTTGGTTTGTTTTGGGAGAACGAAACCCAATTATGAAACACGAATTCTCCGAAGAATCCATAAAATTCTATTTATGAGATTTTATATCATTACAATCATTGTATATTTTATGAGCTTAAAAACGGCACGCAATGACATTAATTTCTCAATACCTTAGGATGTTGAATAGTCAGCCAGCCGTTCCTGATCTCTGCTGGGTCAGAGTCCTCCAGAGATATCGAGGATATTGTCCTAGGTCCTCGAGCCTTCCAATGTTCTGGATCCCACCAGTTGACGTGATCCAAGGAACGGGAGATGCCGCGTGCGTCCATGAGACGAGACTCTTAGCTTGGAGAATTTCTTGGACTGTTGGAATATTTTGTTCTTTTTTTAAACTAGGAATTTTTATTTTATTTTTATTTATTGTGGGTTTTGAGTATTCTTCTACTATTACAATTTCGAGAACCACGTCTATCCTTCCCCGAATTCGAAACTTGAATGAAACGGAGGGTTGTTTGTTTGCCCTACGGTTGCTTAGCAACGGAGCACGTGGAAATTCAATGTCACGACATTATGAATAAATCATGACCTTTACGGGACTACTGTTAACTTGACCCAGTCAGGCGAACTTATGACTACATCTAGTTTGGCGAATGATGCCGTAATACTTGGAGTCAAGGTTGATATTTGAAAGAGTAATTATTTTCTTGTCGTAGAAGGCAGATGCTGTATATCTTTGGCATAAGGTTTGAATTATTATAATGTACAGTAGTAGGGTATAATTGGGGGTTCTGCATCACTTGCTCTCGCCGCGCTCGAGCTGCGTGATGCAAAAACCCCCAATTATACCCTACTGATATTCTGATCTGACCTGTTTTCTGGATGAATATTTTAATGATGTGACCAGGTCTTAACCACTAAGCCAAACGTGTTGTCAAATATGTAACAAAACAGCGAACCACTTCATGCACTTTGTTTACTTTAACGATGTATTGTATGACATCATTTATTCGATGCGCTTCCGTATATGGTTTTCAAGTTGAATGACTTCTTCCCAGTCTGCGTGATGCAAAAACTCCCAATTATACCGCTTATTTATGCAGATTGTTATGTATGGAAGTAATTTTCATAAAAGGTTCAAATAGAAGGAATCTCATCTTCCAAATCAAATTTCATTACTTTGACTCATTTTAAGTGCAATGTGGCATCGTATACATAATATAATCTAATAGGGTAGATATAATCCGACTCAGAGCACAACCAATAGCACATATTCTAATAGAGTAATTGTTTCAGACAGTTATTAATATAATATATTCCTTTCACAGCATTCAAATAAAAACATTGAGGAAAATTTGTAGCATGCTGCATCCAAGGATCATCGTAAATCTCCCAATCTTCTATAACACCTCCACATGAGAAACACGCTGCTTTATCATTTACACCATTTCCAAAATAAAAAAATCCGGCTTCAGCCATTTCCATCACCAACCTTCTCTTTGAATTAGCCGTTGCCCAATAATGTCTAAACGAAATTTCACGCATTTTATACGTATTATAGATGTCATAACGAGGGCTACATTTATTTTGAGACATGTTCTGTTCACTCACTATATAGTTCTTCATACAGATAATTATAAAAATGAAATGATATCGTACTACTGTAGCCAGCAACTTATAAAGATTATCATTTGATTGGTAGGGATAGAAGATTGGAAAATTAAACAAGAAAATAATTATTTAAAAAATTTATTATTTATACACCATTTATTTAAGCACAATACATTTTTTAAAGCACATACAGAGTCATGATAAATACAGTTATATAAATCTTGAGAATATTTATATTGATCGTATAAACTTATCAAACTAGGACAACCTTCATCTTCTAAATTGAATATACTAAAATTTCTATTTTCTAAAATTTGCTTTAACCACAACACTTTTTCCGAACCTTTGACATAAATACATTTATCTCTTAACATATCTCTAACCAAATTCTGATAATTATAATAGGATACAAATCCTTCGTGCCAGTGTATCTTTCTGTTACTTTCAATCCAACTAACTTGTTTTTTTTCTTGTTTTGTTAATTTTTTAAATGGAAATGGGGGCTTAATTAAAAATACTTGTAATTTTTGATTATACAATATAGCGATTTCTTTTATTATAAATTCATTTGTTTCTGTTTTAAAGCCTTGAATATCCACAATAGCGATCATGATAATCTGCGCACAATGTTGCTGAGAGGTTTGTATTCCACAAGTCGATCATTTATAATCAAACAATATGCAGTTGTCTTATCTGGTATTTGTGTTGAACATTCAAATTCCAATCGCACATCCACTGGACCAGTTTTTAAACTATCATTTTGCCTCGAGCAGTCTAAGATAAAGACTGGAGCTTTTTCTTTGAAGTCCTGTAGATCAAGCAACGGGTCTACCGGAGAGTTGTAATACGACTGACGAAATTTCACATACATTTCATATAATATACTATATTTGTTCTCACAAAACTTTAAAGATAAAGGCTCATAAGGATAATATTGCGAATTTAAAAAGAGCGTCACGTTTGTCACCTCACAATGATCAAACACTGAACTGTCTTTAGTTCTATTATTTTTTCTATTAGTCTGCAAGCAAAAAATGACATACCGAGGCTTTTCTAATTGAGAAGCAGTCTTTACAGACCAAGAATGCTTTGTGGTTTTAGGTAGTAAAGGATACTCATATAAATCCCAATTTCTAAAAGCCATCTGAATAGGTTTATCTCTTTCTAAATGCTTTAAAAGTGTTAAACGTTCTCGATCTGAAACTTTTATGTGCGGTACTCTCCATTGCACCCTTTGTATATCTATTTGAACCTGAACGAGTTCATCAGTAAGAATAATGCTATTTAAGTTAGAATTACTCCTATTCAATATAAGTTCGTGTTTACAATTTATCACAATTTTATTGTAATCCTCGGCAAACCCTAAAATCTTATTTAATGGCACCACAACACTAAAATGCCCATCACTTTGAAACCCGTTTAAATTCCAACCCCATAATGCAGCAACTTTACTTTCTGCTTCATTTAATGAGATGTAAGACTTTATTGTTGATGTTATTCCGGAATTTTTTATACGATCTATTTCAATTCCATTCATTTCGTATCTGATGTCTTGAAACAAATGCATAATAGGGTTATTAATGAACGTAACAGTTTTCTTGATCGGATTCCCATCCTTACCGAACAGCTTTGCCTGACCTTCGATGTAGATTGAACTGGCTGATGGTAGCACGTATATATCTTGCTGATGTATGGGGATTCTGATTTCATCGTTTTCTCTAAAGCTGTTATTGTAGGGATTGTATGAATGGACTTCACAACTTTCGATTGAACTATCAAAGTGTGGTAAATCAGTAATCT
The DNA here is from genome assembly GCA_949316365.1 of Hoplodrina blanda. Classification (NCBI taxonomy): domain Eukaryota; kingdom Metazoa; phylum Arthropoda; class Insecta; order Lepidoptera; family Noctuidae; genus Hoplodrina; species Hoplodrina blanda. The sequence continues at coordinate 10,995,118 of OX438565.1, read as the reverse complement.
GTAGTATACTCATACTTTAAACCCTAGAGCTTTAAGAAAATCTTTATTTGATTTAGTCAATTTCTTCACGTTTTTCTTACGTCTGTGCACCTTAACGGTTGTTGATGGAATAGGACGTTTTATTTTCACTGGAGGGTTTTTATCATATACTATCATTTTGCCTTTCTTAAATGAAGACGTAATTGAATATGTTCTTCACCAAAGTCAATACAGTAACCAAACTGATCTACAATCCTGACAGATATGGATGAAATTATATTTTTGTTCACTGGGAAGTAAATAACGTTCTGGGGTATTTCTGTGTAGCCGTGACTTGAAGCAGTATCAGATATGAATTCGTGAATAAAATGAGTCGGTAATCCGTTGTAATATGAACCGTGAACAAGATCGCATTCGATTCTGATTACAGTTAAACTGCTGTTATTAGCGGGCACATTCGGTCTTTTTTTTAATACTGAAAAGTATAGTAAACCGCACTCGTATTGATCAGATAAATGAAGAGGTGGTTGAAAATACGAAACCAGTTCTGATTTATTTCCAGAGATGGTGACCGTCGTAGACATGCTTGCATACTGAACTCTTTAAAATGATACTGTTTATTTTATTTCTTGATTATACCAAAAATTCTTTAAGAAATTTAAACATAGATGTCCACAGTTGAAGGGGTGATCACGTTGTAAATTTTCATAATTATATTGTATGTTAGAACCTACATATTTTATAAATTCCTTTGGAGGTTTAAGATTTCCATAACTGTCGAAATACTCAACATAATCATTATATTTTGCATAGGCTACCCAATGAGAACCAGGATTTTTAGAACTATCTAAATTAATAACTCCGCATTCTTTTTTATACGGATATTTAGGGAGCTCATCTCTCATAAAGACACCTCTAAAATGAGGAATTCTATTTCCATACTTTAAAATGTCAAAGTTAGTTAAGGCTCGTTTGGGTAGCCGATATCTTAGTTTTTTTCTTTTGATACGAAAATTCCAAGGCCGCCTTTATGTGGTTTAAGATGTAGTCCTTTGCCAATACATAGAGCTTCCATTTTTTCATTATGTCTCCTCGATTCCTCATACAGCTTTTTAGCCATTTTGTATTCATTTATGGTTTTGGCAATACCAGCTGCACCGCCTGCTAAAGCTCCCGCCGCTGATAATCCGGCAAAAATAGGAATCAGAGGTAGTACTCCCCCAGTTTTTGGAATAGGAATAACACGGGGGAGCTTAATCGATGAATCATCAGCTAATTCTCTGGTAGCGGCAATAGCTAATTCTATAGCCATTTTCTTGCTCTTAGGTTTTAATTTTTTTATGTGTCTTTTTGCTTTTGTAATAACAGTTTTTAATTTACTTTTTAATCCTTTTCCAGATGTAACTTTTGGAGAACGCTTTTTCCTCAAACCAGAACCAGTTTTAATTTTTGCCGACATAGCCTTACTTACTAAGCGTGCCGCGAGTTTTTCGCCTGTACTGGCATCGGAAGCAACCGCTCGCTGTTTCGCCATTTTTAACAAAATTAAATCAGCCTTATGTCGCTCTTTCAAGTTTGATGACTTGTGATATGCAATATCGTGATCTCTGCAATATTCGTCCAACTTATTTACACCGTTATCTCCTTGTGCAAGTCTTTTTATTAATTTAGTACCAGGACCACAGTAATTATATCCTGGTAAGTGTAATTCAAATGGTAAATTATTAATAAGCCAATTGAGAAGACTGCTCTCTCCAAAACACATTATAAGACTGACGATTCCGGTTTGAATACTTTAATAAATATTATGCGATTCGAGTTTGTTGTTAATATTATTTTATTTATAATATAACATTAGATTTATCTATCCAACTGCTTTCAGCTGAAGACAAACCTAACCATTTTACTAAAACCCTGTTACCTTTTCTTCTAAGAACTTTCTCGACTAAATATACATTGGGGTGTTTTGTCTTCTGAAGTTCTTGTTCATAAAATGCTCCTAGGATAGGCTGTCCTCTGATCGTATCTTCAATTAAGTAAGTGATAGGAGTAGTATTCTGCTTGTATCTAATTTTAAATATTTCTGTTGACCAATTGGGAGTATAACCTTTTTCGAATGTTCCTTTGTACTTACTGATACGAACGTAATCACCCACTTTAAACTTGCATTTTATACTTTCTTTATTTTTCACTAAACTATTAAATCTTTTTAATATTTCTTTCTTATTTGCATTGTTGACATTTGCTGGTATTTCATTAATTGTTCGATGATAGGTATGATTGTATTTATGAACTACATTGTCCAACGTATTTTTTATCCAATTATAATTACCTTTTAAACTAAACTCTTTATACAGTTTAGATTTTAATGTTCTTATAAATCTCTCCACAATTGAAGCCTTTTTAGATGAAAATGTTGAATAATGATTAATATTATACGACTGCATAAGATATTTAAATTTGTTATTATAAAATTCTGTACCGTTATCTGTTTGTAAATTTTTAGGTATGCGATTATCTTTCAATAGAATTACAAAAGCATTATACACCTCATCTTTGTTTTTACTTTTCAAAGGAAGCGCCCAAGCATATTTTGAAAATGTGTCAATTATGGCAAGAATATATTTATAATTATTATTTTCCCTCGACACTGTTTGCATATCTATTAAATCTGCTTGCCATAGATCATCTATATCCTTCATAATAACACGCCTTCGCGGAAAGTTCACCCTCGCACTTTTATGAATTTCATTTACCACATCCGCTTTGCTCATTTTAAAATATTTTTTTTAATAATTCATTGTATATTTATATATTCATAATGAATGACGTCGTAATACTGAATGAAAAGTTTTCTGAGCATCAGTATTTATTCTTTAATTATGTTAGCTTCTTTTAATTCTTCAATTACTGATAAAATTTCATTGTCATGATTTGTATTACCTGCATCTCTTGAAGCTATTAATAATTTTAATCTTTCAACCAATTCATTCGGATCGTCCCAATATACTAAGTCAGTATTCTTATTATATGTTTTAAGTGTCGGCAAACTGCCCCCAATTTTTTTTTTATTGTTTTCCAACAAAGTCTCAGAAAATAATGGTCTGATTATATCTCGATATTTGAGCCCTTTGTCACCTCTTATTTGACCTCTAGGATTAAAATCCCTCTTATGGGCGTTGGTATAATGTAGTATATCTTTGTAGACAAGTCTATCGGCATCAGTTACAATCTTTAAGTCAGGTTTCTTTCGAAGTAAAAGTTCTTTTAGTCCAGGGGTGAAATCGTAACTTCTATCTCCAATTTTAACCAAAACTAAGTTATCTCCATCAATATTTTGAATTTTAGAAAATGATACTACGGAGTTACCCATCATTAAAGTTTTATTGTCGGTTCTTATTCCAAATGGTACATTTACACCATCATAAATACCGTAGATATCCTCACTTTCCAACGAAAGTTCTAAATTATCTTTTACTTCTTTTTTAGGAGAGCTTGAAAAAAATATATCAGCATCATGAAAATCTTCACATTCAGTAGGAGTGATTTCACAATTTGCATCTAATTCAATAGGTATAGAATTATCGGACACGTTTTTATCATGCTTAATATTTTCGATTAATCTTTGAGAATTTATAAAAGTTTTTAGAGGGTCTGAAACTGGTTTGAACATTTTATCTAAGGATAAGTTAACTTCATGTTCGTAATTTTTCATTTCGTTTATTTTCTTTTTTATGGAGTCGACAGACTTGATTAATTCCATTTTAATATTTTTTTCCATCTTATGTAATCACAACTGTGTTCAACTAAGAGAGAAATAAGACTAGCAATGTTTCTCTATACAATTCATTTATAAGGATGTGCCACATACAGACATCTATCTGCGTTCATTAGAATTTAAAAAATGTATCGAAATTCTTTCTGTACCTCCCATTATTTAATGTAGACTCTTTGTTAATAAGTAAAAAATTGAAAGGATTACTCCAAACTGTTTTACAGATTTCTTTGAACTGGTTCCAGTTTAAATCAGGACTGACATGTTCCTCATAAATATGTTTTAAGTTCACATCATCTTGTCTAAATACTATAAGAAAATTAGCATTGTCACGTAACAATTGTTTCGGTATCTTTGAATAGGTCTGAGATAAATAAAAACAATCGATTTGCTTATGTCTCCCCATACAAAAATAATTGCGAATATTCGTCTGATTTTCTGTTGCAACATCGTCAAAAATAAATATAGAATTTGCTAATGCTTCACTGGGAGATATAACATCTTTATTGTCGCTAAACTCATAGAATTTAATTTGAGGTACTCTTCTTAACACTTCACTTAAAAAACGATATTTTGGTTGGAAATTCGTTTTTGAGTAAAGATACAGATTTTGAAATTTAAGGCCATTTTCATGTAATAATAAACTGATCATAACGTTTGTTTTACCACAATTTGAGGGCCCACATATAATACAACGAATCGTATTAGGCAATAAAGCACTGTGTCGGATCTGGCAACTGGAGTCATTAAAATTAATATTATTTACATTTAGAGATATGGGTTGTTTGATCAACTTCATCTTGCCTACTAATTGCACTTTTCTCGATCCTTCAATATATATATAATAATTATAATAACAGCTATAGTTTTGCTAAATTAGAATTCTTTTCTCAAATATTAAAGTATTTTTTGTTACAATGAATCATTTAATAGCTGCAGCCAGTGCAAGACAGTCACTTGTCAATAATTTTCAAATTAAATCATTTATTTTTACTAAAGGTAAGTTTTGATATAATTATAATTGAAAGTTCATATTATCCAAACAACTTTTGACAAATTTATTTTCTTTTCAGAATAATGTCTCTTTCACCATCATACAGTCCTAGTTTTTGGGATAATGAGATTTCTGCAGGACACGAACAGTCGCGATTACACGAGGTATGTATCTAACTATAAATGCGCAAATATTTACATGTTTTTAGATAAAATGATTTTTGACATTCAACAATAACAACTATTATTTTTGTTGTGAGGAATGTGTCAAAAATAATATTATTGCATCGCTGCCATATTTACCTATAGTTTATTCATCATTCTCTTTACAGAAACTGAGCGATCCTTATCTTGCGGATAACGATGCAGCTGTTAAATCATTCTATTTTACTCAAGATCTGAATACCTCCAATATTCCAGTTATCAAAACTGCGTCACAAAAACATCCAACAGAAAAAATAAAAGAGAAAAAAAGGAGGTCTGCAAATATGAAAAAAAATAAGAAATCTCAATTTTATTCAAAAACTATAATATCAGATAATTCATCTTATATTATTAGGAAAGAGCCAGGAAAAGCTCATCATTTGATAAATATAACTATTCATGACATGAGTGATAATGCTTCCGGAAGGAGCTGCAGTGAAAATGACAGCACTCGTGTAAGTGTTCAGTACCTAGTCAGAAACAATTGTGATGAAATAATGGATGAAACTGAACATTTGATTAATAAAATAGTGAAAAAAATTAATTTGTGTAATTGATTGTGAATCTTATTTCTGAGGTTGTGAATCTTATTTTTTTAATTTAGTGTGACCCAATAAACAAAATAGATTCTGCAAACTGTGTTTTGAATTACCTGATTAATTAGTTACTAGATAATACCTCTTATTAATAAACAATGTGCAAACAGTGTATATAATTATGTCAAAAGTATAAATAAACTAACGTTATTCATGATAATAATCTACACACATTGTTTAAAAGAGGGAAAATCTTTCGGAAAGGGAAAAATAAACAAATAAATACAGAGTACACATTTATTGATTAGATACATTTTATAAGATTATATCCTTATTACATTTCTCCTTATAATATCCTTATTACATTACACATTTAATTACATTGTAATCAACATAGTAGAACAAATAGACACATGTACTAAAGTATTGAACTATAATGCCCCCAAGGTAAAGTGTTGAAACAACCTTCTATCCTTTGCCTTTTATCATCATCACTGTTAAGAATGAGCTTATTTAACTTTTGTGTAAAAACTTGATGATTTTTTGATCTTATAACATACATATCATCTCGAAGGTTATCATTTAACATTAATGCTCTTTTATATTTTTATATTTTTCAATATCCAATTTTTTTGTTACCGGCTTTGTTATTCCCTTTGCTTTCTTTATAGTTTTATTTTCCGTGCGTATACAATACAACTTAGCTCGTAAACCTACAAATTCTGAAATAATCTCTCCACCTAATTCGTCTTTGAAATAACCTGGTATTTTCATATTAGCTTTAGGTAATCCATATATATTGTTATCCTCAAAATTGCTCGTGTCAAAATAACGAATATTGTTTTTCATATCTTTATAAAAATTTTCAGTTTTTACCAAATAAAGTAAGCTATCAGTATCAGTGTAACATAAAATAACATTATTTCCATATATTTTTTTAATTACAGAATAATGAAAAATGCGTTTTAGAAATTTCAAGAATAGAAAATCCAATATAAATAGGGCGGTCCAATATAACTTTTGTTTTATTCAATTGAATAGCTACTAAACTTTCCGATAAAATTGCTAAGTCTTTGAAATGCGGTGCGCTAATATACCTTTCAGCACCATGCAATTTGTTGGTTGTATTTAACTTATCTTTCCATAATTTTACGAGCCTAACATCAACTTGTTTCCGCTTGTTTTCAATTGTTTTTCCAAAAATAGAATTGTTTTGTTTCTTAAAAAAATCTTTTTCAAAATCAGATTTAGCTTTTTGCCTGAGAGAAGTATTCAATAAAATATATGGTTTTAAAAAGTTATCTTGATAAAATGATAATATTCTGTATATTTTTAACAATATTAAACCATTTTCTAAACACTCTTGTAAATGCATATAATGAATAACAAAACGATGTTTGTTATACAAATTTGCAATTAACTTTTTACACTTGTTTTGCATAGGTGAATATTTTTCAGCGGCAAAGGGAAGATCTGAATGAGCATTATGAATGTTAGGTGGGTAATATAAATCTACCTCCAAAATGTATCCCTCATCACCGTTTTTGTTTACGCCATTTATATCAAATTTATTTATTTCATTATCATTAAGAAATCGGAAGTTACGCATTGGAAGTTTTTGCATCATTGCAAAGCCATATAAATTCACACAGTCAAGATAAATAAGGTATGAGCTTGCCTCGTTCTTATTATACGATGATTGATATTTGTTATTAGCTTTAGCATATCTTAATGAGCATTGGGCAAGACCTCCACGAATTCCATTTTCTATCATTTGGTACATTTCTACGTCAGATATTAAATCAAGCTGAACTTTAGTGTACCACAGCATAGCATCCCAACTTAACGATGGTGATGAAACATAATAACATGGGTCTAAATTGTAATAAAATAAACTCATTTCTCGAAACTTCTCAAAAATATCACATAATAACAGTACATCACATTTTAAATAAAGGTCTGTGTACTCTCCTAAATTTTTTATTTCAAAAGTTTGCCATATGTTTAAAGCATGCTGATAATCTTCAGTTGAAATATTTTCTCCCGTTAGTTTATTGAAAAATTTTGACTTTTCAGGCAGCTGGGTTTCATCATATTTTTCCCATCTGTCTACATAGTCATAACAATATACACCTTTTCTACATGTTAAATTAAATAAACGATCATGATTAAAAAACAAGCGCATGTGTTGAAAATCATCTGCGTGTAACGTTTTTACCAATTTATCTAAACTGGTGCTTAAAAAGTTAAAAGAATCAATAAATTTTAATTGCACTGTAGTTTTATTATCAATAGGTATGATTTTTGTAAAGGATATGTACTTTTCTTTTGATTTAGGAATTAAAGTAATTTTGCCAATTATATCCGACAGCTCTTTTATAAATAAATGGCAATCATATCCAGATAAATTGTGAAAAATTATAGGTATGTATTGACACTGTTTCAAATTCAAATTACAAGCGTTGTGTGCAGCACCTCTATATTTACCGGTGAAATGATCATGATCTTTAACTTTTTTATCAGTTTGTGTAAACTTGGTTTTACATATGTGACATAACTCAGCTATTTTGAATGAATTTAACTCATCAGAAGTAAGAGGCATCATTGACTGTTTATTTTGCAAAATTTTATACAGCCTTTTTACATCATTTGTAATGGTTTCAACAAATTTTTGCGCGCACTTTGGGCCTCTATAACTAACAAAATTATTTAATTCAGGTTTAGAGTTGCAACAAATATAATAAGCATACGATGATGCTTGATGTGCCTGCACAGATTCAGTAAAAAGCGATTTATTTTTGTCTGAGTAATTGCAAAGCAAACTTTCAAAATCTCCGTATATTACAATTGGAATTCTTTGCGTTCTCTCAAAGTTTGAAAATTGTAATTTGCTATGTTCATCAGGCAAAACTGTTTTTATTTTGCTGCAGTTGTGATTTAATAATTTATCTTCATCATTATGATACAAAAAACACTCATCACATAAAAATAGTTTAGATTTATGTTTGGTTAATTGTCGATGCACAAGACGACCAAAATTTTTTATTAAACAAAAATGGGCTTTATCACCTTTAGTTATGTACAACAAATTGACATGTATAAGCTTTCGTTCACGTGTCAAATATAATGGGCCTGTTACATGATTACTAGCTTCAAGACCATATACATTTACACTTATAGAAGGATTATTTTTCTCAAAGATTTTAATATCATCAAAACTTGGTGGAAAAGACATATCATTTATGTTTAAAAGAAACGTATAGTGTGGGTACGATTGCAATCTATTAGCATTAAATTTTTTAGGAAACATGTGGGCAATAATACACCACAAAAAACAATGATTGTCATTGTTACGTATATTCAAACATGACTTTGTGTTTTTTATAACAGTAGGCAATTCTAAGTAAGTGCCAGCTCTCAAAGGATTGTATTTGTTTATGTTTATTTCCAAATGGCTTATAAAATTAATAGTCCACCCAGATTCACCAAGTTCAAATTCTAAACATTTAGATATTAATTTTTGAGAGCATTGAAAATAGATATCAGAAATATTTGTATTCGGAACTGCTATCATATATTTGGTGTTGAAAGATTTCATAGAGCTTTCATTATTTTTTGGCAAAATGTATGAGGCAAATAATTCAAAATTGACTTTAATTGCTTTATGTTTTTGAATCATAAGATTGATAATTTTACATACAGATTTTGAAACTTGATTTAAAAATATTTCTGGAGTAATTGTTATGTCACTGGGTATAATTGGATTCACTTTGTAACTTATGATTCTATTCTTAAAGGCAGTAGCAATAACTTGAATATTATCGAATTCGGAGCAGAGCAATACATTAGATTTATGAATATTTGTTCTACTATGTGCTGATAATTTTGAAACATAAATATTACAGTCTTTACAAAAAAACATGTTCATTAACAATTGGCTAATACTAATTTTATAATTTCTCAGGTTTTATTTATATATAGTATATATATATATATATGTATATAATATCAGATTTTAATTTTAGAATTTCTTATTTCGGGTTTTTATATTTCTCAGTTTTAATTTCTTATTTCAGGTTTTTAAATTTCTCAGTTTTAATTTCTTATTTCAGGTTTTTAAATTTCTCAGTTTTAATTACTTATTTTCGGTTTTTTAATTTCTTAGTTTGAACCTCTGAAAATTTTCTTAGTTTGAACCTCTGAAAAAGTACATGTGTAATATAAAATAATTATTAATTTAAAATTTGCTATACAAAATGCACAAAATGAGAGTTAAAAATACAGGCATAACAATAACTAATATGAATTAGGTAATTATTATGTATTTTATAATAATATAAGCTTAAAATAATTATAAGCAGATATAAATATTTATATAGAAATGTATATATTTGCACGTGAATGTATATAAATATAAAAATACTTATTGATGTTGTTGTAATGTATATTGTTATAGAAAACTTTGTTTAAATAATATTCTCACAATTTTTTTATAAAGACTGTATATGTTTCCATAAATGAGATTAAACAAACTTATAATTAAAAAGATTAAACAGATTTATATTTGCAAATTAAAAAAAAAACTTGCGCAAAAAGAGCGCATAAGTAGTACCTATAGACAGGGTTTGAAAAGTAAACAATTGTTTTTTAATGTTAAATCTAAGAAGGTTTACTGTATAGAACAGGCTGAATATCTTTAAATTCAGCCCTTCCAGTATTTACAAGGTGTGTTAAAGCCTTCCACACAGCATTATCTTTATCAGTTGATAATTTTAAAGTTACAAAAGAATGTTTCCAACGCTCGTTTGGAGCAAGTTTTTCCACTTCGTCAGTATTATAAACACGCAATTCAAAATAATACTTTCCTACCCTTCCTGGATCTGACTGGAAGGTGTGGCCAGTAGCTACTCGCTGAGTGAAGCAGCTCTTTAGGGTAGCAGCACGAATCAGCGGTCGAGACGATTCATCCTGAAATACATAAAAATAACTAGTTTTAATTAAAACAATAAAGCGCGAATTTTTTTTATCTACGTTGTTTAATCTATTACTACTTTAATTATAGATAATCTATTAGAAAGTTCATATAAACTCTTATGTCCACAAACAAGTATAATTTTAATGGATAAAATCACCCACTAAAACACTAAATAATATGTTCATGAATGTTTAATCAATGAAATGATTAACACGTTTGAAAAAATACCTTACCTCAGAATCTGAAGCGGTGATATTCCGCTTTCTTTTTGGAGCTGATGTTGCAACAATTTGCTGTCCGTCGCTATCAGACTCTGTTTCTGAAGCGAATGGGTTTTTAGAAAGCAAAGCCTTCTTTTTTTGAGACACTTTTTTGTCTCTCTTCACAGCTTTTTTTTTCGAGCTGCCGCTTATTTTTTCTTTAGTTGCTCGAGATATTGGAGGGGTGGAGTCGTCTTCTTCAACCCAAAAAGGATTATTCGTCGACTGAGCCCTGAAGACATAATTAAAATGCTATAAATATTTTTGTTATACCAACATTACTAACAACATGAAACAATAAACATGTTTCGAATATCGAATAGGGAATAATATTTTAACAGTCTAAAAAAAATTGCTTTAAATTACTTAGAAATCGACCTAAGGCCTTGTATTAATTGCTTGTTATACCAATCAAATCAAAATAAGTTAACCTCTATGCGCGTGTGTGCCAAATTTCATGAAAATCGGTTCAGCAGTTTTTGCGTGAAGGAGTAACAGACGAGCAAACTTTCGCATTTATAATATTAGTAGGAATAATTAATAATATGAAACTAAAAATACAGCGCCAGTACATAATTTAAATAAAATAAAATACTCACATACTTTTTCTGCAACACACCCAACAAAAAAAATAATCACGATACCACAGTGAAATGCTTTTCAGCACAACGATGACAAAATGTGAGGAATAATCTCAGATGCTTATTTTTGTAGACCTAAATTCTAAAGCCGTAGTCATAATGTTACTTTCCACAAATAATTACTTGAAAAATATAATTCAAACTATATTTGTTAATAGAATTTCATCTCTATTACCGGAGTACTTAAAGTAGATTTTATTTTAATCATTTCTCGTAATGAAATCGCGCTGTGAATGCTTCCGAATACTCTCGTTAAGGAAAGTGCTCTCACAGCATTTTTTCCTTATTCGAGTTTTTAATGCAACTGGAGACGAAAATCTTAAAAGGAATGATATGTCAAATAGCTTTGGTGGAATAGAAACAAACATATGCGAAAACCAATAAAATGAGATCTCCGCTAGTTATTTGCTATGTATGCAGAAATGCTGGCTTATTCTGTAAAGTCTCAAGTCGTAAAGGTTGCGTTAGATATAGCTATCCTGCTCATTTTAATGTTAATAGAAAGAGATGTCAATGGATTTCAAAGTGATATTCCCTTATGCAACTCTTATTTGATATTACAGAATTAGGGTGCGTGAATAGGTATTGAACTTTGGTAAATGAAACAAACAATTTTAGTTTTTAAATAAATTAATAATAAATCTGCTTTGTATTAAAATAAAAATATCATAACACATTATTTCTAATATGTTTGAAAATTCAACTAGAAAACTAAAGAAAAACTATTACAAGATTTTTTTTTATTTTTTTTTTTGCATTTTCCTCCCATCATGTCTCAATTTTATACAATTTGGACATTTTGTTTGAATGTGTCATAAGTGAATGAATGTGTCATGTGAACTCTATAAAAATAGGGTCAAATCTAAAGGGTCAAATCTAACAATCTTCAAAGCGATCCAGTATTTTGTCACATGTTTGACGACACGTTTGGCACGTTGATTAAGAACTCTACTCGCATCATCACAATGTAAATATTAGTTCATAAGTACTAAATGCACCGAGTGTCGCGGGTTCGATTCCCGCACGGAACAAAATAAGTATTTGTTCCGGTCTGGATTTTTATACACTTTTCTCATTTTTTTTCTCATTTTTTTAAATATGTGCTCCGTAAGAATTAGATAGGGTTCCTTCTGCTGTCAATTGCAAAATTGAAAATCGTTAGACCAAACAATAACATACATAATTATGCAAGTAAATTGTTGAACTAATCCCGTTGCTCTCAAACGATATTGGTAAAAAAAAATATTGAGGGGAAATGTCATCGAATTAAAATAAATTTCTAAATAAAGCGTACCCGTATCTAAGCACCGATGACATTAACTTACGCGGCTGTTAATATGTATTGAACGTTGTAGTGCGCTCCACATGTCGAACGATGCGACAAGCAGATGATGTCATTACACGTTATCCGCTGCCCGCTTATCTGCTTTGATGCGTCTAATAGTGGACATATACACTACGAGAAATCGTAACGATCAGACTGTACAGTTCGAACGGTACCTATAAATCGCTACATGTATGTTATAAAACTGTACAGTTTCGGTCGATTTTTTTAAGACTGTGCAGTCGAGCGGAACAGTATGAAAATTTCAATTGATTAAACGGAATCGGACGAACAAGCCAGGTGTAAAGTAAGAGTAGCGCCAGCGATGCATGGCATCGGTCGGAATTCATCCAGAAAACAGATCAGATCAGAATATCAGTAGGGTATAATTGGGGGTTTTTGCATCACGCAGCTCGAGCGCGGCGAGAGCAAGTGATGCAGAACCCCCAATTATACCCTACTTACAGTATTTTTTTTGTGTTAACGTCTTCGCTGCTCGAGTTAACAATACTGGGAGGTTCTCAAGTTTCCTGTGGTTTTACAATGGATCGTTTTACCTGGTTCATTGTCACTATTACAATAGATACCTACATAACTCTGGAGAGTTGATGAGTTTTTTAAATAAATAATGAAATTAATTAAAATTAACTTTAGTATCTTCCGTTAAGTGCCATTTTAGCGCTTTCTTTAGAAAAGTTACGATGGAATTTCTTATATCTGTAAAAATGTTTTGAATGGATCGAAGATAATTTTACGAAGTTTTCAAGGGATTTTTAGCTAAGCTTTGTATATACGTTTGATAATAAACTAAAACACTTCACAATAGAGTCGAAAATTGTGAGAAAGATGGTCAAAATTATCGTATTATTATAATTATTAGGTCTTACTGTCCCACTGCTAGGTACAGGCCTCCTTCCATTCCTTCCATCTTTCGCGACTTTGCGCTACTTCTTGCCAATTCTCATGGAAGCCGACCAAGTCTAGGTACTGCCTCCTCATCTCGCCATTTCGGGGCGACAATCTAGGATTCTGTCCATAGGCGCCCATTAGACGGTAGGTTTTGCCATGGCACATTTCCATCAATCATGACTGATGGTGAATGACGGAATTTTATCGCCTACAATTTTCGTCATGCAAACGTCAATCATCGCATTAGACGATAGGTTTTCCGTCAGTCAAAATTTCTGCCATGGTTTTGCCATGGCAAAACCTACCGTGTAATGGGCGCCAGATCGTTCGACATGTGGCAGAGAAGCTAGGCAGCCTTTTACGCCACATCAATTATGTGTTTTGTTGCGGGCGGAGCACTATTTTAATACTACATATTTCCTTTTTTAAATGTTATAATAAAGAATATACGAAGAATAACTTCAGCTTTATATCCGTGAACTTCGCGGTAAGTATCCGTCAAACAAGCAAATAGGTACATGGTCTATTATCTACACTTTCTAACTTTCAACGATCCTCTCCACATATTGCAAATCTAAAGATCACGTGCTGTCATTATCTGTTCAAGTGTTATGACAATTTAAGTCTTATCACGTAGGTTTTATGCATCATATTGTAATGTACGCCCACGTTAGGCAAGCTGCCCATGTATGTGCCGAAGATTTATAATGAAGCTGACTGACTCATAGGTCCTTGTTTGGCGCCTCGGATAGACGAACATATAATTATGACGTCACGATCAGTACTTTCCTTCTCGCAGCTTTGACATATACAAAGGTCGTCTGAAGGCTTGAGATTTTTGTATTTACAAGTAGCTCTTGAACTACGACGGCTTAGTATACTAATTTAACTCTTAATGTCAATAAGTCAAATGTTATAATAGCTTGCATTTGTGGTTTGTGTGCTTTAACCTCGCTTGCGATTTTTTATGGTAATGTTGTATATGGTCATTGCCTTAATTTTGCATTGAATCTTTTAATTATTTCATTCTAAATTGTAGTGTATTTATAAAAGAGTTGAGTTGTTTATAAAATATTTTCATTTTGTTTCATCTATGTTACCTTCTCTTTGCGATTCTTTGTGAATCTATTATACTTCTATTCTAATTGATATAGAGGTAAAAATGTTTGTTTATTAGAAGTAACATCTCTGGACAATTGCAATAAAAAAAAAAATATTTTTGGATTCCGTAGATATACTTTTTTTTTCGACTTAACCAGTAATGCAATATTGTAACTGCCTCGTTGGTCTAGTGGTCGCAAAGCGCGACTGCTAAGCATGACGTCTTGGGTTTGATTCCCAGGTCGGGCAAAGTGTTATTGGGTTTTTCCTTAAGGAATTTCTCAGTAGCAGCCTCGGAGTCTGGATTGGTGCCCAGTTGATGGCAATAGGCTCGCCCCCTAATACATGGAACTTAAACATAACTGGCGAAATGTGGGTGTACTTATAGGTACATCTCTGCCTAACCCTTCGAGGATTACAGGCGTGAGTTACGTAAACGTTATACAATATTGTATTTGCAACTAAAACCATAAATCACTGTCATGGTTGGCAGTTCTATACGGTAGTAATTGTTAATTGAATGTAGGAGTCGTAAAAGAAAGTGTTACAAAGCATTATATTGCCGCATTGCTGAAGTTTTTACCGACGCTATTGATTGAAAAAAAAAAAGCTTTACCTACTAAAAATCAAAACATTATTATTACTTAATTTGTTACTTTCTAACCATTGAAAAAGAGAAGGTTATCAAGTCGGCGTCAATGTTTTTATTTTATTTTATCAGCATTTAAAGCAAATAATAACATTCACAACAGCTAGAGAAATGTTTGTAATACAATATAATTGTTAACTAATTAATTTGAGGTGGACAAAGAATATTTTGAGTAGATACTGGAAACCAAAACTAAAAAAATGTATTAAAAGTCTAGCTAATGGTTTTTATTATATTTGTACGGAAACCGGAATAATTATTTGCCAGTGAAAGTTCCGTCAAAATCGGTCTAGCCATTTCGTAGATTAGCCGGAACAAACAAACAGCCAAAAGTATATAAATTGTTTTTTTCGGATAAGTACTGTGTAAAGTGTAAACATTCATAATATGCATTCAGTAAAGGCTGTTATTTTGTTTTTAGTTATTTAGCTATTGTTTAGTTTAATTAAAAACAAGCACTTTAATTTTATTACTTGTATCATCATATGCCTAACCTTTTCCCAACTATGTTAGGGTCGGCTTCCAGTCTAACCGGATGCAGCTGAGTACCAGTATTTTACATGGAGTGACTGCCTATCTGACCTCCACAACCCAGTAACTGGGTAATACGATACCCCTAGGTAAGACTGGTTGTCAGACTTTCAAGCTTCTGACGACTAGTAACGACTGTCAAAGATCCACGTATGACAGCCGGGACCAACAGCTTAACGTGCTTTCCGAGGCACGGAATGATGTCAGTAATGTCTAAGGGTCAGTTCACACCGAGACGCGACGCGACGCGACGCAACGTGAAGATACTTAAAGAGGCCAGTGACTTCGCGCTGCGCCGCGCTGCGCCGCTCGCCGCCGCGAGACGCATCGCAACGTCGCCGCTCTTGCACGTCATTCTGTGCGCGCGTACCGGCGATTCACCGCTGCGTCGCGATGCGTCGCTTTACGCCGCGCGGCGCAGCGCGGCGTAAAGCGACGCATCGCGACGTAGTGCTGCGTGGTGTAACGTATTCTAAATTCTTACAATGAAATGTGTATCTTTTCGTGTAGAAAATAAAGTTATATTTTGAGTCGCTCTTTTAAAGTGTGCACGCAGCGTCGCGTCGCGTCGCGTCTCGGTGTGAACTGACCCTAAGATAAATAAATTTTATTACTTGTATAGAGTATAGTTTAAGGCGCTTCCCTGACCAAATGACCTTGAGCATTCGGTCCCTCTTTGCCGCACGCCACTTTCTTATCTCATCTCTTTCTCACCTTTCTCGTTTTCACGCAATTTTTCGGAATTATTGAAATATAAAAAAAACAGCGAGCTTTTTAAAAAAAATAAATCTTGCATTATTTAGATTTTTGAATTATCTAATGATTAGTACAATTCTCAAATTAATAGCACGTTGCATTAAGCAAGAGATGCAAATAATCAATAATTTTAGTCATTATTTCGCAAGGAGGTTTTAAATGTATTTTAAACACATTTAAAAAAAATAGATCTTGCAATGTGATGATAAGATTTCAAACATTAATAAAGTGCTTTTAGATGTCGTTTATTTCCCTTAATCAATGAGAAGATAGCCTCTGAAAAACGACTAAAAACAAGGTTTTGGTCGGGGTACGGCCTTAAGGTTACTGCTTATGACTTAGGAGCACCTGACACAAACAACAAACAAGATGTTACTCCAAACCAGTCGCCCAGTGATTTGTCTCCGTCCACCCTTGCATCCTCCCACATTCTGCTGCATAAGGCCGTGCCACAGTGCGCTGCGCGTGCGCTTGTTTGCAAACTAGCGATCTTATCTGCCTACTGTACAGGTTATAATGTATCTAGATTGTTATTGCTCTTAATTATAGATGTGTGGATTTGCATAGTAATTGTTTGTGGTTTGGAATCTGAGGCTTTGGAGTTTGTATTATTGTATTTACAAGCTGTGATGAGTGGTGTTACAAGATACACAAGCTACTATAATTAAAAAAATTAAAAAACACGACTGCAAAAATTGCACATATTTGAACTTTGTTTACTCGTCAGTTTTTTTTACGACGTTTTTTATTTACAGTGTTATATATTTTATAAATCTACTTGTCGAATTCTAAACGATAAACATAGACACAAACCAGATTCATTAAAAAAACAAATTGAGGCTGGTATTAATTTACGTTTTAAAGTGACCACACCGGTTTCTTTTTATTTTTTACTAGCCTATGTTACTCGGAACGATGCAAGGATTGTAACGATACCCCATACATCTAAATCGGTTTACGCGTTTAAAAGTTATGATGGAATAAAGAAACTCACATACATACATACATACATACATTAACCCTGAACACATAACACTCCTTTTTTTGTGGCAGTCGTGTAAAAATCATTTACCATACATAATCTTTTAAAAAAATATATGTTTTACAATAAGTAGTAGGTAGGTAACATTCATACCATATTAAAATTAATGGCAAAAAAAAACAAGCTTTTTTAGTGTGATGTTACTAACTTTATCGTTATCTACTCTTCAAGTCCTTTCTTTCTTTTCTTAGCTCAATCGGATACCTACAAATGGTCGAAAAATGGTTTGCAAATTTTGGAAGGTCAACTTACATACGAACAGGGGTCCTACCATGAACTCTTATCGCGATCCAAAAACTGAACTGTTCTTCAAATACGTCAATATAACGCATCAATTTATGTCATTATATTGACGTATTTGAAGAACAGGGGTCCTACCATGAACTCTTATCGCGATCCAAAAACTGAATTGTTCTTTAAATAAGTCATTAAAACGCATCAATATATGTCATTATATTGACGTATTTTCTCTTATCACGATCCAAAAACTGAACTGTTCTTCAAATACGTCAATATAACGCATAAATTGATGCGTTATATTGACGTATTTGAAAAACAATTCAGTTTTTGGATCGCGATAAGAGTTCATGGTAGGGCTGCAGTTCAGTTTTTGGATCGCGATAAGAGTTCATGGTAGGACCCCAGTGCAAGCCAAATAAAAGCTTGTTAATACGAATGTGAAGACGATGTACCTAGAATAAAAGTCATGTAAAGTACTACAATATGTACCAAGAGCTACAAAATTAGAAACGAGAACATTTTTCACAATTTTCACCCCATTTCAAAATCTTTACCTACATAATTATGTGTAAACGGCAACCTTGACCAAGCCAAAGTTTTGCTCTACATTCCAGGTCACGTTGCCTTCACGTACAATTCTGTCACATGAAGTAAGTAGTTTTATATACTTTTAGTAAGTTAGGCAAATATTTACTAATCAATATTATTAAGTGGTAAAGTTTTGTTTGT
The DNA here is from genome assembly GCA_949316365.1 of Hoplodrina blanda. NCBI lineage: Eukaryota > Metazoa > Arthropoda > Insecta > Lepidoptera > Noctuidae > Hoplodrina > Hoplodrina blanda. The sequence continues at coordinate 10,976,474 of OX438565.1, read as the reverse complement.
TTTTTTTAATTGTAGGAGGTAATCCCTGGAAGTACTAAAATTCTTTTATTTGTTAAAGAATTTTTGCAGTCTCAAAAATCGTCGTTTCGTTGGTATATTTGACTTCTACGCGAAGTCGTAGGCAAAAGCTTGTATTTAATAACGTTAAAAGCACACCACAGATGTTAAGGGTCGTTTCATAATCTGACGGAAGATACGCCGCGTATCATCAGTCGCGTATAGAGAAACAGTCGAATAGATAACAAAACATCCAACCATATACCATCGATCACTAATAAAAAATTTATTAGTGACCGATGCCATATACACATAATGGCTCATTTTCACTAGTCGATAGGGCCCGCATGCGGGGTGCGACAGATTTCTGGAACGCATGCCACAGGGCCCGCATGTCGATATCACGGTCGGTAAAAAGCATGCGCGGCGGATCCCCGCATGCGGTGTAACGACTTGTAACTTTCATTGGTTGTTATGTCGCTTGCGGGGACTCGCCGCATGCGGGCCCTATCGACTAATGAAAATGCGCCATATCCGATGATACGTTAGTGCGTCGACCATACTAAAGACGATACGTTCAACGTATCTTCCGTCAGATGTGAACCGACCCTAAATATCGAATTGTTTGAACCCATTTTACCCAATATCTTGAACGTGGGTGAATCACGCGATTCTCGATCGCATCTCAATTGCTTAACGATATTGTTGATAAATCGATACATTTATCTTGTGTCATACCAATTAGGGTTAAATAAGAAGATGTAGTGTTTTGGTGTTAAAGAAAGACGTGGAGGCGCCAACTGTCTTGTGCAATTTAAGTTTATTTCGCCTTTGTCTTGAGAAAGTTAGATTTATATGTCTCTTGATAGTTAAGTCGATTTCATTCGTCATTCATTCATAATTTTTTTAATTAATTAAATCATTTATTTCAGACTGTGAAAGTCCATATTATGTTAGCATCAGTGAACTTAAAACTATGTTAGTAACAAGATTAAAGTCTTTAAATTAAATAAATAATTAATATTATTTGGAAATGGATATTTTCAGTTTTAATGTCGAATTTATTTTACGTTTACTCTGCGCAGTCGTGCTAGGCCCCCATTTATAAAAACAGGCGTTCGTTTTTTACGTAGATAGGTATTGTGTTTGTGTCTAATCTAGATTAAAACTTAGATAAAATCAAACCATCCATCCTGAACTAATGTTCAATTTGACGCGAATTGGCTAAATTACGAAACATTAGCAGCGAATCTAAATCAATTTTAATATTCTTTTAGCTCTGAATGTGGTCTGAAATTAACTTTTTATGGATGTTTTAGTTAAATATAGCTTTTGCCTTTTATGTTAGTGGGCCAACGGATGTCGGTGGCGTGCGAACTGGGTATGGAACCTGTGGCACGCGGGTCTTATGGGCGCACCCGCTACACGACTGCAGGGTTTAATAAGTGCCGTATTATGGAAACATGGCGAGGGGTCGCCCTAGGAAGACCTACACTGACCATATTGGTGAGGTTCTTCAGAAAGGTCAGGTGCGGAGTACTCGTAACCGGCGTGCTTGTATGACGAGATCTATGAACGTAGATGAGGCGAAAGGAGTATGTAAGGATCGTAGCAGGTGGCGTTCTGTGGTTTCTGCCTACCCCCATGGGAAAAAAGCGTGAATTTATGTATGTGTATGGCGAGTAAAAGAGGATCTATAGGGGAGATACCGATTTTATAATTGCGTAATAAAGATCTTCTCTGTTTTATAAGCTTTTCTCTCTAAATATATCTCTTATCTGATTTACAAGGTTTGCTTTAAAGCAACCTTGTAAAACAGATAATGTTTAAAAATTTTTGTTGGATAATCAATAATATAGGGTTTAATTAAATGTAACATAACATTTCGCCAGTTATGTTTAAGTCCCATGTAATAGGGGCGAGCCTATTGCCATCAACCGGGCACAAATCTAGCCTCCGAGGCTGCAGCTGAGAAATTCCTGATGGAAAAACCCAATAACACTTTGCCCGGGGAATCGAACCCAAGACCTCATGCTCAGCAGTTGCGCTTTGCGACCACTAGACCAACGAGGTGGGAATCTAATGTATTTTTTAAAATATGTATATGTTTTTATTCCACACCAAAAAAATTAAGTCGTGTTCCATCAATATTTTTACAAGCTTGTTTTTAATTTTATTTTTTTAAATAACTTAATTGCCTAATGTTGCTCATTTTGAATGGCAATATGCGTAATTAACAGAGAATAACAGCTATTTAGACTCTTATATATTTTACCAATTTCGAGAAATATAAACCGGCAATATAGCACTCCATAATATATTTTTCGTACCACTTGCTCAAAAAAGTGACATTCTATGCCACAAAAAGCGAACATAACAATAGTCATTTTTAATCTGTTAAAAACAGGGAAAGAAAATTGTACTGAATTTCATTCATCCTCTAGGGAGAGAATGTGATTTAAATTTGGAATACTTACCGAAATTTATATTGCACTACATCTGTGTTTACACCATTGAGTTTGTATATAAAGCATTATACATCTTTTTGAAAAAGGAATACGCATTTATTATGCAGTATATGATTATTAAATAAAATTACGAAAACCGACGAGGCCGTATGAGCTTGATGCGTTTGCTTTTCCGACAAAAAAATATTAGTCTAGGAATTTGCCGCGTTTTTGTTTTCTTCAAATACATAAACGTTTAGTTTATTTTAATTTATTTTTATAAATAACTTAATGTTCTAAAATGCATATCTCATATTATTATTGTGTTAATTTTTTCGCAAATGGTACGAAAAGTAGAGTATTTTCCTCGGTGATAAAGCTGTCTTAGTCTTGGGTGAACTTAAATCCCTCGCTACACTCAGGACTCGCCTTAAATCCCTCGCTTTGCTCGTGATTTAAGTTTTTAACACCCTCGCTACGCTCGGAAGTAAACCTCGAGTCCTTCGTTACGCTCGCGATTTAAATCGTCACCCGCGACAGAAGACACTGCTTTATCCCCTTGGTTAATAATCTACTATTTAAGGCGTGCTAACAGGAAAACAAATGGGCGTGTGTCGCAGTAATTAGGTTAGCTATGATAATCGCAGGGTTGGGCTTACCTGCCGAGGCGTGGGTTGATACTATTTCACTGTTTATGACCATCTAACATTAAAATGTATGTAAGACTTCTCTCCTGAGGTAACTTTTGATAGTTCAAGTGGTGACAGCTTGACTAAGTCATAATATGTAGGTATTATAAGATCACCGAACGGAAACGAGGAAGGGGAATTAAGGAATGAGCAACTAGCTTCAACTTTAGGACTAACTGACCGACTCCTTGACAATTCAAAAGTGCCTGTAAATGGTCTAATTGAAATAAATGTTTTGACTTTGACAAGAAAAAAATGTTTATTGACAAAGGCCATGCGCGCATAAATATAATAATAAAAACGGCAAAGTGTGAGTTGAAGTCGCACACGAAGGGTTATATACCACCGTTCACAATATTATTAAACACTACACAAAAAATATATAGATCCGTAGGTACAGTGGCGTCCATAAGTGGATAGACATTCTCAAAAAACATTCGCTTCAAGTTAAGTTTGACTTACGACCTTCTATTTTCGAGAACAGTCACATGTATCATCATTGCCGTCGACAAATGCTTGTAGTTCATAATTTCAACATTATAAAATAAGTCAAGTTGGCCTATCGGCTAAACGCCTGCAGATAGGTGCTTGAATCGAGGAGTCGTGAGATCGAATCTCATCCAGACTATGACTTTTTGTAAGTTTTTACTTGATAAGCATAATATTCTTTATCTTGTTCGCTTTGTTCACACATTTCGTAAAGTTAAAAAGGGTCTAAATCAATATAAAGAAATAATTATATTTGTTTTCAATAAACTGCTAAATATCGATTACCTATAATAAGTGGGTATTAACAATCATATTTGTGTTATTAGAATATTCTTTTCTTGTTATATTGATATGACGTGGGTAAACACAAAAAATCTTATGAACGGTTACAAGTGAATTTCTTTTATCTAAGTAGGAATGTAACGTCACAATTCTTGTCAGTTAATTAAATAAATAAATAAAACGAATAAACCTTTATTGTTATTATTAAGCACGACTTTTTTATTTCCACCTTCCAACACCAAAAAAGTAAATTAAAAATCACATAAATAGTTAAAACTTAATACAATAACTAACATTTTCTTCGTATAAAAATAAATAATAAGCATGATTCATTATTAATAAGCATAAACCTAACAAGTTTTTACTTTTCATTATTATGGTTTCAAAGAAACAAAAAAACAGCCAAGAAGTAATTAAGATACGAACTCAGACCTTATTGATCGTGAAGCTGTTGCTTAGCCTAAACAGCTACCAACACATATTAGATTGATGCGAATTTTAGCAATGCTATGGTAAGAACAGACGCGTATTCTAAATGCAACAGAAATATCATGCTATTTCGCGTAGTGTGGCGACAGTTTATTAGTGTGTGTTATCTGTGGAATGTTGAGACATCACTCATACACGCACACGCACCCTCATTGACTGTGTCGCGCTTGTATATTCGAGCTAAAGTAGCCTTTATGGTGCTGATGGACTATTGAACGTTTAGTGTACATTGTTAGTTCTATAATTTATTGATATAGCGGCCAATATCGCGGCAATAAAAATACACATTCTATAAAAATTTCAACTCACAATTCATAAGATAAGCATAAGATAAGCATTTCATAAGATAAGCTCACTAATAAACAGACGGACATCGGAGTCTTAGTAATAGACAGCTGTTGACATCCTTGAGAAACAGAAATCGAAAAAAGTTATTCAATAAAACATTATTGTGTACCTAAAGCTGCGCCACAACAGGCCCAGTTTAGCATAAATGCCAGACCACTTGACAAGCTCTCCAACGCAATCTATTTTCCCAACACAGAATAACCTAACAGGTCATTATAACCCACGAGTCACGGTAGACGACCAGACAAAATAGTCCATCATAATACACACTCGTGTATATTATTATGCCACGCTTATTATTATTACGGCATACTTAATAACCGGACGGACAATGCGAAATTATCGGTCAAGGAAAATTGTACCTAAGTGTAATGTATTTATTGTAAATATTGAAATAGTTTTTAATGTTATGAGTGGTGATCGTGGTTTGTTATTATAAAGCCTGGGATACATTAGGGGGCAAATGAAGAAACATGTTGCGAAACATGTCCCTCAACAACTACGTGAAGTGTCCCGCGACAATTGTCATGGAACATTTTGCTGGCTACACTAGTCAGTGTTTATAGAAATGGGAGCAAGCAACATGCCCCGCGTCACGTACAATGTTGCGGGGCATGTTGCGGGACAATGTGCAACGTTGCAGCGTCACGTAGATTGAGTGTTGCGCGTCATGTTGCGGGACAAAATGTTCCCTAGTGTATCCGGGGCTTAAGCATGATGTTGTGGTTTTTCAGGGTCTCAACCATTGTTGAGTTGGACTCGATTTTTTGTATTACTTATGGTATTACTGTCTACAAGCTTTTGCTACGACTTCGTCCGTGAGAATATCGGCTATCGCGGCTGCAGACGAAGTCGCGAATTAAAATTGTCGTACAGTACCCGGCGATAAATATTGCACATCGACCTTTGGAAAGAGACAATCGGCTAATTTCGGCTTCGTAGAGCGTTATCTCTGTCGCACGAAATACAAACAGTATTTCGGTCCGGTATCTATTAGGAGCTGTTAAAACAATTATGATTTGCTTCTTTTGATAAATATTTTTATTCTTTGTATAAAATACGAAATACGATAAAGGTCGATGTGCAATATTTATCGCCGGGTACTGTATGTCCTTTCCTGAAATAATTGATCGAATATACTCGAAGAATGTAATTATGATTTTATATTAATATGAAGTAGGAGTCTGAATATTGACCAAGTTTCCATTTTAATTACTGTATTATTGTGCCTTTCACTAAATATAATTAATTACTACTTAAATAATAGTTTTTTTTAAAAAGGCTTTTTTAAAGCCCGGTGATATTGTAATATGCATGAAGAGGTTATGAAATTATGTATACCTAATGTTACTTTGGGAAATAAAGGCTTTATTTATTTATTTTTATTATTTTATTTCTTGAGGTTTTAGCTTTGTCTGTACCAAATATCAACAACATCGGGTCAGTTGTTTTGCCGTGTTAGGGTAGCAAACAGACAGAGTTACCGACTTTCGCATTTATAATATTAGTTAATATATAGAAGACTAGCACTCTCCCCGCGACTTCGTTCGCCAGTTTTTACGTACGGATTCCTAATTTTTTGATAATAAAATATAGCCTATAGCACTCAGTAATAACGTAGCTTCCAATTACCGAAAGAATTTTCTAAATCGGTTCAGTAGATCCGGAGATTACCCCCTACATATAAACTTACAAACAAATGTTACTTCTTTATAATATTGGTATAGATTAGTATAGATTATCTATGAGCGACTGTCTATTAATGTGCAACGAGTTAGGGCGCGTTCACATAGAACGTCCGATTTTACAGGATCCGTTTTAACTGATCCGTCGCTAGGTACTGGAGGTAATATTCACACAGCATTTACAGGACCGATTTTAACTGATTCGTCGCTACTGGATGTCGGATTCGTATTTTTTACTGGATCCGCAATACTGTATTCTGTGTGAACTCGCTCATACAACTACATACGCTAATAACATATACGTTTAAACGGACCAGTAAAACGGACGTTCTATGTGAACACGCCGTTACATATTTACTTTTTTACCTAAAATATACTAGTTTTCAGATTTAGATTATTTGAGTATCTATCATATACTAATAGCCTCAGAAAACGAAGGCAAAATAGGTACTTTACAAATTAATTAACGTGTTGTACATGACTGATATGATAATTAATCTCTTTGTTTGATGTTTTAGAGTTCCGTACACATGAAGGGTGCTAATGATACTCTGTTACTAAGTCTCCGCTGCCTGTCACAAGGTATCTTTTGTTGTGGGGGGGACCCCCCCTAAATTTTTAACTTTATTGTTGACACATTGAATTTGTTTACAAATTTTTATCACTGGTCCTTTGGAACGTAGAGGATTTTTTCTTACGGTCGAAGGGCCTGTGGGCCATTCGGTTTGGGCCGTCCAGACTAAATACCAGGGAACCCTCCCTGAGACAATCTGACTCGCGCTTGGCCAGTTTTTTTAGGATTGTTATCACATAGCCAGGTAATTAGATCCATTACCGAAACTGGTAGCGAAGCAGTCGTTTCTACACTGATGGAAACAACCAACATCAAACTCAATCTACACCAGCACCTGCGCATACTCCAGTAAGTTTCAACCTAACAAAACACCAATCTCTCAAGCACATGTAACCACACACGGTATCCAGACGAATTAATAACATAACAAAGAGCAAGTACTCCTATTAATAGCGTCACTAATCATGTTGTGCGCCACTCCATCGCGTATGATTATATTCGGCGTACGCGCATAAGTGCAACGTTCGCTCAAGATAGAACAACGCAGCTGTGGAGCCGTCATTGTGTAGACTTTTATGGAATGATGGAGAACAAAGGTTGTTGAATTGAAGGTACGTGCAGTGTTTGATAATTACCTTCATGAAGATAGTTGTTCTGTTAGTTTTAAAAGTGTATGTTTTGTATTTTTAGAGCACCTACCCATGTAATACTTTTGTCCCTACATTAGTTGAATATGTCCATTGTCCACGAAGTAGACATAATATTAAAACAATCGCCTTTAATCATAATGTGATCTCCAAGTTTCAGAGGCCCTTGAGGCGGTTTAGAAACTCTGACACTAGGGTGTGTGGGGTCATAAGACCTTACTGCTCACATGATAAAGAAGAAGAAGAAGAAGACATGTGATCTCGAGATATAGCAATGTAGGATTTATAGATTCATAAACTGCCGCTGTTTCATCCGCGTAGGTTTAGTACTTCCCGCGATTGCATCCCTAAATTACACAATATCTTTATTAATTATGATAAATGTGGGTTTCTGATGTATAAACTATATTACTGTAAAATTTCATCAAAATCCGTCTTGTAGTTTTTCCGTAAAAGAGTAACAAACATTCCAACCATCCATCCTCACAAATTTTTCTATTCACAATAGTAAGATTAGATACAGGATAGAGTTCCATATACGTTTTTTTTGTCGCTTTCACAAAACTACACACGTCGTAGTCAAAGTCATTTTTCAATTAGACCATTCAAAATACACTTTTGAACTACAAGAAAATCTGAATCTTGTTACCGCAGTCAAAAGGTACGCATTCGGTTAAATGGATTCGAGGTATCGTAGAGAGACAGTCGACAAAGATTTGCATGTTCTTACATATTCATAGATGTCTGATTAGTCAGAAAGGCCTGGGAGCACCACACAGCACTAGGAATAAATGCAAGTGTGCTTCTCGGAATAATTCGTATTACTATTCATTGGGTAGAGTGATAATTAGAGATTCATTGTAATTAAGTCGTTGACACCGTTAACAAATAATTGCAAGACAAAACTTCTTCAAAAAAGCTCTTTTTTTTAGCTCTGAAAACCCGATCAGTCATCAAATAACAGTAAAATTAGGTAATCAGTTGAGTTGGCAAATAATAAGTGACGTCACTACTATTGCCACTATAAGGGAGAATCAGAAAAATGTATAGTTCAACTCAATTTTTTTAAAATAATTTTTCCGTATTTATCTTCACTAACATAATCCATACGAGTATTATAAATGAGAAAGTAACTCTGTGGGTCTGTCTATCTGTCTATCTGTTACGCCTTCACGACGAAACCACTGAACTGATTTTGATCAAATTTGGTACGAGGTAAGTTTGAACCCCAAGAAAGCACATATATATACTACTTTTTATTATCCGGAATTTCATTTGCGTCCGTGATAACCGACATTTAGACGAAAAAATTCGCGAGCAAAAGCCATATGCCTAAATCTTTAAGAGTAGGTACCTATTTGCAAGGTACCTACACTACTAGTTTGATTTGTTGGAAAGTTAAAGCAGCTCCATAGATTCCCTGTTCTATTGAGTCAAGTGCCCATTATGATACATTCTTCAATTAGTCAGGGCAGCATATTGCCCACCGACGAACAAGCAACAAAACTACTAGGAACGCATATCTGTTAGATGCTTCGAGGAATAGCTCGCGACTTGGGTATTAATTGTATGGAATTACTAACACTTAAATTATAGGGAAGGTTCACTTAATTAAATTGAAGGTACAGACGACTATAAAACAAAGTATTTAAGAATGAAAAACTGACAAACAGCGCAAATCAATGGAAGTAGAAGGAAATGAGTACAATTTGGAAGATTTGAATGGGGGAGGGAAATAGAGTCACTGGCAAAGTGAGATAAAATTGATATCTGTCTGCCTTGTTGGTGTAGTGGTCGCAAAACGCGACCGCTGAGCATGAGGTCTTGGGTTCGATTCCCAGGTCAGGCAAAGTGTTATTGGGATTTTCCATCAGGAATTTTTCAGTAGCAGCCTCGGAGTCTAAATTAGTGCTCGGTTTGATGGCAATAGGCTCGCCCCCTATTACATGGGACTTAAACATAGCTGGCGAAATGTGGTTGTACTAATCGGTACACCTCTGCCTAACCCTTCGGGGATTACAGGCGTGATGTTATGTTATATTTTTTTGGAATCCATATTTTTTGTTTAAATTCTTGTTGTGATAAGGTTGCTCTAGTTTAGCATACTAATATAGAAAACAATAACTTAAATTGGCACTTACGTTAATTTTAATATAATACGTTCCAAACCATTCTAGACTTTAATAGCCAAAATATAAAATAAAATTTTGAAAACTTAAATAATACCCCAGTTAATGACACACATAAATTAGACCAAAACTGACAGTCAAGACCAAATTCAGTGTGGGTCGTTTGCAAATCTGGTATCTGGTATCGGTATCCGATCTTGGCATTATTATATTACACCCACTGCGGTACTTTTAAACGGCCGAGGCCATGAACATTTTTGGTTGCGGGAATTACAATTTTGGCATCGTCATTTTGAATTAGCGATATAAATGTCAGTTTATTTAATAAGACAGTGAAATATGGATATGGAATTAATAGTTCATAATTATATATATACTACTAGCTTTTGCCCGCGACTTCGTCCGCGTATATGTCGGTTATCGCGGACGCAGACGAAGTCGAAGTCGAATAAAAAGTAGCCTATGTCCTTTGTTGGGGTTCACACTTACCCTGTACCAAATTTCACACAAATCGGTTCAGTAGTTTAGGCGTGAAGAAAAGACAGACAGACAGAAAGACAGACAGACAGAGTTACTTTCGCATTTATAATATTAGTTAGGATATTGAGAAATATAAGGAATGGGACAAACCCGTCACACTATCTATTCCCAATTAACTCTTGAAAGCCAGAATCAACAGCAACGACCAAAAAAGAAGCGCTAAGGAAATGAAGTTCGCCGAGTCCCGGAGAAACGATTCAACTGTCTTGTATGCCGCAATGAAATAATCAGAGAAGAACAAAGCTCTTCAATCATATTATCATATAGCATAGCAGTCATAGAGCGAAAAATAGGTTAGATAGCCCTTTCCCAAATGACTATGATAGGTTAGATGATACCACCAATAAATTGACGTTCATTTTATGACCTGTCAAAACGCGATTCTCCCTTAAATTTTGTATAGCAAAAGACAACTGTGATGTCACTTTTGTACCGAATTAATAGACTATTTTTTAATTCTACAGCAATGAAAAATCAAATTTTATAGAATATTACAGCAATGCAGTATACTAATGTATAGAGCTACCCCTTGAATCGCCCTATCTATTGATGAAAACCGCATTCAACCCGTTATGTAGTTTAAATGATCTAAGCATACAGAAGCATATAGATTATCAGATTGAAACAATTAATTACATACATCACATTCATAATACTCTTGTTCATATTGTTCTCATAAACTTAATCTCGATAGTGTCCTTTTATATACAAAAAAATAATAGTAACACATTTTGTACATACACATTCCTTTAACACTTGCATTCAACGCTTAAGCGTGTGAAAGCTTTTAGCCTTCTATCCATACACAACAACGAGCAACTGTATTTTGCGGCATCGATTACTGCATTGCTTACTACATTCTTGAAAGTTATGCATACCTATGGCGCAAGGGAAGTGAGTTCTAAATATCTGGACATTTTAGTACGGCGACGATCCATCTGATGGTAGGTCGTCACCGCAATACAAGAAGCATTGCAGATGCTTGCCAGTTTGCTGTCTCAGAGACAAAGCTACTAGTTCTCATGTACCTTCTGAACACAGGAACGCAGCTTGTCAGCAAAATTGGTATACTGCAATGTAATTCTGGAAAAATCTCCCTCGTTGAATTTATGTGAAGTGAGCGGTTTATTTCTAGCATCAGCCAGTCGGTTCTGTAACAATGTCTTTCGATGAATATTAGGTCAAATAAGCTTGAGATGAGCTGTCGATCCTTGGCATTCATTGGGATGAAAGCTGAACTCAGGCTTACTTCCCCTTTTTTTGTTACGTGGTGGAAAATCTTGGTGGATGTCCCCGCCTTGGGGGACGGTGGTGTCTGCTCTTACTGACTAAAAACCACCCCGGTTTTTCCTGTCCATTCTTATGCTGGGGATCCCGGGAGCATACGCGCCTTCCATAATCCATGATAAAAGCTAAACTCAAGCTTAATTCCCCTTTTTTGTTACGGGGTTGAATATCCTCATGGATGTCCACCGCCCCACCGTAGGGGTCTTTCAGACTCTTACTGGCTAAAAACCATCCCTAACTAACTTCCTTTCCCTTACTTCACCAAAATTAATCGAGGATCGAGGATCTAGTACTTCAAGCAACTAGTTTTAACTCTTTGACAATTCAAAAGTACCTGTAAATGCTCTAATTAAAATAAATGCTTTGATTTTGACTTTGATCTTTACGCAATAGGCTGAGAGTAGGGTACATATCAGAATATCGAAAATCAAAATATCGAAAATCAAAATATCGAAAATCAAAATATCGAAAATCAAAATATCGAACGATCAAAACATCGAAAATCAAAATATCGAATGCTCATAATATGATCGAAAGATCATATAATCGAAAATCAAAATATCGTGATTTTTTACTTTTGGTCCCAGAAGTCCGACTTTGGGACATGAGGAGCGTAGGCCGAAGGCCGGCGGAGCTCCGACGACATGGCTGACGGGAGATAGGGCGGCAGCTTTTTTTTTTTTACCGCCCAGAGCGACCATCTGTTGAGCGTAAATTATGCCGGGGTCTATGAAACTGACGCAAGTTGCAAAAGGCGCCCCACGGTAAATATGTTAAGTATCACGAAAAACAAAATTTCGATATTTTGAACATTCGATATTTTGATTTTCGATAATATGATCTTTCGATCATATGAGCATTCGATATTTTGATTTTCGATATTTTGAGTTTCGATATTTTGATTTTCGACATTTTGATTTTCGATATTTTGATTTTCGATATTATGATACATTCGATATTTTGATTTTCGAGGTTTTGATTTTCGATATTTTGATTTTCGATATTTTGATTTTCGATATTCTGATATGTATCCTGAGAGTAATGTCTCTGACAGGCTCCTCATCAAAAAGTCTGCAGCCTAAAAGGTTCTTACTTAAATGACTTCTAGTCACAGTTCTGACGTCACACTTCTAGATAGGTTTATAGGCTAGGCTAGGCTATCTATGAATCGATCGAAAGGGAGCGACCGCCAACGCACGAATTTAAGTAATTGGGACAAACGCAATGGCTTTCAAGCGGAATTTGTTTGTGTTACGCAGTTTTTTACGATCGATTGATAATGTGCGATAATGAAAGTTTCGAGTGATTGAATCATGCGGATTTATTGTGATAAAGGAGCTTTATTGTGAGGATTATAAACATAGGACACTTTACTAGAATTTGAACTCATAACACATAAATATCACGCCGGTAATCCCCGAAGGGTTAGGCAGAGGTGTACTCATTAGTACGCCCACATTTCGCTCCAAGGCTGCTACTGAGATATTCCTAATTGAATGAATTATCCTTATAAATGATTGAATTTGAATTCATCACAGAAAATTACCATCTTGTCCACACTAACGCTTATTATAGTGCGATAGTAACTCTGTCTGTTTGTTTATTACCTCATAATGACAAAACCATTAAACCGATCATGATGAACTTAGACTAAAAAGTAGCTTAAAATGTAGGTAAAAACATAGGCTACTTTTTAATTCGCGACATTCCGCGATAACCGACATTTACGTGGACGAAATCGGGGCCAAAAGCTAGTCATTTTACCGCTTAAGATTTCGAAATCTTCCATCAGATTGTGGACATACCCTCGTTTTACTTAGCCCTTAATCTCTTACTTAGACAAGATTACCATCTTAACAACGCGTTCCCTTTGATAAGATAAGGTGACTAAGCAACATCCTTTACATTCCTAAAACCTTACACAAGTAACAAAGTACTAAACGGTTTATAAAGTCATTAAGTGAAAGTCAAAGTCAAAAACATTTATTTCAATTAGACCAGGCACTTTTGAATTGTCAAAGAGTCGGTCAGTTAGTCAGAAAGTTAAAGCTAGTTGCTCGTTCCAAAACGGAGGTAGGCCTCTATGGAGAAGAACGAGCAAGAAACTCCACGTTTATATCCAATAATAGCGTGTTACCAAGAACTCGTAAAGGAATGTATTTCTAGGGAATGTTCGAGATATCCCGATTTTTCGAGACATCACGGAACGATACGTTATCAATCCCGTTGTGGAATGGTTTCCCCTTTTTATCCGACTGCGCCAGAAGGAGGGTTATGTTTTTCGTGTGTATCTATGTATGTATATTACTTTGGTACGCTCTGTAGTGTAAACGGCTTGATGGATTTTTGTTTGAGAGGTAAAATTTGTTTTTTTGTTAGTTTGAAATCAAGAAGCAGTTAGTCAATTGAGTTGGCAAATCAGTGACGTCACAATTTACGATTTCCATACAAAATCTATAGGAAATTGCGTTTTGACAGCAAGTGTCAAATACCCAATTCTGAGAACTATGTTGGTTACCTTAGTTCTTCTTCTCGTCATTTCTAATTCGCTCTCACAATTATTGTCGACTAAAATATCAACAACCAAACACATCAGCTTTCTCGTTTGACATTTTGTCATATTAATTAGCGTTCAAGAAACTGGGAGGTAAGCAAGTATTCCACCGCAAATATTCCATGCTTAACTGGCGTCCAGCCAAACTTAATGGAGGCTAACTATTTAAGTTAACCCTATGCACTTGCACGGAGAATTTGCAAGTAAATGACGCTAACGGTGTGGTTTACAGTTAACGCGTTAACTATTGGAACCGTGATAAAACATGCGAAATGGGTCGTGTGGTTGTTGATAGCGGTTAGGGAATTTTGTAGTTGTATTATTTATTTATTTTTAGGAAAACTTACAGGTAAACAGATACAGTAAGTCAGGGATCACCAATTATTTTCGCTCGAGGTCCGTTTTATGAAATGAAATGATCATCGCGGTCCGAACAATATTTTATAGAAAATACATTTTATTAAACAAATATCATCATCATCTTCCTGCCCTTGTCCCATGTTACTTGGGATCGGCGCAACACGTTTTCCTCTTCCACTCCGTCCTGTCAGCCGTCATGCAATCACTGACTCCCTTCTTTCATATTTCTTTACACAATCCATCCATCTTTTCTTTGGTCATCCTCTTGCTCTCCATCCATCCACATTAATATTCATAACTCTCCTGGTCACATGCGTTTCATCCCTCCTCTTCACATGCCCATACCAAGACAAACGATTCCCTTTCAACTTTTCTGTTACTGGCGCCACTTTCAGATTTCCTCTTATGTACTCATTTGTGACCTGATCAATGAGAAAAATGACACACCGCGACGATTCGGGGATACATTTTATTAAATTACATACTCTCTAGTGCATGTTGCTGTGTGCTCGTGGTCCGCACAAAATGGGACGGCGGTCCAGATGCGGACCGCGGTCCGCCATTTGGTGACCCCTGCAGTAAGTGATAGATTATACAAAAATAAGGCCAATTATAAGTTTCCACGTGTAGTAAATATTATGTATTAATTTATTAAGCCAATCCGACTTGATTGCTCAAGTCGGATTGGCGTGGTGATCAATGCTCGTGCCTTTTCTGTATGAGAAGAGACGTTTGCCCTCCTGTGGAGCAATAATAGGCTGGTATTATTATTATATCTATATCTATACTAATAATATTAGGTATAAAGTGAAATATTTGTATTTTTGTATTTTTGAATGTTTGCAACGAATATACTCAAAAACTACTGGACCGTTTTCAAAAATTCTTTCACCATTAAAATGCTACATAATCCCTAAGTAACAAAGGCTATATTTATAAATAGAAATAATTAGGGATCCCTACACCCCGCCAGTTAAAAATATGTCACATGTAATAGGAGGGCAAGCTTATTGCCATCAACCGGGCACAAATCTAGACTCCGAGGCTGCAATTGAGAAATTCCTGATGGAAATCATTAAATTATACACATCAAAAAAGTCTAGGGATCAACATCCCTAACAAATGTTAGGGATGTTGATCCCTAGACTTTTTTGATGTGTGTATTAATTAATGAATTAATTATTTTAATTCCCTACCTACTGCATAAATAGCAATGGGACTAACTTAATGACACATTTATCTATGTACAGTCAACAAAACAGATAGATATGCAGGGTCGTCAGATATAGTTGAAGTTTTCTTAGAAACCGATGGATGTTTACAAATGTAATTTAATTTATAAAGTAGATAATAAACTAGTTCATTAATTAAGTTTAAATCGAAGACATGCATCGGTTTCTAAGAAAACTTCAATTATATATATGACGACCCTGCATACCGATCTCTTTTGTTGACTGTACATAATACAACAAGTAGGTCACTTATTTTGAGCCCCACTGCTCTATGAGCGTTATCTAAAAGTTTGATAACAAGCTTGATAAATCATACGTTTTGAAATGTAATGTATGCGCTCCGGTATTTAGGCAATATTTATGAACACTGCATTATAATGGCTTATTATGACAGTACCATTCCGGCTGGCAAAGTCCCACATAGCAACGGTCCGGCCGGAATCGTCTGAAGGAACGCGGAGTAATCCATCCGTTAGCTGCTAACACGCCGCCCGCAAGCCGTCACCTTTTTAGTTTGTCATTTAAAAATATATTTGAACGCGTACGGAATAAAGCACAAAAAAAAATTCGCTCTGTCGGAACCGTATTGTTATAAGGAGCGATTATATATTATTTAAGCTTATAGAGCTAAGGCATCTCTAAATGAGTAAAAATGTTCAAAGGAAAAACTTTTACCAGCGCCATTAAATGGCGCTGGTATATATTTGTAAAATATTATATATGTTTGTAAAATGCTCTATCTTTTTATAAGAAATTTTCTTATAAAAAGATAGAGCATTTTACAAACATATACTAGACTGGAATGGTAAACTGCTCTACATTAGAACAGATAATATTATTATGGAAATGAACTCCGATCAATAAATCAGTCAGCTGATGGTAGTCGCTTTAGTTTTAATGAAACAAACAATACTGCACTAATCAATTGACATACTTTTTATGAGCTGTGTAAACGCGATTCCCCTATAGATTATGTATGGGTACTGTGACGTCACTTATTTATTGTATTTAAAGTATTTAAAATCTAATTATACAGTTAACCACTTGCACGTTTTGGGTGACCATAGTCACAAAAAAAAATCTTGACACACACGTCATGGATACCACAGTTACAATTATGAGGGAAGCACGGAAACATGAATTACGGGTTGATTACGGGTTTTTCGTGTATAGGGCTATGGTTTTTAGTACAGAGGAATAGTTACAGATGGCTTTAAAACCAAGTGCGGTACATTATTCAACACTCTGAGGTTGGTACAACGACTTGAAGTCAAGTGTGTTTTCTGTGTGATTGCGGTGAACGTGTCGCTGTAATTATGTCGTAAGTGCTCTTGTTTTATTACTTATTTCTAAAAGTGTAATATATTACAATTTTCTAGACAATGTACACGTTACAATGGTATATAATAATCATACTCTTTTAATCTCCAACGTTGTTAAATTTAGCAAAAGAAGTGTTCGAGTGCCGTTTTTAGAGGTTACCGGTCGGTTTTTGGTTTGTTCACGGACTGTAGAAATGTTGTGCAACAGAAATGACGCCCTAATTTCATGAAATAAACTATCTAGAATAATAAATTACATACAAACAATCAATTACGTTCATATTTTTTAGCAGATTCAACGAAATGAGTAATACGATACGCACCGTTCAAGTGCCTGTGACTGTAGTAACCAATAACGTTTGTAAAAGTAAGGTTTGTGCAGACGAGCTTTTGGTGGAGAATTTTTGAGGCTAGCTGAACTCAAAAATTCGCACAATTTGGATGTGCATGGTAAACTTGTGCATCCTGGGCTGTTTTAGGGATTACCACAAACCCTAAATATAATGTTATTTTTATTTGTTATTTTGTATTTTACTTTTTATTACATATTGTTTTGTGACTTTCCTCTTTTATTTCTTCTTCTACCAATACCTACCCTACCGTACCCTACCCCTACAAATACCCCTACCCTACCTCTACCTCTACCCTACCCTACATCTACCCTAATCTACCTCTACTCTACCCTACCCTACCTCTACTCTACCCTACCCTACCTCTACCCTACCCTACCCTACCTCTACCCTACCCAACCTCTACCCTACCCTACCTCTACCCTACCTCTACCCCACCCTACCTCTACCCTACCCTACCTCTACCTTACCCTACCTCTACCCTACCCTATTATATATATATATATATATATAAACTGGGAGTCGGGGCCGCGGTAGGCCACGAAGGAGATGCCGGGACGAACTGGAGGGATGAGGGAAGGAGTGGAGGGAGGCCTTTGCCCAGGAGTGGGACAGAATAGGCTAGCTAAAAAAAATAAAACAAAGTAATAATAAATAAAAATGTATTTATTTCTTATTAAAATAATAATAATAATAATAATCATTTATTATTATTATTATTATTATATATTTATTAAAAAGGGGCACATTTACAGTAAAATATATTGACAATTAAAAATAGAGCACAGCAAATAAAACAATATTAAAAACAAAAACACGAAGTACAATAATTATTAAGTATAGTCAAAAATAAAACGCCCGTCTGCACAGTCCCGGGCGGCCATATTGCTTTTTTTCTCGAGTATCGAAGGTCGTCCGACCTCCGGTACTTGAGACTCGAGGACTCTGATTTGAAAAATTTATTTTAAATACTTCTCATGAATGTAATTTAGATCTTTTGCTATCATCTTGAAGGAAATATAGTCTACTTTATTTACATATTTTTATAACTGATAAAGGTAGCTTAATTTAATTACGAAAAATAAAATTGCCGTGAAATCAGAAAAAAATAATTACTTTTTTAAATTTAACATTTTTTTTAAATATGTACATGTAGGTTTGAAGCATATATTTTTATTTAAGTTTATTCTCTATACTCTAACGTAATCAATGTTAATTTTTATTTTAAAATTGCTCTAATACTTTTCTTTTGGCAAACGTTTTTATCGGGGACGACCGCGGCGTTATGCGGTGGTGCGATTGCGCGGTGGCATCGCGACGTAAGACCCACATGACAACTCGCGAGCGTCGACGTGCAAGTGGTTAATTGAATTTATCGGGTTTTCAGTGCTAAAATAAAGTTTTTTTTAAAGTTGTGTCTTGATTTATTCTTATAGTGTAAATGCCTCTTCTCATGCAGAGAAGGCATGAGCTTTGTTCACCACGCTTGCTCAAGGCGGATTAGCTATTCTACTTATATTAAGACTATAGTCTTATAGAAAGATTATATACTTAATAAAGACTTATATTAAGTAAGTATAAGTCCAGATTTCCTCACGATGTTTTTTCTTCACCGTCGTCAGTGAAGTCCAAGGTAAACATAAAAAGGTTAATGGTATCTATGCCTATATTTACCTATATTGATCCAGGCTTAAAGCTGCGTCTACGCTAGGAGAGCCGAGCACGAACGGAACACGAGCGGAGCACGAGCCGAACACAATTCGTCTAGTGTGTACCGACTTACAAGCCTCGAACGAGCGCGCTGCGAGCATTTCGTTCGTGCTCGGCTGCGTTCCGCCTGATGTCGGTTTTTTGACGAACACAAAGGGATTTGCTTCGCGCTTGAGGACAGTGATCGTTGTAGGTTCGTTGTACGTCCACACTTGACGCCGCGAAGGACGAAGCGAGAACGGCTCAGCTTGTGCTTCGCTCGTGCTCGGTTCGTCTAGCGTAGACCCGCCTTAAAACAACAATGTCAATTTCAACACTTACCTACGTAGGACAAGAACTTGATAGCTTTTAGTGATATCAATCTGCTTTTAAAACTACACTACCCTGTATTAAACGATCCACTTAAGATAAACCTTACCTTTTTCTACTCATTAAGAAAATAAACCTTCTTTTTTTTTCATTCAGAACATTTAATTTCTATACTAGACTTCGTCTTCATCTTCGTATTACCCAGTTACTGGGTTGTGGAGGTCAGATAGGCAGTCGCTCCATGTAAAATACTGGTACTCAGTTGCATCCGGTTGGACTGGAAGCCGACCCCAACATCGTTGGGAAAAGGCTAGGCAGATGATGACTAGACTTCGTCTGGATGTAAGTCAAATATACCATAAATCATTCTTTGATATTATAGGCAATAGTGTAGCTTTGTAACAGTGAAAGAGTTTTTGTAATCGGACCCAGCACTACTAGAGATTACCTCGTACAAAAGAAGAAAAAAACCTCTTTATAATATTAGTATATACTTAGATGACTGAATAACATTCATCACATCATTTAAAAATGGAATAGCATTTTCATTATATCAAAACGATTTATCGAATATTCCAGAACAACCAATTGCCAATTTTAAGTAGACAATAAAAAAGTCGTAAATTCCAATAAACAATTCGCTGATGTTACCTACTCGAATTACCGCATTATGCATAAGAAGCAATACATTAGGCTGTGGATACATTTATCAATAGTAACAACTAGGGCATCGGGTCAGAGCTTTGTTTGTATGGCGTATGCCTAATTGACGACACTGTCGGCTATCGAACCGTTGAACTGGAACAATTATGTAATAAAACATAGGTAAAAAAATATATGTAAAGGAAAAGGTGGATGGATTCCATTAGGGTTCGGAGATATCGCTAACACAGACTCAGATTTTGAATATTATAAAAGAAAGGTTGACTTAACATTTTAGTAAACTAGATTTTGCCCGGGACTTCGTCCGTAAATGACCTCCGTTTCATCCCCTTAGGGGGGGGGGGGGGGGATTTTAGAAAATCCTTTCTTAGCCGAAGTCTACTAACTATTAAACTACCTCCCCGGTAAATTTCATCTTTATACGTCAAGCGGTTTTTGATATTTCCTGAGTTAGTGACCTTTCGCTTGTATATGTTCCTATATTAAGATTAAAAATAAAGAAAAAAAAATGCTTTAAATTGCATTTCCATTTAGAAAATCGACTCGGGTCCAATACTTTCACGCTAGAACGAAAAGAAATTAAGAAGTCTTGCGTACCTACACCTATAATTGCATTGGGTTGAGATAATGCTTAATGCGAAGTCAATTTGATATTAACTACACAGGTAATAGAGACCCAATAAAAACCATTCGCAAAAAAAAAACAGCAATCTTGCGTTTATCGATCGCATTGTCGTGATATAGATATCTAACGTCCAAGATAAGACGACCGGCAATGATGTTAACGTGAGAATATATCGGGGGATAGTACGACAAGTTAGCTGGCACATTTTCTACTATAAATAATATTTGTAGATAGCAAAACCAAAAGCACAGCTGAAATCCTAAGACCATGCTTTCGGTACCAACAATAGACAGATCTATGGCGTGTGTTAGGGTTCATGGAAAAAGGATTTGTTTTATCTAGCTAGACTCTATTAAGCTCATTTCAGACTACGCTATACTATTCTGCTATATAGTACAATATTCAAAGAAACATAGTACATATATACTTATAGTATAGAGAAGCGTGAACGTGTCCATAACAATGTATGGTGCGCAATATTGTTGTGCTATGAGCTATCTACACTAATATTATAAAGAGGAAAACTTTGTATTTTTGTTTGTTTGTAATGGATAAACTCAAAAACTACTGGACCGATTTTAAAAATTCTTTCATCATTAGAAAGCTACATTATCTGCGAGTAACATAGGTTATATTTTATTTTAGAAAAAATAGGAATCCGTAAGAAAAATCACGCGAACGAAGTCGCGGGAAAAGTGCTAGTATACTATATAATTATGCTATTATATTATAGCGTAGTCTGAAAGCGGCTTAAGTTGTATAATATACTCTTTCTCTCTCTCACACAGTAAAAGGACATTCAGAAGATTTTATTGCCCTATTTAAAATTATTTAAAAGCAACTAATTTTCCCGACTGAATTTCGGCCACGGCGGCTCAAGACAGACCGGCCAAATACACCGGAAGATATTGTAATGCTCACTCTCATTGTCCGATAGGACGGCAATTCGACACGATCGGAGAGAGATCAGTCGTAGGACCAACGGCTTTAAGTGCTTTCCGAGAGACGGGGGTGTCACACAACCAATTTCCACACTCCAGACTGCTACTGAGAAATTCCTAATGGAGTTTGCCCGATCTGCAGGACCTTTTTTTTTAGGTGGTAAAAATCATAAAATGACTCCTTCCGCCCTGGGTGGGGCAGAAGGGACTGTCAGACTTTTACTGACTAAAAAACCACCCTGTTCCTTCTGTAGCCCTTTGCGTTCCGGGGCCACGGTATCCTGTTAAGACGCCACGAGACCAACAAGGCAGTCGAAACAACTAAAAACATCATGACCGAAGACTTATAAATAGCGAATTCACCTAGATAATTGAACAGGTCGATTCTAAATATTGAATGTCTGATAATAAACTGCAGACGATAAACCTTTGAACCATGGCTTCGTCTGTGAAGACAGACGGTTCAATTATGCATCAGATATATCTAAAAGCTGTTTCCTGCGACTTCATTTGTGTGGTTTTTATCCCATGTTAAGTTGCGTCTTCGGCTACTGCTCCGCTCCCGTATGTCGTAGCGTGATGTAATTTAGCATATACTATTCCTCATGAATCTGGCTATTATACACAAAAAGATTTTTTCCAATAAATACGTCTGGTAGTTATAGAAATAAGCACGTTTAAACAAACAAACAAAAAAGAACTCTTCAACTTTATTATATAATAGTAGAGATTACTTGCATGGTGACTTAAGCTGCATTTAAATAGCTATTTTGCAGTTTAAGTAGAGACACTTACACATACATTTACTTTTATTATATTTTGCTCTTTGAACGTGCAGGACTTGTTACTTTGTTCTCACATTGTACTTGTAGATCCAACATCAATAAAATTATGATGATGTAACCAAAATTTTGTAATCTTATATGTTTGTTACTCAATCACGCCGAAACGGCTGAACGGATCTGGATGAAATTTGGCAAAGAGATAGATTATAGTCTGGAATAGCAAATAGACTACTTTTTATCCCGAATTTTTTTACTGTTCCCGTGAGATAATACATTAACTTTAACGGACAAAGTTGCGGGTAGAATCTAGTATTTTATTAAATTTCAAAGTTTGTTCATGTAGTTTCTTGCTCGTTCTTCTCTATCGAAGCATACTGTTTTGAACGAGCATCTAGATTTAGCTTTCTGACCGACTGACTCTAAAAATGGGTACACTGCATGTTTATATCAATTTGCGTAGGCTGTTGCACAAGTATGTACTAAGCTTTATAAGGCCGATAGTTCTGACTAAACGACAGAAGCCATACAAGCTAATAATATTTACTGGTAAAACAGACACACTATTATCCCCATAATAGCCACGATTGACGTCATCAAGTCATCAAGTACATTATAAGAGCAAGTACCATAGAGTATGGAATAAACCGAAACATTTGTATTCTGTGGTTCCAGTCGCTGAGTGTAATAATAATCGTCATCGTCGAGGTCAAGGTTCGCATCCCGGCTAGCGTTCGCCGAACTCTTAGTTGTGCCACAGATGATAAGAGTAGAAAAAAGGGTCAGTGGATATAATTATTTGAAAATTAGTTTTACTCCTTATGATTGTTTGCTGTTAAAAGATACGCCCTAAAACAAAAAAAAAAGAATATTATGACAACTTGAGTACTTCCATTTTTTTCTTTCGTTAGTTAAAAATATATTTATGAATACAGAATTGTGTAAATAAATAAGTATTTCAATGTAATTTCACGTTTTTTTTGTAACTTTTCTTTTTTCGACTTTGTTACCTATACATATGTAGAGAATTGCATAATGAGCTATGTGTTAATATCATATCCTTATATGTTTTGGTTTATTAGTCTTTAAGATTTTTGTAAAATAAATGAGATAGTCATCATCATCATATCAGCCAAACGACGTTCACTGCTGGACATAGGCCTTCCCTAAAGATAGCCACAATGACCGGTCCTGCGCAGCTCGCATAAAGCAGTAAAAAATAATTACTTAAGAGTGGGCAGTAAGCAAAATTACCAATCTTTTTTTTTATTTTACATTAACAATTCTAGATAGCTAGGCTTAAAATACAAATGTATGAAAACTACATATTATATTTTCGAGGGTTCTCATTGATCAAAAGCATAAAATAATAACATTTTCTCGATAGAAAAACATCACGAAGTAGCCTCTAATTTTTTGTTTTTTTTCGATTTATACACGATATTATAATTACCTACTAATATGACGAAAATTTGATAATTAGTTATATTTATACATGAGTGAGGGTTTTGTTTGCGCATTTTAGGTAATTCCTTTTATTTTTGGAGTTATTACGATAAAAAACTTAAAACAGGGCGCGCGGGTGAATTATAAAAGTTTGCTGGCTTTTGGCGCGCCCTTAAAATCTAGACACCAACTTGAACTTAGTCTGGTAAGATTCGAGTAAACGACGTCTATACGATGTTTGAGTAAGTTATATCACGAACTGAGCACGTAACAAATATTTTCTTATGTCATCATCAAGTAAATAACCTCTTGACTGTCAAGGACAGCCTTTACTTGTTCAAAAACTAAAATCACAGATCGTAAATTATCTTTTCTAGTCTTTTAATTTTCTCAGTACCTATTCTTTCTTATTGGGGGATTTCATAAAACTTTGAACCCTCATATATTAAAATCCCTTATTACCATTACAAATAATGATACTGTATGTAGAAACTATAACAGGTGGAAAGGAAACGACATCGACGAGGTTTGAAAAAATTAGAACACACGGCAAAAAAAAGTATAGTCGGTTAAAAAAAAATCTGCTGTTCCATATAGGTATTTTGATCGTAAAACTGTACATAATAATAATAAAAAAACAACAAACAACAATACAACAACAACAACAACATTGTTTCTAACAGACTTATTTATTTTCAAATCTTCAAGTTATCTAAACAGTTACTTAACAAATTTTGGCCTACTGCAGATATTATCTTACTCTGTGGTTCCGGTGGTTTAAAAAAAAAAGTTCGTTGTTGATTCACGAAGCGTCAGCTGCCATTGGTCTGTTTGTTTTATTTATGATATCGTTTAAACTAACGATTTTTTAAAAGAGTAAGCTCATTTGTGTTAATTCTTTAGTAATATTATTGGCATCTTAGGAACGACTGGCATGTTAGTCTTTTCCTCAATAAATGGAGTATTTTTCCTTATGAATGCCTATCTTAATATATATAAATTACGCGTTACGTTGTTTGTCCGGGATGGACTCCTAAACTAGTCAACCATTTTTTTATGAAATATAGGATTGTTTTTATCTCGATTATTGACCTCAAAATCTTTACTTACTTCAAGTCACAACAACGCGTGGTCCAGTCAGCTAGTTTATAATATATAAGAACAAACTTAATGTTAATTCTAATAAAAACAAATATAATTATCTATCTAATATTCTAATATTTCGTAATAAAAATAAAACTATCAATAATTATGATTCATAAGATAAGGTTCCACTGAAAGATCGATAAAGATAAAAAGTGATAAATAATAAAGCAAAACGTTGCTGTGTTGTTGAAATACAGTTACCGGATTACGGCCAAATTACTGTATTAAAACAGTAATTTTAAAAGCACAAATAAGAAGGTTATTCAGGTCATAATACGCAGCTTAGCTTGTAGCTCAAAGTTTGTACCTAAATAAAAAAATATACGAGCATATATTATTATTATAATCAAGTTACTTACTTGCATCTGCAGAAGCCTGGAACCACCGTTTTTCTCCATTTTACAAAATTTTGGCGGCACACAAATATAACAAAATACCAATTAAACTGGAAGACAACCAAAAATTTCAACAATTCGATGTGTCAACGTATTGAAACGATGTAAAAAAATTGATAAATATTACACGCGATTTTTGTATTGTTGTAAAATCACCATCACAAAATTTGACACAAAAATGTCAAATATATTATTATTTATGTCCATCAACGTCGAGCTTTCGCGCGCAGTTCGAAATTGGAATGCGTTTATGGTTTAACTTTTTAAATTAATCGGCGCGTTCTCAGTAGATTTATTTAATCGCAATACCGATCAAACGAGTCAGCGGTCGCCAAGCGACTCAGCTGTTATGAAGCGGCGAGGCAAATTAGCGAGAGATGGCGGGGACGGGGAGCGAGCAGCCTGCATGACTACTCGCTGAGTAATCGACTGGCTGCACCTACACGCCCTGTGAACCGACAACAATACGTTTGCCGCTACGATAACTCCATCCACCTTTTTTCACAGCCACATAAAGACTATTTTCCACTGACACTCACATTTGTCTGCAAAAGAGTTTGTATTTCGCCGCCGATAGACAAATTATTGTTTACGTTTGAAGCAAAGGAAAATGTTTTTTATTACTTGCCGGTAAAAGTTTTGTGAGTCGAATTGAATATCCAGTCAAATGACATAAACGTTGAAGAAATTCGCGAGCCCGCAGCCAAATTCAGTGAAAGCGTTATCATAAGCCACTCGGGGCGTTAACCTGGTGGTAGTGTCAGGGTAATTATAGGGGATAACATGAAATGCCAGCTTCACATCGCTTTGAAGCGCGCAGTTCATGCAAGAGAACTGGACCATCTGTTCCATAAAATATTGATTAAAAGACTTAATAAGCTTTTTTTATCATTTGGAGAATGTTTATCTTATTACTTACTACTAATAAATGCGAAAGTATGGATGGAAGTTCGTTACTCAATCACGCCAAAACGGCTGAATGGATTTGGATGAAATTTGGCGCAGAGATAGATTATAGTCTGGAATAGCATATAGGCTACTTTTAAATCTGGAAAAATGTCAGCTTTGACGTGTACGAAGTTGCGGGCAGAAACTAGTGTTAAACAATTTGGTAGGGTTGATTTTTTTTATGCCGAGTGTTATTGCAACTGTTCATTATTTATGCAGGTATGGAGTCATTCATTTTGTCACAACAAAAGTTAAGTACCTTTTATTCATGAACCAGAGACAGTACAGAGAGCGAATATGTTCTTTTTACAACGGATATACAATTTAGATAGACAGTCTTCAGACATCTCGTGTAAGTGCGTGTGCGTCCATGATAAATCGCAGTGCACACTTGTTTGAGTTAATCCTGTAAATAAAGACAACCGGATACAAAGAATGATAACATCTTACTCTCGTCCCACTTCGAAGAAACGAAATGGTTTCATACTTTTTACTCATTTTTATGAATGCTTGCTTTTACTTGCGCCTTTTTTGGTGTTGTTATGTTGGCTGCTTGAACTACATTTTTAAACTTGATATTTTGTGTTGCGATGGCTAAGGTGCCAGCCCCTCATGCATGAGTTTGTTGTTTCAAATTCGGGCAAGTACCAATGTGACTTGTTCAATTCTTATGTACTTTGAAAAGTTTATCTTGGACACCACTGATATCGGTGAAGGAAAACATCATTAGGAAACCTGGACTTGTAATTAATACTCGTATAGATCTGGAATCCCCAATCCACTTTGAGCAAGCGTGGTGATCAATGCTCGTGCCTTCTCTGTATGTAGAGGCCTTTGCCCTGCAATGGGACAGTAAAATGCTGCTATTATTATGTTTAGTTTTAAGAGGTATCTTTAAGAATTTATTGAATACTCAAATAACCATGGTTTTGATCAAAAATGCTTACCAGTTTTATGTTGTTATATTTTTACAGTTGCTTATGTTTTCAACAAACGTGATTTAATAAGTATGCTACGCATCAATCCAATGGATTATGTGCATGTCTTGGATCGATAAGTATCATTAATTCACCTTTTTACTTCAGTAAGTAGCTACTTCTTTTTAGCAGATGTCAAACTAATTATATCTATCATGGGCTTTGTCAACTTCGCATAGGCCTTCGACTGCATAAAGTGGAGCTATTTCTGGGAAATGTTGAACAAATAAAAGTAATTTTAAGAATTTGGTATAGTATTTAAGATACGTTTTCTACATAAATGCCTTATACCATCAAATAACTATCAAACATATAGTACACTTGACTTTCATTTAGGGTGTACCTCAAGGGAGCATTCCGTGACCTGTGTTCTTTAAAACATTCGTATGTGTTAGCATCATCGTTTGTGCAATGAAGGCTTTATGAAAATTAGGTTAACAAAAGAAATGAAACACCAAAATTCACCATACGGTTATTTTATTAAAAAAATTACATACAAACATTCATAATCTGTGATTGAACGTCACTATCATACAGTTCATACAACACACGACGTCGATCTAACTACGCACGCGCTATATTTATTTGTCCATTTCGTAGCGAAACACCGCTATCCTCTACTGTGTTAAAATTTGAGGGGTCATCACTGGTAGGTATTATTGGCAGAAGTCATGTTTGATGCTGTTCAGGGCTAGATTTCAGAGGATGGTTATTTAAAGGTACGACAAAGGTAGATAATAATCTGACATAACCCTCCACTCTCCCCAGATGAAGACTATCCTTGAAGATCTAAAAACAAGGTACTGACACGAAATATGGCAAGGTCTAACTGATATTCAAGTTTCTCTAAAGTTTTTTGGAATAAAATTCTTTATCACACGTTATACTACAGTACTGGGTTGTGGAGGTCAGATAGGCAGTCGCTCCATATAAAATACTGGTACTCAGCTGCATCCGGTTAGACTGGAAGCCGACCCCAACATACTTGGGAAAAGGCTAGGCAGATACAGATACAGTCACTTGACAAATGAGAGAGAAGCTGAAAATATAACTTCGGCTGTCACGACAGTTTTGCTATAGTACGTTTTTCATCAATTTACGACCTGGCTTGCCAGTTACTGTTGCCACCCAGTCAAGACAAAGTCAAAGCACTGATTTCAATTAGACCATTTACAGGCATTTTTGAATTGTCAAAGAGTCAGTCAGTTAGTCAGAAAGTTGAAGCTCGCTTGCCAGTAATTGCTCGTTACAAAACGGAGGTAGGTTTTTATGGCGAACAAATTCCATCCATACTCCAGTTTCTTGTCCAATCAGTCAACTGCTTTTTTATATCTTTATCTGTTACTTTAATGGATTCCAAATGCATTAAGACTTTCTTTCATAGATAAAGATTAATGAGATCCAAAACTAAGCTAATAAATAAAACTTGATTTTTTAAGTACTCACACAGATTAGTTTGTAAAGACAGCGTTTTAAGGTAAACACTACAGCATCTTATGCGGTTGTAATAGGAGCGATTTTACAACAAAAAGGTATAGTCTGATGTGTTAGCGACTGTACCTAATGAGTAGGTAACGGGTAAGTGCCAAGTATGTGTGTCACGTTGCGGTCAGCACCTTGTTTGATCATTTATGTAAATGTCAATATTATCCATCATTGGTCTAACGTTACTCCTGTTTTGTCACTTCAACTAGTGTTTGATACAATTATAATGGCAAATGACTGCCCCGTTGGTTTCGTGGTCGCAAATACGACTACCTACTGAGCGTAGGGTCCTGTGTACAATTCCTAAGTAGGGCAAAAAGCGTCGGGTTTTTCCATAAGGAATTTCTCTGTAGTATGGAAGTTGGTGGTATAACACCCCCGTGCCACGGAAAGCACGAAAAGCAGTTGCTGAGATCTCTCTCCGGTCGTGTCGGATTGCTGTCCCATTAGACTATGAGAGTTAGGGGAGGGGAAGTGCACCTGTGTTTGCGCACACACTTTATGTACTTGGCTAAGTCTCTATTGAGATTGGTCTCCGTGACCAAAATCTGTCTGGAGAATACACCTATACAATAATAATACCAGTGATGTCATAAACAAAATTCTTATTGTCTGCACAAATAACAGGGTTTAAGGAAAATTCAAAATTGGAACTTTATTTTTCTTTCTCTTCATCAGTCAGATTCTATATTAGACCATAGACATTCACTTAACTGTCTTCCTCTTATTATATCTCTCTCTTTTCAATTGACAAAAATCGATTCTCACAATTGACTAAAACGATTTTTATGAAGTGTGAAGCAGGCAGTCGCTTCTTTGTAAGTTATAATTATTATCATAATATAACATCTCGCTTGCTTTCCCGATGGGGTTAGGCAGAGTACCTATGGTGCCCACATTCCTGGTTAAAGCAAAATAATCCTTATTGCGTCTGCGACATTATCATGGATTCAAAATTTATAAGACACATTGGGCTAGGTATACTTGAATTAAGATTAATAACTGATAACGAAAAGAAAAATTGGCCGTCACTGGACGTCCGGTAGATGTGAAACATCTCAATGAATATTCGAAATTCTTGCGCGCACATAGTACTTATACGCATGCGTACACACAAGGAAGACGAGAGCGGTGGCGTTGTGAGGGCATGGCGTCGTCATGCCGTTTTCCGTCACGGCATTCGAGTCCGTTTTACTGCCAAGGCACGCCAATAGATGTTCCATATCAAAATAAAGGCAAGTAGGTACTTGTGCAGACAATTTCACAAAACAATATTTTTTCATCAAAAAGGTTAAGCGCTCCGAAATAAGTTTTACAATACTACTTACAAATAACATGAATGAACGAACACATTTAGAGGATTCCACTTCGAAATCAAACATGCAAGCTTCTCATACAAAAATATCTCATAATTATATTACTAGACGTTTGAATAACGCCTTATTGCTGTCTAATATCCATTAATTTTACAAATAATTTGTATATTTTACCAAATAAAATATAATTTCTAGTGTGTGTTTTAACATCAGATAAGTGTTCGTGAATTTGTTGTTTTACGTGTACAAAACATCGACTTAATTAATTGCATTTATCGTAAACCGCAAAATTAAAAATACAATAATTCTCAGACCTATTTAATATAGGTCGAAAGTAACCATAACGCGTTATAATAATTCTTTGTTCGATCTTCAAGTTGGGTTAAAACAAGCACAACAAAAAAACGAATTGCATACAGCGTTCCTTTTTCAAATTAATTGTACTTACTAAACTCTTTTGTTAGTAAAACACTTGTAAAACACAATATAAAAACTAATATCCATGAAAAACTATTAAAAAAAAATTATTTGACCTCTGCTAAAATATTAAAAAAAAAGTAAATTGCGGTACAGACCAGCTATTATTATATCTTAACGTCTAATTAATTATTCTAATTTACATTCGTATAATACAATAAATTGGCTACGACATCTATTGCTACATTGCAAGACCACAAATTAATTTTTAAATTTTGTTGCAACATTTCCCGCCATCTTTAAAAATTTTGTTTGAATTTTGACATAAAGGTCATAGATTAGGCATGTTATGTAGATATGACAGTTTATTACTTGAATTTTGGGCTTCGGAAAAAATGATCGTCAGCTCTAATATCGTTACTATTTAATTCAGTAATCCAGTTGTTACAACGTTGGTACGGGATGATAGTTTTGTTTTATTTAATAGATTATTTGGTCTTTAAGATTTCCACCGCCAAAGAAACTTTTTCAAATTAAAATATTCTTCTTCATCTTTTTTCTTGTTAGTCACTTGTGAGTTGTGACTACCAATGTGACTTTTCTATTTCATATGTGCTTTTCTAAGATTATCTTGGACATCACTGACATCGGTGAAGGAAACCTGGACTTAACAGATTTTGTAGCAGTAACATCTTGCAATGTAGCGTTCGCGGGGCGAGGGACATTAAATCGCGTTTACCATGCCTAGGGTTACACACAACACAGGTATTAGGTAAATAACGTTAGGCAGTCTTTGGGTAGGTCGGAAGATTTTATAGCTTCTAGATATTTTCATTAAATAATTGTACTAAATACCACACACCTAACTATACCGACAATATCCCAAATTTTTTAGTAAATAGTTCTTTTAAAAACGATGTTATTATTTTAAAAGACCTTTACGTTATATTTCGTCCAGTTAGGTAATGTTCTACCGACCACGTTAACTAATGCTAACATCAACTTAATGCTAAAATTCTTTATTTACGAATTCAATGAGTAAATATACTTTCTCAATTCGTAATTGGTGTCATCAGGGGACAAGCATTGAATGTACTTATCCTATGTGTTAAGGCAAATGCAATCCAAGGCAACCCGTGAAATTCCAATATTGAAAATATGATTTCCTGGCTACCTTAGAGCATCCACCTTAAATATATATTATTCTCAAGTAACTCTCATTTTGTGCGACTTTATGTATTTAGTGAACATGAAAAAGTTTTCAATAAAGCAGAATAATGTGTACCCTGATTTGTGTAATCACATAAAACCCTCGAAAACTTCTTCTGTCATTTACCAAATTTAATAAAAAAGGCATTATATCCAAATTTGCTTTTCTTTAACATCTTCAATAATCCCTCAAAATGCGTTATGTATAAGAAATGGGGAAAACAATCAACGTTACAGTTTATCAAATATCAAAGAGAAGACAGTATCAAACGTTTCGTAAATAATATTGTATTTAAATAAATATCGCTCTGAGAGATCGAGATTTAGTGCTAACCTACATCTATGAACATCCTATGGCTTTATCAATAGGCCGAACTTCAAGAATTTGGAAATCTAAAATATTTCATGGCTACACACATCTTTTCTATGACAACATGCAATATTTCTATAGAGCACATCTATTTAATGCATTATAAGGTAATTGTGTATGCCCATTCACGACATATCGACTGACGACATTGCGATAAGCAATTTATTTATTCTTGTTGAATATAGTTCGTCTTTATGTCAAAATGTTAATAAATTAAAGTAAATGTATTGGTTAGGTACCTATTTCCAGTAGGTATTTATGGCAGTCGATCAGAAGAGTCACTTCTGTTATAATATTATTTTTGATCTTTGAGTAAGCATCCACAATTATTATTATTTTTCTTTTTAAATTTCGAACAAGACATTTAAAAATTAAAAGTAAGTAAATAAAAGATTACACTTTCCTTGAATATTATTTGTTTTCCAAAATTCATAAGACTGTGACAATTTTATTTCAATAAATTGGCACATATTTTTTTGTGACCAGCACATTTAGGTATCAGACGTAATATATGTATAATATTCAATTAAAAATAACACAAAAAATATATTTGGCATCGATCACTATTTTGTCACTTCGTGAAATGTTTTACATTTTATAAATGAAAATACTGTTTACAGTATATTTCCATCAAGGACACTAATACAAAAAAGATTAAATCATAAACAACTCTTTGTTATTTTTTAAATGCTCTTCCAATAAGTTGCCCTTACAAAATAATATTACATTGCTTTATTTGAAGCTAAAATTTTATGTTAAACATGACCAGCATATTATTATAACACGAAAAACAGATTTTTTTTCTGAATTAGTGCCCTAATATGGAACATTGTCAAAATCCGCGAAAAAGACACGCTGTTCCAGTGCAAAGACTGACATTTTCGCTCTTCCAAAAATTCTTGTAAATCTTAGCCAATCAACCAACGATCGCATTCCAATCTCAGTCAGAATCTGTCAAAAATGTGTTTATTTACTTATATTTCTGACATTAATTGTCGCTGAGATGAGATTGCGACTATATTTTGAACGCTTTCACTATGTGGATTTAGCCGTTTGGCTAGGCCCACGAGGTCGCAATGGCGGTGCAACGTGATTTGAATACTAAATGATTTCCAAAGTCGTATGTTTTACACATTCATGGGTTTAACAACAACGCAACGCAACGCAGCGCCCGTAGGTCAAAAAGGAAAGATTTATTTTGGGCTCCTATTGTCTTTAAACTCAGAACAGCGTGTCTATTCCCTAGACAATGACATGAAGGTTTTACATCATGAAGTCTCCGCAGTCGACGCCGAAATCCCAGTCGTCAGAGGTGCCAGTGTCATCGTACTCGGCCAGAGCCTGCTCGTAGACCGAGGCCTCGTATGCCGTGACCCCATCAAGCATGGAGCAGGCTTGAGACACGTTGGTGTGGTGCATAATCGGCATCGCGTGGAGGGCAAAGTCCTCGCCTTCTTGGGACCAGGTGAGACCTGAAAAAGGTTTGTAACATTCGTTATGAATTAGGCTTTAAAAAAGTGGTTAATGTCAAAATCACTTTGATGGTTTGCCATGGACACAGGGGTCATATGTTCACGATACATTGTCAATATAAAAGACTTTTGGGTTTAGAATTGTACCTTATACCTATAGCATTAGGCATATAGGTTCAATCCTTAGATTTTAAAGCAATGTTCTTAATTCAATTCAATATTTACATATCAAAAGGCTTCCATATGTTTCAGTCAGCAAAACTCGGATTTTTACACAACTAATTTTTATTTACATCTTTAATAATGATTATCAGCCTGAGCCGCAAGCGTGGCCGGGTTTAGATAGATTTATATAAAATCGAAATAAAATCTTGCATTGGGAATTCAAATTCTGCTGTCGTCATGATGAGACTGCGTTACAAAAGCAACCTGAACAGTAGAATATAATACAAATACTCACGTCCACTCCAAACTCCATTAGGCAAGGTGACCCACCCCCAGCCTTGTCCCCAGGCTAGCTGGTGGTCAAGCTGTCCCGCTAGCGGCACCTGGCGCTTGATGACGGCGACGAGGCCACGACCGTCCAGAGCGCCTACAGCGCTGCGAGCGTTCCTGTTGTACATCTCTGATGAAGTCGCTGCTGGAACCAACAAGGGTAGGGTCTATAGATCATGTACAGGTATCTATGAATGTCAAGGTCATGTGGACCAACGAGTGGACGAAATTCGCGGGAATCCGCTGGTTTGAGAAAGCATTGCATCGATGTTTGGGGATAGTCTTCACCAATATTTCGGGTAAATGATGATTTTGCTACATAATCTAGAACCAAGTATTTAAAAGCCTCCATGCCTCGCGACTCGTCATTCGTGGAATGAGGATACCTGAATGTATAGGTACCTACCTCTGGCATACCCTAGATCCAGTTCTGATGCAAACTTGTCGGCTTTTATTTAGATTTAAACTGGTTTTTTTTACTGTTCATGTCGGTGCCAATGAGAAAAAACTAGCATAGATTTCTTTAGGCCCACTTGCGTCAAAGA
This sequence comes from Hoplodrina blanda, assembly GCA_949316365.1. Taxonomy (NCBI): domain Eukaryota; kingdom Metazoa; phylum Arthropoda; class Insecta; order Lepidoptera; family Noctuidae; genus Hoplodrina; species Hoplodrina blanda. The sequence goes on along the minus strand of OX438565.1, from coordinate 10,941,802 downwards.
CTTAACTCAGAGTTATTTTCTAACACGAAGTTAAATTACAAATATGTTTTACCTAATAGGTTAAAAATGTTAATTTATACATTTACATTAATATTTATGTTACAAAAAACCCATGTAGTTATTTAGGTTGTAGCATTAAAGCCTCGTATTCATGGTAAACGTTTGTTTAGCAACAGTTGATCAACGTTGTTGATGAACGGCGAGAATGCTGCTTGAAACTTTGTTTAAATCAATATGGGTTGTCCACACACGTCAATATTTGTTGATAAACTGGTGTTTTCGCTCGCCGGGCGTCAACTCTGCAACATGGCGTGATCAACTCCGCAACACAAGTGTTTCCCGCAATATGTTGACAGCAACTCGGCAACATGTTTATACAGCCATGTTGCTAAACAAATGTTTACCATGAATACGAGGCTTTATTAGATTCTCTTCTGTACTAATAAAACTGTACCACGGTACGATAGCCTTCCTCTTACACGATAAACCAGTTCTAAATACAAATTGTATTCCATTTTCAACTTTATGACATAACCCTAGCTATGGGCCTAATAACATTAAACTGAACCCTATTCTTAAGCACTACCTTTTCTTGCAAATCAGCAGCAATCAAACACACTAACTCCTTTCGTCTCGCCATGAAAGCTGTAATCTACCATTAGCAATAACAATTTAATTGACATTTTAACTAGTCAGTCACTAAAGTTTTATGGGATGAAAATTTTATCGTCAAACGGGAATTAAGTACTAACTTACATAATAAACAAGGATATAAAAGAGTTGGGAAGCGATTTTCTTTTTTATTTCCCTGACCTAAAAGTGCAGATTCTACGTCCTATTAACCCTTTCACAGTTCACGAAGCAGACACAATTGAGTACACTGGACTGGTAACGTGTTAAACTAATGATACTAGCAATTGCATGCGACTTCGTCCGCTTAGTAGTAGAAATCCCCCGTATTTTGGCCTTGTCGGAAAATCTCAGACGTCTCCTACATAAAAAAAAACGGCTAAATTTCAGTTTTAAAAGATAACTTGTTTTTGAGATATTTTCTGGGACAAACTTCCTAAATGCGGCTTGCGGTAGTTAACAGGCAGCAATCGTCACGTAAGGAATAAGCGTTATGTCCTTCTTTCTATTATATATCGGCTGACCGAGTGACGAGGGTCCTCCGACCGCATAATTTTTCTTATAGAAGTACTTTAGGTTCCATAGATAAATGCAATGCAATAGTGAAATAGATATAATAGTGTATATAAAAGTGTTAGAATCTGAATTAGGCAGAACCTGTATTTCGGATTTCACCGCCAATCCCCTTGAAATTCATGAAAATTAAGAGTTCTTATGTGCTAGTCTTTTAGAATATAATTGGAAATAAATAACTTGTTATGTAGGTACTGTACACAGCATGTAACAAAAACCCTGTCCGATCCTTAAGGGTATTATTCGGCATCGTACTGCGTACACATAAATAGATTTGAAATTATTATTTTTCCCCAGTGAAAAAAAAAAGAAGAAAGAAGAAGTAACTAAATTAAAATAAAACATAAAAACTGATCAACGGCAACACTGATCTGACAGGGTTTTTGTTACATATAGATACCTAATACATGTTTAGTTAGGAAGTGACGTTTACTTATACAAGATGTACTTCTTATTTCACTCCAGCATACCTACTTAAGTTAGTAAATAAGTAGACGTCAATGTCAAACAGTAAAAAAGTAAAACATTCCAAATTCAAATAATAGAATTCCATCGGACAGATTGAGTAAGGGAATTCGACAAACAAATCCGAATCAGCAATGAAGATGTTATTGTTTACACAAAAGAAATGACACACAAAACCGAATAGCAATCAATGTAATACGTTACATGTAGATATTTTGCCTGTAAAGGCGCTGCCGAGTCAACAGGGGTACCTACGGATATTAATCGCGTAACACTTGACTTAATTAATGAAGTGGCTTGTTGCCTGTAGTTTTGGCGGGAACAATGACAGCTCGTGTGGCGGCCATGATAGATTGTCTATAGTATTGCGTGTTTACTCTGTGCCGGCTGCGTTGGTAACTACAGACGACGGCGGACGTTATAGAAATTGCTTGTTTCCGTTTTCCTAAAGTTTTTTTTAAAGGGTGGCAGTATTTTTAAAGTCAAATTATTTATTTATTATTTTGTTATCGTTTTAGTCTACTAACATCCTTTTAAAACTTGTTTTGTTACCAAAACCATGGACTGCCATGGACTGCCCGCGACGTAGTCGAAGCTAGTTTTAGCATAATTACACCCACTTATTCTATGCGTTAGAATACGCTCTTTATGAATGTATAAGGACTAAGTTGCAGTGACGTCAGGTCATTCCCCATCTGACATTGACACGTACGAGCTAATGTACTGCAGTCAACGTTATAATGTTTGAAGATTTAGATTTAATGGCCCTTTCACGTTTCGCGATGTGCCCGCCATTTTCTATTAGTTTGAGAGCACGATTTTCAAGTTAACTATTATTAAAAATCTTTCTTTCTTTCTTTTCTTTTTCAGTTTCAACTGAATTCATGAAATCTTAACACAGAAAGCTTAGAAATCAAATCATACTTTAATTAAACTCACTTTCCTATACCCCGTTGATTCCAGTTTCTCGCTAAAGCTTAATTTTATCGACCTTTTCCTATACGTATATGATCGAAGGCATTGTTTGGCCAAGGGCGACAGGGATAACGCATTACAACTTTGCCAACGCGAACCCACGAAGCCCTTGGGGTGAGTTTGGGACTCACAAAAGTTTTTTTTTCTGTTTTTATTTAAAAACTGCTAAAAGGATTTTTTTCGGGATGGTCAAGTCAATGAAAGGTTAACGTTTGGATATTGGCAAAGGGCACAGACATTAATTTTCTTTTCAGTAATCTCTTAAAAGGTTATTTAGATATTATTGGGATTTGGGTATAGACGTAGTCCATTCATGAAATTAAAACCTTATCAGGCCCGAAGGATTAATAAATACTCCTGTAGGTAAAGAATCTCAATAATACGAGGTGCAGTTTATAGGTTGTCATCCATACTAATATTATAAATGCGAAAGTGTGTCTGTCTGTTTGTCTGTTACCTCTTCACGCTTAAACCGCTGAATCGATTTTGATGAAATTTGGCATGGAGATAGTTTAAGATCCGAGAAAGGACATAGGATAGTTTTTATCCCGGAAATCACCCCCAAGGCGGTGAAAAGGCGGGTGGAAGTTTGTATGCAAGTAACGATATAAACAAGTTCCACGCGGACGCAGTCGCGGGCAAAAGCTAGTTAAAAAATAAATACTTGTGTTTTTAGATGTTTACGTTTGACAGTATTTCAGAATACACCTCCCACTTGAGGTATAAAGAGGAAATTCGGCAAGGAGGAAGTTTATAGTTAGTATGACGTATACTAAAAAGGATTTTCCAAAATTCACCCCCTGAGGGGATAAAACGGGAGACCGACATTTACGCGGACGAAGTCGGGCTTATTAGCAAGTAATAAATATAAGTTAAAGTTCTACCAAGAGAAAGCGTGGTGTCAATGCTCATTATTGCTCATGTCATTGACCTGCAGTAGGACTATAATAGGTCGTTATAAAAATATATAAGAGCAAATTATTTTAGGTAATTCAAACCAAAGGGTCTCGACTAAAATGGCCTAAACTCAATCTGGCCACGTTTTCGCGATGGCCGCGGTCAGCGGTTCACAGCTGACGCGCGGTGGGGCATTAGTCCCTTTTAATAAAACCCATTTTTTGCCTTTACGAATTGGATACGGTTTAATTTTAGATGGTAGAGTTCAGTTCAGTAGCTGGGTTGTAGAGGTCAAAAACGTAATAGGCTAGGTGACACCGCCAATAAATTGACGGACTTTTTATGACCTGTCAAAACTTGATTCTCCCATAGATTTTGTATGGCAATATCGTACTGTGACGTCACTTGTTTTTTAATTCAATTGACTAACTATTTAATGATGTAAATGCCACAAAAAATACGAGTTTTCAGAGTTAAAATTAAGTATTTCTTTAAAATACAAACTTGTTTCCATTTTGCTTTTATGTACAATTTTTATTTTCTTTTTTTTATGTTAATTATGTGCGGCATTTTCGCGGGAATAAACAGTTCTTTTTCTTCTTTTCTTTCTTTCTTTCTTTCATATCCATCATCCCACCAGGAGCCAAGATTAAACAATAAAACGATTTCGTTTTTCCTAAAAAACCTTTCAAGGGTGTTTTGTTCAGGAAATTTATTATTTTTCTTGTGGACGTACCTAATTTAAAAGGGTGAGATTGAAGCGTGTCCTTTATCACCGCACCCATTTTTTTTTATTAATAGTGAGGGTCAAATTACCTTTCGAGATATTACGGTCGCTTATTTGAAATGCTAAGTAAGAAAGAAAAAAAAAGAAGAAGTAGAAAAGAGAAGAAGTAAATGCGCAATGCGTAAACCATAATTATTTTGAAATACCTACATTGTTTGTCCTAATAAATGAAAGTTTTCGGCGATGTGGTTTTCTTGTACTATAACTTAAGCCTGTTTGACATTTTAATTTTTATTTTTTGTTTTATTTTTTAAGAACTAAGTACTTAGCACTGTACTGGAATTTTATTGGAATGTTAATTAATAATTTAGAGTTAGTTGATAATGGATTGGAAATGTAATTTGCATGTGTGTATTGTAGGTATATTCAACACAATGTATTTTATTTATGAATAAATGAAATGAAATGTACGGAACCCTTTTTTTTTGAGGTGGTAAAAATCATTACGCTTTTTCTAAAATAAGTAACCAAGTTATTTCTTATAACATTAGCAATCTGCCGATCAACATCGGTTCAGTTGGACAGTTTATCGGGACGGACAGACAGACAGACAAACGTTTTTTTGTTTGTATGTTTAAACGCACTAATCTCTGGAACAGCGATGAGATTTTTTCAGATTTATTTTTCAACCCGACTGGTAAGTCGGATTGGATAAAATCTTTTTGTATATGATAGCCAGATTTATGAGGGATAGGCTATATAAAATCACGCTACGATTCACGAAAATGGAGCCGCTTTAAGTCTTTGGTTATAACCAAAGACGTGACTTAAGGGCGTGCCAAAAGCCAGCAAAATTTTAAGTGTAGTCCTCTTGTCTCAACAGAGTGGCAGCGACTGACGTGTGAAACAAAAATATACTTGAGGCTCTGTCAAAGTGCGACGACAGATGACTTGTTTCGCGGAATTAAAACGTATTAAGTGCCAGAAGTGTTTTATCGTAATAAATCCAAAACTTAAAGAAATTACCTAAAATGCCTAGACAAAACCCTCACTCATGTATAAATATAACTAATTATCAAATTTTCGTGATATTAGTCCTTATAATATCGAGTATAAATCGAAAAAACAAAAAAATTTGAGGCTACTTCGTGATGTTTTTCTATCGAGAAAATGTTATTATTTTATGTTTCTGATCAATGAGAACCCTCGAAAATATAATGTAGTTTTTGCATTTTAAACCTAGAAATCTAGAATTGTTCATGTAAAATAAAAATAAAAAGATTGGTAATTTTGCTTATTACCCACTCTTAAAGCGGGTAAGAAAAAACGCGTACTAAGTCACGAGCAAAATCTAGTAATCGATAAATGAATACATGCGCTTTTTACAAGCTTTTATTTAGCTTGCACTGTTCGTATGTAAGTAAGTATGTATGTATGTAAATAAGTTGTCCTTTCAAAATTTGCAAACCATTTTTCGACCATTTGTTGTTATCCGATTGATGTGATGCATACACCTTTAGTTCTGATGACAATACAATGTCCAATACTCAAAATTGTAATAATTTTTAATAAAAGCTTGTTCTTTTAAAAAAACTTTTTTAACAGTAAATTATTCCAATAAAGACAACGGACTACAAAGCATAACTTTGCTTTTCTATTCTACCATAGCCAAGTTTCTGTACCCGTATCAATCAACGCTAACTTATGCAATTTGCATCGTTAAGGTGCCGCTGGAGACAGTCACTTAGATGTATCTTGAATACGAAGACTTATTGGTTGCAAATTGGCTTCGACGCATCTTGTGGAGTGAGAATTCTCCAGACTATAGTATTGGGTATTCAATTTACAAATACGATAGAGACAAATTAATGAAATATGTATTGTACTTTTCTGTACATATCTTATTAATTATACAAGATGTTAGGTCGAAAGGGGAAAGTACTTATAATATATATACTTATGAAAATAAATAACATCTTGAAATCGCAAAAAAATCCGCTATTCGGTACAATTTCAGTTTCCTTAGCTCAACTTAATGTACCGATTCACCCCGATTCACCCCTGCATCCCTATTCACCCCGTTTGATGGTATTTATCTTTATGTAAAACTAGCGAACCGCCCCGGCTTCGTACGGGTGTAAAATTCTGACCTTTCAGGTGAACTTTTTAAAAATGATCTTTTATAAAAATGCTGTCCGGGAGATTGGAATCACAACCACTCATTTTTATTTATTGTATAGAAATACAGATAGATAGTATCAAGCAATTTAAGTATATATAGATTAACTGTGACTCATTAGTCAAGACTTGACAAGTTAATTAGTACCTGCTATTTAAAACAATCCTCATCAACAATTTACATAGCAGCTAGCCCGTGAGACACAAACGTAATCAAAATAATTGATCCCCGTCGCTAATAGTCTGAGAGCCCGAAGCCGTCACACCTACGCCATCTCTTAACATGGCTGAAGTTTTGATAATTTTTGGTATGCTAGTTTCAATGCTAGGCCATTGTCCAGATATCCATATCTATACATTATAATATTTTAATTATAAAGAGGAAAGATTTGATTGTTTGTTTGTTTGCATTGAATAGGCTCCGAAACTACTGAACCGATTTAAAAATATATTTCACTGTTGGGAAGCTATACTATCCCCGGGTAACATAGACTATATTATATTTAGTATCAGCATTACGCCCGTGTGAAGCCGGGGCGGGTTAGTATAATATAATGCGAAAGTAATTCGGTCTGTCTGTTCCGCTTTCACGACTAAACTACTGAATCGATTTTGATGAAATTTGGCAAGGGGTAAGTTTGCACCTCAAGAAAGGACGTAGGGTCATCTGCGTCCACGATAACCGACATTTACGTAGACAAAGCCGCGGGCAATAGCTAGTAATATAAAACCTACAAACAATCATACTTGAACATAAGTGACGGTACCTTTTGGTACCTAATACATAGAAAAATGACCCAGCATTAAAACTACCTAGCAAGTACGCATACCTTATACAACGTGTAACGGAAAGGGTATAAACATACCAAGAGCAAGGCTTCTTTGGATGATAACTAACGATATGGCAAGGGCTTTTTAATCCTATCTCTACATGTTCGGAAATTATGATCAACAAAGAACACCGCCTGCAGTAGGCTACTATGCGGTACTAGGCGCGCAGAATTACGGAAGAGATTATCGTGACAAGTAACGTGGAAAGTTTTTGACCCACGTAGTGCGGTTTGACACGTTTGTTCTGATTTGAATTTAAGAAACATTGAAACCGAAAATTTGGTATCAATTCTTAGAGTATTTTTATATATTGAGCTGAAACCCTTACCATATCGTTAGTTATCATCCAAAGAAGCCGTACTCTTTGTATATATATACCCTTTCCGTTACACGTTGTATATTCCTCTATCTATGTATAATGTATGTTTTTTTTTTCGTGGGTAGGTGTAAAAAAGTTAACACACATATTTTGGCAAATAATTTTAATTAAAATATTATTTATTGTTATTATCCTAATATTACTAGATATATTGAGTCACTATCATCCAAATATACACCACTTACGTTGGTGAAACAATCCATGTGACATAAGCAAAAAACCACATCACCTGCCAGCTGATCACTAGTGCTACTTGTTATCACTCAAAGTCTACATTGATTAAAACTATGTCACAACTTGATGACATCCGTACTGCCCAGAGGAGTCTTGAAGAATGCTTCCTTAGAAAGATGGGGGAGCTTGAGGCGCAGATCCAGACTGCTGGACCCTCGAAGGACACGGTTGCCAAGATTGCTGAAGAGTTCCGGACCTTCAGGGAGCTTGTGTTCGGCATGATGGGCCTACTTCGGAAGCAGATCCAGGAGTGTTCTCGAGCTGTCGATGGCTTGGAGACACGATCTCGGCGGAAAGCGTTAATTTTCACTGGGTTCGCTGAAGCAGAGAAGGAGGATTGCCATGCTCTTGTCCTGGGCATACTGAAGAACAAGTTGGCCTTCAACGACGTCACTGCAACCTCCTTAAAAGTGTGCCACAGGCTAGGAGTATCTAGCGATAGTCCCACGAGAAGCAGACCTATTCTGGTGAGGTTTGCTAGTATTGAGCTGAGGTCTGCGGTTTGGAAGGCTAAGGCTAGACTTAAGGGCTCCACAGTTACTGTTAAAGAGTTTTTAACCAGGTCTAGACAGGCTGTTTTTAGTGAGGCTCGTGTGCACTTCGGGATGCCGGCTTGCTGGACTCAGGACGGGGTCATAATTATCAAGTCCCCCGATGGTGTACGCCATAAAATAACTTCCTCTGAAGAGCTTAGCCCCTTGTTGGCAAAGTACCCCAGGAAGTCAGCTGGCGCAGTTGGTATGCCATAAGGACTCTGTTCGAGTGAGTGCATGACTGTTTTGTATTCCACTATTGTTGTTTTACTTGTCTTCATGATTCTAGTGTTTGTGTTACCCACTTTATAAGTTAAATTTTCACTTTTTATTATTTTTAGTTCGGCGGTAATTGGCTTAAAGTGTTATTTTTTATTGTTTGTCATTATGCTAAACGATATGATTGTATACAATGACTTGTCACTCTTGTTAACATTTTCTTTATCTATCTGTCAAATTGTCATATGTCGAAATGTCAAATGAATCATCATCGGAAATGACAGTTTAAATTTCACTGTTCCACGTTTGTGTTTTGTACTGCGTTCCGTTTCACTGTCTTTTAAGTATTACAATGTTATAATTGGACGTAGTTATGCAAAATGGATCCAGCCACAAAAACTTACTTTTGAGAAAACAGGAGTTTTAGTAAAATTGTTAAAGCAAAATAACAAGACTGTAGTTTGTTTTCGAATTCCTCTTAAATATTGGGTATTGTTATCTACTTCCTGTATAGTATTGTTTTAATAAGTTTCATGTTAATAAATATACTTTTTTTCAGTAAAATTGTCGTTGGATCTGTTTCACAATATTAAGAATGTGGGATGGATCTTTTTGTTTTAAGTTTAGGCAATAAAACACTTAGGTTAGGTTAGATGGGCTGTTTCCGCACTTAGCCTCTTTTAAGAATAAATAAATAGTAATAAAAAACAAATAAATAAAAAAAATAATAAAAAAAAAAATCATTTTTCTTTATGATTAGACACAATAGTATCTAAATTACTAATTTGCAAAATAGATCCAAATGGCATGGTTCCTGTTTTATAGTAAAAAATCGATTTTACATACAGATCCAATGTAGTTTGGATCTTTATTTCTTGTCTTTTAACCCGTTATCTAGGTTACCATGACACAAGGTTCTATTTTAACTCTGCAATAATGCACAATATTCTGTTGGTATCATTAACGTCTGTGGTTTTTATTAGAAAAAAGATACTTTGCGGCTTGGATATTTTTTGCATATTAAAAGTTTGTTGTATAGATGCCATTTATGACAGTAACTCAAAAAATGGTTTTTGTGGGTTGGATCCATTTTGCATAACTACGTCCAATTATTATTGTCCTGAACATGTCTCATACATTTTGTGTTAGTTTATAAAAAAATTCTTTGTAATGTACTGGTGTGGCTGGTAGGTGGTGAACAGATAGTAGTTTTGGACCGGACGGCTTAATTTAGTAATATTTTGTATACTTTACATAAATATTTATATATTTTTATTTTTTTTATATATATATTTTATTATATTATATTATAATAATTATGATATCAGATGATGATTCCTTTTACTCCGCTATTGGTTCTGTTGATTCTTCCGCAAATGCTAGTTTTAGCTCTTTGACTGAAACTCCTGGTGACTTTGTTCGTCGTAGCTTTAACCGTCAGAAAGATCACTTATTTAATGTTTGTCATATCAATGCTCAAAGTATACCGAGCCATTACAGTGATCTTTTTGACACTTTTTCTGATGCTAATGTACATGCTGTTCTGATATCCGAGAGTTGGCTTAAACCTCATCTCCTTTCTACGACCTACCCTCTTCCTGGTTTCATTCTTATCCGTAATGATAGGATTGATAAGGGAGGGGGTGGTGTTGCTATTTACATTCGTTGTGATTTCCCATTCAAAGTTCTTGCATCTTCCCCTTCTAATTACAGCGCCTCTGCCGAGTATCTCTTTCTTGAGGTTTATGTTAAAGGTGTTAAAGCTCTCCTGGGTGTTGTCTATTGCCCTCCCACTGTTGACTACTTTTCTAACCTTGAATTGGCTCTAGAATCTGTGGGGTCGGAGTATGAGCATTGCATCATCATGGGCGATTTTAATACTGACCTTACTCACCATACTCCTCGTACCCGTAAACTCCTTCACATCATTGAATCCGTTAGTCTCCACGTCCTTCCTTTGCAGCCCACTCACAGTAATATCTCAGGTGATGACACTTGGCTCGATCTTATCCTCACGTCCACTCCATCACTTGTTTCCTCTCATGGCCAGTGTCCTGCGCCTGGTTTTTCCCATCATGACCTCATCTACCTATCCTATCTCCTAAAACCACCTAAGCCACTCCCTAAAGTTCTGCACATGCGTTGTTTTGCGCGGATGGATGTGGATAAGCTGCGTCAGGATGCGTCGGAACTAGATTGGAAGCACCTAATAGCGGCAACGACTGTAGATGACAAAGTGAGTGTTCTTAATCGTACTGTCCTTGCGCTTTATGACATCCACGCTCCTGTCAAGAAGGTAAAGCTCAAACGTCCGCCTGCGCCTTGGATGACGAGAGGGGTTCGTATGGCGATGAGGCGTAGAGATCGTGCCTTCCGCAAGTTTAGAAGGGATCGGCTGGATGAAAGTTGGAGTCTTTATAAGGTAGCGAGGAATCGGTGTAATCAAATGATACGCAATGCTAAACGCCGCCATATTCTCGAAAATATAACGTCTTCTTCTCCTGCCGATATCTGGAAGTTCCTTGGTACTCTGGGTATCGGTAAGCAGCGTCATGTGGATTTTCCTAAGACTATTGCCTTAGATGACATCAACCGTCATTTTACTACCACCTGTCATTTGGATCGCCATGTGTTGTCTCAGACGGTTGGTTTCATTGCAGGCTTAGCCAGTCCTAATGTTGAGTATTTCAAGTTTTCTCCAGCCACCGAGGATGAAATTAAAAAGATCATCCTATCCATCAAATCCAAGGCCGTGGGCTGCGATGGCATTAGTCGTCTTATGATCACTACAATCCTCGAGTTCCTACTTCCTCCCATTACCTATATTATTAACTGTTCATTAGATTCCGGGGTATTCCCATCCGTGTGGCGTAAAGCTTACGTCCGTCCTCTTCCAAAAATTTCAAATCCCTGCCTTCCTAGTCATTTCCGGCCTATTTCCATTCTACCTTTTCTATCTAAAGTGCTTGAGGCCTGCGCTCATAAGCAGTTTTCGGGATATGTTCATCGTAACAACCTCGTGAGTTCTTTTCAGTCTGGATTCAGGCCTGGACATAGTACAACATCTGCCCTCCTTAAAGTGACTGGTGACGTTAGAGAAGCGATGGAGAATACTAAGGTTACTGTGTTGGTCTTAATTGACTTCTCTAACGCCTTTAACGCTGTCAGTCATGATATTCTCCTTCCTATGCTCTCGCATCTTAATGTTTCATCTGAGGCGCTGGAATGGTTCTCTTCCTATCTTCGGGGGCGTCAGCAGTCGGTTCGCGTTGACGAGAGTTCATCGAGTTGGTGTGACCTTGGTGCTGGTGTTCCTCAAGGCGGCATTCTCTCTCCATTATTGTTTTCAATTTTTATTAATTTTATTACTTCTTCTCTTCAGTGTGCGTATCATTTGTATGCCGATGACCTTCAGCTGTATACCGCATCCCAGGTTGATGACTTATCAGTGGCCATTCAGGATATAAACCGGGATCTGGATGCCATCAACAATTGGTCTGGTAGATTTGGGGTGTCTGTAAACCCCACAAAATGCCAGGCCATTGTTATAGGAAGTTCACGCATGATGAGCAGAGTGACGGTTTCTTCTCTTCCTCCAATTATTTTTGATAATACTGTCATCCCCATTAGCCCTTGTGTGAAAGATCTCGGTTTGTATCTTGATTCCACGCTTAGCTGGCAAAGTCAGGTCTCCAGAGTTTGTCAAAAAGTCAACGGGACCTTGCGTTCCTTGTATCGTCTGAGGAATTTTTTGCCTGTAAAGACGAAAGCAATGCTTGTGCAGACTTTAATCTTCCCTATAATCGACTATGGTGATGTGTGCTACTTTGACTTGAATGCGGTCTGGTTGGATAAGCTGGATAGGATGCTAAACAACTGCATTCGGTATATTTTTAATTTGCGGAAATATGATCACGTATCTAGCTTCAGGGCAGAGCTAAAGTGGCTGCCCATTCGTCAGAGAAGAAATTTGCGAGCGTTAACTACCCTTTTCTCCCTTCTCCACTCTCCCTCTTCTCCTTCTTATCTTATTTCCCATTTTCAATATCTTTGTTCTACTCACTCTAGGAGTCTACGTTCTTCTAATAATCTTCTACTCAACTGTCCTTCTCATACTTCTAATTTCATTCATTCCTCCTTTCATATTCAGGCCATACTTCTTTGGAATGCCCTTCCTCTTGATATCAGGACAGCCACCAGTCGATATGTTTTCAAGCGGAAGTTGCGGAGTTATTTTCAGAACAATTAGTAAGTGTTTTATCATAAACATCCTTTCTATTCTTATTATAAAATATGTATTTATGAGTATGTATATATGTTTTTAATATATATATATATATATATATATTTATATATTATATATCGTATATATGAGTTTGAGTACTTGTGTACGTTTAAACTTATTTAGATATTTGTTTTAATTGATTTTAAAATCTCAAATTTGATTATTTCCGTATGTACAATTTTTTGCACCTGCTTTGTTATCTCTTCATCACCTTTGGTTGACTGGTAGAGAATGCCTTAGGCATTAAGTCCGCCTTTGTACGTTTTTGTTGCATAAAGTTTAAATAAATAAATAAATAAATAATTGTCTATTTATCTCTATCTATTCTCAAAACAGCCATGCTAAAGTGACGTAAATCCGGCTCAAGGATCTTGGACTATAAACAAAGGACAAAATGGCTGACAGATATTGTTAATAAAACCAGTGACGGATCACTCGGCAACCCTTTTCTATTAGCAGATGAAGCAGATGAATATGGATTAATATCTCACCAATTGTCCCGACGACAACCGACCGTTGTAACTTGTAGCTAATTTATGGGAGGATAGAGCGTGGGTCATATTGCTAGCTAAGCTAACTTAGCTCATGTGGCTACGGGGATTTATTTGTAATTCGGTTTACATTGCGAACGTAAAAGACGTCGTAGTGTGCTCATTTGTTTTTACAAGCTTTTTTGTTTTGAGAAGTTACCGCCGCTTTTGATCGTCGTAGATTTATGTCATGACGAAGTTGTGTGTGTAGTATGGTAGATGCACATTGATTCTGTGTACGGGCATCACACACAATTTAGACCGAATCACCTTCGTCATTCATTAAACTGCGTTTAAACTTAACCTGCAATCGAAGCAATCGCTTTTATACTTTTAGTATAGGACTGATCTTAGGTTGACTCCCTCAGGTTGCTCCTCGCCATGCGGGTTAAGTAAAAACGCAGCTTTTGTCGTTTTTCTGATAAAACATCTATCTTCTATTCCTACATAAGTTTTGCTGTGCTAGGTTATTTGTTTTTATGTCATTTGATGGCTCACATTCCGACGGCCTTCCTTTTGTTAGTGGTCACCGCTGCTGCCTATAGGCATCTGCAGCACCAAAGTTGGAATGTCTCATGTGCCTGTAATTACACCGGCATCCATACCGTTCAAATCGGAAACAGTAGGTGTTAGTATTTTCTTGGATTGTGTCCATCGCAAAGAGCTCTACTTCTACCTACTTAAAAAAGTTAGCTTAGCTCGTGGTATGACCTGAGCTTAATGAAGGAATTTATTCCGAGAACAATGATACGAGCCGATTACATTTGCATGTATTTTCGATAATCTTGAGTTTAGAAGGGTATTTTCTGATGCTGATTATCCTGGCAATTATTTGTTTTTGGACATTAAATATTGTTTCAAACGTAATTAAATAAAGGGGCATATCATGCCATTTCACTCGCACAGTACAGCGACCGCGTAAAAGGAAATGTCAAATGCCGCCATTACTAATTCGTTTCTTTAATTACATGGGTTATATTCTTATTTAGTTTCTAATAATATACAGATTCTTGAAGGCTCTTGTTTGGCTTTGACTGCAGCAGCATCTCTCATCAAGTTATCGTTGAAATGTCATTTAAGTATCATTTTTAAACTACTTTTAATTAAATTATACAATTTTTTTTTTAGAAAATTCTTCGAAGGAAAATCTTTAATATCAAAATAATAAATAAATGTATTATGTAAATGATTCACTTTTTATTTTGACTTGATTTAATGACTTCATCATTGGTATCAATAATACCTAATTTAAAGCAATTACACATAACATTCACTGATCTTTCAATTCCTAATCTTAAATCAAAACAAAGATCCTCCTATAACATAAAATATCCATCCACAAGCAAGAAAGTTAATAAAGACGTCACTTGCATCATCATCAATCAATTTGTGAAATGAATTATAGAACGATCTTCTTTTTAATAAATGTGTCAGTCTTTGCGCAGCTGCCGACAGACTTCAAAGAAAAGTAGACTGTCTTATAAAATGATACACTGTATACATATTCTCCGTACCTACGGTTAAAATCAGTATTAACCTATATAAAATTATAAAAATCTCGTGTCACAGTGTTTCATCAATGCAACACATCACGCCTGTAATCCCCAAAGGGTTAGACAGCGGTGTACCCATTAGTACACCCACATTTGGCCAGTTATGTTTAAGTCCCATGTAATAGGGGGCGAGTCTGTTACCATCAACCGGACACAAATTCAGACTCCATGGCTGCTGCTGAGAAATTCTTGTTGAAAAAACCCAATAACACTTTGCCCGACCTGGGAATCGAACCCAAGACCTCATGCTCAGCAGTCGTGCCGGGTTGGGTATGAGGTTACGCCTCCAGAATTTGAGGATTCTGAGGGTTGGGTATGAGGTTACGCCTCCAGAATTTGAGGATTCTGACACTGTGGGGGGGTCAAGGGGAGTTATTTAAGCACCCCCAAGCAATTTTAGCTGCCGGAGCAGCGTTAAATTATTTAAAACAATTTTCTAAAATATCGATAAATCTCTAACTATTACTTGAAACGGAACGTAAATTTCACTAAATTCTTACGTTTTTTGAGTTGCGTCTGTTAGAATGCGTAGAACGAAACGCTAAGTCGCCATTTTTTGTCACTGACAGTGACAGGTAAACACGATTTTGCGCACCATTCCGTTGCTTTCGAGTTTACGTGAATGTGCTCCGTTTCGATAATATCTGCCTCCTGCTTTCTGACGACCTCGCTATCCCTCTGGACACCGACTGCTTGCTATTTCTTGACAACTCCGCTACCCCTTTGGACACCGATTGGATTGCTTCTCTTTTTTATTGTGGACAAGAGCGAGCGAAGCGAGCTCAGGACTTGTGGGCACCCCGACTCGGACAGGTTAGGTTAGAAGGGGATGGCAGGGTCCAGTGAGCGAGCGCAGCGAGCGAACAGACCCTGCCATCCCCTTCGTGGTTATTTCTTTTTAAACCACCCAGAAGTAGGAGCCCCGCGCAGCGGGGCTCCGTCGAGCCCCTCTGGCGGGGGGAAAGGCTGGAGGGTGACTCTACCCCTCTTCCCGCCTTCCCTGACCCCCTTACGACCCTATTAAGGTGACTCGGTAGAAATCCCTAGTAGGGCTCCGGCGAGTACGTATCTCCGGCGGGCAAAAATGGTGGGGGCTACTCTATTACTCCCCCCCCACTCCCCCCACCCCCCCCACCCCCTATCAAGGAGGCGTAACCGCAAACCTTACCCCTTTCTAAAATAAAATATAGCCTATGTTACTCGCAGATAATGTAGCTTTCTAATGGTGAAAGAATGTTTAAAATCGGTCCAGTAGTTTTTGAGTTTATCCATTACAAACAAACAAAAATACAAAGTATTCCTCTTTATAATATTATTATTAGTGTAGATTTTCCTACATACCTACGTACATATTCCGTGAAAATTACATTCGCCATAAAGGAGTTTATAATTGTTATATTACATAGCCTAATCTTATCTTCAGCAAATTAAATAAATACGTGCCTCCGCACAAATGTACTTGTCACTGGCATATCTAGTTAATACTGAGTTAGAATGGCGTTCGTATAGATAGTGTGACACGTAATGAGATTCTGCTGTGTCGCATCTAGAAATACATGGAGCTAGCCGCAATATTCCTGGGAAAAGCATGAGTAGATAATGAGGTAGGTAAACCTATGCAAAGCAATATTGACGTACATAAAATGGACTAAAGCCTGGAATACGTGTCTGTAACTTGCACGAAAATACGCAAGAAGCTTGCACAAAAATATGCAAGTAAATTGCACAAAACTATGCAAGTAGCTTGCGAAGGCTTCTGCCAAACAACTTTTGATTGGTGATATTATGACGTGACAACTAACTACTTGCATACTTTTGTGCAAGTTACTGACTCGTGTATCCTGGCATAACGAACGAGAAGTAGTACTATGTAAAAATCAGGCGCGATATTCTGTGAAGTTCGCTTTAGAGAAGTGTCTGCATTAGGACCAAAGCAGACATGCTACTCTTTTAACTGCAGCAAGTTGATACCCTGTCTGAATTCCGATCGCATATTCGCCGATCGCTGCAACTTAAAGTTGCTAGTCTATCTTGGCCTTAATAGTAGACGTGGTCGTTATTTCACGTAACTAGTTACAATAACCAGTGACGCGATGTGTAACTGAATCCCTAGTTACGAGTCAAATTAAAAGTAGTTATTTTTGTAAATGCGTTATTTCATACACACGTTATGCGTACGTTATGCCGAAGCCGTATCAACAATTAAACAATAATAAGGTGACAATAATCAATCATTAATATATTTAATGCAGTCAGTCCTAAGCCTCAACAAATTATGAAGGGAAGTTAATTAATTGATTTAACTGTATAGCTACACTCTCAAGAAAGTGATTTAATTTAGTTTCGTTTCGTGTGTAACTGTATAGTTAGTGGACGTATTTATGTAAACAATCACAGTAGCTGAATGAAAATAACTAGCTACAAAAATAACTCGTTTTATAACAGGTGACGCTGACCAAGTAACTGGTTACGTTACGTTTCTTGAAAAAGGCGTAACGACCCACACCTACTTAATAGTAACCACACACCTTATGGCATACTTGCACAAGTCTGTCATCATCACAAACACGTTAATGCATATTTACTTGTGCAAGTCCTTTCCGCGAGTATATCGTTGCGTGTGTAGCCAGCATTAGAGAATAATATCCATTTATAAATAGCCGTTTTATTTCCATGTCAATTGATCCCAACTCTGCAGTTGAAAATGTCAAAAATGTCTGCACATTTTTATATAAATTGAACAAAGTCTGCACTTTGTTTTCTACTAGAATATTTAAAGAGACAAATAACAAATCCCTCTCAAGAAATAGCCATTCTTGAGTTACTCGCCAACTTTATAAGAAACCAATCCAATTTCAACTGACAAAATGGCTGAAACTTTTCCCTACTTACTTCAATCCATACTGATGCATTAATATTTCAAAAGTTTACCACTAAACCGCGTTTTACCAATATTAGAAAGAATATTAATATAGTTAATCTTTAAGGCGATTAACCCACGGCACCGTACGCCGCTCCGGCATGCGGTGGCGGTGAAGCGGATTTCAATGCGGTTGTCCGCACGGCGATGCGGTTCGACCGCATGACCGCACGGATCGATTTTGACCAGTTTTGGTTTTAACCAGTTATTTTTTACCGGTTTTGACCAGTTTTCAGGGTGTCCAGGTTGGGGTTTTTTTTTTCCCCCAATTTGGGGAAAAATTTTGGGGAATATTTTTTGAAATTAAAACTGCGGGGTAAATTCTGGGGAACACATTATTTCTTGGCGTAAGTTTGGGGAAAAATGATTTGTGAATGAATTTTTTTAATGCAGTGCGCAAATATTGACATCCCGGAAGGTGGCGGAATAGAGAACAAACTGCTATGGGTGCGTTCCATTTCTCGCAATACGTAGCAACTGTGAATACACGCTTGGATATCAACTCTTTTCTTGTTATTCCGGTCAAAATAGATATTCAAGAGTAAAAAATTCGCAACAAGCTGAAAATTTGTATGAATGTTGTGAACATCGTCATAAACAAATAACATATAACGCCCTTAAAAAAATTCCATTACAATATTTACCCCCTAAATTTGGGGAGAAACCCCTAAATTGGGAACCCTGCACGATGATCCGCACGGTGATGCGGCGCCCCGTGTGTGAAGCACCGCACGACCGCGCGGACGTCCGCACGGTGATGCGGTTGTGACGAGAACACCGCTCGACCGCGCGGTCGTGCGGTGCTCGTGTGCGAGGTTCAAGCGGATTTCATAGAGGCTAGTGCGACGTGAGAACCGCATCACCGCATGCCGGAGCGGCGTACGGTGCCGTGGGTTAATCGCCTAAGGCGAATGAATGGGGTACGTATTTCTTATCTTTAGAACAAATTCCCTATTTACTGTAGACTCTAGAATCATTACTAATCTATTGGTAGGACACCATTAACGATTAATTTCGACACATCTTCTAAAAAAAACACTTTATTTCAGCAGAAACCCGATTAATTTTCAATTTACTGTAAAAATAGTTTTTTTTTGGCTTTGAAATTAATAAATAGTAGGTCAAATGAGTTCTGACAAAATCTGTGGGGAATCGCGTTTTGACAGTTCATAAAAAGTATGTCATTGATTTGTGGTGTCAACTATTCAATAGACACACTTTTTATAAGCTGTCCAAACGCGATACCGATTCGATTTTGTTTGGCAACAAACCCGATACTCGATTATATCGATACTGAACTTTATCGAAACTCGATTTTATCGAAACAATCGCATCAACAAATTGATTACGTAACTCCGAATATCAATCTGAATAACCATTGAACCGTATACACAGCAAAATGCTAAAGAACAAGTTTGTAAATCAATTTCGACCTTACAGAGAACAAATTAAAATTGAATTTCCTTTTTTCTGTATCCCTATCGTTTTTCTCATAATCGACTAATGCGTGTTAATTAAGCCTTTTGATTAACTTTTTCTTTTTTTCTGTTTTGTCACGTGTTTGCTATTATTAAGGGTGATTAGAATCATGACTGCCTCGTTGGTCTAGTGGTCGCAAAGCGCGACTGCTGAGCATGAGGTCTTGGGTTCGATTCCCAGGTCAGGCAAAGTGTTATTGAGTTCCATCAGGAATTTCAACGTAGCAGACTCGGAATCTAGATTTGTGCCCGGTTGATGGCAATGGGCTCGCCACCTATTAGATGGAACTTAAACATAACTGGCGAAATATGGCTGTACTATAATGGGTATACCTCTATCTAACCTATGGGGGACTACAGGCGTGATAAATTTCTGATGTAAAAACCCAATAACACTTTATCTGACCTGGGAATCGAACCTAAGCAGTCACGCTTTGCGACCATTACACTAGCGAGGCAGTTACAGCAGGTTGCGGCAGGTTCGTTTAATTTATTATTATTAAGCCTGGGATACATTTGGGGGCAAATGAAGAAACATGTTGCGGAACATGTCCCTCAACAACTACGTGAAGTGTCCCGCGACAATAATTGTCATGGAACATTTTGCTGGCTACACTAGTCAGTGTTTATAGAAATGTCGTCGTGCGCTCGCTCTCGAGGCGGGAGCAAGCAACATGCCCGGCGTCACGTACAATGTTGCGGGGCATGTTGCGGGACAATGTGCAACGTTGCAGCGTCACGTAGATTGAGTGTTGCGCGTCATGTTGCGGGACAAAATGTTCCCTAGTGTATCCGGGGCTTTATTACAACATTCCAATTATCTATAATTTAAAATAAAACATTCCAATGATCCTACCTACATTTAATAATTATAACAAAGCAGTAATTAAAAACGCAAATCCAAGTTATTTTTAATTAGGCAAATTGCCTCGGTCCTTGATGTGGAATAAACAACGGCATTTGTAATAGCGCATTCTTACCTATCTCGATGTTATTTACCTTTGAACTTCATTAGAATAAAAACTTGCACTAAATGAGGGAATGCTTTTGAAATAACGTTAATTAAACCTTCACTAGCAAAATTAATTGTAAATAAAAATAATAGTTTAAAAAACTAAAAAACACGCTTTTACCACGCACTTAAAATTACAAAATAATTCGAACATTTACTACGATTTATTATGAAAGAAAGCTTGGAGCGTTTATTTAATCTTTACTCTTCTTGGACAAAACGCTCCACGCTTTCTTTCATAATAAATCGTAGTAAATGTTCGAATTATTTTGTAATTTTAAGTGCGTGGTAAAAGCGTGTTTTTTAGTTTTTTAAACTATTATTTTTATTTTATACTTTTTAGTCTTCTTATTATTTAAACTTAATTTACTACTTACTAATTTAAAATATTAATAGGTATGTATTTAAAGATATTTATTATTAAAAAACTTAACAAAATTCACTGTTTTACGCATCCAAATTTAATACGGCGTTCGCCATATTGGATTTAAGTCCCGTGACTATTTTTTCGTATTCCTGACAGCAAACCCTTTCATTTGATACCCATATCATGGGAGTGCATTTCATATAGCCTGTCCGCCATATTGGATTTAAGTCACGTGACTATTTTTTCGTATTCCTGACAGCAAACCCTTTCATTTGATACCCATATCATGGGGGTGGATTTCAAATAGCCTGTCCGCCATATTGGATTTAAGTCACGTGACTATTTTTTCGTATTCCTGACAGCAAACCCTTTTATTTGATACCCATATCATGGGGGTGCATTTCAAATAGCCTGTCCGCCATATTGGATTTAAGTCACGTGACTATTTTTTTCGTATTCCTGACAGCAAACCCTTTCATTTGATATCCATATTATGGGGGTGGATTTCAAACAGCCAGTCCGCCATCTTGGGGAGGCCGCCATATTGGATTTGTAATGACATTTCTTAGCTAGTCATGTATTGTCATCAGAACTCGGAGCGTGTGCAAAATTTCATCCCAATCGAAGACTGGGAAGTGGGTCAAATTAAGATTCCAAGATTTTCTTACATAGTTACTTACAATTGAAGCGTGTTAATAATAAGTCACGTGACTATTTTTTTCGTATTCCTGACAGCAAACCCTTTCATTTGATACCCATATTATGGGGGTGGATTTCAAACAGCCAGTCCGCCATCTTGGGGAGGCCGCCATAATGGATTTGTAATGACGTTTCTTAGCTAGTCATGTATTGTCATCAGAACTCAGAGCGTGTGCAAAATTTCATCCCAATCGAAGACTGGGAAGTGGGTCAAATTAAGATTCCAAGATTTTCTTACATAGTTACTTACAATTGAAGCGTGTTAATAATAAGTCACGTGACTATTGTTTTCGTATTCCTGACAGAAAACCCTTTCATTTGATACCCATATTATGGGGGTGGATTTCAAACAGCCAGTCCGCCATCTTGGGGAGGCCGCCATATTGGATTTGTAATGACGTTTCTTAGCTAGTCATGTATTGTCATCAGAACTCAGAGCGTGTGCAAAATTTCATCCCAATCGAAGACTGGGAAGTGGGTCAAATTAAGATTCCAAGATTTTCTTACATAGTTACATACAAGTGAAGCTAATATAAAGCGTGTAAAAAGAACTCGTTCAGAGAAATGCTACCGCTGTTGATGTTTCTACAGACAAACAAATGGTGTAAAGGTCATAATTATTTGTTAAAATACACTGCTTTATTTATTTTTTTAGGGATCCGTACCTCAGTCGGCAAAAACAAAACCCTGTGTAGACCTCTCAAGTCTATCAAGACCCTTTTTCTCAGAAACGTGTGGAGGTATAAAGCTGAAATTAATATCAAATACTCAGGTCTGCTACCACTTGGAGCATTGAAAAAATAAACTTCTGAATATCGCAATCTAAATATAAGGTGCATATTTTGAGGCTCGCTAGGGAATCAAAATCTTTAGAGGACTTTCCGTTGAGCTAGAATGGCAAGAAGCAATTCTATATGTAGCACAAGTAAAGGAATAAATCCGATAAAGACGGAAAGCAGTTACATCACAAAATAATTACTTTTTTGCGATTATAAACTTATTTTTTTGTATGTTGTGTTACATATTGTATGGTGGTACGGAACCCATCGTGTGCGAGTCCGACTCGCACTTGGTCGGTATTTTTCTTTTGAGTCTGTCAAATAAACATATTTTATTTCTTTCTATACCTACACTACACTTTGTCCAACGTAAAGCAAATACAAAAACACCTATCTACAATACGAGGTAATAAAAAAGAACAAATAGTATTTAATTGGAAATCGATAATTTCTCCAACACTTATTAAATTACTCTAGTTCTCGATTCCAGTCACGACACATGTGTAATTTCTGTAGGGGACTAGGCACGTGTTTGGGAGACCAAGGCAAGCACGTGTTGTCTAAGGTGAGTATAGACTAGAGCATTTACTTGTAACAGAACAACGAGCCGCTCTATGATACGTTCTAGTGTATCACCCTTCACGAACCAGACATCGAGCACGCTCGCCGTTTTGTTACAACAATAATTGTACAAACCAACGAGCGTATTGGTGGAACATAAAACGCAGGATAAACGCAGCACACGCAACTTGTAGGTCCGACATTTCAAGGAAGAATGAACGCAAGGTACATAAATGCACACTCGCTGTAAGCATTACGCCAAGCATTCGCAGGAATGTTACATTACATGGAAATGCTTTGGAAACTGAGCCTTTACCTGTATTGTATCATTCGTAAGAACGTTACATTACGCAGAAATGCTCGAGAAAATGCTCTAGTCTATACTTACCTTTAGAAACTCATCGATACATGTCTGTTTGTCTTCGTACTACGAGTAAACCATTGTGTTTTTTAGACTATTCTTCTGCATATTTTGGGATACAAGTGCAAGTCGAATTTAAATATGAAGAGTTGACTAACTATAATAAATCAATCTGCCTAGCCTTTTCCAACATTTTACATGGAGCGAATGCCTATCTGACCTCCACAACCCAGTAACTGGGTATTACGATACCCCTTGGTAATAGATACGATACCACTTGATAATGTCAGACTTTCGGTCGTTCTGACGACCCGTAACGACAATAACCTTTAGGGTTGAAACCCCTTCGGATCGTGGGGTCCGAAGATCTTTTAGCCTTTTTAGAAAATTGTCTAACTAAACAGTAATTGGTAAACACTTCTCGTGACACAAAAAAAAAATTAAAAACATAGGGACACAAATATCATTCAGTTTAGTCAGAGGCCCTTGAGGCGGTTTAGAAACTCTGACACTAGGGTGTGTGGGGTCGTAAGACCTTACTGCCCGCACGATAAAAAAGAAGATTCAGTTTATCAAATATCTTCAAAATTATGACTTTTTTTTACTTAGGCTATTCAGTCGGATCTGCAGTTGTCCTTTTCGCACGCCGAGGCTCGCAGAGCGACAGCGATAGTCTCTTCTAATACCTAATTTTCAAAAATCTCTTGTCCCGCTTTCCTCTTAATTGTTACGGGTTTAATGTCCTTTAGTTTCAGTTAAGGTTACGTTTATCGCGTTCAACCTTGCTTTATCTAGATGATTAAATGTACATAATATACTAGAATATAATATGGGAATCGTGCGGTTTGAATGCGGGAGAGTAGGTACAGTCAGCAAAACAGATAGGTATGCAGGGTCGTCAGATATACACTCTTTTGCAAAAAAAACGGGCACCTAAGTAAATTTACGTTCTAAGGTCGATTTGAGTCGATTTGATTTGAATTAAATGAAATTTATTTCTTTGACGTAGTCTGTATACTTATAATCGTGTAAATTAATGCGCGTGAAGTGAATTCGGGCAATTAAAAGAAAAAAAAACGATGGATTCTTTAAAACCGATGTACACGCCCAAACAATAAGAAGTGGTCGGCACATAAGACAAGATTTTTTTTTTACTTTTTTTAATTAAATAAAGTTACAAATGTAAAAACCTAATAACGAGTGTGACCTCCTCTTGCCAAAATCACAGCTTGAATCCTTCTGGGCATGCTTTCCACGATGTTTTTAATAACGTTTTGAGGAATACATTCGCACTCTTCTGCAATGACTCTTTTTAGCTCCCTGATGTTTTGTGGAGCAGGTTGCACTGATCTTACCCGTCTCTTTATAACATCCCAGACATGCTCAATTGGATTGAGGTCAGGACTTCGAGCTGGCCAATCTAAACGACGGATCCCAACTTCTTGCATGTACGCTTCCACGTCGCCAGAACGGTGCGGGCAAGCATTGTCGTCCATAAAAATGGAATCTTCCCCAAGTGCAGTCAATGTGGGTTGTGCATATGGAATTAGGACTTCCATTATGTACCGGTGTGCATTTAATGTTCCATTTTCTATGAAAACTAACTCCGTACGCTCCGTCGAATTAATTGCTACCCAAAACATAACGGAGCCTCCGCCATAAGGAGTGATTTCTTCGAAACACACTTCCGCATAGCGTTCCCGTGGTCTTCGCAGCACTCGCCGGCGTCGGTCCTCTCCACACAAAGAGATTCTAGCTTCATAAAAAAAAAATCCTTTATTCCAGTCCCCAGAGTCCATGAAGCACAGTTCCGAGCAAACTGAAGTCGAGCAACACGGTGCTCACGGAGTAATTTAGGGCCCCAAGCTGGGCGGTAACTCCTGATATTGGCAGCCAAAAGCCTCCTCCTGACCGTCCACAAGCTAACTTCTACTCCTCTTACTTCTTCAAGGCTCTTCTTCAGGTCCACACTTGACGCCTTACGATTCCGCAACGCCTGACTCACCAAAAAGCGGTCATCTCTTGGTTCTGAGCATCGTTTTCTTCCCGAACCAGGTCTTCTTTTAACCGAACCGGTCTCTTGATACCGTTGCCAAGTCTTCTGGACAGTTGAACGACTCACATTTAGCCGCTGAGACACGTAAAGTTTGCGAACAACCTTCTTCAAGTAGGGCTATAATTATACCGGCCCTTATCGCTTTATCACTCATATCAAAAAGTGGTATTTAATGTAAAAAGAAAGATTAAATTGTTTAATTTGCAGAAAATATCCAAAAAGTTTAAAAATATCGTATACAGTTAAAAATCGTTTCAGCAATTCGCGCCATTAGTAAAGCAATTTTAGAATAATCCACAATAATCATTATTTTTATTTTATTAATTTTAAATTTGGAACGTAAAGAATCATGCCAGGATGCTTCAAATAACATGCCAATACATCGTCAAATTAATAAAACCTATTTCTTGTTCTTCTACATTGAAGTAAGAAAAAAATCTAAAGTGCCCGTTTTTTTTGCAAAAGGGTTTAGTTAAAGTTTTCTCAGAAACCGATGAATGTTTTCGAATGTGTAATTTAATTTAAAACGTAGATAATAAATAGTTCTTTATTACACGACTGCCCCAAAAAAAGGAGTGTTATGTGTTCAGGGTTAATGTATGTATGTATGTATGTATGTATGTGAGTTTCTTTATTCCACCATAACTTTTAAACGCCTGAACCGATTTAGATGTATGGGGTATCGTTACAATCCTTGCATCGTTCCGAGTAACATAGGCTAGAATAAAAAGAAACCGGTGTGGTCACTTTAAAACGTAAATTAATACCAGCCTCAATTTATTTTTTTAATGAATTTGGTCGTGTCTATGTTTATCGTCTAGAATTTGACAAGTAGATTTAAAAAATATATAACACTGTAAGTAAAAAACGTCGTAAAAAAAACTGACGAGTAAACACTGTACAAATTATGTGCAATTTTTGCAGTCGTGTTTTTTAATTTTTTTTAATTATAGTAGCTTGTTATTTAGGTTAAGTTTCAGTCAAAGACATCCATCGGTTTCTTAGAAAACTTCAACTGTATTTCGACTTTTAATTCTATTCAGTAACTTGACAGTTCAAAGAAAAATAATGTTACCATACAACAACTTATAGTGTTGGGGTATTGAACGATTTTGCGTAAGGAACGAATGATAAGAATGGTTTAATACCAAGTCAAGTACCTACATTATTTAAGTTCATTCAATTTCGTTCATTCTTACACCACCTCACTATCTTTTTTTGTCAATACTTGGTAACCCTTTATCTGTCAAGTTACTGAATAGAATTAAAAGTCGAAATATATATCTGACGACCCTGCATACCTATCTGTTTTGCTGACTGTAGCTACTAATGTATATAACTATTATGGTTATGTACATACGCGGTTTACATCTGTGGTGTAAGGCAATATGTGGTTTAAACAGGATTCATAGCGGTTAATACCCTACTAATTAATGCGAAATTATGGATGGTTGGATGTTTGTAACTCAATCACGCTAGAACGGCTGAACGGATCTAGATGAAATTTGGCACAGAGCATTTAAAAAGAGAGATACTTACGTCTTACTCTAACGGTGGGTCTCTTGAACGCGGTGCGAAGGTAAGGCATCGCCATCACTAGCTCAATATGAGGAGGTGCTGGCAGCTGCAAAGGAAAATAGTACTTATTATTGCAGTCTTACGATACATAATATATTAAGCGTCGCAATGTAGTCACAGTGTCAGGAAGGCTAACTCTCGTAGTAAGGGCGCGGGCACACGGTGCGTTGCGGCGCCGCACCGCAAAGATTTCACCGTGTGAGCGGGCACGCGAGCGGTGCGGCGCCGCAACGTTGTTATAACGCAGCGGCGTCGTAGCAGCGAGCGAGCGTGTGTAATTCCTTGTGACGCAAAACAACTGAGCGGTGCCGCTCCGACGTCGCAACGCATTCCCCCTCCCCGCCTCGTCTTGGTGATTGCAAGTCCGGTGCGGCGCCGGAACGCATCGTGTGACGGTGTGACATGCCACAGATATTTCTATGTAAAACGACGCAGCGACACCGCTCCGGCGTCGGACCGCCGCCGCAACGCATCGTGTGCTCGCATACTAAGGCGATTAAAATACGGCACCGTGCACCGCCGCGGAGGGCGGTGGCGGTAAAGCGGATTGCACCGCCAACCGGCGGTGCGCGGTGCGGTATGTTAGTCGCCTTAAACCGTTAAAATTCAAGTCAGAATTTAGTGAGTAATTCTTGTAACTTGTAAGAGCTTTCGCAATGTAATCTCAGTATATTAAAAGTACCTCTATTATAACAACATTTTGACATTGATTATCGCTGAGATCAGAATGTGACTTGATTTTGCACGTTTTTATTTTCGAGAATTATTGGCCTTTTGGTCTCAGTATCAATAAGGCCAATTATTGCAACTAAAAACCTTGAAACTAAACTAAAATACAACAGGGTTGAAAATCGCGTAATAAAATGCAAATAACAAACACCACGTGGTTTATTCCCTTGCAAGCAATTTTAAACTTTATTTGTGAAGATATTTAGTTCATTATCAATTAATAAATAACATTGTCAAGTATATCGAAAATCCTATATTTTCCATGAAATAACAACATTTACCATCAGCTTAAAGAGTAAACTTAGCTATTAAGCAGAGTGCTATCAGTGGGTGGACAATTTAAAATACACCATTAAGCGCTGTACTGAAAGCCATTAATAGCGGTTCAATCACACAATGCACTTTATATAAAAGGTTTTCGATAAAACACATTAAAGGCACCACTTAATTTAATATAATGAAACCATTTTCACGGTCAACTTACCGTTTTCGTTATAGCCGTCATCCATTCCCTTTAGAGAGCAATGAAAAAGAAAAAAGTAATATTAATTTATGTTAAGTAAGCATTATAAGTAGGAAACAGGAATAAGAAAGATTTCGGGCGAAGACAGGCGATTTAGTAGTAGCATGTTTTCTAGTAGTTAGTAGAGCTCTTTATCAAAGTCAAAGAGATACTTTTGAATTGCCAAGAATTCGGTCAGTTAGTCAGAAAGTTCAAAATAAATAAAATAGGAGAAAAGCGAGCAAGAAACTCCACGGATACTCTTTTCGATTAGGTTTTCACAAAATTCTGATTACAATATTCTTGTTGTTTCTATATAATGTGAAAAAATTGAAGATAAAACAGTAATTTCTCAATAGCAGCCTCGGAGTCTAGATTTGTGCCAGGTTGATGGCAAATGGTCCTATTACATGGGACTTAAACTTCTGCCTAACCCTTTGGGGATTACAGGCATGATGTTATCAGAATTTAGAAAACGAAATTATTATACAAGGTGTAACGGAAAGGGTATATACATACCAAGAGCAACGCTTCTTTGGATGATAACAAACGATATGGCAAGGGTTTTTTAATCCTATCTCTACATGTTCGGAAATTATGATCAACAAAGAACACCGCCTGCAGTAGGCTAATATGCGGTACTAGGCGTGCAGAATTACGGAAGAGATTTATCGTGATATTAGGCAAGTAACGTGGAAAGTTTTTGACCCACACAGTGCGGTGACACGTTTGTTATGATTTGAATTTAAAAGAAACATATGAAACCGAAAATTTGGTATCAATTCTTAGAGTATTTTATATTGAGCTGAAACCCTTGCCATATAGTTAGTTATCATACAAAGAAGCCTTACTCTTTGTATGTATATACCCTTTCCGTTACACCCTGTATATTGGTAACATTCCTCCACACTTCGTGGGTTGGCTTAAAAAAAATGGTTGGAAAAAAGGTCTTTAGGTGGGTCAATGTGTCATGAGGTGGTTTAGCGGTCCCCATACGTCACCACTGATCCGGGAAAATGAGAGTTTAAAACGTTAGATATTTTATCTAGCTATCATAATGGTTGGGTGTACTTACTTAGCATTTATGAGATACATTACAGTGTAAAGTATATCGGGTGTTTATGTCAGGTATAAAAAGAGAAGTCTCCTCATGTTCTTCCAATTATTGCGATTTTTTTTTTATTCTAGGTCTAGGCCTTAGATGGGAACAGTGTTGTTTTGACAAATATTCCAGGTCAAAGTTTCAAACTTATATTATTTTATGTTATTATTTAGGTTATGTACATAAACATACATAAACTCACGCCTTTTTCCCATGGGGGTAGGCAGAAACCACAGAACGCCACCTGCTACGATCCTTATATACTCCTTTAGCTTCATCTACGTTCATACATCTCGTCATACAAGCACGCCGGTTACGAGTACTCCGCACCTGACCTTTCTGCAGAACCTCACTAATAAGGTCAGTGTAGGTCTTCCTAGGGCGACCCCTCCCTGCGTTGCCACTCACCTCTGCCATATAAATACCTTTTGTTAATCGTCTTTCACTCATCCTCTCAACATGACCGAACCATCTAAGCATACTCTTTTCTATCTTTGTCACTACGTCCTCAACGAACCAAAGAAAAAAAGTTTTATTAGTAAACTAAAAGTATCCCATGCAATGTGTCTCAATGTTTTGCGCGCTTTTACACGCTATCATAAACCAGTGACTTTTCACGCAAAAAAAAAACAGCCATTTTTCTGCAAAAATTTTGATCAAAGTTATTTAGTTTGATGGACAATATGCGTTGGTAACAGCTGTATAATGTGTCTTATAACACCCCGTATTATTGCTTATCCGTATGTATTTACAGAAATCCGCACTTGAATCGCAACCGGAAAAGTAAATAGAACTTTACTTTACAAGAATGACCTACATTCTCAAGATCAAACTTATCATCACCCTTTCCAATTTGTCAAGTAAACTCGACAATACAGACGCAAGGAGTGTGAGAAGCCTCTCTTCGTAATCCTACGGGAGATGGGCTCCCGAAGGATTAATTTTATTCCGGACGAGCTCCTTGGCGTTCGTGCCTTCTGACAGAGGCGAAGATAAAATGTTTTGTTTTATTACGCCATGGAGGAGTGTTGGGAGAGTTGTTGAGAATGGAGTGCTAATGCGTGTATTGGAATACAGCAATAAAGAAATTACGCACGTTGTGTTGTTGCACCCTTATTATTATTAGATGCTCCACATAATTATGATGGTTCGGTCTTGTTGAAAGGGTGAAAGGCGATTAACAAAAATAATTTATGTGGCAGATGTGAGTAGCAACGCAGCGAGGGGACGACGCTCTAAAAAGATCTACACTGATCTTATTGGCGAGGTTCTTCAGAAAGATCAAGATACATTATGATCGTGCTGTGAAGCATTTTTGTAGGGAACAGCTGTTTTTTTTTTCATGATTTTATGGTTGGTCCCATAGTAAAAATTGTTCATAATGATGAGTACAATACGATAGGTTTTCGATAATTAACAATGACCCTGTATAAATACTTTACTACTCGTAAAGGCTTAAGAAATGCACCATAATACATCCTTCTTTTGTTTTATTTTGTACGCGTTGGAAATCCCTGTGGACTTTCTCCGTCGTGGGACTGACGGAGGGGCATACCGGACTCCTACTGGCTAGAACCACCGCAGTATTCCACCTCTGCCTATGGCCAGGGGTGCGGGATTCACATAAGCATTCAGCGCTCCCCCTACAGCCATAACGCACATGTCCAGTAGGAAGACACCTTCACATAAACACTCCATTTTCTCCTTATTCCATGTCATTCACACATAAAAAACGAGACTCCGGTTCACACGTAGCTCCATATTTTAATGTACACACTTTATTTCGGACGCCAAATTAAGTTAGAAATATGTTTTGGGGTTAATTTCGGGCTGATGTAGGTGCGGTTTGTGTTGTGTGGCTTGGTTGCTTACGCGTTTTTTTTTTATTTTGAAATTGCTGTGTAAACTCGACAGGGTTTGATTAACTAAACCATTTTGGCTTCGGCCAGACGATTTGAAGCTTTAAAGGGACTGGCTGAAGGTAAAATGGTTTAAGTAATACCTTGACTGCCGTGGCATACATCTATTTTTTTTAGTTTAATATTTACCTTCATTGTTCTCGCTTAGAAAATCAACAAAAATTTATTGTAATGAGGATTTTGTAAAAGCCTAATTAAAAAGAGTGTCCGTGGAGTTTCTTGCTCGTTTTACTCCATAAAACATCGTACAACAAGCTTCAACTTTCTGACTAACTGACCGACTTCCTGACAATAAAAAAAATGCCTGTTTAATTAAAATAAATGCTTTGACTTTGACAAAGAGCTCTACTACTAGTAAACATGCTACTCGCCTGTCTTCGCCCGGCTTGTTACTAGCCTGGGGGCCTACCATCTCCATTCCACCATGCATCACCATTTTATATTACTTTGTAATTTCAGTTGTTGAATTTTCAACTCTCAGCGCTGAGCTGAGCTTTGAAAATCCATTAGTACAGAAGGCAAAGTAACATCTGTTTTAAGAGATGGGGGTAGGTCTACCCCAGATTATACAGATATTATATGGGTGCTCGTGCCCAGTTGCGACCCTACAATCTCGCATGTAAGGCGGGCGCAATATGAACGCCAGAAAAACGTTAATGATGTAATAGTTACACACCACACGATGGTTTTACCCGGGACGTGCTAATATGTTGCCATGGCAACGACAACTCATGCTAGGGTTGGGCTAATAAAACAATTGCCAGCACTCGAGACACTCGAAAAATAATCGAGTTATCGGATTATGCCCTTGAGCCTTCCCCCTAATCTTTTATTAGCTTCATTTTTATTATCGGTATTAAGAATCATTTGCGCCGTTTATCTGACGAAGGAATAATATTATGTATTCTCCAGTTCATTGGGAAAGTAAGGAGATGTACTTATGTGGAATCATAATCAAAAATATGGAGGCTTTGAATGTCAAAGTCAAAACTGTTTTTTTTTTTAGTTAGATCATTAACGTGGTCATCGCTTATTATAAAGTAACGCTCTGTGGTACATGGTAGAATATAAGCTGATTAAAAATCATTTTTGGAAGTGGTGGAAATCACATACATTTTTTATTTAATGTTATACTTGTGCGGCTGTACTTAGACATAACTTTTAGTATTTAGTTCGTCCACAATTAATAAGCAACACGACAGAGAAAAAAATAAAGAAAATAAAAATAAAATCATCCGTTCCGTACAAAAAATCAACACGATTAAAATGTATAAGACCGCATTTTTTTCATATTTCAAGGACCCTCGCCAGTCCCAACACTACGTCAAACGTCACATCTAAGACCGCCGTGATGAATTACCGATTTTTTTTCCCTTCACGCTTATGGCACACGGATACGCCTCGTATTCCACCCCTTTCATCCCCATTCACCCAATTATTGTAAATAATGAGATAAGGTCGGGTTCCAACGGGATGTTTCCTGTGAATAATGTTGCCAATTTTGAACGCCTTCTCCCAGTTCGAAATGCTGCTACGGTTGGTGATTGTTTTTGTAACAACAAAAAGGAAGGTTCTAGAAAATAATGAATTTTCTTAGTATTACATGCCGCAAACATATTATAGACTTACATAAGACACAAATATGCGCAAGAGTAAATAACTAGCTACTGCGTTCCTACGCGTGGTAACTCTATCGAATCTTGTTTCTTCATAAAAACTTTGGACCCCCGTTTCGTCCCCTTAGGGGGTGAATTTTGAAAAATCCTTTCAAAGTCAAAGTCAAAGTCAAATCATTTATTTCATTTAGGCCATTACAAGGCACTTTTGAACGTCAAATACAAAAGAAAAAGGAATTGAATCTAGTTGGCCCTTCCAAAAGGTAGCTTTGTATGGAGAAGAATAGGCAAGAAACTCCATACGTTTCTTAGTGGACGTCTAACTATAAACTACCTCCTTAAGGCTGGGCGCAAACGTCCGGTTTCCGGATCGGGTTTCCGAATCAGGAGGCGTGTATGTACATACACACACATGCATAAATTACACATACAATTCACTTTTTTTACATGTGTGCGTAATTTATGTATGTACATACACGCCTTCTGATTCGGAAACCCGATTCGGAAACCGGACGTTTGCGCCCAGCCAAACGTCAAGTGGTTTTCGATATTTCGTGATGAGTGAGTGAGTGAATGAGTGACCTGTCACTTTTATAATACCTTTATAGATTTCTGGACACAATAGGGTCACACTGAGCTGTGGAAGTTTAAACTTGCTTTGACCTACTTATCAACAAAAATGCAGGATCTAGAAAATTATGTACTTTCTCTATACTCAAACTTTTTCTTTATGAGATAATTCTCAAAACGGGTCTTTATTCGTGCGAAGTTTAAGTATGACAATAAGTTCACCCTGTATTAAGTGCATCTATTAAACAAAGGGGTTGAAATATACCCCTTGGACTACCCCTTTGAGGAATACAAACATGATGTTATGTCATGTCTATGTGTTATGAATAAAATCTAGTTATTTGTCGCAGGAAAACGCAATCCGTATTTACGGGAAATTGCAAAAGGAGCTCATTACTCGATCTTATTGACAATAACAGTGACAAACAAATAGACAAATAGTGTTTACACGTATACTCCGACACATGTTCGTGTAATTAATCTTTACTTCCATACTATAATATTATAAATGCGAAAGTGTGTCTGTCTGTCTGTCTGTTACCTCTTCACGCTTAAACCGCTAAACCGATTTTGATGAAATTTGGCATGGAGATAGTTTAAGATCCGAGGAAGGACATAGAATAGTTTTTATCCCGAAATGACCCCCTAAGGCGGTGAAAAGGGGGGTGGAAGTTTGTATGCAAGTACGATATAAACAAGTTCCACGCGGACATAGTCGCGGGCAAAAGCTAGTATTACAAATGCGAAAGTAACTCTGTCTGTCTGTTACGCTGTCACGACTAAACCACTGAACCGATTTTGATGAAATTTTGTACGGGGTAAGTTTGAATCCCAAGGAAGGAAATAGGCTACTTTTTATTCCACGACTTCGTCTGTGTCTGCGATAAACGACATTTATACAGACGAAGTACGTGGCACGGCTGGCGCAGTGGCTGAGCTATTGGCTGCTGCGCTGTGTGCTATTCCCGCACGGAACAATTATTTGTTTGGCCTACAGATAGTTGTTCTGGGTCTGGCTGTTTGTGTATGTGAGTTTATATGTTTGTAAACGCACCCAAGATGGAGGAGAAATTCTTAGTGTGGGTCAAACTTTTTTTAGGCTGGGCGCAAACGTCCGGTTTCCGCATCGGGTTTCCCAATCAGGAGGCATGTATGTATGCACACACATACATAAATTACACACACATGTAAAAAAGAAAATTAATGTATGTGTAATTTATGCATGTGTGTGTATGTACATATACGCCTCCTGATTCGGAAACCTGAATCTGAAACCGGACGTCTGCGGCCCGCTTTAAAGAAAGAAGAAAAAGTTGACTGTTGTTAAGTTGACTTGTGACTGTTGGTTGACTGTGCTCCGTACTCACACACGGTTTTACTCGATCGAGCAAATATGTCGAGTAAAAACCACGGCTCGGGCTTTCGTCCACACATTCAGCATTCATCTATCGAGTATCGCGCACCGTTCAGTATTCACCGAACCGTTCCACTCGCGGCGACGTACACACGCTTGAGTCAAGCTCGACGGCTCGCTTCGAGTAGGTGCGAAGGAATTTACTTTTATTTAATTCCATCGAGCCGGCTCGATGCGAGCCTTCGAGCTGTGAGTTTTGCGGTTCACACGTTGATTTTTACTCGCTTTCGAGTAAAACTATCGAGTAAAACCGTATGTGAGTACGGAGCTTTAAAGAATGCCTAAGGCATTAAGTCCGCCTTTGTACTTTTGACGCATAAAGTTTAAATAAATAAATAAACGAAAAAAATATAATAAATTCACTGTCCATTCCAAGGTTGCCTGGAAGAGATCGCAGTAAGCGATAAGGCCGCCAATTGTATGTTTTGTAGTTGATAGTTTATTTTTAAGTCATATACACTATGTAACAAAAACCCTGTTCGATCAGTGTTGCCGTTGATCAGTTTTTACCCGACTACGGCAAAGCCAAAAGGAGGGTTATGATTTTGACGGTATGTCATGTATGTATGTATGTTTTTATGTTTTATTTTAATTTAATTACTTCTTCTTTCTTCTTTTTTTTTTCACTGGGGAAAAATAATAATCTCAAATCCATTAAATGGTTACGCGTATATGAGTACGCAGTACGATGCCGAATAATACCCTTAAGGATCGGACAGGGTTTTTGTTACAGGCTGTATAATCTGGTGTACAATAAAGAATATATAAATAAATAAATAAACAAATAAAAAGTTGCGAGCAAAACCTAGTCCTTAACTCTACTTCAAAATCTGATGTTACTGTTGAAACAGTAAAGTTAAACATAAAAGGTATGTGTCTAGTATCTTCTTGGTGTTCATTAGAAAGGGTTTAATGAAATCCAACCCAAAGGGGTGAAACAGGGATTTGTAACACGTGAAGACACGGACAGTCATGAACAAAATATGGCACAAATAGTGAAACAATTGAACTTATGTCGTGTTGTTCTTCTTGATACATTATTATTTTGAGAAATCTACATTAGGTAACATCACGCCTGTAATCCCCGAAGGGTTAGGCAGAGGTGTACCCATTAATACACCCATATTTCACCAGTTATGTTAAGACCCATGTAATAGGGGCGAGCCTATTGCCATCAACCGGGCACAAATCCAGACTCCGAGGCTGCTACTAGGAAATTCCTGATGGAAAAACCCAATAACACTTTTGCCCGACCTGGGAATCGAACCCAAGACCTCATGCTCAGCAGTCGCGCTTTGCTACTAGACCAGTTGCAAGATACTTTCTGTAGACCTTGCTAACATGACGTAGGTTGAGCGCCTCTGGTTCTTAGACTACTATACCCATTGTGTATGACGGATAATGATTTAGATAGAAGTCAATACATCTATTTCAATAGATAAAGAAAGAATAAGATTCAAGTCTTTGTTGCTTTGGCAGGTTTTGTTCCCGAAGAGAAAGTACCTATCAATCAATAGATTATAATAATATGTATTATCAATATACAATTTGAATGTTATCAGAGAATTCTAGTAACTTTTAGTCCGAACACTCCATTTTAATATTTTGTCTGTGTGTGTATTATATGGTATTTTTACAGTATGTAGAATTTTAATTACTGTGTACTTTTCATTTTATTTATGTATTTTGAGTATTTTTTTTTATTTTTTTTATCTCTAATTTTGTGGTTTTACGTTTGTACAATAACTTTCAACTGCCATGTAATCATTATTTTGAAGTAGATTGGACTATGAAATCACGTTGTCCCTTACAAACATTGCCCCTCTTTTTCATCCCCTAAGGTGTAGAATTTTAGAAAATCCTTTCTTATCGGATGCCTACGTCATACAAAGAACACACCCTCTAAGTGTCAGGTCTCTATGATCAGCGGTTTAGGCTGTGCGTTGATCCGTCAGAGTCATTCAGGACAAAGCATTATACACGGTTACTTTTAAGTCGTTCTGGAACCGAAAGCCATAAACTCGATCATCAAACTCGAAACGATTGGGACCATTTTTTTTTCAAAAAGTAACAATTAAAAAAAACAGCTGTTCAGTACACTTTGACGAGTTAGACGAACATAAATGTAGTGAACAGCTGATTTTTTTTATTGTTACTTGTAGGTACTTACATGTAGGTATATAGAAGATTTTGTATCAATTTATAATTGGCGGAATAATCGCGTAACAAACATATATACCTAGTTGAATTATCTAAAACCTTTATACTTACGTTTCAATTGTACGCTACTAGCATCATTAGCGTAACTCGACTGTTACTAACAGATAACTTTGACTAACCTACATGTTTAACACAGAACAGAACCTGTAGAACCCTCTTCTTGTAATTCTGTGAATTAGAGCGTGTTAATAGCACGATGTTCAGTAAGTACATCGAAGTTTGTAAGAGAAGTTACTAAATATCTTTCCAAAAGTGTGAAAATAGAAAACTTTGAATTGTAGTCACTATAATACCTATATTTTCGTAACTAGCTGACCCGCCGCGACTTCGTTCGCGTGGTATCCTACACTACCAATACCCCTACCCTAACCCTGCCTTACCCTACCCCTACCCCAACCCTGCCTTACCCTACCCCTACCCTAACCCTGCCTTACCCTACCCTACCCCTACCCTACCCTACCCCTACCCTAACCCTACCCTACCCCTACCCTAACCCTACCCTACCCCTACCCCTACCCCTACCCCTACCCCTACCCCTACCCCTACCCCTACCCCTACCCCTACCCTACCCCAACCCATACCCCTACCCCTAAGCCTACCCCTACCCTTGAGACCGACTTCCCGACTTCATATTAAAAGGGCTGTTTTTAGGGACTTCGTTCGCGTGGTATCCCCCACCTCTACCGATACCCTACCCAAACCCTACACTACCCCTACCCTACCCTACCAATACCTACCCCTACCCTATCCCTACCCCTACAAATACCCCCACCCCTACCCCTACCCCTACACTACCTCTACCCTACCTCTACCCTACCCCTACCCTTGAGACCGACTTCACGACTTCATATTAAAAGGGCTATTTTTAGGGACTTCGTTCGCGTGGTATCCTGCCCCTACCCTACCCCTACCCCATATTTTCTCACCGTTTAAACCTTCCCTAGACCTCCACGAACATTTCAAAACCAAAATCAGCTAAATCGGCCCAGCCGTTCTCGAGTTTTAGCGAGACTAACAAACAGCAATTGATTTTTTTTTATATAAGTAAAGAGATTGATTTCGCCATAACTTTTAAAACAAACGTCCAATTTTAATGAATAAAAGACTAAATATTATCTACATAAACAGTACTTTGTGACAAAATAGTTTATTTTAATAAGGAGTAATGACATGTGTAAAATAAATGCGTTTAAATGAAGTTCTAAAAAAATTCAAGATTTTAAATAAAAAAATGGTTGTTGTGTTTAACTCGAAATAGATAGGTATAGTGTGTCGCGGACTTTTTTGTAGATATTTTTAAGGTCTTTAATTAATTATGGTTCTATCTTTTATAGTTTGGGAGGCGTACGTTTACACCTTGGGTCAGAAAAACCCAAATATCTTACGGACCTCTACTTTTTCTAAAATAAAATATAGCCTATAGCACTCAATGATAATGTAGCTTCCAATTTCCAAAAGAATTTTTAAAATCGGTTCAGTAGATCCGAAGATTACCCCCTACATACAAACTTACAAACTTACAAACATACAAACTTACAAACAAATGTTACCTCTTTATAATATTAGTATAGATAAATAACTGATTTGTGATCTGAATAAAGTTTCTTAGGATTCCGTAAATAAGTTGGCAAAACGAAACTTTTATAGGGACAAGACTCCTTTTCTCAGGAACGCGTGGAGGAAATTAATTTCAAATACTCAGGTCAGCTACCCCTTTTTTTTATGTGGTAAAATGATCAAATGAGTCCTTCCACCCTGGGTGGTGGTGGGGCGGAAGGGAATGTCAGACTTTTACTGACAAAAAACCACCCTGTTCCTTCTGTTGCCCTTTACGTTCCGGGGCCGGTTCCGGGGCCACCGCAACCCCTTGGAGCAGTGAATAACTTCTAAGTCTTCTTAAAGTCAACGCAGGGGATGAAACGGGGGTCCGACATTTACTCTGACGAATTCGCGTGGAAAAGCTAGTATAAAATAATTTGCAAGCTTGCTTGCAGGCAGAATGCAGTGACTTTTAGGTTATAGAATTTTTACTCAGAATTGCAAAACTCAAGTGGCAATGGGCAGGGCACATAACTCGTAGTGAAAAACAACGTACAGTAAGAGGTCATAAGTGCAGTAGCATGCTAAAGTTTGAATTGCTGTGAACACGCGGTACAGGCCGTACCTACATCTGTGTGGTAAGTGATTATGTATTAACACAGTAAGTACTTACGAAAACTTTAGCCGTCGTAATTTAAAAAATGTCGATCTATTGCTTTGTGGAATTGCTACTTCACTTATGACCGCTACTGTACATACATACATTTTTCATTGTTGCCATGCTCACCGACTAACCTAAGCTTGTTTTATTGATATTGGAGCAACGATGTCGGATCCCGCCATCTTTCACGTTTAGGTTACAAAAGCTTCCCTTATCTTGTTAGTTTAACGTGATAGCTCTGTGGGGTGTACCTAAATGGGTACCTACACGAAACTAGGGCGATACTGGATCGAAATGTGAGAATACCTACCTATATTGTAGGTACAGTCGACCAAACTATTTGGTGTAAAGGCAAAAATATTCTTCTTTCTACTACACTACCTATTTTAATTTTTTACTAGCTATACACCGTGAATTTTAATCCGTTGTAAATCTTTCAGGGGGTGAATGTACTCATGAATATGAACAACTTTTATTAAGGGACATACTTAGTACATTATTGTAAAAAAAAACAGCTGATCCATACAATAATACATTACGATCAAATTGTATGGATCAGCTGTTTTTTTTTCACATTTCGTACTATGTCCCTTAATAAAAGTTGTTCATATTCATGAGTACATTCACCCCCTGAAAGATTTGCAACGGATTAAAATTCAGGTTGTATACCCTAAGGTTTCACCCATGTTGTCTTCTACAGCTCCGTTGCCGTAGGTCGCAAAAGATTTTTTTACAAATCAACCCCAGTTGTTCTTGAGATGCTCGCGTTCAAACCAACAAACAAAATTTTCAGCTTTATAATATTAGTATAGGCTGAGAGCACAATAACTTTTAAAGCTTATGACATACTTAAGAAATTCATGTACTGGAATAGATTACTTTATAGCACACTTACAGCATTTATACTAATACTAGCTGTCCGCCGCGGTTACACCCGCGTCTTTGGTTACTGCTCCGCTCCCGTAGGTCGTAGCGTGATGGTATATAGCCTATAGCCTTCCTCGATAACTAATCTATCTAACACTGAAAGAATTTTTCAAATCGGACCAGTAGTTCCAGA
The DNA here is from genome assembly GCA_949316365.1 of Hoplodrina blanda. Taxonomy (NCBI): domain Eukaryota; kingdom Metazoa; phylum Arthropoda; class Insecta; order Lepidoptera; family Noctuidae; genus Hoplodrina; species Hoplodrina blanda. The sequence continues at coordinate 10,901,650 of OX438565.1, read as the reverse complement.
GATTAGCGCGTTCAAACAAACAAACAAACAAACAAACACTGCAGCTTTATAATATTATATAGTATAGATGTGAAAGTAACTGTCTGTCTGTTACGCTTTCACGACTAAACCACTGAACCGATTTTGATGAAAATTGGTACGGGGTAAGTTTGAACCCCCATAAAGGACATAGGCTACTTTTGATTCCGCGACTTCGTCTGCGTCTGCGTAAATATAAGTAGTTGCAAAGAAAAAATCAGATTATTTATTTTGATTAGACAATTAAGAGCTGATTTTTCAATTTTTATCCAAAGAATAAATATGCCTCGTTGTTGGTCTAGTGGTCACAAAGCGTGACTGCTGAGCCTGAGGTCTTGGGTTCGATTCCCAGGTCGGCCAAAGTGTTATTGGGTTTTTCCATCAGGAATTTCTCAGTAGCTGCCTTGGAGTCTGGATTTGTGCCCGGTTGATGGCAATAGGCTCGTGCCCGATTGATGGCAATAGGCTCGCCCCCTATTACATGGGACTTAAACATAACTGGCGAAATGTGGGTGTACTAATGGGTACACCTCTGCCTAACCCTTCGGGGATTACAGGCGTGATTTTATGTTATGTTATGTGAATAAATATGACAGTTTGACATATTTTCTATACAAAAGCTGTCAAACCGCCATATTTATCTCTCCGTTAAGAGTTATCTGACGATTGAAAAATTTTCCCTAAAAGGCACAAAGTCGTTCGACTGTACATACGTTTACAATCAGTCAACAAAATCGTAACAGACGCTTAAAGGAAAACCGATCCTATTTTTAACGACAATCAAACAACTATAGTACCTACCACAAACTAAATAAAGTTCAATCAACTTCCACAGTTACAGCTCAAAATACTTCTAACACCAAAGTTGACTAAAACAAACAGAATAATATCCACTAAGTTACTCCGTTTAAAACTCCAACAGGGATTATCTACCTGAACGGTACAAGTCGTTGAAACTTTTAAATATCCAATTCAAGCAACTGATAAATAATTCAGTGTTCAAAGAGCAAATTTAATTTATTCTTGTTTATATTCTACTTTGTATCCTTTGATACCCTTTCGAGGTGTGACGCGTAAAATAATCTATACTAATCTATCTCTATACATATACAATGCTTTGTCCTGAATGACTGACTGATCAACGCACAGCCTAAGAGCCTGTCCACACGACGCGTTGCGTCTCCATTGAGTCGACGCAGCGCTGCCGTTGCGTCGTTTTACATACTAATAATCATAGTGTACACACAACAGCAACGCACAAACGACGGAGCTGTAGCCCCCGAGACGAAGCGGACGGGGGTGTACACATTGTGACGACGGAAGAAAGAAAGAAAGAAAGAAAGATTTATTTGTCAGAATATAGTACAATAGATGTTACAATAGATGGAACGGCAGCGGTCAGTTGCTTGTGCGTTGACAGGGAGGATACACGCAAGCCCGTCTCATTTTTTACGTATTTTGTATTCAGTTTCATTTGCAAAGTAAAATGAGTACCACTGAAGAAATTGACTACTGATGCGATGTTTTTATAAAATGCTTGTCGCGTCAAAATATTTGCGTTGCGTCGACGCAACGCGCCGTGTGGACTGGCCCTTAACCGCTGATTGTAGAGACTTGAAACTTGGAGGGTGTGTTTTTGTATGACGTCGGTATTAAGTCAAAGTTAAAACATTTATTTCAATTAGACCAATTACTGACACTTTTAAATTGTCAAGGAGACGGCCAAAAAAAAATCATCTTAAAAAAAACTGGTCATGTACTAAATTCATGGTGAAAGCTTGCTCATCGATGTCCCTTCCACCATAAATTAGTGAAGCTGATAAAACCAAGATTTTCTATCAGCTCAATACTTAAAGACCCGTATCAAAAGGGTTTCAAAATCTAAACCGTAGAAATTCAACCCAAATCTTCGCTGCTAGGTAAATAATCCGACGGAACCCGACCCCGAAGGTACGATAATAGTATATAATTGTCGGGAACGACGGGGTTTATACACGATTGGTGCTCACTGCGCTCAGAATAATGTTCACTCGATTGCACAATCACCAGTCATGTCTTGGTAATCAGTAGCGAGGAATTCAAATAACTAATAACTTTAATACTACTACTTTTTTATACTTTCTAATAACTTTTTAATTATAATTATAATTTCTTTTTAATTATAATTATAATTAAAAAGTACACAGAAGAATGCTAATTAATGATATTTTCTAGATTTTATTGTGTATTTGACATTGATTATGTTTACTTTTAATTTATAATAATATTGTATCTTTTACTAGCTGTCCGCCGCGGTTACACCCGCGTCTTTGGTTACTGCTCCGCTCCCGTAGGTCGTAGCGTGATGGTATATAGCCTATAGCCTTCCTCGATAACTAATCTATCTAACACTAAAAGAATTTTTCAAATCGGACCAGTAGTTCCAGAGATTAGCGCGTTCAAACAAACAAACAAACAAACAAACAAACACTGCAGCTTTATAATATTAAGTATAGATTTCTATGACTGCATGCCGTAAAGTAGAATGTAGCGGAAACACTTTTTGTACCATCTTAATTTTGTACCTACATTGTTAGCAAATTAATAAATCTGAATCTGAATCTGAATGAGAATGTTTAAGTTTTATCAGTTTTAAGTACCAATGACTATCATAGTCCTTTATGATGAATTTAATTTTGTTTTTAAGTTTTTCTTAAAAGGTTCTGTAAATGATGGTTACTTTAGCCCTGTAACTTTAGTTCAAAATAGAGAAACGATTGAACTACTCATTTCTTAAAAAATACAGAAATAATAAGATACATAACATAATCCCCTAAGGGTTCGGCACTATTAGTACACCTATATTTCGCCAGTTATGTTTTTAAGTCCCATGTAATAGAGGGCGAGCCTATTGCCATCAACCGGGCACAAATCCAGACTCCGAGGCTGCTACTGGGAAATTCCTGATTGAAAAACCCAATAGCACTTTTTCCCGACCTGGGACGAACCCAAGACCTCATGCTAAGCAGTCAATGTATTGCAGCCACAAAATACGGCCCATTTAGAAGTACCATTATAGTGTAACGTCAACATTTCAAGCGAAAAAACTTACGTGAAACGGCTAATTTATTTTTAAATCGAGCGAATTCACAATGAACTATCAATTCAAACTTTTATAATTAAAAGAAATGGCGCTAAATCATGTGCTGAAGTAATGACTCGTAAGAACTTATTTATTTTGAGTTCATTCGCTTTGGGGTAAGGGGTTAGGTCTAAGGTCACTGGGATCCGCTTAATTGGAAGGCTGGCACATTAATCTTCTCGGCTGATGGTCTAGGGTAACTGGCTTTAGCCTAGGACTTATCTGCTGAATCTCTTTAAAAGCTACTTGATCTGTCGCCCATTGATAGTAGTGAAATGTCGGTGATTCTATTGTTTAACCTCAAGCCCAAACTTAGGTCGATATAAATAACGACCAAATGTACTAAAAATAGTTGCGGCCCAGAACTAGTTACAATTCAATTCAATTTATTTCGACTTTATTGTGGATCATAGGAAGGTGTATCCACAATAAAGTACCTAATGTACATAATACAGATGGTGATAATAAACATTTTGTGAACAGCATGTCCCGCCCTTTGGGCGTACAATAATATAAAAAATTAGAAAATTACATTCATGTAAAAAAGTTAGTCAGATAGTGTTTAAATAGAATTCTTTTGACTTGATTATTTTAAGTGGTATTTGTTATACCCATAGAGCAACACGGGCCACCTGCTATGGTTATACTAATACCTTCTTATACTTTACTGTTTCATGAAAAAAATATCATAAAATCATTTTTTCTTTTTTGTTCACCGGGCTATAAAAATAGAGAGTTTCAATATCATGTCATAGTTTTAGGCCGCTGCACGCACTGAAACCTAGACTTACTGTTCCACTCAAACCATATCAGAGGCCCTTGAGGCGGTTTAAAAACTCTGACACTAGGGTGTGTGGGGTCGTAAGACCTTACTGCCTTACTGCCCACACGATAAAGAAAGAAGAATCGCATACACTAGATCACTAGATGACTGCCTCGTTGGTCTAGTGGTTAGTGACCCTGACTGCAAAGCCGGAGGTAGTGTTCGATTCCCACCCAGGACAAACTTTGTGTGATGAGCATATTTGTTGGTTCTGTGTCTGGGTGTAATTTATCTATAATATGTATGTATTTATAAACTATATAAGTATGTATATCAGTTGTCTGGTTACCATAACACAAGCTCTGCTTAGCTTGGGATCAGATGGCCGTGTGTGAGTTGTCCCAAGATATTTATTTATTTATTTATCAATCATGAAAACTCTTACTTCATCTCCGCATCAGATTTCGCCAACATCCAGACGACAGACCCTGGATTGCGACGGGAGCCGAGAGCCATGAGCTGTGACAGCTTGGCGCCAGGCGGCAGGGTTGGTCTGCGAGGCACCTGGCCCGTCCACGTCGAGATGGCCAGCATTTCTGGACACTCCTTCACCAGATGCTTCTGAGTCGCCATGCATTTTCCTGATGCGTCCTGTTGGTGAAAAAAGAAAAAGTTCAATACGTTACGCATACACTCAAAGTACATACCTACTTTCACTACTTAATGCTAGCATTTTGTTTCTGAGAAAATAAGTAACATCTGGGGGCCCTGGGATCTTGTACCACTACCATAACGTTGTATACGACAACAACTACAATAACTTGCACCTACCATGTTATCTTTTCACCACCTCTGGTTGACTGTTAGAGAATGCCTAATAATGCCTTAGGCATAGTCCGCCTTTGTACTTTTGGTGCATAAAGTTTAAATAAACAAATATATACGAAAGTATGTGACGACGGATTGATGTTTGTGTCGTTTTAACACATAGAATAATACTGTTATCAAGTTTTTGTTCCCTGGGGATAAATGAAAATCTTCGCAGACAAAGTCGCGAGCAGAAACCAGTAAATAATAACAATTCTTAGAAAGAGCATACGTAATAACACAATTTCTCATATTCAATTGTAATGCCAGACATTTCGTAAATTAATGTAATGTGGTATTCGTGGTTAACTAATACTTACATGCGGTGAGGCTATAATTACTACCTACGGCTGCGGTGGCGCCATCTGTGCGAAAACTTATGGTCATTTCTCATTATAACAACACCGCTCCGACACGGGAACGGTCCGGATGGAATTATCTAACTGTTAGACCGCCTTCACACTAGCGTTTGTCCAGCGTAGGCGTTCGGCGTTTCTTCTGGAGTCAATTGAACGCTGCACTAACGCGGGTCATACGTCGCAAACCCGCGGGTCATACGTCGCAAACCCGCGGCGCTGACGCCGCGACAACGCGACGCCTGTGCCGCGTAGTCGCGGCGTCTGCGCTACGCCTAGTGTGTAGGCGCTCTTAGCTGCGATCACGCTGCCCGCGAGCCGTCACCTTTTTATATCTCATCTTCGTCATTAATAAAACATAAACGAAGACAACGGAGCCGAAAGTTTCGTGTTCTTCTAATCATTGCGATCATGTTTTTCTTTTTCTTTGGATCTTCGTAATAAAATTCTTTCGCAAATTGGAAGCTACGTTATCACTTACTGCTATAGGCTACATTTTATTATCAAAAAATTAGGGATATGAAGAAAAATCACACGAACGAAGTTGCGGGGTGAGTGCTAGTTACATTATTAGTATCTAAGATTAAAGTTCAATGAAACCATAGACAATGCAGCGAAGATGAATTGTTTACTACGCTCAGTGAAACAAATATTTTGATGAATAACACTAATAATAATATTGTACATGAGCGACTGTTTTTGTTGCCCTAGTACCTACGTTGCAGCATAGTTATCTTTAATTAAAGAACTATTGTCTGAATAAGTTCTTAAAGTTTTAATTACAAAAGAATTTCATTAATTATCAAAATAAGACTTAAAAGAACTGACTTACAATAAATTATTAAAAAAATGGAAAAAACATATTTCTATCACAAAAGATCAAAATTAAATATATTTATATTTGGGCTAAATCATTGACTTCTCAAAGGCTATCTATCAATGGACTCTACTTCAAAAAGCTCTTGCCTTGAAATGTCAAATGAAACAAAATTACCTTCGAATAATATGCATTTCAATATGATTATAAACCTTATTTCAATCAGATAATAATACTCAAAATGGTGGACACGCCATGTTTTGACGAAAATTTTCTTCAAACATATATAAGTTAATGGCGTCACTATAACATAACATCACGCCTGTAATCCCCGAAGGGTTAGGCAGAGGTGTACCCATTAGTACACCCACATTTCACCGGTTATGTTTAAGTCTCATGTAATAGGGGGCGAGCCTATTGCCATCAACCGGGCACAAATTCAGACTCCGAGGCTACTACTGAGAAATTCCTGATGGAAAAACTCAATATCACTTTGCCCGACCTGAGATTCGAACCCAAGACCTTATGCACAGCAGTCGCAGTATAACTCGATGGGCTAAAGAGATGGACAGATTAGCAACAAACCGATCAATCGCACCAAACCCAAGTCACTCGATCTATAACATCCGCGTCCAATATTCAACTTCACCATTTACTTAATACTCTCAAACGTCCATTTCCCAAACACAAAACGTAACACACCATCGATCAAGTTCAAAAATTCGCACGAAATTTCGCGTAAATTTTCGCACAATGTAACAAGAGTCGGTTTGATGGAGGTACCGAACAATGTGCGAATTATAAGGGACTATTGGATACGTGTCAAGCGTCGCACGCGCTGAATTCACAATTAGGTAGAGGACAGAGAATCGGTTTAATTTTGAATAGATAGACGTTTCTTGATTAACTGTTGGCAATCGTCAAGAAATATTAATGGGCCTGTGTTCATCACAAGAGCTTGTATTAGAGGGTGAGAATAAAATTATGGTTGGGGTTTTGTAAAGAAAAATTTTGTGTACAAAGGTGTTAATGAGGGCTATATTTTTTCTTTTGTAAAATAAACAGTGAGACGACTTTAGTATTTTATGTACCTAAAAGCCTGTCTGGTGACGTCACGCTTTATAGCTGGAACTTAGTTATTCATTGTTTTGTTACCAATGGAGCTGGACCGTGCCTCGGAAAGCACGTTTGGTCCCGGTTGTCATACGTGGATCTTTGACAGTCGTTACAGGTCGTCAGAAACCCGAAAGTCTGACAACCAGTCTTACCAAGGGGTATAGTATTCCCCAGTAAGAGTTGTGGATGTCAGATAGTGACTTCATGTAAAATATGGGTATTTAGCTGCATCCGGATAAACTGAAAGCCGATCCCGACATAGTCAGGAAAACTTGACCGCCAAAAAGTTCAAACCATTTTACCGCATTACTAATGATTTTGTATCCTATTCCACAATAGGATACAAAATCATTAGTAATACGATACATCCCCTGAAAGAGTATAAACTAAAGATAATTTTGGGTCAAAAACCCTTGTGGTTGATACTAGGTTGATTTTGAATTTAAACATTTTTTTAATTAATGACGCCTTTTGACCAAAAATTTTATACTTCATAAATAAGTTTCATTAGCAATCAGAAAAGTATAAGATTTTGGCCTACATAGATTCCATAGAATTTGCAGTTTTTAATTATTTTAAAAAGTGCCACAATTCAAAATTAACCCAGTTTCGGCCCACCAGATTTTCGGAATCTAATAGAATCTAATTCGTCATAGAAGCGGTACAAATCGAAGTACTCATGTCAGACAGTTAGTAAGCAAATGCCAACGTCAGAGCCATCAGAATCTTCATACGTCACACACCATTCACTAATAGCTTGACCTTTAACCTGACCTCACAGGAGATAACAAGAATCAACACACAGGTAGAGGTACTAGGCTAGCAGCAAACTACAGCGGGTATTCTCCCTCATTGGCTAACGAAGCGTACTAAGGAGTTTCGAGCGAGAAGTTTGTATTACTAGCGCCGCTCGTACATACTCAGATTTAAAAGTAAAATAGAACAGCTTTCTTTTTTAAATGGTTATTACTTCTAGGTCAATAATTTTGTTATTATGTTTCATCTTTACCCAGAGACGACAGAATGCACTACAAGGATATCCGATTTCGATGTTTTACCGGTCGTTATTAGGTAAAATGAGAAAGAAAAAAGGAAGAGTCTTCATAAACAGGAAAACTTTTCATAATGTAAAAGCATTTATTTATACAAAATCTTACATATGCTTTCAAAACAAAATTCCAATTACCTAAAATCTATCTGAATTTGAATGTCGTCATACGTATAGGTATAAACATTACACAAGAACATAAATGCTTCGATCGACCGTAACACGATACGATTCAAAAGAACCTTTTCATATGGCCTTTCAGCACTGCCCAAGTACCCAATGGTGGCTCTTCAAAACAAAGCTCGTGTGGTTTCGGAAGCTCTCGGGTGTATTCGGAAATGAATTTGGATATGGAACGGTTTGTTTCTGAGCAGTCAAGAGAATGCTTGGATCGGAATTCTGAGATCAAAGGTATTTCGATAAATGATTTGAATAGACTGCCTCGTTGATCTAGTGGTCGCAAAGCGCGACTGCTGAGCATTAGGTCTTAGGTTCGATTCCCAGGTCGGGCAAAGTGTTATTGGGTTTTTCCATCACGCATTTCTCAGCAGCAGCCTCGGACTCTGGATTTGTGCCCGGTTGATGGCAATAGGTTCGCCCCCTATTACATGGTACTTAAACTTAACTAGCGAAATGTACTAATGAATACACCTCAGCCTAACCCTTCGGAGATCGGAGGCGATAGGCGGCGGCGACCTCTCGCGTCCGGACCTGGTTCAGGCCATGCTCCGGGGCGAGAGGGAATGGGATGCAGTCACCTCCTTCTGCGAAGCAGTAATGCTAGCGAAGGAGGAGGCGGGCCGCGTGAGGGAGAGAACAACACCCTCCACCTCACGCCCCAGCCGCCGCGGGAGACGCCCAGGGCGTCGGACGTCGCGAGGCGACATCCGGCCACCGTAGGCGCGGGCTTGCGGACGGCGAGTAATGGGTAGCTCGCCGTCCGATCAAGGACCATGCCCGGGTCGACGGCGCGTTCTGTTCGCGCGCGCCTCAAAGAGCTGTCAGCACAGGGACGGGGCCCCAATAGGGGCCAAACGCCTGCCGGGGTTGCGGGACGTCTTAACAGGATACCGTGGCCCCGGAACGTAAAGGGCAACAGAAGGAACAGGGTGGTTTTTAGTCAGTAAAAGTCTGACAGTCCCTTCCGCCCCACCCAGGACGGAAGGACTCATTTGATGATTTTTACCACCTCAAAAAAAAAAAAAAAAAAAACCCTTCGGAGATTACAGGCGTGATGTTATGATGATTGCAATAGGTAGATGTGATCTGTAATGGGTGTTATTAAACTATATAGTAGGGGTTCCCAAACTGTGTGTCGCGACGCCCTTGGTTATCTCGGGGCTATGCTGAGTGCGCCGCTCGACGATAGGCACAGGTCAACACCATGCGACGTCCTAGCTGACACTGACGGTTGACACTGGTCAAACCAAAGAATTTATTTTTCTGAACTGACTTTATAAGTACTAGGGAAGTTCCTTATTTTGGAGTCATAACCGAGTGCAATTAGCTTTTCACCTAAAACAAAGTGGACGGTGTATTTTTTATTTCAATTTGTTCGCCTCACTTCTAAGAACACATAGAAAAAGCCCCATGTTTTTTTGGTCTAATTGTACTCGGCTATAAGGACTCTTAGTAAGATTAGACTGTCAACTACCTGAACGCACAGAGTGCTCGAGTTTTTTGGTCACATAGCTAAGAAAAATGGCCACAACTTTGAACCGCTCATCGAAACTGGCATGGTTGATGGCAAACGACCAAGGGGCCGCAGCCAAAGGATGGGGCAGATGTCCGCTCCACACTGGACAAACAATTGCACGTCGCATTACATGAAGCCAAAGACCGACGCAGATGGCGAGACACCATTAGTAAGAAGCTGATCCAATGGGAATTTTACGACCCTCAGTAATGAGGGCTATGACACGAGGGGGAGAAGAAGGATGATAAGGACTTTTCAAAATACTCTGGAGCTCTTCATTTCACCGTAGTCCAAAAGTATCCTTTTAGAAAGCAAAATGTTGAACCCAAGTTTGTTTAAATTCGGTCGTCGTACAACATTTTTGGAACAAAATAATATAAAAAGTCCAGGATCTAAAATAAACCTAGTCCAGACATCAGGTACAAACTCAATGACCTTCACGGGAAGACACGAAAATATTCTAATTGGAAAACTTAAGGCACACGCGGTATTCGCGTTTATGCACCGTCATTGGAACCTTCGAAACAACTTGTAATTACACTTGAGAATTTTAATGAGTTTTAATTAGACGTTAAAGGTACAGCCCGAAGGCCTGACAAGTTAGGTTTAAATAATTTGTTTTTTTTTTGGTCTTGTCTTTGGGAGGGAATGATTAATTGTCTATGCCTTTTAATCTGTAAAAAACTGGCGTTGTACTATTGTAGCGGTGGGGGTTTTTCACGCGTAAAGGAACAAGCAATTTCAGTATTTTACCAAGAAATTGCTACACTGAATTTTTAATTAGGTTACATAGTAACATCAGCCAAAAAAACAGACAAAGTACCCAAATAAGATCGTCTGATATCCTTCTAATATTAGGTACAAACTTTGTTCCCCCGTGTCATCCCCTTAGGGGGTGAATTTTGGAAAATCCTTTCTTAGCGGACGTCTACAAACTATAAACTACCGCCATGCTAAATTTTATTTTTATACGTCAAGCGGGTTTTGACATTTCGTGATAAGTGACTGAGCGATTTGGATGAAAATTGGCACCATTTCCAGGCTTAATACATAGGATACTTTTTATTCCGAAAAAACACAAACAAAGTCGCGGGCAGAAGCTAGTAATCCGTAAATTGTTCAAAATCATCATCACAAAAATATCTTACGTTCTACGTCGTAGATATTATTGAATTACGAGCTTAATTCCAATGCCATTACGCAAGCTTAAAATAGGCAGAGTATTTTCTCAGTTAATGTAAGCTTGGCTTATTGTATTTTGATGATACATTGTTAATTCAAAGATTCCTGACGTCACTTCGCATTCTCAAAGAGCACTTTAATACAAAAATAAACATCCACCTATACAAACATCACTTCTCTAGAGCTATATTTGATCAACAAGGGTCTGCGCAACTCAGCACCTTCGCAACTCGAGGGCAGTGTCTGAGAGCGTGGAGCGGGTGTCGAGTGTCGGACAATGGGCTGACACCGCCCCCCTTTCGCTTTAACGAGCGTATGGCGTGTCGGGGGAAACTTGAGAGTTATTGCAATAAATTGCTTAAGACGCTTACAGCTGTTGTTAAGTTTACGACGTTATAGTAATTTTTTATTTTATTTAATGAACTGTTTGTGAAACGATGAAGTATTTATTTTTTATTAACTGGTTTCAACCGCGTTCAGTTACGTCTTTGTTTACTGCTCCGCACTCGTGGGTCGTGGCGTGATGTTTAACCTAATAACACTTCGCCTGACCTAGGAATCGAAACCAAGATCTGCTCAGCAGCCGCGCTTTGCGACCAATTGACTAACAAGGCATTTAACGAGGAGGTATTTTCTCTTGTTAATGACGTCCAAAGTGCCTTTTGGTGGTCTAATTGGAATAGCTGATTTGACTTTGACTTTGACTTTGCCTGTGCTCGGTAGCGAACCCACAACCGTACGAGAGGCACCCTAACCACTAAGCCATCTAACTCTAGCGAAATCCAATTGATTTATCTCTCTAGTGGAGTAATTGCGTAAACTTGCTCACATCGCAATTTTAGTTGAGCAACTATCGAGAATCTTATTAGGAATGCTGCATGTTTCAATTGAACAGCGGTGGGGTCGTGAAGTTACTTGAAATTGCGCATTAGTATGCAACTCAGATTACATTGACTACATGTAATTTTAGCTGTGAAAGAGTTAGACAACTTAAATTGCGGAGATAACATTACACCAGTCTTTCCCAAAGTGGGCGATAACGCCCCCTTGTGGGCGCTGCAGGCATAAAGAGGGGCGGTAAGAGACCCAGAAAAAAAATCGGGGCATTGTGTAGAGGCTTTTTTTTTAGGTGGTAAAAATCATCAAATGACTCCTTCCGCCCTGGGTGGGGCAGAAGGAACTGTCAGACTTTTACTGACTGTTCCTTCTGTTGCCCTTTGCGTTCAGGGTCCACGGTATCCTGTTAAGACGTGCTACTAGGTGGTTTTTAAGTAGGTCAAAAAATGGAGGCGCAAGAAAATTATTCTCAAAGTGGGCAGTAGACAAAATAAGTTTCGGAACCCCTGCTTTATACCCCGTAAAGTTTTCTTAGTTATTTAAGCAGTTCTAGTACTTTCAAAGCCGTTAATATCTTTGTTTTAATAGAAGTGTTACTTTCTGTTGGGAAACGTAAAGTTTGACTCGACTCGAAGTCGGACTGCCTCGTTGGCCTTATGGTCGCAAAGCGCGACTACTGAGTATGAGGTCTTGGGTTCGATTGCCAGGTCGGACAAAGTATTATTGGGTTTTTCCATCAGGAATTCTCAGTAGCAGCCTCGGAGTCTGAATTTGTGCCCGTTGATGGCAATAGGCTCTTATCATCATCATATCAGCCTATGGCCGTCCACTGCTGAACGTAGGCCTACCCCAAAGAGTGCCAACCATCCCGGTCTTGGGCAGCCCGCATCCATTCGCTGCCCGCCACCATCGTCGGTCCACCGTGCAGCAGGGCGTCCCACACTACGTTGCCTAACTAAACGCCAATAAGACTCTATTACATGGGACTTAAACATAACTGGTGAAATATGGGTGTATTTTTGGGTACACCTCTGCCTAACCCCTCGGGAATTACAGGCGTGATGTTATGTTTATATATGTCAATATATATACACATCAAAAGTGTCTAGGGATCAACATCCCTAACATTGATTAGGGATGTTGATCCCTAGACACTTTTGATGTGTGTATAAAAACCCTTTTCAACTATCCAAAGCAAAAAATCACAATATAATATTGTATTATAATCCAGAAAAAATTGTATCACGCATATTTCCCTCATCATACGCGTCGTTCCACACGGGTCGATTTCATTACTCGACAAAAGAGTTTTTAAATCGCATTTGGTGGTAAATCGTGCTCCCAGTAGTAGCGAAGTAGATATCGCATCCACAACGAAAAGATTACTGGGGAAACGTCCCGTGTAAACTGATTCTGAAAAATGTCGTGCGAGTTATAAGCGTAAGCGATTTGAGTGTGTTAGGTATAACAGAATGTTTTTTTTTAACTGATATTGGATGTTGTAGTTCTAAGTTACCTAGTCATCCTATCGAGGAATTTAAACACATACACATACATAAACTCACGCCTTTTTCCAATGGGGGTAGGCAGAAACCACAGAACGCCACCCGCTACGATCCTTACATACTCCTTTAACCTCATCATTCGAATTTAAATTGATAATAAATTATGTTTTGTATCATGTTTTAAAATCCCAGAGTCGCCAGATGCTAGACCCTTCAAAGTTTTTATTTTAAAACCGTCTGGTTCAAGTTACAGCCCTACGAAAGTGTCTGGCAAACAAACAATTATTTGGAACAATATTCTGTAAAATATATACCTACAAAAACCAGCCACTTTAACGTAAGTTAGCAAAAGGTCCTTACATGTATATCTAAAACCCAAAAAATGACGTAACAATTAAGCTAGCATCTACGTGTACCTTCTAACTCGATACTCAAATAACATAGATCTGGGAAATCTGGGATTACAGTTCAATGAACCATCGTATCATATTCCTAAAAAGACTTAGAATTTTTTTAATAGACAAAGTTTATTATAGGATTGAAGATTTTTTATTGGAGAAAGAAGTTGTTTGACTATTTTATATTTTGGATTTAAATAACTACATATTAGAAATTGTGACATTAATATTATTATTGACTGATTATTTTTATTAATGAATTATGAATTAGAATGTTATTATGTATTGTTGGGAAATATGTATTTTAATTGAATCTAAAATCTATAATTTTGCATGCCTTGTAATTGGCAAAATATGGCTGTTTCTGTATTTATATTATGTAACACCTTGACTTGTACCCGTATTTGCAAAATAAAATGTCTTTATCTTTATCCTAAGTCGCTACCGCTCCTACTTTAAACCGACCACTTCACTGGAAGTTATTATAACTTTTGTCGCAATAATCTCGACTGTGGTGGCGCGACTGGACCTAACTTGTTTACCAAAGCGAATGAAGCGTGTGATTCTCTTGCTTTCATATATCTAAATATATAAAAGCGAAACTACCTCCCTGCAAAGTTTCATCTATATATGTCAAGCGGTTTTTTTCGTATGAGTGACTGAGTGACCTTTCGCTTTTATACAGGGTCATTGAAAATTTACCCGAAACCTGAAAAGGGGTCATATGCTACACAACACGTTCGTAATGTATGGAACAGCTGTTTTTTTTTCATTATTTCAATGTTGGTCCCATAGTAAAAGTTGTTCATAATGATCAGTACAATGACCCCTTTCAGGTTTTGGGTAAATTTTCAATGACCATGTATATTAAGAAAAAAAAAGTTCAAACTTTGTCCTTTAATATCTACCAAAGAAGGCCATCAGATAATAAATGGTAAAAAAAGTTTTCCCAAAGATGAAATGGATAATATGTACGTTTTGATTTCATATGTGTTTTTTACACCCGATAAACTGAAGCTTCCCAAAAGTAGTTAAATCGTCAAAACACACCGACTCGACGGTCAAAAAATCATTTCAAAAGCTTGTAAAAAAGAAACTTTTGCACTAAAACGATTTAATGACATAACTTATTAGAATACCTATCAAGAATACTAATTACAAATGTTCCGATGTTTGTAACTTAATCACGGCCGAACCGGCTAACCAGTTCAGAATGAATTTTCGCCCTAGATTACCATATAAAGTACTTTGCATGGCAGTTAAGTAAGCACTTACACGCGAGTGGAGCCGCGGGCGCAGTTAGTCATACATTATGTATTCGGCAATAATGGAGGGAAACAAAAGATTGCCAATAAAGACAATGTGCGACAGCTTGCCAATCCATTATCGACTTTAATCAGAGAGACAATTGTAGTGACTTTTAGGACGTTCGTATTTTAGTCAATAAGAGTCCGACATAACCCTCTGTTTTACCCGGATGGAAGGTATCCATGAGGATTTACCCTCAAACAAAAAAAGAATTCGCTTTTATTCTTAGTCTGAATCTGTCAGAAATACCTAAAAGTTACCTACATTTTTGACACTGATTGTCACTGAGATTGGATTGCTACCAGATTGTAAACATTTTAATGACGAGAATTGGCTTCCAATATTCTTATCGCACATTTCATATTCAAGGTCGACACAAAATCAGACCCAAATAAAAAAATATTGGAAGTTAAATAACAAAGACAGATACTTAACCAATATCTTTTTCACTCCAAAGTACTTAATATAAACATTTTTATGATAAAACTTAACAAATAAACATTTTATAAACAACCTTCGGTGCGCAATAAAGACACTTTTTGCGTAACAAATAAATAAAAACAGCGTCAGCACCGAAAATAATCCCACATTTACGAGAATAACATTGACAAACAGACTACGAAAATATCTATTCACATAAAAAGAGATCTAAATTACGAAGTTGTAAGTTTATTCCGAGTGAGTTTCGTAGCCGGCCTACGGCTTCGTAGGCGTCGGCGTAGCTCGTTCTACGCGGCTACGAGCCGATCGTAGAGGCGGTTTATCATATTTGGGTGACGTTTGTAAGCCCCCTATCTGTCGTAAGCCGTCCCCAATATTGGCGGTAAGGTCGCTAGAATGATGACGACATTTTCTACTTACATACAAATTACTCTGGTTTGACAATGTAGGGATAGTGACCTCGTATTTGGGATGGCAAATAGTGTCCCTTAGGAATAGTTATTTTTCAAGGTTACCGAGAATTATGTACTCCTACATTCAAGGTCAAGAATGTTACAATATGTACACGTGTAGAATGTCCGATACACATGTTATACGAGTCCCGTTGCAAATGTTTGGCAGAGCGAATAAATTTAATTCTTGCTTACAATTTTCGTCTGCTTGAATTTTATTACGGATCCCTAAGTTTTTTATAACAAAACTAGCGGCCTGCCCTGACTTCGCTCGGATGCAATTTAGATAAAACACAAACATGGCTTCCTCTCTCCTGCCCTTTTGCTGTGCCTTACAGGGTCATAATGATCTCAGTTATAAAGTTCAGAATCATACCTGCAGTTTCGGAGATTAGAACGTTCAAACATACAAACTTTTCAGCTGTATAATATTATTCCTGGATCCTATCCAAAAATTATTTCGCTAGTAGAAAGCAACGTTCTTCCTTGTACTACAAGGCAATTTTTTATTATAAAAAAAAAACAAATGAGCTTCGTAAGAAAATTCCGGACGAACTCGGGGACAAAACCTAGTAGGTATCCTCATAAAAATAATAAGTGCACATACAAAAAAAAAAAGAATACAAAATAAAATACAATTAAGCATAATACAATCAATGAATAAATACAATAAAAAATACATCAAACAGAAAAAGTTTTACAAACGAGATATGAGATTATAGAATAAAAAAGAAAGAAATATCGGAGTCGTCAATTTTTAGTACGAGCCGAAGCGAGGTCGAGTTCAGACGAAAGAGAAAAATACGAGTATTATACAAAACATTATTACTATACCGGTATAACGTATTACTTTTGATATCCCATAACTCTGGGGTATTAATGAGACCATGTCAAAGAATAAATATGAATATGCATATAAATTATGAATTATTTTAATTACATACATGTATACATAAACTCACGCCTTATTGGTGAGGTTCTTCAGAAAGGTCAGGTGCGCAGTACTCGTAACCGGCGTGCTTGTATGACGAGATGTATGAACGTGGACGAGGCGAAAGGAGTATGTAAGGATCGCAGCATGTGGCGTTCTGTCGTATCTGCCTATCCCCATGGGAAAAAGGCGTGGAGAACAACACAAAATTAAGTAAGTAAAACATTCTAATATGTCACTCGGTAAGAGCGCACCTTTCTATCCGCGAAATCTATACATATAATAAAATCGTAGAGAAGTCAAAACTGTACATTTAATATTTTTGAAAAAGAGTAATTGCTATGAGGTCGGGGAGTGATTCTAATGCCGAAAATTTTTTTTTTTGAATTTTTGTCTGTATGTTTGTTAGAGCATCACGCAAATACCGCCGGATAGATTCTGTTCAAATTTTGCATGAATATTCCACATTGGCCAAATTAGTTTATAGGCTATAAATTATCACGCTATTTGCTTTGGGGGGTGAGCAATGTTTCATTATGACTATTCAGAAAGAAACTTTGACGCGGACGAAGTCATGGGCAGAAGTTAGTATTTTCTAATTGAATCAGTATTTCCAGATATTAACTTGTACAAACAAACATATTTAAGTACCTACTTCATATGATATTTTAAGTGTATTAGTATAGATGTCTCTTGTACGACTTTTCCGTCCTTGAGACTAAGAAAGCACTCAGCTTCCCTAAACGTGTACCTCACTCCACACATAATAGTTACACCTTTGTATACGTTGTCTTGAGGTACTTGTATGGCCCTTTATTGCCTTTTAAACTACTTAGGTGTACGTAGTATGTATGTATAGCGCCTGCCTGCTGCGTCTGTCTCCATGCTATTAATGCAATACTTTTAGATAGTAACCTTTTGACGTTCAACCTTTTTACATTTGTTTAAAATTGCAGAGTTTTTATTTACGTAGTGTTATCATTTCTTCGTGGATTTAGATGATTTTTGTAAAAAAAATACACAACCGCTTTCAATAAAAAAGAAAATTGATTTTTTAATGTCAAAAAGTTAAAAAATAAAAAATCCAAAAAAAGTTTTTTTTCCCAATGATAATATTTGCTCAATGTTTTAGTTTGACGGACTATGAGACGTGTCTTTATACATCTCGCTTAGTTATAAAAACCCATACTAATATTATAAATGCGAAAGTAACTCTGTCTATGTCTGTTACGCGTTCACGACTAAAACTCTCAACCGATTTTGATAAAATTTGGTACGGTATCAATTTGAACCCCAAAATAGGACATAGGCTACTTTTTATTGGACGTCGACTGCGTCCGTGATAACCGACATTTACGCGGACGAAGTCGAGGGCAAAAGCTAGTATCCTATAGAACAGAAAAACCAGCCGTCACACTTGAACGTAAGTGAGTAAGGTACCTTTTGTACTTGATACTGGAAAAAGGACCCAGTATTGAAACTAACAAGTACAGCAGCGGTCATAAGTGCAGTAGCATGCTACGGTTTGAATTGCTGTGAACACGGGGTACAGGCCATACCTACATCTGTGTGTATAAGTGATGTATTCAAAGTTAAAGTCAAAGTCAAATAATTTATTTAATTAGGCCATTATAAGGCAATTTTGCACGTAATAACACAGTACCTATGTACACCTTAAAAAATCGCACACGACGTCGAAAGGTCGTAAGTTTAACCAAAGTGTCAATTGATTTGCTTTATAGATTGCTACTCCATTTATGACTGCTACTGTACACATACCTTCTTAACAACATATGTATTCCTCTGTCTATTTTCAAAATATTAACTATGTTAAAATGATGTAGGTCTCTGTGATCTCAGTACATGATATTTACGAATCTGAATTTACGAATCTCTTGGTTGAGATGTTAAGAGTGGCCGTCTGTAGTTCTAATATTTGTAAACACGTGAACACTATGTATATTTGAACATATATATTTTACCTTTAAATTCTTAATTTGTAATACCTTTTAATTATCATGATTTAGTAGTTTTTATATAGGGTACATACATTGCTTTCACGTGCCATGTCGTGTATGATTCTGTATACAAATATTGTAAACATTGATTTTAAAAGAGTACGTATGGAGTTTCTTGCCCATTCTTCTCCATACAAAACTACCTTTTGGAAGGGGCAACTAGATTCAATTCCTTTTTATGACGTTCAAAAGTGCCTTATAATGGCCTAATTGAAATAAATGATTTGACTTTGACTTTGACTGTACATTAATACAGACACATATAAATTGACTAGCTTCTGATCGCGATTTCACCCGTGTGCTTTTTCTTTTTTTAAATTTCGTCATCGGGTGATGATGTTATATAGCCTATACCAGGGGTGGTTGATGACCTGCGGTGCGGCGCCGCACCGCATCGTGTGGCATGGCTCTTACGTGCTTTCCGAGGCACGGGAGTGTCACACCAACAACTTCTTATAGAAAAACCCAATAACACACAGACTCATACATAATCTATAATACTAACCCTAACGCCTTACTGTATATTTTTATAGCTGTAATATTTGTTGTTAGAGTCATAACAACACCCACATACTTTTGTTGTTCACAAACAACTTTCTTACTGAGACGACAAACAAGATTTTTTATTAATATTATTAAGATATCGTCGATTCGGCGAGAAACTTCGCTCGGGACGAGATAAAGAAATTCATATTTAATAGGAACTACGTGATCCGTAGTCGTTAGTGTAAATTAAACTCTGTTACTAAGTAAATAAGGTCATCTTTTCGTTAGATAACGAAAGATACGGGATCTTCTTTGGCTATAGAGAGTCGGGTTTCTTAACAGGGTAACGTCTAAAAGTTTTATTTTATTGAAATACTTATCCGCAGTTACTAGGAGTATGCATTTTGGGATACTTTGTCATATCAGCTGGGTAACTTTGACTAGTCATACTCATGAAGACCAACAGACAAATTGGTGATAATGATAATTAATTTTCAATCTATTATTTTTTTTGTATACCTATAAGATGACAGAGACTAAGGGTCGGTTCACATCTGACGGAAGATACGTCGAACGTATCGTCTTTAGTATGGTTGACGCACTACCGCAATATCGGTTATGTGTGTATGGTTGGATATTTTATTATCTGTTTCGGCGTATCTTTCGTCAGATGTGAACCGATCCTAAGTCTACGATGGAGTGAGCACCCAGACGAAGCCTGTTGACTCTAACGTCATTCTTCATTCTTCTTGTTTTTTTGTTCAATCTAACCATAACTTTAAGTTTGTTTACATTTTTAATTTGTAATACTTTTTATGTATTATGATATAGTAGTTTTTTTGTAGGCTTCATACAATAATAATAAAACATTGATTTTCAAAGAGTACCTATGTATAGAGTTTCTTGCCAATTATTTTCCATACGAAACTACTACACACATCAAAAGTGTCTAGGGATCAACATCCCTAATCAATGTTAGGGATGTTGATCCCTAGACACTTTTGATGTGTATATTTGGAAGGGACAAATAAATTCTACTCTCTTTTTACAAGCTTTTATTTAGCTTGCACTGTTCGTATGTATGTAAGTTGTCCTTTAAAAATTTGCAAACCATTTTTCGACCATTTGTTGTTATCCGATTGAGCTGAAATTTTTCATGCACCTTCAGTTCTGACGATAATACAATGTTCAATACTCAATATTGTAATAGTTTTAAATTAAAGCTTGTTTTTAAAATATTTTTTTACGGCACGGTTGGCTGAGCGATTGGCTGCTGCGCTGCGTGTCGCGGGTTCGATTCCCGCACGGAAGAAATATTTGTATGGCCTACAGATAGTTGTTCCGGGTCTAGCTGTCCCACGATACAGGAGAAATTCCTAGTATGGGGCAACGTGTTTAAAAAAAAAAGAAAAAAATATATACTTTTTTCTTCACATTACAAAAAAGGTTCGCCATCCCTATTTAGGCTATATAACCCGCTACGATCCACAGGAGAAAAGCAGTAACCAAAAACGTAACTTAACGCGGGTGAAGAAAATAACGCGGACTAAGTCGTAGGCAAAAGTTAGTAGCACGTAAGTTTGGAAGTGTTGTCCTAAGAATAAGTGATGCATACAATTGGATAAGGTAAACCCACGTCGGAGCTCGCCTAGTTGATACTGAGCTCGAGTTCGACATGTGAATAGAGCGTGCCTTTGCTCAATGTACACACCATTGAGCATGGTACAAGTGATGGGAGGCAGCGGTGAAAATAAGTATTATTTATTTTCGTTTTTTTTTCACCGCTGTCCGGTGACGCTGTCACGTTAGCATGTTGGTGTCGCAGCCATATTGTCAAGTTGGTGACGCGGTTACATTAGCATGTCGGTGACGTGAACCTATTAGTTTTGTCCATAACAAAAATCGCTCAACGCTGCTGAAGAAATGACATTTTTGATCTATGATTTTTTTTAGATTCATCGTTATTGTTTTCACATATAACAAGCATATTGTAAACAGGGTTTTGTTAAAACTTAACTAGAAAGAGTGTCCGTAGAGTTTCGTACGTACTCGCTCTTCTCCATACAGGCCACCTACGTTTTGGAAAGAGCAACTAGCTTCAACTTTCTAACAAACTGTCTTTCCTTGACAGTTTAAATGTGCCTGTAAATGGTCTAATTGAAGTATACCGTTCAAAAGCGCGTTTTAAAATAAATGATTTGACTTTGACTTTGAATAAATACTTTGACATTGACTTTAATGGTGAGTGGCCCCTTTTGAAAATAAATCGCCAGTCGTCTTCCGCTCGTCGCTTCTATCTTGTACCACAAAAGGTCCATACATTCACACAAGCAACGATCGAACACCGTCATAAATTCCTATAGCGATTAGACTCTGCCAAGTTCCTTAATCAACAAAGAAACTTGTCGTAACTTCTTAGAATGAAGTTTATCGAATCGAGTAAGATTATGATATTACAACGTTAGGGTCCGTACAGACAGAGTTGCAATTTATTTGAGACAAGATTCCAGAATATTGATATTTTTCAATGAACGAAAAAAAATCTACTGTTAAACATTTTGACCGTGTAGGTATTGCGCTTATAAAACAGGATATTTTTTTCTTTGATGATAATTATAACATAATATAACGCCTGTAATCCCCGAAGGGTTAGGCAGAAGTGTACCCATTAGTACACCCACATTTCGCCAGTTAAGTTTAAGTCCCATGTAATAGGAGGCGAGCCTATTGCCATCAACCGGGCACAAATCCAGACTCCGAGGCTGCTACTGAGAAATTTCTGATGAAAAAACCCAAAAAGTCTTTGCTCGACCTGGCAATCAAAGCCAAGACCTCAAACTCGACGCTTTCCGACCACTAGGACAAGGAGGCAGTCGAGTCAGTCGAGTATGTTTCTTTGATGACTGATAAAAAATTTCAATGCTTGGAGGTCTAGAATCAGATGTGTCGTGATGGCCTAGCGGTTAAGGCGCCCGCCTCTCATGCATGAGGTTGTGGGTTCAAATCCGGGCAAGTACCAATGTGGCTTTTTCAATTCATATGTAACTTTCTAAAGTTTATCTTGGACATTACTGACATCATTCCGTGCCTCGGAAAGCACGTTAAGCTGTTGGTCCCGGCTGTCATACGTGGATCTTTGACAGTCGTTACGAGTCGTCAGAAGCTTGAAAGTCTGACAACCAGTCTTACCTAGGGGTATCGTATTACCCAGTTACTGGGTTGTGGAGGTCAGATAGGCAGTCGCTCCATGTAAAATACTGGTACTCAGCTGGATCCGGTTAGACTGGAAGCCGACCCCAACATAGTTGGGAAAAGGCTAGGCAGATGATGGAGGTCTACAATCATGAAGTGGAACCACGGTAAAAGTATGTGTCATGATGTCTCTTCCAACATAGTATAGTATTTCGAGATGAGATTCACGCTTTTTAAACGACTTCAAAAAAGGAGGAGGTTATCAATTCGTTTGTATTTTTTTTTTTTATGTTTGTTAGCTCCTTACTTGCGTCTGGGTGAACCGATTTTCATGATTCTTTCTTTATTTGAAAGCTGGTGCTTCTCGTGTGGTCCCATTGTCACCATTTCAATATCTGATGATGAACTTCGGAGATATGGAATGGAACTCCTCACAGAATCACAGCAGCAATATCGTAACAAGTGAAATTGCTTTGTTTATACGTGTAGTCGATGACTGACTGAAGGAAAAGGGGGGGGGGGTGGACGTCAACCCCCCTCCTACCAGTTTCCAAAATTAAATATATCGTGTGAGGTATTGTTTGAAAGGGCTTTTTGTAAGGATTTCAAACATTAATACACAAGCACTAAAAAGTGAAAAATAAAAAGCTTTTTTACAAAAAAAGATAACCGCCTTCAAAAACTACAAAATAAAAATAACTTTAGTTTTGGAAGTCGGTGGCAATACTTACCTACATAACAAAAACAAAACCAAAGCCGCCGACTTCCAAAATTAAAGTTATTTTTATTTTGTAGTTTTTGAAGGCGGTTATCTTTTTTTGTAAAAAAGCTTTTTTTCTTCTAAGAATTAGACAGTAATTACAGACTTACGACACAGAAGTTAGGATTTATATTTGATTGCTAGGTTTATTTGTTTATCCATTTGTTAATATACCGTCGGGAAAAAAGTATTAATAGGTACCAACTTCAAATAAGTACACAAAATGTAATTATTATTTTTGGGTTTATTTATTTGTGTTACCACTTAATATGTCAACTATATAAAAATGTTCACAACGTTTTTATTTTTGACAGCGTTCTTATAAAAATAATTGGCAATTAAATTGATGACTAATTAAGTGTCATCTCCAACTGTGGCATCAAAGTTGACACTCCACCGAGGCGAAGAAGAGACTTGCAGGAATCCACCAATCACATTGGTTGAATATCACGTCATATCACCGTATCTCGCATGTGATTGGTCAATTCTTGCAGGTCTATGCTCTGAGTGAAAATATATGTC
Organism: Hoplodrina blanda; assembly: GCA_949316365.1. Taxonomy (NCBI): domain Eukaryota; kingdom Metazoa; phylum Arthropoda; class Insecta; order Lepidoptera; family Noctuidae; genus Hoplodrina; species Hoplodrina blanda. Next base: position 10,877,816 of record OX438565.1, on the reverse strand, counting down.
CTTACCTTGAACCAAGCCATAGTTGAGTCATCATACAGAACCACCCACTCTTCTGACCAGGAGGTCCATAGATATTTTCCTAGAACAATGAAACATGTGTTACCATAACAAATAAATCATTTATTGGTAAAAGTAATACAAGTTACCATATTTTAATTAGATTTTAAAACACAATGACATCATTATTGCTTAAATCTATTAAAATATTTAAATAAAAAACTTAGTTCTTGAAAAATCTAATAATACTAAAGAGTTTTTTGTTTGTAGGTTTTTTTAAGCGCTTATCTCTGGAACTACCCGTCGGATTGGATTTTTTTTTTGTAAAAGGTAGCCAGATTAATGAGGAATATTATAGGCTATAAACATCACGTGTATGACATACGGGAGTAGAGCAGTAGCCAAAGACGTAACCACGTCCAATAAGAAGCTAGTAATAAATTAAATCATAAAAAATAATTAACAAAACATAATTTTAGGGACCAACAAATTATCCAAGAAAACTCTATCACTAAAATTTTCATCAGTGTTGCTACAGCTAAAAATATGAATTTAATTTCTGCATAATAGTTACTGATAGAATACTCATTATGGAGCTATTCAAACTACCTCGACATTTAACCTTCGAAGCATTCAGAATCGAGTGCGCATACTAAACACTCTCTTGTGCCAATCACCACAGATAGGCGTCACTAAGGTATGCTGTCTCTTTCTCTCCATACTCCATCTCTGTCGCACCAAGGAGGGTTGATCATAACTCTTTACAGCTACTTAATAGTCCAGTAACTGGCTTGCAAGCTGGCGTTTTTACTAACATCAGCAATTTCGCACAAGCTGCTAGCACAGTGCAGACGTGAGAAGTAATTTAATGTATTTAAATAAAAGGTTTTGTGGAATCCGTAGACTAACAATGTATAGAATTTAAATCAATCAGTAACTTCAAAAGCATTTCATACATACACGGCATTTCATACATACTTTTAAAAAGAAAGAGTCGATTTGAATGCGCATAAGCAAGTCTAAAAAGTTATCAGAGAACATTTTCGAAAAATTGTGTTACAGCTGTTATTGTGTGAGGGGTCGCCCTAGGAAGACCAACACTGACCTTATTGGTGAGGTGCTTCAGAAAGGTCAGATGCGCAGTACTCATAACCGGCGTGCTTGTATGACGAGATGTATGAACGTAGATGAGGCGAAAGGAGTAAGTAAGGATCGTAGAAGGTGGCGTTCTGTGGTTTCTGCCTACCCCCATGGGAAAAAGGCGTAAGTTTATGTATGTGTGTTACAGTTAAATTCGTCCAATTTTAAGTTTTCCTTAGAAACAGAGATTTCTAATCATCATTTTTTTTAATAAGACATTTCGAAAATGTGTGTTATTGACAAAGTAGACTGAAAAATAAGCCTTGCAGAACCAGTTTCAGTGTCCGAAAAAGCACTATCTACCAAATAAACAAAAAAACAGAACATTATCTGCAAGATAAGTTAACTAGAACTTATTTTGAGGAGGTAAAACAGCGCATTAGTAAATTATTCTTATTTTATACGAATGTCGACATTTCTCGATCCAGTCCTTCAGCTCAATACCATAAAACTTGAGTTACTGCTTACGCTATAACAGTTGGAATAAACCATCGCCAAGTGTCGTAAAGAAACTTTGTTTTATGAACGAATGAAAATGAACCCTACACTTAGGGTTGACGGACGACTTTGTAGGCTATTATTGTATATGTATACATATTTGAATATTCAAATTGTTTATAAAAAAAAATTTTTCGACTGCCTTCTTTGACTAGTGATCGTAAAGCGCGACTGCTAAGTATGAGATCTTGGGTACGATTCCCAGGTTAGGCAATGTATTATTGAGTTTTTCCATCAGGAATTTCTCAGTAGCAGCCAGATCGATGGCAATAGGCTCGCACCCTATTACATGGGACTTAACTGGTAAAATGCAAGTGTACTATTGCACCTCTGCCTATCCCTTCAAGGATTACAGGCGCAAAGTCATGTATGTATTTAGAGTGATTAAAAAGAATTGACACAATCAAGTTGCAAATTAGCCTTCTGTATTCCAAATAGTTTGTTCGACTGTACGGGTGCGAATCCAAATCGCACTTGGTCCAATGTTAACACAATTTTACGAGTATTTTTGCAAGGAATTCCACTCATGCGCCTTTTTTGGTGTAAGGAATGTTACTAGCCCTACCCCACGCCCTTTTTATGTCGCCAACATTCCTCAAGATTATTGACTCGGCTTCGAAAATGATTGAGTGACGATGTTTTTATTTGCGCAAGAGTTTTACGAGATCACTATAAACAAGTTGGGACTACCCTCCGTACGAACTTGTTGTTACAGATCTAAAAAGGAAAAACAGGTCGGTATTTATTTTTTCTTTTGAACTTTTTGTTCTAGGATTGTTGGGTTCAATCACCCTTCGTAATCTTGAAGCAATGATAGTTTTTTTTTTCCTTACGATTGGTCTCCGCTCATTATGACAGCACTGCTCCTACACGGCAACGGCATGACTGACAACACCTCAAAAATCATCATTTTTCATCCATCCATCCTTATTGTCCATCGTGAGGAAACCTGGACTTACTAGCCTATTACTGCCCCACTCAAACCATGTCAGAGGCCCTTGAGGCGGTTTAGGCCGGGCGCAAACGTCCGGTTTCCGAATCAGGTTTCCGAATCAGGAGGCGTGTATGTACATACACACACATGCATAAATTACACATACATTCATATTTTTTTAACATGTGTGTGTAATTTATGTATGTGTGTGTATATACATACACGCCTCCTGATTCGGAAACCGATCCGGAAACCGGACGTTTGCGCCTGGACTTAGAAACTCTGACACTAGGAGGTGTGAGGTCATAAGACCTTACTGCCCACACGATAAAGGAAAGGAAAGGATCTTGTCATTCTAATAAATATTTTAACGCACACGATTGAAGGCCTTAACTTAAATGGCAAATTATTTGCTGTGCTGTAACCTGTAGAATTCTAAATTCAAATAAAAGTAATTACATTATCGAATTCAAGCAAATGCTACGCGCTACGCGAGGCCGCTACGAATCTGCTACGGTAGTGCTACGAAAAGACCAACGTAAAAGATTCGTAAAATCGTAAATAGAAAAATAGTCGTAGTATTAGTAGACTATCTATACCTCGCGGATCCAGTTACGTATTTGGTTACTGCTCCTCTCCCAAGGGCCTGATAATAATATAAGTTTTTGAAGTGAAAACTTCTTTAGCGGCGTTGAGCACTTTTTCTGTAATGGGTATAAAATCTTAAACTCGCGTCAGGACACGTGACCACGCGCGTCAGGACACGTGACCTGATCGAAAAAGCGTAAGACGGATGGAGAGTAGACAGCTATCCCCTCTCTACGGTGCGGCGAAAATGTATGCCTGGGCCTACTGTTTCGTTTAGACAGCGCAGGGCGCTTGCGCGAATGATAATTGTAATAGTTTTAAAGTTAAATTTTTAATGTAATATAAATTGTCATGTTTGTGTACGATAGCGCAATAAATGAATATTGTATTCTACCACATAAATGATAGTACTTTTATACTGATAAAGCAATTGGTGCAAAATTATTCCCTAACCATTCCAAAATATCAAACATGCTCAACGTTAATAATCAAGTTTTCACTTCTGCCGGCACTCCCGGAGTGCAAATTTTTGAAGTGAAAACTTCTTTAGCGGCGTTGAGCACTTTTTCTGTAATGGGTATAAAATCTTAAACTCGCGTCAGGGGACACGTGACCACGCGCGTCAGGACACGTGACCTGATCGAAAAAGCGTAGGACGTTCGTTTAGACAGCGCAGGGCGCTTGCGCGAATGTTCGTGTATGTTACAGCGTGCCACGCGTATCCATGGATGGTGACAGATATGGAAATTGAACAAAGTGCATCTATTAATGATAATAAATAGGTTCGAATCAAAACTGTTCGTTTCTTACTTCAGCTACCATAAACCTATCGTATCAGTTTTAGAGATTGGCGATGATAGTTCTGGTAATGATGATGGTGAAAAAGTCGTTGAAATTATGGATGAAAGTTGATTTTTCGGAGAGATAAACTTTTTAATGTAAAATAATTGTAATAGTTTTAAAGTTAAATTTTTAATGTAATATAAATTGTCATGTTTGTGTACGATAGCGCAATAAATGAATATTGTATTCTACCACATAAATGATAGTACTTTTATACTGATAAAGCAATTGGTGCAAAATTATTCCCTAACCATTCCAAAATATCAAACATGCTCAACGTTAATAATCAAGTTTTCACTTCTGCCGGCACTCCCGGAGTGCAACCCGTTTTTTTTTATTTAAATTGGTCAACAAACAAAGTAACTTAGTAAAGGTTTCGTAATTTTAATACTTACGTTTGTACCGCAGCATGTAACCGCCTTTGATTTGTGTTGCGCCATGTTCTGAAACAAATCATTGATTTTAGTTATTTCATTAGAAATACTAGCTATGGCTAAACTGCTAATTGAATCCTCGGAAAATAAATAATATATACCATAGTGACGTCACATAACACACGACATATCGTAACATAGTATGAGAACAAAATAATAATAATATCCTTACTTATATAATAATAATTTCAAATGATCTCAAAAAAAAATTATATCATTTTATATAATTTCTACCTTTAATACATAGCTAATTTATAAATTCACATAATTTAAAAAAAAAACATTATTTGTTAAATTTTAATTTAAGTTAATACATAGTTGCTGTGCCCTAACAGGGTCCATAACTGTACTTAAGCTTTAAGCTGTATGTAACATCTTTTATACACATTATGGAATACAAATAAATGAATATGAATAACTGTCCAGTGCATATTTCGCCTCTTGTGTATCACGCTACGAACGCCCGCCGCCCGCTTCTCTACCGGTCCCCGTTCTCGTCCAACCCCAGCGCCCCCGTGCCCCGCAGGCGAGTACTCAAGTAAGCAGTTTAGCTATGAACGTCTGACATAATCGGAGTTTTGCTTCTGTAGTTACACCTATTGAATCCAAGTTATTAGTCGTTGATTGGTGATTTTCATTAAAAGAGAGTTTTAATCAGGAATTTCTCAGTAGCAACGTCGGAGTCTGGATTTGTGCCTGGCTGATGGCAATAGGCTCGCCCCTATTACCTGAGACTTAAACATAACTGGCGAAATGTGGGTTTGCTAATGGGTATACCTCTGCCTTACCCTTCGGGGATTACAGGCGTGATGTTATGTTATGTTAGAGTTTTAATCTTATTACTATTATTTAATATTCACCAATTCGCACTAAGCGTTTCCAAACGTCTTTTATAATGCGCACAGGAAAGGAGTGAAACTCTCCGCCTGCGTCTGTATTTCCGAACGCATTCGACCCTAATCTCTTTAAAGTTAGAGTAAACAGGCTTCTTCTGGGTGAGCTCATTCCATCGTAGACTTTGTTTCTGTCACCTCTGACCTGGTATGCTATTCTCTAAAAGCAGCGCCGACACTATGGTTTGTGTTTAGTGGATTTCCAACTTTATAGTGTAGATTACAACGTTGAAAATCCACTAAACACAAACCATAGTGTCAGCGCTGCCGCAGCGCTGCCGCGGCGCTGTGTTTTTAGAGAATAGCACAGCAGGACTAGAGGCAATAGAAAACCCATATCAATTAAAAAAATGCTACTGATAAAAAGCTTGGCGCCAAACATTCGTTTAGCCGTTCTGGCGTAATTGAGTAAAAAACATACCATCCAAACTTTCACGTTTATAACAATAGCAAGATGAAGCTCACAATTGTAACAAATTCAAAAAACGAACAACAACAAAAAATACGAAATAAAAACACCCCGAATCATCAAAAATACTAAACAAACAAACATTGGGAGCGCAAAAACGCAAATTCAAAAGTATCCGGGAACCGCCGGGAATATTAACAAAACCCGTTATTTGTGATAAACAGGAAAGTTCCGACGAGACGAACCGAAACCGAAAGTGAGTAGTTCCACTTTGCCCCATCAAGCCGCCACCTTTCTGTGGCAAAGTAGACTGCCTAAAATTTTTCAGTGGGATATGCCCCTATAATTTGATTTAATGGGGCAGATTTCACTAGTATGAAATCTTGGTGGATTCTGCCCTACTATGGTTGGCACCTCAGAATTTGTGGAGGTAGGCTTGCATTTTTGTAATTGTTTGTACAAAAATAAATCTCTGTAAGTAAAACGTAAGTCGTATTGGAAAATTTAGATTTAATACGTAAGGAAGTATTTCAAATAAAAGTAATATAATATTGTAAAATTGTATTTACTATTTATTATATGTATATAGTGAAATCTGCCCCATTAAATTAAATTAGTGGGGCATATTCCACTGCAAAATTTTAAGCAGTCTACTTTGCCACAGCAGGGTGGCGGCTTGATGGGGCAAAGTGGAACTACTCGACACGTCGTGCGTCGAATACGCAATACTGCGATAATGGACCTTCAGACTAACCGGGGCGGTTTGACGCGCGGTTTCAAACAGAATTGAATACGGCCTTTATTCCCATGAGCATATTATAAAATTCCCTATTCACCTTTTACGATACTAGAATGCCGATGAAAGAAACGACGGATGGCTTGTGTGAAAGAGGACGAATGTTAAGAGGACTTCTGATAGAGGTATATGGAAAAACTAGCTTTTACCCGCGACTAAGCCCACGTGCGGTTGTCATCAATAGATAGAGTGATTAAAGAGAAAGGTTTATGTATGATCTACATTGCACTCGTGCGAAGCCGCGGCGGGACACTAGTAGTTAATGATTCATTTTTCTTTTAAATCTGCATTTATCCATAAATATTAATCATTATTTGTTATTATTCTTTTTTTAAAACGTCTTGTACGGCTTTTCGTAAATCGATCTCAATATATAATAAAAAGGCAACTGTTAAGTACTGACTGACTGATCTATCAACACACAGCTCAAACCACTGAACGGATTGTTCTGTTTAGCATGCAGATAGTTATTATAACGTAGGCATGGACTAAGAAAGGATTTTCCGAAATTCAAACCCTAAGGGGATGAAACGGGGGGCTTACAATTACGCGGACAAATCGCGGGCAAAAGCTAGTTCAAAAAATAGAACACAACTTCTATCGCTATTTGAAATTCTAAATATTAAAATAAATTAATATTAATATATTAAGGTGTATCTGGCTGTTTGTGATTCCACATTTTCCTATTTCAATATAGGTATCGCCAGATGTCCCTAAGATATTTGACTTTGCAGAGACCGCACGCCCGATTTGGATACAAAAACGTAGGAATATATTAGAATAGGGAATAGCTACTCGTATGCCTAATATTTGGCGATTGTACTTTGAAAATATTCAGCTTTTATCGAATATACCGTATAATTGTCAAAAATCAGAGAATCGCTGGATTTACGATATTTACGATACCTATTTTTTGACGTGACAACGTCTTATAATTCGATGGAGCCGGCTGCACGCACGAAAAAACATGACTCATGCGGCGTTACCTCGCTATGCGGCGTTACCTCTTTTGAAAAATGAAACCATTCCATCAGTATTTTCTTATGACGTTGTCACGTTCAACTATCGTCAGTAAACCGACTTTACGATGTTTTTAAATATAAACTATAAAGTAAATGTCGTGATGCACGAGATTCTGAATTTTCCAATTTATTTGTACTTTCTAAGTATTCATCTTGTACAGTCATCACTGACATCGGTGAAGGAAAACATTGTGAGGAAACCTGGACTTCACCTAATTTAAGTCTGAAATCGCCAATCCGCCTTGACCAAGCGTGGTGATATGCTATGCTATTCTCTAAAAGACTATACGACAAACTCGTCACCGAAAACAGTATGGTCCCCAGTGGATTTTGAACTTTATGCTCTAGAGCATTTAGTTGAAAATCCATTAACGACAAACTGTCTCTACGACGAGTACCTAAACAGTTTGTCTTTAATAGATTTTCAACGTTGTGATCTACAATATAAAGTTGAAAATCCACTAAACACAAACCACAGTGTCTGCGCTGCCGCAGCGCTGTGTTTTTAGAGAATAGAACTACAGTGCTCATGACTTCTCTGTATGGAGTTTAGAGGCCTTTGCCATGCAGTGGGATAATTGATTCCCTTATTTTTACACAAGGTGCAGTTTCGTAACCTCGTCAAATTCAAGGAGGTAACTTTGCTAGGCCATTACGGCTATTCAAGAAAATAAAAAAGGAAGTAAACAAAAAAACACTTTATTTAATGAAATAATGGGTCTGTTACTAAAATGAACATTAATAAAAAAAGGTTATTTATTACAGAATAACTTGAATATTTTTTGTAGAATCTGTCTCCAAACTAAAAATAACAAACAGCAAAAAAAAAACTGATATACCTACCTAATATTTTACAACAACCCAAATGAAATGGCACCGAATGACACCGCAGGGAAATACCGTCTCGCTCCCGTGGTGACGCACGGACCGGACTCATCTGAAGGACCTCTAGTCCCTAATTCACACGCTCCGGTTATTCGGGGCTCCGGGTTCACGGTGGCGTAAGAAAGAGAAGATTAGAAGAGAGAATATAAACGTAATTTTTTAATTAACTGCCTCGTTGGTCTAGTGGTCGCAAAGCGCGCGTGCTGAGCATGGGGTTTTGGGTTTGATTCCCAGGTCGGGCAGTGTTATTGGGTTTTTCCATCAGAAATTTCTCAGTAGCAGCCTCGGAGTCTGGATTTGTGCCCCGGTTGATGGCAATAGGCTCGTCCTCTATTACATGGGACTTAAAAATAACTGGCGAAATATGGGTGTACTAATGGGTACACCTCTGCCTAACCTTTCGAAGATTACAAGCGTGATGTTATGTGAACGATTCATTACTCATTTAATGCGCCACCGGATAGTATTCCAGAAAACAGCCGTTTTTCCGGCAGCTAGATAGTGTGAAAGGATCTTCACAAAGACTCAGAGAAGACTAATCAGAAGGATGATAAATCATTGTTACATATATTTTGTGTAATTTCTTTAAACGTCGTGACTGTGAAATATTGCGGACTAGCTTCTGTCCGCTTCTTCGTCTACGTAGTAGTCAAGTACCTATATCATACATACCATGGGTGGCCAAATTATTAGGGACAGCGCTCATAGAAATGTAATATCTAGTTGAAACATTATTTTTAAACAAAGTAATAGATTTATACGGGGTTTTTTTTATTTGATGTTATTACTGATATTAATATTATGTTTTGATGTGAAAAAATTGTAGAGCTGGTACCTTTTTTTTAAAAAGTGATGTGACTTTCTCATTTAGTTGATTTTTGTTGAAAATTACTCTTATTGTAGCAGTATAAAAAAAATTCAGATTGACATTGCAAGTTTATTTCAGCTAACCGTAGTCAGAACGTGAGTAATGTTTCGTATAGTGGTACTATTTTTAATCTTAATACTTGAATTTTCATGTTATTCAAGTTATAACTTGAAAACCCTTAAATTACTTTTTTTCTAGTATGGGCAAGGTTTCAGACACGTCTTCAAGAAAAATTAGAGAAATAAAAACATTAATACTGCACTCTACACATGCCCAGAGAGGTATAGCAACAATTGCAAGTGTTTTAAGGTTTGTAGTTATTCTAATAAAAATGTAAACTGAGCAGAACAATACTCTGAAAGAAGGCCGTGTGAAAAAATGTAGCAGAAAAACGATCACCACTCTTCGTACAGATCGAAAAATCAGAGATATCTGCCTTGAAAATCGAAAACGGGTGTTGCCCGTTTGTCTACGATAATGAACGATGAAAGAAAAGGAGTTTTCGAAAGGACAGTACAAGCGCGGTTGGCCGAAGAGAACTTGATAGGTCGTCGGCCAATTAAGACACCACGCCTCACAGAGAACATGAAGAAGAGACGACTTCAATGGGCCATACAACACCGAAATTTGTCTTTTGCAGGCTGGAGTCGGGAAAGAATATGTCTTTTTATAGAACAGCACGTGGTGTTTGTCACTGTATTGCGATTTTGTAATATTTTTTCAGGTATGCTTCCGATAAATCAATATTTCAGATTTTGCTCGACAAAATTTATTTTGTGCAACGACGCCCTGTGGTATAACTTCATACAGACTCTGCATGAGCTGCCTTGTAGGGGGGGCTAAACACCCAATAAGTACCATGGTGTGGTCTGTGACCTTTTCGAAAGGCATAAGGCGCCTATACATCGTTGTGACCGTGGAAGGGAACATGAGGCAGGACCAGTACCAACGACTTCTAGAAATCAAATAACGTATAATTTTTTTTTTCCAAAAATAATTAAATAATTTTGCCTACAAACTTGATGTTTTTATTACCTCAATTAATAAACCCTTTAAATAAAAATACCCGTGGGGCCTAAAACAACCCATTTCCCTGAAAAATTTAAACAAACTAGAAATTATTAAAATCTCGGCGCTGTCCCTAATAATTTGGCCACCCACTGTACATACATAAACTCAAGCCTTTTTCCATGGGGGTAGGCAGAAACCACAGAACGCCACCTGCTACGATCCTTACATACTCCTTTCGCCTCATCTACGTTCATACATCTCATCATACAAGCACGCCGGTTATGAGTACTCCGCACCTGACTTTTCTGAAGAACCTCACCAATAAGGTCGGTGTAGGTCTTCCTAGGGCGACCCCTCCCTACGTTACCACTCACCTCTGCACTATAAATACCTTTTGTTAATCGTCTTTCACTCATCATCATTTCTTTTCATATCATATATATACAACCTTAATTTTAATTTGTTACAAATCTTTCAGGGGGTGAATGTACTCATGAATATGAAAAACTTTTATTAAGGGACATAGTACGAAATGTGAAAAAAAAAAACAGCTGATCCATACATTTTGATCGTAATGTAGTACATTATTGTATGGATCAGCTGTTTTTTTTTTCACATTTCGTACTATGTCCCTTAATAAAAGTTGTTCATATTCATGAGTACATTCACCCCCTGAAAGATTTGTAACAAATTAAAATTAAGGTTGTATAGGTACATACATACATATATAGCCTATGAGGCTCGGTGATAAAGTACCTTTCTATCAATGAAATAATTTTTGCAATTTGACCGGTACATCTAGACATTACATAACATCACGCCTGTAATCCTGGAAGGGTCCGGCAGAGGTACACGCACAGTTGTGTTTAAGTCCCATGTAATAGGGGGCGAGCCTATTGCCCTCAACAAGGTACAAATCCAGACTCCGAGGCTACTACTAAGAAATTCCTAATGGAAAAACCTAATAACACTTTGCCTATCATAATAATTTGAATTTCATCCTATCATAATATTTCGAATGACTCTAAAACAAGACCTAAGGCGACAACCATAAGGTTAAACATTAAATACTAACATTTTTTACAGGTTTGCTTGTAACCATCACATACACACAGTGCAAACAGAACAACAATACGCTCTAGCAGTTTTCAATGATTAATTGATAATGAACTAAATTCCGACTGAGATAAAGTTGAAAATTACGTGCAAGATATAATTCCGCGCAGAATTTATTTCTTGCAGACAACTGCGTAATTGTAGACATCTATAACGTCGTCGTGAGTTTTGCTATTGTTGACATATATTATTATCAAGACCTTACTTTTCTCAGTGTCAGTTGTTTCGGCGGAACAACTGCGAAACAAGACATCGCTTTATAGTATAAAACAAAGTCGCTTCCCGTCAACTGTACGCTTAAATCTCTTAAACTACGCAATAGATTTTAATGCGTTCTTATCAATAGACTAGCTGATCCAGCGACCTTTATACCACCATTTTATTTTCTTTCATAAGAACCTTCTCCTTATAATAACAAATACAACTAAAAAAGAAGTAGTGAAATTAGTCCAGTCGTTCACGCGTGATGTCGTGACAGAGGGAAATAGGGATTCATTTTTATATACGTCTAGATAGAGAGATTCAAGAGGAAGGTTTATGTATCTACATTGCACTCGTGCGAAGCCGAGGCGAGTCGCTAGTATAGTATAAGTCTAAAATCGCCAATCCACTTTAAGCAAGCGTGACGATCAATGCTCGTGCCTTCTCTGAATGAGAAGAGGCGTTTGCCCAACACTGGAACAATAATAGGCTAGATTTCGCATAATACATATACGTGCATACACTTGTGGTTTGTTTCGTAACAAAAATTAATATGTGGTTCACATCGGCAAATATTATTACGTAGGTACAACACATAACATAACATCACGCCTGTAATCCCCGAAAGGTTAGGCAGAGGTGTACCCATATTTCGTCAGTTATGTTTAAATCTCATATAATAGGGGGCGAGCCTATTGCCCTCAAACGAGCACAAATCCAGACTCCGAGGCTGCTACTGAGTTTCTGATGGAAAAACCCAATAACACTTTGCCCGACCTGGGAATGAAACCCAAGACCTCATGGTCAGCAGTCGAAGCGGTATACCTATAATAAAAAATTATAATAGAACTAATAATTTTCTAATGCTGACTATACCTTTGGCTTGACTTAAAAATAAATCCACCCTGTAATGTAATGAAAGATGAAAAAGGTACAGGGTACATGACGTTTCATTTTGCCGAAGGTACCTTAATATGTAGATGTCACCTGACCCAGAGACATGATTTCCTGGGAGGGTTGTAGTGAATGAGTCAAGATCTGAATGAATTCACAACTGTGAATTTTTCTCACTTTATATTCTGTTAATGGCCGATCGTCTATTTCAATTAGACCGTTTCTACGTAGCTCTGTACTACAAAAACGTGCCTACCTACAAATTCTTTTAAAAATTCAATCAATAGGATAGATGACATCACTAACCAATAATACCAAGACATAACTTCTCTAAAGAAACACTTTATTTTAGCCCTGATAACCCAATTCATTTTCAATTAACTGTCTGTTTTGATTTTTTTATTGCCTTCTAATTTATAAATAGTTAGTCAATTGAGTCGACTCAAAAGTGACAAAATCTATGGGAGAATAGCGTTTTGACAGGTCATAAAAAGTACGTCAGTTGATTGGTGGTGTCATCTACCCTATTATGTCAAACTAAACTGAATTGCCTCGTTTGTCTAGTGGTCGCAAAGCGCGACTGCTGAGCAAGAGGTCATAGGTTCAATTCCTAGATCGGGTAAAGTATTATTGGGTGTTTCCATCAGGAACATCTCAATAGCAACCTTGGAGTCTGGATTTGTGCTCGTTTAATGGCAATAGACTCGCCCCCTATTACATGGGACTTAAACATAACTGGTAAAATGTGGGTGTACTAATGGGTACGCCTCTGCCTAACCTCTCGGGGATTACAGGCGTGATGTTATGTATGTATATTATTTATTATGACGCCGTAAAATTCATGTTATTCGGAGCGCGCTCATTATCGAGCATGATTTAACTGAACTGAAGGCCGCAATGAAGTGTTCATGCCTTTATAATTCCGATGCAAAAAAGTAATCGCGATTTTCGTCTTGGATAGTTATCCAAGACGAAAATCGCGATTACTTTTGCCGAAGGTACCTTAATATGTAGATGTCACCTGACCCAGAGACATGATTTCCTGGGAGGGTTGTAGTGAATGAGTCAAGATCTTGATCAATATCTTAGAAAACAGCCAGAACAGAAGAGATGGAGTTCCATCTCTTCTGTTCTGGCTGTTTTCTAAGATATTGATATTTATTTATCTAGTTTAAAACAAAGAAAGAAAGAAAAACTATTTATACCCGCGAAATTGACGCACATAGCTTAAAAATTGTTTATAAAAGTGCAAGTCACAGAATAAGTATTAAATCTAGAAAAAATAAAATAAATATTAAACAGACACGGATATTAAGATATATTTTTTTACTTACAACTAGCGAACTGTCCCGGTTTTGCACGGATACTTTCCGACTTTCCCGGCGAGATTCCAAAAACAATCTTTCATAAAAACGTAGTCCGGGAAAATACGAATAAAACAAAATAAAAAAATAAACATCCAATCGTCATTCACATTTAGTCATTCATTTTTTTTATTTAAAATAAAGATATATTACATAGATATAGATGTATGATTACATAGATGTAGATGATAGAGATATAGATGTACAGTCAGCAACAAAAGTCGATTAACAATGTTACTTTTTTATATCATTTAAACAGACACTAAACACAAATCTACTGGCTTCCAGAATTTCAGGTAATAGCTCAGGGTTTATTATATCTTAATTTTATATTCATTACGTTTTACTTTTAATATTGTACTTAATAATTAGGATTTAAAAATCATAAATGTTAATCGACTTTTGTTGCTGACTGTACTATCTTACTTGAAGTCGAATAAAATTATATTTTTGTTGTTATCTTTTCTTTTCAACCAAGAAGATGGCTTAAAGAGTTACGGCCCCAGGTATTGAGCTGCCTATAAATATTATCTGACAGATAAATTGAATAACACTCTCGATCTAGGGCTGCCGGTATTCTTTGGATTTATCCTATTTTATACGGCCTTTTTCATTTCGTTAGGAAGGGGTTTTTAAAAAGTATGGTTTTACATGGACAGTTTTAGTGCCAATTCTGATTAATTGAAAGAAACAATAAATTAAAATACAAAAAAAAAATACTTATTGTTGTTTCTATTTTTATTGCAACCTAGCTTATGCCCCTGACTTCGCTCGAGTAAATGTCGATTATCACCTGTGTTGTTTTTTGGCGCAGAACCCTAAATAATATTTTCCTAAAATAAAAGTAACCTGAGTCACCTACTATTTATAACATCAGCTGAAGTCCAGTGAACGTCTCGTTAAAATCGGTCCAGCCGTTTCGGATATAAGCCGTAACACATAAACGGACAGATAAAAAATTGATGAATTTTAGATTAAAAATTCCGTGTTAACATTAATTCCCATGTAGTAAAAAGCATTTATTTTGACATCAAAAAAAGACACGTCAAGTTTATAATTTAATTATTTAAAAGATATATTTTTCTCACCGACGTCGACGTCCGGGAAAAAAATCTCAATTTCATCCAAATGTCCGGGATTTCTGACAGTTTTCTCCGCCATTTAGGTGATGCCAGCCCTCAGACACGACCTAACAATCAAATCAAGCTTGGAGGCTATACCGACAGCGCTCCCCATTCAAAAGAGTCTAGACATATTTCGGTCAATAAGTGATTAAACTCAATGAAATGTAGATTGGATAAAGGCACTAATCTTGCGGTTTGTCAGGTTCCGTCGATTTTGAGTTACGGTATCATTTTGAAATTAATTATTTGACGGGAAACTGATAGAGCAGGCTTAGGTGTTAGTCCTTTTTTAGCCTATCTCCAAAACGGGACCCTATTACTAAGCCTCCGCTGTCAGTCTGTCTGTTCGTCTGTCAGCGGGTTTTATCTCATGAACCGTAAGGGTCAACTCACACCGAAAGGGCGGCGAAGGGCAGCGAAGCGCGGAGTCCCGCGACTTCTCGCACGGCTCTGTTTATGGAATTCGCCGGAATTCCCGCGGCGCCGCGGGCATCCGCGCGAGTCGTTCGAGTTTATCATGCGATAATAAGTATTATAGTAATAAAAAGAAAGTAAAAATTCATATGACACTGAAACTACGCTCCGCTTCGCTGCGCTTCGACGCTCTTTTGGTGTGAGTTGAGCCTAATAGCTAGAGAGTTGAAATTTACACAGAATGTGTATTTCTATTGCCGCTATACCAACAAATAATAAAAAATAAATAAAAGTTAAAAATGAAAGGGTGCCCCATACAAGAGACCTATTTTTTGCGTTTTTTGGTTCCATAGTATAATGTTACATCATCACAACTAAAAAATTCATATGAGTGTCAAAAAAAAAATACGAAACAAAAAGTAACAGTAAAAATATGTCAATTATACAACCTAATAATATCACGCCTATATTCATTGACGAGGTAGTCAGATGCACCACATGGTACCCCCCTTTCCCCTAATGGTATGCTGGTGGTATAAGTTCATCCACATTTTACCAGAACTTAGAGAGGTCGAGCGTTTCGCCAAATCCAGACACTGGGCTTCTACTAAGCCGGTTCTAATATCACTTTGCGTGATCTGAAACTGAAAGACAGGACAACATAAAACAATCTAATTACCCACCCTCATCCCACAAAATCCCAAAAACTAATATCAAACAAGATATAAAAAGCGATCCTGAAACAATTGAAAAGCGATCCACAAAACAAACTCAAAAGAAAATTCCGTTTTGGAACGTATATACGGAGAGCAAGTAATTTATGAAACTTGCAGGGCAGGTGTCCAGAGACTGAGCAGTGAGCTGATATTGGATTTATGCTAATGTTTATTTACCCGGACCGGGGGTGAAATACCCGGGTTGAAATACCCGGGATGAAATACCCGGTATTTCCCTGTTACGCCCAATGAAACGCCTATTGGGACCCGGTATTTGTGCCTCGGTATGGCTTTTGTTTTATATGATTTTATGTAGACCTAAGATAATGTTTTATTTTTTGTGGTTGTTCTGATTTTGGGCAAATGGTACCTACACAGTTCATATTGTGTAATTTGAATAAATAACACAAGCTGTAATTTTTTTGGTGTGATAAAAATGTACATCGAAAGTGTTGTAAACGTGACTGAGGAACATGGGGTTCTAAATTGAAACTAACAGACCAGGATTTTGTAAAAACTACAAACTAACCAGGATTTTTAAAAAACCTAAGTAATTGAAAAGAGTGCCGTGGTGTTTCTTGCTCGTTCTTCACTATAGAGGCCTACCTTCGTTTTGGAACGTGCAACTATATTTCGACTTTTAATTATATTCAGTAACTTGACAGATAAAGGGTTACCAAGTTTTGACAAAAAAAAAGATAGTGAGGTGGTGTAAGAATGAACGAAATTGAATGAACTTAAATAAGTACCTAACTTGGTATTAAACCATTCTTATCATTCGTTCCTTACCCAAAATCGTTCACTACCCTAACACTATTAGTTGTAGTATGGTAACATTATTTTTCTTTTAACTGTCAAGTTACTGAATAGAATATTAAAAGTCGAAATATAGCTTCAATTTTCGGACTAACTGACCGACTCCTTGACAATTCAAAAGTACCTGTAAATGGTCTAATTGAAATAAATGTTTTGACTTTGACTTTGAAACTCTACTAAACTCTTTGAAAGCCATGGAGGGCAACGTGTTATTGAATATATCAGAATAATATTTTAATCGCAAGTCCATGTCTGGATTTGAGTTTATACTCCATTTTGTTGGAATATTAACTTATTTTAATCTGTATAATGCATTGACTCCTATGTTTCCAAATAATTTGAAAATAAGCGTGTATAGAAAAACACTGAACAAAGTCGAAAGCTACATCTACTTTCCATCATTACAATATCTTTGTTATCTGTTAGGAACCTTCTGATAACGGAAATATTGAAGGCCGCAGTACAACTTTTTTACGAAAACAAGTCTACATATATACCCCCACGACCCAGTACTATTTGTTTGATATGTTTGATCTCAGTCTCAATTTGACAAAAGTGACTTTTTCTTCATCATAACATCACGCCTATAATCCCCGAAGGGTTAGGCAAAGGTGTACCCAATAGTACACCCACATTTCGCCAGTTATGTTTAAGTCCCATGTAATAGAAGGCGAGCCTATTGCCATCAACTGGACACAAATCTGGACTTCAAGGCTGCTACTGAGAAAATCTTGATGGAAACACCCAATAACACTTTGCCCGATCGAATCGAACCCAAGACCTCATGCTCAACAGTCGCGCTTAGCAACAGCTAGACCCCGAGGCAGTCAAGAGAAAAAAACAAAAACAAAATGGCTCCACTCCCTTCACAAATCAACAAATCCGTAGATCACTGTCACACCATGAATCTGCTATAAGTACCTATTAATAAGTATATAGGTACGTTATTTGAGTTTCAGACAGAATTGCCTTGTTTACTCAAACCGCCAGACAAGTTCGTTCGTGTATGTTATAATTAGGTTCCGTATTGATTGCTCTATTTCTTTATTTAGAACGATTTTGTTCGGAACTGGCCTATATTGTGATTGTTAATGCATTTTATAGCATGGATTTGAGACTCCTTATTTAAAATGGAGATTAAAAGAGGTTCGTTAAGTGGCCTACCTATTTTGAAACTCGAGTATTAATACAACCTATTTCGTAGATTGTTATAACTGGCCGGTTGAAATATGTTTATGTTTTTTGTTGCGAGCGACATTTCCAACAGACGTTTTCTCAAATATTGCAGGAACGAGAAACTAGCTTCCAACTGGGTTCTCTACTTTAAATCGAATGACGTAAGATCGAATAACTCTTGCTCGAAAACGTTAGCTCAATAGTGAATAATCTCGAAGAATTATAAGATGCATCAAAAGCTCGAATCATTGGCAGCGCGAAGGTCCATTACTTATATTTTTACTCAAATAAAAATCCTTAAAACTATTATTTCCATAAATCGATTAGATGGTCGTTCGAGAAATGATGTTTCATTTGATTTCACGTAGGAAACCCGTAATATATGGACCGAGGTAGTCAACTGTCGCGCTTATAATTCTTCGAGATTATTTACTATCGAGCTAACGTTTATAAACAAGTGTTATTCGATCTTACGTCATTCGATTTTACGTAGGGAACCCACCACATCTATATAAGAAAACTAGCACTCTCCCCGCGACTTCTTTCGCGTGATTTTCTTAGGGATTCCTAATTTTTTGATCATTGGATAACGTAGCTTCCAATTTGCGATAGAATTTTCAAAATCGATTCGGTAGATACGAAATTACCCCCCCTACAACCTTACAAACTGACAAATTTTACCTCTTTGTAATATTAGTATAGATAAATATTTAAAAAAAATCAACTTAATTGATAAACATGCTTAACGTAAGCCCACTGTAAAAGCCTCTTACAGAAAAATCCCGTAAAAAAACCTCCAAGTCAGCAAAACCGAATTATCTTCTTAAACCTTTCATCGCCGGAATGGATCTCTAAAGATTCTTCAAGAAGAATTCATTACCATCACAAAGGAGTTTCGGAAGAAGCTGGCGTTATCTCAGTAAAGCAGACGGCAGTGCTTGAACTTTTTGTTGACACTTCATCGGATGTCGGATAACTGTCATTTAACTGGCATGAATAAACACGATAAGTTAATGGGGACATACATTCAGCATTTTAAGGGTGTTCGGAAAAGTTTTTGGTAATGGCTGGAGCTAGTCGGGGACACGGATCATGCGTCATGGATCTTTTGTGGTGGTTCGACTCGTGGTGTTAGAATAGGAACTGTAGGTTTTAGTCGGTAAGAGTCAGACATAACTTTTCTTTAAGAAGAAGATTAAAAAAAAAGGGTCTGACTTTTAAACGCGCCATTTTCTGGGCGTGTAAGTACTTATAAGTACAAGCTACTTTTACTATGGACCAACCCTGAATCAGCTTTCTGTCGAATGCGCTACATTGCGATCAAAATCTATAAAAGAGCTTTTATATTTCATAACTAGCTTCTGCCCGCGACTTCGTCCGCGTCAAAGTTTGTTTCTGCATAGTCATAATGAAACATTGCTCACCCCCCAAAGCAAATAGCGTGATAATTTATAGCCTATAGACTAATTTGGCCAATGTGGAATATTCATACATTTGAACAGAATCTATCCGGCAGTATTCGCGTGATGCTCCAACAAACATACAGAAAAAAGACAAAGAGGCAAAAATTAAAAAAAAATTTTTCGGCATTAGAATCACTCCCCGAACTCATAGCAATTACTCTTTTTCAAAAAATATTAAATGTACAGTTTTGACTTCGCTACGATTTTAATAGATGTATAGATTGATATCGTAGTAACACTTGTTTGTAGATTAAAATTCAACCACTAATAAACTCCTACTGCAATGAGCGTCAGGAGGTTTGTAATAGTATATCTAAAACTTCCTTTGATTCATGTAATAATGCCGCCACTACATTGTCAGAATAACAAACATAACATCACCTGTAATCCCCGAAAGGTTAGGCAGAGTTGTACCCATGAGTACACCCACATTTCGTCAGTTATGTTTTTTTAAAGTCCCATGTAATAGGGGGCGAGCCTATTGCTATCAACCGGGCACAAATCCAGACTCCGAGGCTGCTACTGAGAAATTCCTGATGGAAAAACCCATTAACACTTTGCCCGACCTGGGAATCGAACCCAAGACCTCATGCTCAGCAGTCAAGCTTTGCGACCACTAGACCAACGAGGCAGTCAGCAGAATAACAAAATTGTAATATAATGCTTGTTCATTTCATGCAGGTATGTGGCAGCCTTTCTTTCAGTAAAATTACAAACTGACTTTTAATATAAAGCGCATCTGATCAGAGAACAGCAGATTTTTAGGTTTTCGTACATAAAAGGTACCATCGAACAAGCTATTTGGTATACAGACAACAGTATTATCTTTCTGCAAAGTCAAAGTCAAAGTCAAATCATTTGTTTCAATTAGGCCATTACAAGGCACTTTTGAACGTTAAAATACAAAAGAAAAAGGAATTGAATCTAGTTGCCCCTTCCAAAAGGTACAACTACACATTGCCATTCTTTGTTATTTTATGTTCAGTTTTTAAGCAAGCTCCATGTAAAATACTGGTATTCAGCTGCATCCGGTTAGACTGGAAGCCGACCCCAACATAGTTGGGAAAAGGCTAAGCAGATGATGATGGTGTCTAATAATTTTGAAATCTATTAAGAGTCTCTACTTCATTATCATGTGGGCAGTAAGGTCTTACGACCCCACACGCCCTGCTGCCCTACCATGAACTCTTATCGCGATCCAAAAACTGAATTGTTCTTCAAATAAGTCAATAAAACGCATCAATTTATGCGTTATATTGACGTATTTGAAGAACAGTTCAGTTTTTGGATCGCGATAAGAGAAAATACGTCAATAAATGACATAAATTGATGCGTTATATTGACTTATTTGAAGAACAATTCAGTTTTTGGATCGCGATAAGAGTTCATGGTAGGGCAGCTAGTGTCAGAGTTTCTAAACCGCCTAAAGGGCCACCTATTAAGGCTGATTAAAAAAAATAACTTTGTTTAAAAGTACTTAGTTGAAAGTTAGCTGCCTGTATATCACATTGCTTGTTCGACTGTACAAAACAGGCTTCACTGTCTGTCAATCCGTCTATCCATCTGTCAGTCTATATCTTGTATCTATCTTTGTATCTTTAGAACCATAATAGGTAAAGACAGTTGAAAGATACACAGTATGTATTACAAAGGGTGGACCTTTGATTTTCGACTATTACAAGAAACCTACTTTATTACTTACAAGCTTTTATTTAGCTTGCACTGTTCGTGTGTAAGTAAGTATGTACCTATGTAAATAAGTTGTCCTTTCAAAATTTGCAAACCATTTTTCGACCATTTTTTGATATCCGATTGAGCTGAAATTTTGCATACACCTTTAGTTCTGGTGACAATACAATGTTCAATAATCAATATTGTAAAATTTTAAATTAAAGCTTGTTTTTAAAAATATTTTTTCAATTAGTTTTTATTATTATATTTAGTGTTCAATATTGTACGATGGTACAGAAACTTCAGAGTGCGAGTCCGACTCACATTAGGCTGTTTTTTTTTAATATGTCGTATTCATGAGTACTTTCAGCCCCTGAAAAATGTACAGTGAACTAAAAGTCAGCCAGTATTAAACGTTCATAATAAATCATTCCAAACATTATTTCAATAAAGAAAAATGAAAGAAAAATCTTTCAGTAACAAGTCGATATCCCCCAGTTATCTCGATATCTGTCTGCATGGAACTTCCACTCTTTTTGTTCGTCCCCAACTTAATTGGCCAAGCATACAGAGCCAGCCAGACTAGTCGAAGAGCTCACTAAACGAACCAAGCAATCCAATCTCAACTAAATCTCGAAATGTACTTTAGGAGCTTGAGAAAGTATAAATCTACCTAAAACAACACGTCCCCCTCACTCAGACGCTGTAATACGGCATTGTACACAATCCATTGCCTTTTAGTGTCGTCTTATTACCGGAGGGAGTGCGTTGACCAAGCAATGAACGCGGGGTGCGCGATATAGTAATTTCGAGTGACATTTCGGGGTAGGTGAGACGTTTTATATCGATCGGGCTTAGTTTTATGAATGGCTGGCTTCGCTCTCGCTGGGTCACCCCCCTCCCTCTGGCGCCCGCCCCTGCCACACCTGAATCCAGTTCGGTAAGAGAGTACCAATTTAGCCAGCTGATTTGTGACGTGATCATTAGGCAAGCGATTACCTTAAACGGGGGTGATGGGGGCGATCAATGACGTATTATTATATAGACACGTCATGCACGAACATTACGGCTATCAAAAACAGCGACTAATACCTACGTGTGAAGAAAGGGAAAGAAAATAAAATGCCACCTTACGTACGGTGTACCTGTTATTAGAAAGAGATGAATATATATCTTTAGTTAGGTTACGATTAAGTGCTGCGTTCTAATTGGTCGAGTGCATGTGTGACGTAGCAATCGGGAGGCATGTGGGGAAATATGGACACAGTCATGATTTTCTAATGTTGATATTTAAAATCGTTGGCGGGCAAAACAATATTTTTATTTATGCAGAATAGTAGAATTTTGCTAGTTGTGATTTCTAGGTTCTTAATAAAACATAATGTAATATAAACGTAAAAAATCTTTATTGAGCCCTTATTACCGTAAGCCACTTTTCTCTCATAATTCCATCTTTTGGTAATCTAATGTAAAAAAAAGAAACACGATAATTAGATAGAATTCATAAAACTGACGTATTTTATTTAAACAAATTTATTTATTATAATTATAGATTAGAAAAAAAAACACTGGTATAATAGTGCCCCAACCTCCCGTAATAGCACGTGACTTACGCCTCATGCGCCAGCCGCCATTACTTCGCGTCGAAAAAAATAACATCAAATTCATTTTTTTGTGTCATGAAATGACACATTTTTATCTTTCACTGTAATTGTAGTGTAATTTGTGCATTGTCTATAAACACATGAAGGCATGTTGTTCTCGCGAATTAAAAAACTATTTAGCAAACAATTCTATTTTTACAGAAGGTACTGTCGCAACGCTGGTTGGTCCGTAACTAAACGCGATCCCGGCAATTGCCTTGATTTCTTGTTGCCATTTTTGAGTGCGGGTAACGTATCTATAGTTTATATATCATTGGGGGCGATGTATATAATTAAAATTTGCTTTTATTTTATGTATGGTAATTGGCTGTAGTACCTAACGTATTTTTATTCCAATTTTTAGATTTACATCATGAACTAACAGTGAAGACAAACATGAGAAAATTAGAATTAGTTCCAAAAAAATTGGACACTAGGCAGCAGTAATTCAAGTAAGCAAAGACGCGGGCAAAAATAAATGTAAATCACTTTTTTGGCTTGATTATTCAAAATAGAAGTCTGTACTTCAACATGAATGAAATATTTTCTCTTTCAAAGATATATAAAAAAATCCTACAAATACAACACGAGTACCTATCGATAAAATATTTCGGTAGATACGTATCTACTACTAATAAATATTCTTGTAAAGTCGTGTTATATTCAGGAGCTAAGAGATCACCCCGAGGGTGTAATAGGAGCCAAAAAGGCACTTGAGCAGGTCGATGAACGGTACCTACTAAATAGACACTGAAAACCTACACGATTTTAGAGAATCGTATTTGTAAAGAAAAAAAGTTCTATCAATTTTTTTGAAAAATTTTCTAAGTTGCTTTGTCATACAATGTGCATATGCATTCAAATTCCCAGCTCAATAATTGTAAGATTTGATTAAGTTTCTATGGCCACTTTCTGGCTCCATCATCAGACCAGCTCTGTAACATCACGCCTGTAAAAAGTTGTGTAACAGCTAAATTAGACCGAATTTAAGTTTTCTATAGAAACATAAAGTAAGTAGATTACCAATTATATATTTTTATTTTCTTGTAAGATTTGATTATCCATAGACACCGGGACAGGTGAAAGTAAATAAATGTTTGTAAAAAATAAATATTTGTTATCACTGGAGACGAGTCACTCGGCGTACCTACGTCACTATCTGTCAAGCACAGATATTTTCAAGAAAACTGTATGACGTTGGAATTTTAAATTTAGAACAGTAGATGTTTTCTTATCCGACTACGAGAAAGACAAATAAGGATTTTTATTTTTTATTTTATGTATGATGTTCATTTGTGTGAGCATATCTCTTGTAGGTACTTTTGGTAGTATTTTAACAAGTGAGGTATTGTTGGAAGCGTCATGATGTTCTGTTGGTTATAGGTATTATGCTACAGACTACATAGCCTACAAAAAAAAACAAAATGGCGGCGTACACAGGACATAATAAACAGGTTTCTTTTTTTGAGCGAAACCCTAATTCTGTTTGGAAAATAAAATAAAAGTAGCTCCTTATAATATCAGATATTAAACATTAAAAGTCCCGTTAAAATCTGTTCAGGCGTATCGGAGATTATCCGGAACAAACCGACAGACTGACAATATAAAAACAGACACACTGACAGTAAACAAAAATATTTATTATTTTTTTGGTAAAAAGCTGTTATTTTGATATACGTAAACTATAATTCACATTGCTGTAACCACCACAAAACCCCTTCATCCCTTAAGACCCAAACAAACTCAAGTAATACATCCAGGTGTCATTTGTAAAGCGGGGAGCTAAATAAATGCGCTCATTACAACAATGAAATATGCAGCGCTCTCTAAACTGAGAGAATTTGAACAAAAAAGCGCTGTTTTTGCTTTAAAACATAAATCAAGTGAAACGTGTTAAGCCTCGGATACACTAGGGAACATTTTGTCAACATGACGCGCAACACTCAATCTACGTGACGCTGCAACGTTGCACATTGTCCCGCAACATGCCCCGCAACATTGTACGTGACGCGGGGCATGTTGCTTGCTCCCGCCTCGAGAGCGAGCGCACGACGACATTTCTATAAACACTGACTAGTGTAGCCAGCAAAATGTTCCATGACAATTGTCGCGGGACACTTCACGTAGTTGTTAAGGGACATGTTCCGCAACATGTTTCTTCATTTGCCCCCTAATGTATCCCAGGCTTTACGTATGCATCGGTCACGTTGAGGTCAACGGACGTCGGTGTTCAAAAATTGAAAACGCCAAATGAAATGGAGTTAAAAATCTTGGTTGTGATTTGTACAGGTAAATTGTGTTAGAAAAAAACATTGCATTGTGGATTTTATAAGATGCCCAATTTAAAGTGAAATCGCTAGGTTAGTCAAAGTCAAAGTCAAATCATTTATTTCAATTAGGCCATTATAAGGCACTTTTGAACGTCATTACATGATTTACATGAAAAAAAAAATAGAATTGAATCTAGTTGCCCCTTCCAAAAGGTAGTTTTGTTTGGAGAAAATTAAAAAACAGTTGACAACATAACATAACACCACGCCTTTAATTCCCGAAGGGTAGGTGTACCCATTAGTACGCCCATATATGTTGTGCCGTTATGTTAAAGTCCCATGTAATTGGGAGGCGAGCTTATTGCCATCAACTGGGCACAAATTCAGACTCCGAGGTTGGTTCTGAGAAATTCCTGATGGAAAAACCTAATAACACTTTTGCCCGACCTGGGATTCGAACCTAAGACCTCATACTCAGCAGTCGAGCTTTGCGACCACTAGACCAACGAGGAAGTCGTTGAAACTAAACATAAATAAACCATTTTTCTTTTACACCGGAGATCGTTAAGGATTTATTCACACAAACAAATCGAAAAGCGCTGACGATTGGTGGCGAATATTGCCGAACTTTGCCGAGCAGGAAGGGATTTAAGTCAATAAAATATCAGTGCAAGGCCACACATAAAATGATACGACAATTCCGTTTGTATGGATATGCATAATGTATTCGTAACTTCTAGTGAAAGCCGTTGTATGTGGAATATGAAAGATTATTTTTATATTGGAACGAAGTTCCTTATCGCGCGTTGCGAAAGGGGGCTAGACGGAAAAAATTAAGACCAAAAGTTGTAACGACACTTTTTGCTATAGCTGTAAGTCGTGCGGCGTGCGTGTGTTTCTCTGTCTCTCTCTCTCTCTCTCTCTCATATAACTTCGTTCCATCCGGGTGTCCCTTGACACCTTTCAAGTTTTTTTTTTTTACTAGCGTTAAGTTACGTCATTGGTTACTGCTCAGCTCCTGTGGGTCGTAGCGCGATGTTATATAGCCTATACTATTCCCCATGAATCTGGCTTTCATATCCAAAAAGATTTTTGCTAATCCAACTAGCAGTTCCAGAGATAAACTTGTTTAAACAAACAAACAAAAAAGTCTTCAGCTTTATTATCTACTAGCGACCCGCCCCGGCTTCGCACGGGTGCATGTATTATACATATAAACCTTCCTCTTGAATCACTCTATCTATTAAAAAAAACCGCATCAAAATCCGTTGCGTAGTTTTAAAGATCTAAGCATATATAGGGACAGACAGACAGACAGAGAAAGCGACTTCGTTTTATACTATGTAGTGATAACTAATATTATAAATGCGAAAGTAACTCTGCCTGTCTGTCTGTCTGTCTGTTAGGCTTTCACTACTAAACCACTGAATCGTTTTTTGATGAAATTTGGTACGGAGTAAGTTTGAACCCCAAGAAACGACAAATTAAGCTTCTTTTTATTCCGCGACTTTGTCTACGTTCGCTGACGTAGTAGCGAGCAAAAACTAGTATTAGTTTATACTAGTTGTATTAGTATAGATAGTATAGCATAGTCACGTTGATAAAATACCCTTGTCATAATTATGAGGGTATAGTTACCCCGTTTATTTTTAAGACAATTTGGGCCAAAACCCATTAAAATATGACCAAGGGACATCAAACTTTGCCCTCGGACGGGGCAAGTACTTGACGAATTAATATATTAGTAATCTTATTACCAAGAAGTATAAGTGCAAAGTGCTTTGTTGAGAATTTACTTGTTCAACTAAGTGATTTTGCATCTTATTTTGTCGATTATAAAGTCCTATATTACTTAGACTAGCCGACGTATAATTTGCGGGCCTCAAGAAAATAGTAAACTTTACAACTAAAACTATTATTTTATGTCAAAATAAATGTGAATAACAAAATTAAAACTTTGGCTTCGATGCCTAGGTCGGGCAAAGTATTTTTGGGTTTTTCCATCAGGAATTTCTCAGTAGCAGCCTCGGAGTCTGGATTTGTGCCCGGTTGATGGCAATAGGCTCGTACCCTAATACATGGGACTTAAACATAACTGGCGAAATGTGGGTGTACTAATGGGTACACCTCTGCCTAAACCTTCGGGGATTACAGGCGTGATGTTATGCTATGTTATGTACTAATTCTAGCTGCATTCTGTAAACTACTTATAATGCTTTGATACTTGATAATATATATTTTTTTATTATAACAGAACTTTCATTCCACGAAAATTCTATCGAAAGAATTATTTTATACTCGTCAAAAGTTTTAGATGGGGCTGGTATTCGTAACTTAATACTTTTGAGAAACGCCGAAACAAATTCCAAGGTTAAAAGTATATTCATCAAGTTCTCGGTATTCATAACATAGCTATATTATTATAATATCTACAAGTATTTATTATTATAAAGCTAAAAAACCTTATAGTTATCAACAGGGACGGATCTGTGTAGGTATATCAGGGCCCCGTGCATATAAAGGGCCCCCTTGAAGAAAAAACTATTTCTTTTTACAAGCTTTCTTTTAAATATACAAGTAAACTAAAAGTGTACCACCAGGTAAGGGCGCGTACACATAGAACGTCCGATTTTACAGGATCCTTTTTAACTGATCCGTCGCTACTGGAGGTAATATTCACACAGCATTTACAGGACCGATTTTAACTGATTCGTCGCTACTGGATGTCGGATCGGTATTTTTTACTGGATCCGGAATACTGTATTCTGTGTGAACTCGCTCATACAACTACATACGCTAATAACATGTACGTTTAAACGGACCAGTAAAACGGACGTTCTATGTGTACGCGCCGTAAAGGTCGCAGGAATACGCTGGATGCGGACGGCGCAGGACCAGTCATTGTGGCTATCTTTAGGGGAGGCTATGTCCAGCAGTGAACGTCATTCGGCTGATATGGTGATAATGATGATGTATATTTTTGGGCCCTCATTTCTTTAACTAAATAAATAAATGTTTAGCAGTACTGTAGACGTTGTTCGGCTGATACAATACAGTCTATTTTATCCTTCGGCTCGGGCTGCAGCCTCTACAGTAATGGAAAACTTAGTACACTTGCATAAAAATGGACCATTACGGTCCTAATTTTTTTCCTATAGGTACCGTATACACCATTATAGGCAACAGTTTTTTGACAAAATGGTAATTAGTTTGATGTTAATTATTTATGTAGGCCTTCATTATCCAGGGCCCTACAAATTCCCGGCCCGGCCCTGGTAACCAGCCGCTATTGACTATCGTGAAGTCTAAATATTGAAGTCTGTTATAGACGTTTTACATAGGCAATGAATACCAAAGTAATGGAGTGAATTTTAAATCTGCGCTTCAATCGTGACAAAGAATTGATGAGTTGAAAAATAACTAACTAATACCTAACTCTTATTCCTCTCTCTTATACCTAATAACTAACTCTTATTTGAAGGCTGAATATTATCTCTTATCTACACTAATGTAGTGTGTGGGGATTGCCAGGAAAACTTCAAAATCTTGTATATGGTTTTTATTAAATATTGAACACCTTAACACGTCTTTCTTCTTTACTCTCCGTCGCCATCTTCCTTTTATCCTTCACCTTTCACTCTATGGCTCACTCATCCAATCATTCGTTAAAAAATAATAAAGTAATACAAACTACTTAATCCTACACTAATATTATAAAGATGAAAGATTTGTATTTTTGTGTGTGTGTATGTTTGTAATGAATAAACTCAAAAACTACTGAACCGATTTGAAAAATTCTTTCACTGTTGGGAAGCTACACTATCCCCGGGTGACATAGGCAGTATATATTTTGAAAAAAGTTAGGCATTTGTGAGGAAAATCACGCGAACGAAGTCGCGGGGAGAGTGCTAGTAATAATATTATAAAGAGGTAAAGGTTTACTTTCTTTGTTTGTAAGATGTAATCTCTGAAAGTACTGGCCCGATTACAAAGAATTTTTCACTGATAGAAGCTACACTATTGCCTAGTGTCTTAGGTTATGTTTTATGGTATACTAGCTGTCCGCCGCGGTTACACCCGCGTCTTTGGTTACTGCTCCGCTCCCGTAGGTCGTAGCGTGATGGTATATAGCCTATAGCCTTCCTCGATAACTAATCTATCTAACACTGAAATAATTTTTCAAATCGGACCAGTAGTTCCAGAGATTAGCGCGTTCAAACAAACAAACAAACAAACACTGCAGCTTTATAATATTAAGTATAGATTTAAGTTTAACGCGGCTAGTCGGTCTGAGTAGTGATGATTAAGATAAATTTTAGAAAGTACTTACCTACATCATCTGCCTAGCCTTTTCCCAACTATGTTGGGGTCGGCTTCCAGTCTAACCGGATGCAGCTGAATACCAGTATTTTACATGAAGCGACTGCCTATCCTGACCTCCACAACCCAGTAACTGAATAATACGATACCCCTAGGCACGACTGGTTGTCAGACTTTCAAGCTTCTGACGACTCGTAACGACTGTCAAAGTTCCACGTATGACAGCCGGGACCAACAGCTTAACGTGCTTTCCGAGGCACGGAATGATGTCAGTAATGTCTAAGATAAATTTTTGAAAGTACATATGAATTGAAAAAATTACATTGGTACTTGCCCGGATTTAAAGCCAAAACCTCGTGCATGAGAGTCGGGCATCTTAACCAGGCCATAACAACGAAGGCTATGACACATCATCATTAGCCTATAGCAGTCCACTGCTGGACACAAACCAACACAACTGTCGGAACAAATAAAAATGAATGGCAAAAAATCTGTAAATAAATAAACGAAATTCCCTTTTCTTTTAATTACTTCCTTCTAAAGACCTTGAATCGACGCGGTAATTAAAAGCCTCATTTTTCCAATTCCGGCGTAAATAAATCAAATAAATCTGTTTTTTTTTATGATCGCCTATCGCGGTAGTACATTATGTACAGTCAACAAAACAGATGGTATGCAGGGTCGTCAGATATAGTTGAAGTTTTCTTAGAAACCGATGGATGGTCTTTGACTGAAACTTAACCTAAAATAAAGAACTATTTATTATCTACGTTTTAAATTAAATTATTGTGCTCAGTTGAAGGCAATTGGCTCGCCCCCTTTTATATGGGACTTAAACATAACTACTTTAAGTGCTTTCTAAGACACGGGTATGTCACACCAACCAACTTCCTAACTACAGCAGAATTTTTTTAAATGAAAACTCAATAACACTTTACTCGACCTGAAAATCGAACCCAGAACCTAACGCTCAGCTGACGAGCCCAAAGGGGTCCAGTCCGCCATTATTCAATGGAAAACGCGAGAATCCGTGGTTCCGATTCGGAAGAAAGCTCCACACACAAATATTTTTATGGCAGAATTCCAAATGTTTCTAGCGATTACCAATAAGTAGTACACGATTAGTGCCAAGGTTACTGTAATGCCTGGTTTGTACCAGTATTTGTCATCATAGGACAATAAAAGAATAATGTCACACCACTCCTAATCAAAAGGAAAGTAATAAACGCGTGAGTTATTTCTACAAAAGTAACTTTTTTTCTGTATACAGTCGACATACAGGGTTATCTATACTAATATTATAAAGAGGTAACATTTGTTTGTAAGTTTGTATGTAGGGGGTAATCTCTGGATCTACCGAACCGATTTTGAAAATTCTTTCACAAATTGGAAGCTACTTTATCGCTGAGTGCTAATAGGCTGTATTTTGTTATCAAAAAATTAGGGATCCGTAAGAAAAATCACGCGAACAAAGTCGCGGGGAGAGTGCTAGTTTTTAAAATACTAGAAACCTGAAAAGGGGTTATTGTACTCATCATTATGAACAACTTTTTCTATGGAACCAACACTGAAATCATAAAAAAAAAATTAGCTGTTCCCTACAAAAATGCTATACAACACAATCATAATGTATGAAAAGACTTTTCAGGTTTCTGGTGTTTTAAAAATAACCCTGTATACATATAAAATATCTGTTTTCCTTTACATCTACGTAACCAAAATGTTCTCAGGTATAGTCCAGAACAAAAAAATAGGCAATGATGGGATTTTTTTTTACTAGGTACTCACCGTGATCATCTTTGTAGCGTCGGCATAAGGAAAACATTGTGCTCTACGATTGTTGACCTGAAATAAAAACATGTGTTTAATTAAATGCTTCACAATTAATATGTAACTATGCATAAAGGCTTTTTCTCGAAACCTGTTTCCATGCATTCTTATGAAACAGCATCACTTTGGCTTTGGTGTCCTACCTCCTACTTCCGTAATGGCCTGGGCACTATCCATCAGATAGATGTAAAACTGGAATAGGTAGTAGGTACCTATTTGTATGAATCTATCAGCACAAGAAGTAACCATACAAATATATTAAACTAGCTGACCCGCCACGACTTCGTTCGCGCTTCCTACCCCTACCCAACCGATACCCCTACCCCTATTCTACCGATACCCCCACCTCTACACTACCCTACCCTAACCCTACATTACCCCAACCCTTACCCTACCGTACCCTACCCCTACCCTACCTCTGCCCTACCCCTACCCTACCTCTGCCCTACCGCTACCCTACCCTTCCTTGGGGTAGGGTAGCGGTAGAGCAGAGGTGAGAAAATATGGGGTAGGTGTAGGGTTGGCCCTACACCTACCCCATATTTTCTCACCGTTTAAACCTTCCCTGGACTACGACAAACATTTCAAAACCAAAATCAGCTAAATCGGCCCAGCCGTTCTCGAATTTTAGCGAGACTAACGAACAGCAATTGATTTTTATATATACACACATCAAAAGTGTCTAGTGATCAATATATTATTATTACCAAATACATCTTGATCCCTAGACACTTTTGATGTGTATAGATAGATTAAAGGTTAAAGCTAAGTACTAGTAAGTAATAGTAAGTGCACGAGTGTATGCATCTGTGTTTGGACACAGGTGCACTCGCAAATTCCTCACTCTCACAATCTGATGGAACGGAAATCCCATTCGACCGGTAAGAGATCAAGCAAAGGACCAACAGCTTTCCGACGCACGAGAGTGTAACACCATCAACTTCCATGCTTCGGGCTGCTACTAAGAAATTCCCAATATTGAGACCAATGGGGCAGTCAATAACTAACATCACAAAAGTATTATAATAACTCCGTAATCAATAACAAAAAGCTGGCGCCATCTGCCAGTAACACTCATGTTATACAAACCCTTTTCGTTCTTACTACCTTGACCCTAATATTATCCCGTACTTTTAAATACAGTGTCCCATATGTTATCGGCACTCAATGTGGAGCGTGAAAGGGAATGATTGACAAGCTTTTTCCTCGTGTTTGTTAACAAACTTGTTTTTCTTTTACTAAACCAATTTCTATATGTAATGGAATTTTAGGCGCTTTGCACACAGAGCAACTATTTTAGCAACTGGCAACTAGCTGGCAACTAGCTGTTTACATATATTTCAATTGGACTGCGCACACATAGCAACTCGAAAATTTTAACAGAATCTATCCGGCAGTTTTCGCGTGATGCTCTAACAAACATACAGACAAAAAGACAAACAGACAAAAATTCTAAAAAAAATATTTTTGGCATTAGAATCACTCCACGACCTCATAGCAATTACTCTTTTTAAAAAATATTAAATGTACAGTTTTGACTTCGCTACGATTTTATTTTAAGTATAGAGTATAGATATAGATTAGATTTTAGTTTTGTCTTTTTCTATCAAATCAAAAATACCAGAACAAAATTTTTAATTAAAGTAGTGCAAGTTCAAAAGTTACAAGTATTTTCGTTCCCTAATCCCTTTACATAAACTGCAGAGTTGAATTCCCTCGCGAGCAATATTTTGGTTTTGCTTCATAAATATTACAGGCCAGAGCAATGTTCGCAAGTCGTCTGCATTCCACAAAGGTCATACACCAAGCTATATTTATTGCTTAAATAGATTAATTCAATCATCGGTCGTGACTTCAGCCATTTATTATGTTTTATAGTATAACGTTATTTTTTTAAGTTGAGATGGTTCAATTTCATTCGTTCTAAATCGGAGCGTTCCATTTTTTAATCGTATG
This sequence comes from Hoplodrina blanda, assembly GCA_949316365.1. Classification (NCBI taxonomy): domain Eukaryota; kingdom Metazoa; phylum Arthropoda; class Insecta; order Lepidoptera; family Noctuidae; genus Hoplodrina; species Hoplodrina blanda. The sequence goes on along the minus strand of OX438565.1, from coordinate 10,844,524 downwards.
TTTTTCAAAAATGCAAATTCTTTAACAACAAAACAGTGGCAACTACTAGTGGTACTTTTCAATTAATGCTCTCATAAAACCGGGGAAGTGCGAGTCGGACTCGGCAGGGTAGGGTTCCTCTTACTTAAATCAACGTGCAATATTAAGATCCAGCGGAAAATGCCGTAAAAACACGTTACTTGTATGAGGATCCCTTTAAATTCTTATTATTTGTTAATAAAAGGGCCATAGCAAAACACTTTTGGGAAAATTTTAAGGTTCTACCTATTACGGTTTAAAAGATACAGTCACCCAGTACAATACACACCGTACCCATACAGATTTTATGTTACGTTCACTAATACGAACCAGATTTTAATCATTCAATCTACAACGATCGGTAAATTTTAGGAATTTGACATATAAAACGACTAGTTCCCCCAAAACAATTGCTAAGTAGTAAGTTCAAGTACTGCCAGTAATAATTGCACCCGCGGTATAAAATGGGCAGACTCATTACGCACGCGGTACAAAAAGCTTTGTACCCTTAAAATTCTATTATTTTCGTAAGCAAAAATTTCGCAGATTCGCACCAAAAATAACAAAAAAAAATTACAACATGTACTTTTTGTTATTTTCGCTCAGTGACAAAACAAAAGGGTAAATGTTAGCATAATGAAGGGGATTGTCGTGTAACAGCGTTCCCCATTTTCCCCGGCCGATGTTACAGCTTCCATATATTTTTATCTTCCCCTATTGTTTCTACTCGATTGGACTACGGTCGCGCTACGCCGTAGCGCTGGCGTAGCTCGTAGCAATTGTGAACGAATATTTTTGCAAAGAAAATGAGTAATAATAACCACGTACTTAATTTAGTTGATGAAAGACCAAGTAAATACTTCTATATATTTCGAGTTAACTGCCCCTTGATTTCGTGATCGCAAACGCGACTGTTAAGCGTGGGAACCTTGGTTCAATTACCAGGTCGGGAATTTTTTTTTAACGGGTTTTCCATTAGGAACTTCTCAGTAGTAACCTTCAATTGATCGAAATCGGTCTGGAAAATCTCAATATATAAAAGCGAAAGGTCACTAACTCATCACGAAATATCGACCAGTCTTACCTAGGGGTACCGTTTTACCCAGTTACTGGGTTGTGGAGGTCAGACAGGCAGTCGCTCCATGTAAAATACTGGTATTCAGCTGCATCCGGTTAGACTGGAAGCCGAACCCAACATAGTTGGGAAAAGGCTAAGCAGATGATGATGATCATAGGGGGCGAGCCTATTGCCATCAACCGGACACAAACCCAGACTCCGAGGCTGCTACTGAGGAATTCCCGACGGAAAACCCAATAACACTTTGCCCGACTTGGGAATCAAACCCAAGACTTCATGCTGAGCAGTCACGCTTTGCGAACACTAGACCAACGAGGCAGTCTCCGCGAAAAGCTATTATGATTATATTTTGGGTAGAGTATTAATTATATGTCAAAAACGTTTACTAAGTGTACGTTAAGATAAATCTCTATTAGACTGAACCAAAACAAGAAACTAACATACCATTTATCTGTATTTACACGAAAATCCCTTTTAGTTACTCACCAAATATTTTACGTAACATGTATGTATGTAGACAGGCGATCAGGGGGTGACGCTTTGATCGAGTTTGTGCCAAATAAGTAATCTTTGCTTTACTGTGACTGAAATGCCAAAAAAAATATAGGAAAAAATAATTGAGATGTTGGATTTTTACCCTAATTGAGTACATCCATACTAATATTATACATGCGAAAGTGTGTCTGTCTGTCTGTTACCTCTTCACGCTTAAACCGCTGAATCGATTTTGATGAAATTTGGCATAGTGATCGTTTAAGACCCAGGGAAGGACATATGCTACTTTTTATTAGACTTCGACTTCGTCTGCGTCCGCGATAACCGAAGTCGCGGACAAAAGCTAGTATTATAAATGCAAAAGTTATTCTGTCTGTTTTTTACGCTTTCACGTCTAAACTACTAAACCGATGTTAATGAAATTTGGTTCGGGATTGATTTGGACCCTAAGAAAGGATATGGGCTACTTTTTATTCCGCGTTTTCGTCTGCATCCTCTATAACCGACATTTGCGCGGACGAAGTCGCGAGTAAAAGCTATATAGTTTTGTATAAATTCTAACCATAAGTTTAAGATGGCTTTCTAGTGATCGCAAAGCACGATTGAAGCATGAGGTCTTGGGTCTGTAAGATTGTGCCTGGTTGATGGCAATAGGCTCGCCCCTTATTACATGGAACTTAAACATAACGGGCGAAATGTGGGTGTACTAATGGGTACACCTCTGCCTAACCCTTCGGGGATTACAGGCGTGATGTTATGTCATGTCAATTTGAGATGTAGACGCATTGAACTGTCATTACTGGATAGCAACGTAACATTGTTGGCATATTTAATTAGTTTGACATAATTAATTTAATTAGAGGTTGTGGGTTGGCAGAACTAAACCTAATTGTCGAAAACAAAGCCGTCATAACATTCATACACATACAAAACCTCAATCGACCCACGCACGCCTGAGGTTCACCACCCCTGCTCCATGTGGAGATTTAACCAAGTTAATATTGTTAATTGCCACGTAATGAGCGCGCTCGGAGACAATCGCGCTCAATTATGACTAAACCATACATTTAATTAGTGCATTACCGATTATATTATCTTATGTCGTCTGATAAGCAAGTACCAATGTGAGTTTTTCAATTCATATGTACTTTCTAAAGTTATCTTAGCGTCAGCTCACACCGAGACGCGACGCGACGCGACGCTGCGTGCACACTTTAAAAGAGCAACTCAAAATATAACTTTATTTTCTACACGAAAAGATACACATTTCATTGTGAGAATTTAGAATACGCGGCGCAGCGCGAAGTCTCTGGTCTCTGGCATAGGTCTCTGGCCTCTTCCAGTATCGTCACGTAGCGTCGCGTCGCGTCGCGTCTCGGTGTGAACTGACCCTTAGACATTACTGACATCATTCCGTGCCTCGGAAAGCGCGTTAAGCTGTTGGTCCCGGCTGTCATACGTGGATCTTTGACAGTCGTTACGAGTCGTCAGAAGCTTGAAAGTCTGACAACCAGTCTTACTTAGGGGTATCGTATTACCCAGTTACTAGGTTGTGGAGGTCAGATAGGCAGTCGCTCCATGTAAAATACTGGTACTCAGCTGCATCCGGTTAGACTGGAAGCATTATAGTTGGGAAAAGGCTAGGCAGATGATGATGATGTCGTCTGATAAGGTACCTTTTGTTAATATTTTAGAGAAGATTGTCTGTTGTTAGGTTTACAACCTCTGGAAAATAATAAATTTGTTTTTTTGGTACAGTTAACAAAAGAAATAGGTATGCAGGGTCGTCAGATATAGTTTGTAGTTTTCTTAGACACCGATGGATGTCTTTGATTGAAACTTAACTTAATGAATAACCTGTAAAATATCTACTTTTTAAATTAGGTAAATCACATTTAAAAACATCCAAAACTAAATATATTCTTTTAATTTTTATATTGTGTTTCGACATAATAATTAGAAGTATTGATCGCCATATTACATAACACTATCCAGGCGACATACGTAGAAAATTTATTTCATCAAACTTGGCCCCTATAGTAACCCACACAGCGCTGTGGTCGCGGCATACCACAAACACGCCAAAAGGTTCTATGTAATGCCTAAATAAAATTTGAAACTATAAAACTGACATGAAAGGCTCGCTTCTCTACAAAACTAGTTTTTGTCCATGACTTACTTCGCATAAAGATTTATTACAGGTCCTTAATTTTTTTACAATAAAATATATATATTATTATTATATATATATTATTTGGTTTAGTGGTCGCAAAGCGCGACTGCTGAGCATGAGGTCTTGGGGTCGATTCCCGGGTCGGGCAAAGTGTTATTGGGTTTTTCTATCGGGAATTTCTCAGTAGCAGCCTCGGAGTCTGGATTTGTGCCCGGTTGATGGCATTAGGCTCGCCCCCTATTACATGGGACTTAAACATAACTGGCGAAATGTGAGTGTACTAATGGGTACACCTCTGCCTAACCCTACGGGGATAACAGGCGTGATGTTATGTAAAATATATAATAGCCTATAGCATCTTATTAGCGAATTTTCAGAATCGGACCAATAATTCCAGAGATGATTGCGTCCAAATAAACAAACTCTTCAACTTTATTAAATTAATATAGATAATAAGTTTTTAACCCTATTCAAATTGCTTTGCAATAAACAATTTAGTTTTTTGCCTTTTTTTGAAAATATTGATTGGTATAGCTACAGTTGTATGTACTTGTAGCAGTAGGTACTTGGACTCTGTTTGACCTATTTTCATGACATACTTGAAAAGGGCGTTAATATTTAATTGTATTTTGTTCATTTATAAATTATAAATTAACATTATGAGCACGAATGCCCGCCTCATTTGTAGTGCAACATTTTAATTATTTAAAACTACATCGAAAATTAAAGTGCTATACAAAATCAACGCAGTTAATTATGCAAAATTATAACGTTTTACATTAATTTACATCATCTCGTATAATTATTACGATGTCCGGTATGTTGAATTAAGTAATAACTTAAGCTAATTAAATGGAAGCGATAGCATAATAAATTGTCAGCAATTACACTTAAATATAATAAAGACGGAATAACTACGTACCTGCGTATGAATAAAAAATAAGTACCTATTCAACATTATACACCTTTTGAATAAAAGCTTTTATGTACGACAGTATTGAAAGCTTGAGAGAAAACTTAATTAAAAACTGGAAAAATGACAACAAAAAATAAAGTAAAAGGTCTGGAAAATACCTTATTAAACAACAAAGAAAATTACTTTCAATAACAGTGAACATTTTTACGTAAAACAATTCTCTATAAATTATATTGAACAAACCTTTTTCTGGTCTAAACGTTCTGCCTGGCCACTTCGTAAAAAGCCATTGTCATAAACACTTAATAAAAAAAATAAACTGTCAAATTAAATTCAAGTTTGGAATCTGTATAGCACTGCACTATTTTATAAAAAAGTTCACATGTGTAAAGTGAGTGCGGGGGGTGGAAGCGAGCGGTTGTGCCGGCGGGTGTTTAGCGACTGGCGGACGAGAACGGGCCTCGGGGTGGCGAGCCTGTGCGGGAATGGAGTTGAAATTAAATTCCCCAGAATACGAGTAAGTCGGTCGGGAATTTTTCGCTGTAAGGACTTATTAGTGTCTTTATAAAACCACTTGCGTGTTTTGTTCTTACGATTTTGTGGAGAAAAAGCTGTACAATATTATAAGCCGTAATATTTTGTTGTTCCTACAGTATAAGTATAATCTACATGATTAGAACGGCATGAAAACAATGTTTGTTGGTTTCAAAATAATCAAATCTTAGGAGACGAAATCGACGCCTGTTACAATCTTTCCACTCTTATACAAATCAATTAAAAATAACTTAAGGCCTTCATAAAACAAAACTTTGTACAAAAAAAGCAGAATGCATTCCCTGCAGCAAAGTAGAGCAACAAAAGCTGGCAACATTACAAAGGTTCGGGGAAGTTCGACGGCATTCGGCTCGACTATCGCTCTCACAGGCTCGGGTCCAGGACGAAGCACTCCATTCACTGAATTCTGATGCTGTTCCCGATAATAACTACGAATAAAAAAAAATATTTTTTGAAACAAGCTTTAATTTAAAATTATTACAATATTGAGTCATCAGAACTAAAGGTGTATGCAAAATTTCAGCTCAATCGGATACCCACAAATGGCCGAAAAATGGTTTGCATATTTTGAAAGGACAGCTTACATACGGACAGTGCAAGCTAAATAAAAGCTTGTAAAAATTGACGCATTCAATTGTTACTTTTGTAAATAAAAGCTTTTAAAAAATGCAGTTGGATGACGTTATTGCATTTATGTACTGGCTTCATTAGAACTCCGTCTTCCATGGAAGGCGAGAATGCCTCTCCGACTCTTCATTTGCCTTTTAAAGCAATGATTTTATTAAAAATGTAAGTTTTCATTTGGCGCCGCTGTTTATGAACGACGTTTTTAAGATTGTCAGGATTTATTTGGTTTGCCGTAATTGGTATTTTTAATGAGTAATAAAAGAGCATGAAAGCTTCAATTAGCGTTCATGTTTCACTATGTAAGGTTTTAGGAGCTAAGGTAGGTAGGTACTTATAATCTGTCTATGATATAATACACTAGCTTCTCCATACGACTTCGTTCGCAGGGTTTTGTCATCCTAATTACGTCTCTGGTTATTAAAGAAAACAGACGTTAAAAAAATTCTGGAATACCTACTGGACATGTGACCATCTTTGTTAATTGATTATTACTGTAATAACTACGTTTTAGCTTTGTTGAATCAGACGTTCTTCAATTGATATTTGATAAAAGATATAAAAGAAATAAATTTAAAATGGCGGCCAAACAAAGAAGCATATTATTATCATGCCCTATCACTCACACACTATAGTGTCAGAGTGAGAGAACATGATAACCGCCGCCATTTTCATCGCCGTTACCGTTAAAACAAAACTTTAATCACTTAGTAAAGTTTGATTAGCACTATAGATTTGTAAAAAATATGGCGCCGAAGCAATTTAGAAATTCTATCACAAACCGGCCATGCGAGGCAACACCAAAGTTTCGTTTGCACTGAGCTTTTGTAAAGCTCTCCGGGCGACAGTTACGTGAGCAAATGATCCGCGTTCGTAGTGTATACTGGATGGTGCACGCATTGTTTGTGGAAGCAATCGCGGTGAAGATCGAATGTTTTGATGGTCGATGCCATGGTGATTTAAAAGTATATAGTATTAAGATATTGGTATGCTTAGAAAAGTATTATTTATCCAACAGAGACAGTGAAAATAGCATCTTTCAAGCTCGTAACAACATTTTCATCACCACTAGGAAGGAACCGATACTGAAAACCAATCTTTGAAATTCAACAAACCCATGACTGCTAAAGATACGAATAGCTACAACATTTTCCAAACTTGCAATAACAAATACTTATTTACTCGCATTTTTAACAAGTTTCTACAACTTTTTAAAACAAAGTAATTATAATATTTAACCTAAACACAAAACTTATGAATAATAATAAAATTACAAAGTAAGTACTTATAGTATAAGAAAGAAGAAAACTTATAGGGCATCAAAATAATTGTCCGCATCGTTATCAATGGGGCAAGTAGTAGCAATGCCGATTCTTTGGCATAGGAAAAGGCCAGCCCTCTAGTCATATAAAGAGTCGACCAGTCGCTTGGCAATCTCCCGAAATACAATATGAGCGCTCGGACCCTATGGCCCTAGTGAAAAAACATCTAAAATTGACAACACCAACTTGATATGACACATCCAAATATCATAACTCTGTGGTCCACATTCAAACTTCACAATACCGCCAGAGACCAACGTAAACAGTCCAATGAAAACTGAAATGAATTTACTCGACTACCCGACTCGACGGCTCAACCATCAACTGGATTACTGCTCATAATTAATATGGTACGAGTATGTGGCTCGTGAGTGACTGCCTTAATATGACACAGGTATGGTCGTGTCGTGAACGACAGCCTTTAGCCCCAGGGGAGATGTAAAAGGTGATTGGTTAATACTAATGAATGGACGATTCTGATGTTGGTAGCAATGTGCAATAATACAGTTTTTTTTTGTGAAAGTTGGCTAACATGACGACGCATAAAGGAACTCCATTTAAAAAATCTCCGGGCTTTTTTTTTTTTTTTTTTTAGGTTGAAGCAAAGAAAATCTGCTTACACGAATATTACACGATTCCAGGAATATAATTATTATATACAGGGATTATTATTATAATAATCCCTGTTTCGGGGCTACTATTTTTTTTTATTTTTTAAATGTTTTGATTTTCATACTAGCTTTTTTCCGCGATTTCTCCCGCATAAATATCAGTTATCCTGGACGCAGACGAAGTCGAAGTTGAATAAAAAGTAGCGTATGTCCTTTATTAGGGTTCACATACCCTGTACCAATTTTGATGAAAATCGGTTCAGTATTTTAGTCGTGAAAACGTAACAGACAAACAGAGTTACTTTCACATTTATAATATTAGTATAGAAGTAAGGATTCCAGTAATATACATACCTAACATCACGCCTGTAATCCCCAAAGGGTTAGGCAGAGGTGTACGCATTAGCACACCCACATTTCACCAGTTATGTTTAAGTCTCATATGTAATAGGGCGAGCCTATTGCCATCAACCGGGCACAAATCCAAACTCCGAGGCTGGTACTGAGAAATTCCTGATGGAAAAACCCAATAACACTTTGTCCGACCTGAGAATCAAACCCAAGACCTTATGTTCAGCAGTCGTGCTTTGCGACCACTAGTCCAACGAGGCAGTCAATAGTATCCAAAATCATTACAATTATTTTGAAAAATTAGAGATATATTGACATACAATGTGTTGGTTTACTTAAACCCATGGTTTCTTACGGTAAGTAAAACGGGCCTTTAGACATCATGGCTGATTTCCCCTTGAACAACACAAAAAGGACACTTTCCAACAAAGATTTAGATTCTCTTCATCGATTTTAGTTAGCCCCCAACTTTTACCACATCTTACGATTTGGTTGGCCGACCTACTTTTCTATTAGGATTTATTTCCATAAAGTTCTATCTGTTTCTCTCACTATAATGGACTGAGATCTTAAAGTTGTCTGACCAACGTCATTTATCCATTGCTGGTGTAGATAGAGACGTTGTTAAGAAGGTATAAGAACACTTACATGTCAATTATAAATAATTTATCTATAATATGTATGTATTTATAAATTATATAAGTATGTATATCAGTTGTCTGGTTACCATAACACAAGCTCTGCTTAGCTTGGGATCAGATGGCCGTGTGTGAGTTGTCCCAAGATATTTAATTTAATTTAATTTAATTATGTTAAATTGACCCGCAACAAATCATGTTATTCAAAACACATTTTCTTTTTCACCAGAACTCAATACCAGAGAAACCAGATTGGTCAAAGTCAAAGTCAAAGTCAAATAATTTATTTCAATAAGGCCATAATAAGGCACTTTTGAACTTCATATACAAAAAGAAAAAAGGAATTGAATCTAGTTGTTCTTCCAAAAGGTAGTTTTGTATGGAGAAGAATGGGCAAAAAACTCCATAAGTACTCTTTTAATCGCCAATTGGATCGCCAATAACCGACATTTGCGCGGACGAAGTCGCGGGCAGAAGCGAGTATATAAAATAAATAAACAGACATAATACGAAAGGTACATATTCTACACTCACAGGATTAAAGGTACAGTCAACAAAAGAGATAAGTAACCAAGGTCGTCAGTAGTTGAAGTTTTCTTAGAAACCGATGGATGTTTTCAAATGTAATTTAATTTAAAAATTAGATAATAAATAGTTCATTAAGGGCGCGCCAAAAGCCAACAAAATTTTATAATTCACCCGCGCGCCCCGTGTTAAGTGTTTTATCGTAATAACTCCAAAAATAAAAGAATTACCTAAAATGCCCGGACAAAACCCTCACTCATGTATAAATATAACTAATTATCAAATTTTCGTCATATTAGTCATTATAATATCGTGTATAAATCGAAAAAACCAAAAAAATTGAGGCTACTTCGTTATGTTTTTCTATCGAGAAAATGTTATTATTTTATGTTTTTGATCAATGAGAACCCTCGAAAATATCATGTAGTTTTCATACATTTGTATTTTAAGCCTAGAAATCTAGAATTGTTCATGTAAAATCAAAAAAAAAAAGATTGGTGATTTTGCTTACTACCAACTCTTAATTAAGTTATATATTTCAATCAAAGACATCCATCGGTTTCTAAGAAAACTTTAGCTATATCTGACGACCCTGGATACTTGTCTCTTTTGTTGACTGTACTGCGTTAATGTAATTACAATGTAAGTACGAATTTGTGCTCCCAGCTTTTAAAGTTTAAAGTACCTTGTGTAAGTTCACGTGGCTCCCAGCGGCAATTCAATTAGAGTCAGAACTAGCATTAGTTTGGCTTCACACTGGAAAACCACCCTTGAAACAAAGTCGGACTGACTGACTCAGAGCTAATTATGACTTTACCGTTAGTGCATGGTTGGAGTTTTCGAAAGCAAGGATCGAAAAGTTCGACATGCTAGGTGAATTTTGGTAAAAATAAGTAACAGACCCAAAGGAACAGGTACGTGACAATTTGCGGTGGAAGGAAAACATCATAACGAAGACTTTTACTTTTAACTAGATACAAAACGCGCCACGAAAGATGAGACTTGACAAGCGTCAGTAGTGGGGAGCTTGCGCGTATGGATGTACGAAATAGTCATCCATAATTTGTGTATCTATTCAGGGATTTCGATGACATTTAGATTAAAATTATTAACAATATTATGTGGTGTCACAATATTGTAACATGTCTCATCTTTCATGGCGCGTATTGTACGAAATTTTTCGTCGGTTATAAATCAAAACAAATAAGATTGCCCATAGAAAGGGCAACACCTATAAAATAATAATAAAAAGCAGCCTTTCTTGGGGATCAAACTTACCCCAAATCGTTCAGTGGTTGAGTCGTGAAAACGTAACAGACAAACAGACAGAGTTTTCACATTTATAATCTATACTTAATATTATAAAGCTGCAGTGTTTGTTTGTTTGTTTGTTTGAACGCGCTAATCTCTGGAATTACTGGTCCGATTTGAAAAATTCTTTCAGTGTTAGATAGATTAGTTATCGAGGAAGGCTATAGGCTATATACCATCACGCTACGACCTACGGGAGCGGAGCAGTAACCAAAGACGCGGGTGTAACCGCGGCGGACAACTAGTATTAGTATATACCTAGATGTTTACAATCCGCATATTACATAGAAACAGTTAAAAACTTACGCTAGTAACTAGAGGCGGGCGTTAGTATTGAACTTAGTCTGGGAGCAATCTAGGTTATATTCCAGATTACAATATAATGAAGGCTAGCCGTGACCGATATTGTATGGCTATGCATTTTGACCTAGTATTAAGGACAGTTGTTTAGAGACCTATTTGTAAATTTTTTGATAGTTGCATGGAGAACGGACTGATATGGCTACCAGTCATGACTGGTCCGCTTTCAAAAATGTTTTCACTGATAGAAAGCAACTTTATTGCTAAGAGCCATAGGTTTTATTTTACGGTAAATTTGTTTTCCGCGCCATTATCTAAACCCAGCACTTTACTTTCAGCATGCACACTTACGATAAATACCCATCTCTATACACATATATCCCAAAAGATTAATTGGAAAGGAACGATTTTCATTTAATTTTTATTAAAAAACTTATTGCCTAAATAAATTGAAAATCTGAAATCAAAAATGTTTAAGTACAGGTAAAATATTGTTCCATGTAATTACTTTCTTGATTGGAAGTAGGTAACTCACTCATTTAATAGAGTTAATCATTGGAAGTTTTTGTCGTGTTCACGTTTCGAGGAAACCTATTCAGTTTTGTCACCAACCAGACCTTTTAAAAGAAAACCGTGTTCGCAAACTGTAGTAATCTCACTACTAATAAACGCGAAAGTTTAAATGGATGGATGTTTGTTACTCAACGCTCTGGATGAAAGGCACAGAAGGTTTCGGAGATTACAGGCGTGATGGTATGCATGTATACATGTAAAATAGGTATAGATATTGAAATGGCAATAGGCTCGCCCCCTATTACATGGGACTTAAACATAACTGGCGAAATGTGGGTGTACTCTGGCTACACCTCTGCCTAACCCTTCGGGGATTACAGGCGTGATGTTATGTATATTGAAATTATAAAACTATTCTGTAAAAATCTTTCTCCCTAAAGTTAAGTGAAGTGAGTTTAATGTGAGCTGTCACCTCACCTTATACTGCTATGCTATTCTCTAAAAGACTCGACGACGAACTCGTCGACGAAACTAGTACGGTCCCCAGTGGATTTTGAACTTTATGCTCTAGACCATTTAGTTGAAAATCACCCCTGAATAATAGCACCCCTGATCGTCATCTTACTTTAAGCTCATCATTATGTCAGCCGAACGGCGGCGTCCTCTGCTGGATATAGGCCTCCTCTAAAGATAGCCACAAACTTCAAGCTCATTTCACCCAAATTCCAAGAAATTCTCACAGAATAGACCTATTATATAGGTCACAAAAGCATCGATTAATATTCTACTGTTCTCGATATTTGTTCGGATAAAGTGTCAGTCAAGAACTAGTGCATTTATAACAAAATCAAACAAAAACAAGGCATCAAGTTAAGAAAAAAACATTTATCAAGTTGAGAACCTCTTTCTTTATTTTAAATCGATTAAAAAATATCAACGAATGACAATAATTACTTTTATAACAGTCTTATCACTTTCCTTTTTGATTATTTATTTTAATTTTATTTTCGGTTTTCGAAAAACTAACAGCTACGTACAAGAGTTGTGAATGACAAAATTGAGGTCAATTAAAGTTTTCACAGATAGAAAACACATATAAATAGGTACAAGAAAGTAGAAGACCAATTATGTTTAAAAGATAGGTAAAGTAGAAGTAAAAAGTTATGTATACACATCAAAAGTGTCTAGGGATCAACATCCCTAACATTGATCAGGGATGTTGATCCCTAGACACTTTTGATGTGTGTATTTTTGAAAAAGAATCGTGTATTTTGTAGTTAAGTAATCACTGACTTACTTGTTATCTCAGATTAGTTGAAAAGTAGCAGCAGGCAGTCACAAACACTATATTACAGGTGCATTTAATAATAATGCATCATAATAAGGTCAAGTGCTTCAATAAGTACGTAAAGTACGTTGAGCTTGCACTTAATTCAATATTGTACACACTTCCTATCTAATACATTTAAAATTCCACTGTCAGGAAATTTCTACGATCTCACTGCACTAGAAATTAATGTAATAATGTGGTAAAATGTTGAGATGCAACCAACTATATTAAAACATTTTTCAAAATATACTACGCTATGCACTCAAAAGCAGTCAGACCTGAGAAGACGACCTCTCGTTTACCGGGTATGATAACCGGCAGGCGGGCGTGTCTCACCGGCGACCCGGCGACCCGGTGACCGGGTGGGCTATGACCGCATGACCCGGTCACAGCCTGACCCGGTTACCGTGCAGCCGGGTATGCAACGCCCTTCCCCCGCGCTTGCATTCCGCGATTGATTCTGGGCGATATTAGACCACCCTTTTGTTAACGGAATGTGTGTCGAGGTAATGGACCTATATTGGAGATTTGGGTCTTAGGTAACTCGAGATTCTGTTAAAGGATACATACGTAGGTATACTTACGCCTTTTTCCCATGGGACGTAAGCAGAAAACACAGAACGCCACGTGCCACGATTTTTACTTACCCTTAGCCACCTATTTACCTACATAAACGTTTTCGTAACTGCCCCATTGGTCGTGTGGTCGTGTGCGCACTGCAGAGCGTGGGGTCCTGGGTTCGATTCCCAGGTCAGGCAAAAAGTGTAATTGGGATTTTCCTTTAGGGATTTCTCAGTAGCAGGCATTGAAAGTTGGTAGTGTGACACCCTCGTGCCACAGAAAAGGCGTAAAGCCGTTGACACTACGCCTGGCCGCAGGGAGGGGTCGCCCTAGAAAGACCTACACTGACCTTATTGGTGAGGTTCTTCAGAAAGGTCAGGTGCGCAGTACTCGTAACCGGCGTGCTTGTATGACGAGATGTATGAACGTAGATGAGGCGAAAAGAGTATGTAAGGATCGTAGCAGGTGGCGTTCTGTGGTTTCTGCCTACCCCCATGGGAAAAAGGCGTGAGTTTATGTATGTATGTATGTACTACGCCTGATCTCTCCCCGGTTATGTCGAATTGCCGTCCTATGAGACTATGAGAGTGAGGGAAGAGGGAGTGCACCTGTGTTTGCGCACACCCTTGTGCACCATAATATCTCCAGCATACTTAGCTAGTCTCCAATGAGATTGGTCACGGTGACCGAAATCGGTTTGGGAAATATTATAAAGTATTATACGTGGTCTACCTTTTTTTTTAGGTGGTAAAAATCATCAAATGACTCCTTCCGCCCTGGGTGGGGCGGAAGGGATGTCAGACTTTTACTGACTTTTAAGGATAATTTCTTTTTTTAACTAAAACTACCCTGTTCCTTCTGTTGCCCTTTGCGTTCCGGGGCCACGGTATCCTGTTAAGACGTCCCGCAACATACGTACCTACCTAAAACGGTTTCTGCTCATGGAAAATAATGTAACATCAAACATCATGCCTTTAAAAGCCTGTTATCAGCTTCTAGATAAACGTCTTTTACAGATCTTATTAAAATTAATCGTCGGCGTTCCCAGTCATAGTTTTACTTGGAACACAGTTATTGATTTGTAATTCTAGGTCCAAAATTCAATAAAATATATGTTTATCTAACAAAATATCTAAATTTATTTCTTACTATCGTTCAAGTTCATAATCACACTCGTAAAAACTAACAAATAACGTACTCGAAACATTATAATAGGCGCTTATCAGATTAATATTTAATGTCCTTTGAGATGGAACTGTCGAATGTTCCCATTTCGTCGAACATGTTGCTAGCAAACTTCGCTTTACCATTTTTCTTCAGATCGTTCTCAAAATCGTCGTATTCTGGGTCTGAGCTGCATGTTACATTCTCCGACAACTGAGCAGGTAGAGGCACGTTGCATATACTCTTTATAACATATCTCATGACTCGCTTCATACTGATCAACTCCTTCTTCAATTTACTCAACAAATTAGTCTTTGAAAGAAGCAAACTCTTCAGTTTCTCGTTGTCCAACTGTAAAGCCAGGTTCTTCGTCTGTGTTTCCATTTCGTTCTGGTTTGCAGCGTCTAATTGTTTTTTCATTTCATTCGTCATCGCCAGAAAACCTTTCCGAGATTTCATCAGCTCATTTTTCGCTTTATTCAAATCGCACTTGATGATTTCAATGTCATCTTGGAGTCTTTTAATCAGTGTGACATCTTGGTATTCTGGTGGTGGCGCTAATTTCCTTCTAGATTTAGGCACCTCTTTGACTATAACTTCAACTGCTGTTGTGTTATTCCTGAAGACTTCGTAAGATGTGCCTGGATCTGAATCGAGGTGACTGTTTTTCACATTCTTGTTTCGCAAAGAGATACTTGAAAACATTTCTTCTGAGAGTGACATTTTGATATTGGGCTGAAATGGTAGAGACATTTTATAATTTGCCCTTAATATTTTCGCAATTTCTATTTAACATAAAAAAAATAATACAAAAATAAATTTAGGATAATTTCTTTTTTTGTTCAATCAAGTAGCTGTCAACTACTGACAAGTATTTAGAAAAGAGTTTAGTCTGTAATACATAGAAAATAGGATGTGATAAAACTAAAAAAAAACGGACCTCTTCATTAAACCATGAAGATTGAACACTAGATCTTGAGAAGCTTATGGAGTTAGAGTATATTTATTACAACTTATTCCTTTTCTTATTTCTTTGGATTGCCTCGTTGGTCTAGTGGTCGCAAAGCATAACCGCTGAGCATGAGGTCTTGGATTCGATTCCTAGGTCGGGCAAAATGTTATTGGGTTTATCTAGCAGGAATTTTTTAGTAGCAGCCTCGGAGTCTGGATTTGTGCCCGGTTAATGGCAATAGCTCGTCCCTGGGACTTATTAAAACTGGCGAAATGGGAACACCTATGCCTAACTAGTGCCTACCCCTTCGGGGATTACAGGCGTGATTTCATGTTATGTTATTCCTCAGTGAACGTTACATCAAAGTGTAATGAATTGCCTAATTGGATTGAATTAGTTTACGCAAGGAAATCTAGTGAACCACCGAAATCCGGAAAGTGTATATAGGGCCTGTTGTCAGGGCTGGGCAAAATACATGCTTTGCTTTAATTGAAATACAAATTACAAAATACAGTAATCGCAAGTAATTAAAATACAAAATACAAAATATCTTTAAGTAAGGTATTTGAAATATAAAATACAAAATACAGTATTTTAGCTATTTTTAATTGAAATACAAAATACAAAATACAAATTACATTTTTTTTTTCTTATTACAAAAAAAAATCGCCTTCATAAACCATCAGACAAAAGTGTAAAGTAACTTTCTTTCGTGAATGAATTAAAAGCAAAATAACCAACTTAAAGGTTTTTATTTTAACCTTTTTAGTTCAAAAATTTAACTCAAATTCTTGTCAAATACCTAATTTTCTAACACGTGCCCTAGAATTAGAATATTTAGAATATTAAAGTACATCGTAGACGACGTAGATGCAGAGGGATTTTGATCATCCATCGCGACAAACTATAATAATACAATTTGTATTCTACACAGAACAAAAGCTTTATTTTTTCCGTGTAAAAACTAAAGTAAACCGATAAATCGATCGAATCGATGACTTGAAATCTTAGCTTGACATTGACAATTCGACGTACAGTTTTTTGCATTTTGTTGGCCAATTTCGTTCAAAAACATTCAGTGGTGTACATAACAGGTGCAGTGTTGCCAACTCTAATAGCTGCTTCACCATCATTGCACTCTCGCCTCGCGCTCACACTCACGATCGCTAAATGAAATGTATTTGTTAAAATGTATTTTGAAGCCTCAAGTATTTGAAATACTAATTGCAAAATACTTCGTCGTCAGGTATTTGAAATACGAATTACAAATTACATTTTAAGGAAGTAATTGAAATAAAAATACCAAATACGTATTTGTATTTCAATTACGTATTTTAATTACAAGTAATTCAAATACTGCCCAACCCTGCCTGTTGTACCACCTCTGAATAGACACTATTTAGCAGATATATTCAAAAATGGAACAGAATTTGTATTTAATTATCTGTCAAGTAATTTAATCAGAACTTATTCAAAGGTGGTAAAACAGGCCCTTATTAGACTCCCTAATTCTTTTTTTATAAAAAAATCTCAAAAAACATGGAATATTTTAAAAGACAAAAATAGTCCACACAAAATTAGTATCATTGCTAGATCATGACGTATTAATATGCCAGTCACACACATGAGCAGCACACGTCACTACCCCACATAGACAATGTGACAAAAAATTCACGTGCGGATAAAATTACAAGCTTTTAAACACTTAACAAGCAGTACGTCTGTTATTTTAATTATAATCAGCAAAAGTGCACGGTTCTACACGTGAGCAGGCTTCTATTGTATTGACACGTGGTGTATGAGGCCGCTAAAATGTAGCGGAACTGACTTTATACAATGTGATAGGGGTGAGACTTCTAACCCGTTAAGGCTGAGTACTAAGTACATCTAATTTTATCGACAAAAAAAATAATTTATTTATTTATTTATTTATTTATATTTATTTATATATTCTTAAAAAAATAATATGGGGGGGTTGAGCCCCCTCCCGAGTAATTCGTGAAAATATTGAAAAATAGCGATTTTTTCCGTCAAAATAATTCAGAAATGATTTTTTTTCCTCACCAAAACATTATCAAACATATGAAAAAAGTAATGAATTAGTTAGCCAAGGTTATTAGCTACAGTTTGTCGTTTTTTTTTTGTTTCTACGACGCATACAACCTTTGATATCACATAAAGTATCAAGCGCGCCGTAGTACATTAAAAAAAATATTAAAATAGCCATAATTTTTAGGGGGAGGGGGTTCAACCCCCCATATTATTTTTTTTGTCGATAAAATTAGATGTAGTACTCAGCCTTAACGGGTTAGAAGTCCCACCCCTATCACATTGTATAGTGCGCTGTCTGTGGCAGCTCTATACATAATCAGCAGCTGTGCCCATAGCTGGGATCCAAACCTCCTATCCTTGAGAAGAAGTAAGCCAGCAGCAGCAGCAATTTAGTTCTTCAGAAAGTTCAGGTGCGCAGTACTAGTAACCGGCGTGCTTGTATGACGAGGTGTATGAACGTTGTCGAGGCCAAAGGAGTATGTAAGGATCGTAGCAGGTGGCGTTCTGTGGTTTCTGCCTACCTCCATGGGAAAAAAGTGAAATTATGAACCTGTACCTATGTTTGTTTTTTTTTTATAGGACAAGCCCGCCAACACTGTTCCCACCCACTGCAACTCCTGAAAGCCAGAATCAACAGTGGAGGCCACCAGAAAAGCACCGAGGCAATGAAGCTCGACGAGTCCCAGAGAAACGATTAACTGTCTTCGGTTCCGCAACGAAATTAATCAGAGAAGAATAGCGGAGGAGTATCTATGTATGTTCAAAATTCCAAAATAATTTCTCAAAAACCACATTTTCAACATCAGTTTCTATCGAGAGGCTAACGAGGTCGGAGCCTTTTCCGGCCAAGTGGCTACGAGCTAGTGGCCCGAATGATTGCCAACCAGCGCACCTATCAAATACTGTGACACAACTTATAGGTTTTATCGGCTACATTCGTCAAACACGATGATTTCCGAAGCGACTTTAATTTTCTCGAAAGAATTTATGTGACGAATAGACTAGATGACACCACCAATCAATTGACGTTCTTTTTATGACCTGTCAAAACGCGATTTATTAACTATTTATTAGTGTGAAAGCCACTAAAAATCAAATTTTACCGTTATTTGAATAGTAATCGGGTTTTCAGGGCTAAAATAAAGTGTTTCTTTAGAGAAGTTATATCTTGGAATTATTGGTTAATGGTGTCAAATACCCAAATGTCAAATGCGCGTAAACTGCTTTGATTGGCTGAAATAGTAACTACCAATCACAGCAGCTCGCGCTTTCTCCCGTTAGATGCGGGCAGCGCAGGACCGGTCATTGTGGCTATCTTAGGGATGAATGATGACGAATTCAGGCAGGCATTGACAGTTATAGTAAAGTAGATAGTAAGTAGTGGTAAACATAATAAAGTTTACCTCGAGAATGGAGCTAAAAAAGCGCATACTATTACAAGTTTTAATCGAACGTGCTAAATACCAAGATAAAACTTTTAAATTGTGTCGTATTAAACTTACTTATAAAGAAGAATATTGCACGACTATATACTGCAACCAGTACCGAAGTACGTACTTTAAAAATTTTTAGAGAGAAAAATATGTTTTTCAAGATATTTTCTACGTTAAACGAAGGGTTAAGTAATGGCTTCCTATGTGTGTCAGAATAATAAAGAAAGCGGCAGTTAAACCACTGTTGTTTTATCTTGAAATGCGTTTTACTGTCGCGAATGAGTATATGCATGAGTTGCATCGGTTGACTTTTCTTTTAAAAGGAATACGAAAGACTTTTTAAATTCTTATGTACCTACTTTATAAGTTTATCTTGGACATTACTTACATCGGTGAAGGAAAACATCGTAAGGAATACTTATATTATAATAATGACATAAGTCTGGAATTACCAATCTGTCTTAAGCAAGTACCTTCTTTGTATAAGAAGCAGCCTTTGCCCTTCTATAAAACAAAAATAGGCTGTAATTGTTATTATATAACATGGATTCATCACGCCAAAGTAACTTAAACAAAAAACAGTTTAGTCTTCAGAACAACAAAGATTTAAATTGTACCACTATTAATTGCTCTCAAGACGAAATTTTTCAGCGGAAATCCTGAAGGAAAACTAGATCGCACGCTCCACATCTTTTTGCTTTAAAATATTCTAAGACGTTCTTTGAACTCTCCTCGTTCGATTCAGAATCAATAGTACGTAGTGACCCAGTTCTCAACGACCATCGCTCCATCCAAAAGGTCCATTAGAGTACTCGATAATACACCGATGAGCTTTCGAACTTGGCCAGCTTGGACCATTGTGTAATCTGAACGTTTTTGGGAACACTGCTCCACTTGGCATACCATTTGATATCATTTCGATTGAATTAAAACATATTTGTATGTACCAAACCGTTCAAAAGTGCGGTTGCATCAAATATGCTCCAATTACATTGAAAACTTTGCTTTTCGAGCAATCAGACTCTGTACAAATATTGTGGGGAAGTCAAATATTGTCGTGCATATATAGATTTGTATATATGCAGCTGTAACCCCATTTCCAGAGTACATTCAACGGCCTAGATTCGTGGCCTCGCTGCCAGTCCCCACAATACCTAGACACCTAGCTATACCTAGTTTTATCTGTGTCTACTTTACTGTATCTCGGTTTGCGATACCTATTGAGTTTCCTGTTAATGTGTTTGCGAGTTGGGCGGTGTTTTGAAGATGTTTGTGGGATAAAAATAATTAAGGGCTGACTTTTTTCTTTTGCTTGCTATCGATGTTGAGCTGATAGCAGTATTTATTGAGTCGACTTAGAACTTAGGCACGAGTTTGGCGCCATCAGCAGCGTCTATAAATTCTTGAAGCGTGAAGGCATTTGGGCACGAAGACTCGATAGTATACGGTTTTATTCTATCAAAATCTTCCTCGATGAATTAAGATAAACTGAGCTCTGAGCTGTCATTTTACGGATACTAAAGATTGATTTCACGTAACTTCACTCCTGTAATCCCCGAATGGTAAAGCAGGGAGTACTCATGTAATGGGGAGCGAGCCTATTGCCATTAACCTGGCACAAATCCAGACTCCGAGGCTGCTACTGAGAAATTCCTGATGGAAAAACCAAATAACATTTACTCGACCTATGAGAATCAAACTAGATGTGATGCTCAGCAGTTGCGTTTTGTGACCACTAAACTAAAAAGGCAATCAAAGAAAAATATATGTGGAAGTGGAATGCAAATAAATTATATGAATCATCATCATCTGCTTAGCCTTTTCCCATCTATGTTGGGGTCGGCTTCCAGTCTAACCGGATGCAGCTGAGTACCAGTATTTTACATGGAGCGACTGCCTATCTGACCTCCACAACCCAGTAACTGGGTAATATGATACCCCTAGGTAAGACTGGTTGTCAGACTTTCAAGCTTCTCCGCTCTCTTTCTTCTTTTTTTCTTTTTCTTTTTCAGCTTTTTCTTTTTCAGCTTTTATGAATATGAATATGAATATTGGCGTGAAGATTGACAGGTCACCCAGACTAAGTACGTAGATGGCCACATTTAGTAGGAAGGTAGGTAGTAGTACCTACCTGTTAGCAGTATTAGGTAAGGAAAATGATGTCTCCATTTTTGTCCTAGTTCTTGCCCAGTTTTCTTCATACAAAACTACCTTTTACAACTGGCAACTAGATTCAACATATTTTAGCTTTATATTTTCTTATAAATGACGTGCAAAAGTGCATTTTAATTAAAATAAATGCTGTGCCTTAGAGCAATAGCGCACTAGCGGCCAGGCCGCGGCGGCCATCGAGATACATACCTTAGTATGAAATCGCCATCGCCACAGAGCGCGCGCACCTGGCCGTACGGTTTGGCCGCTGGCCGCTGGCCGCTGCGGCCATGGCCGCTAGTGCGCTACTGCTCTTAGACTCAAAAATATCTAACACACAAAACACAACAATACCATAATTAAAACAGACAACAAAAACGAACATTCCTCCCCTAACAACAACAAAAAAAAAACCAACGATACAACGTTGAGTGACGTTCCCCTTCTTCCCTTCGCACGGGGGCTTGGGGAGTCAGGGGTATTATGGACGTGTCGGGTGCAGGCACACCGGCCCACGTATGTGCAATGTGACCTACCAACGTGACCAATCACTGTGCGTGCAGAAGCCGTGCCTCCGATCAATGTACCGATTCCCTATTTAAAAGTTTTAATTAACAAGCTGTATACAACTTTTAATTGAACCTTGTACACAAACACAAATCTTGGATTGTGTAATACGGTGTCGAGGGAGAAGTGGGTTTGAGATCTTAACAACTACTAACTACATAACATAACGCCTGTAATCCCCGAAGGGTTAGGCAGAGGTGTACCTATTAGTGCACCCACATTTCGCAAGTTATGTTTAAGTCACATGTAATAGGGGGCGAGCTTATTGCCAACAACCGAACACAAATCCAGACTCCGAGGCTGCTACTGAGAAATTCCTGATTTAAAAACCCAAAAATACTTTGCCCGACCAGGGAATCGAAGCCAAGACCTAAATTAAATTGCCACAAGTTTTAATTTTGTTATTCACATTTATTTTGATATAAAATAATAGTTTTAGTTATAAAGTTTACTATTTTCTCAAGGTTACAATACACATGTATATATTATGTCGGCTAGGCTAGGTAATAGCAGTTAAGAGATGACCAATCCCAACTGACAGCACTCGTTCACGAGCATGACGCATGGATCAGCACCACTTAGCTCAACCATCATGAAGGGAGCCAAATGATCCAACACACGCGCCACCATCAGCGAGACAGTCGTACTTGTGATCTATACGGACCCTAGCAACACCTCAATGTCAAGCAGTGTCTCCAAACAGTCCCTGGCACCCAAAACAATCCAACATAGTTACGTTACGACACCACCATTATTCCAGACCATTCTATCGCTCACTAATTATGTAACTTTGGTAATCTGAATCGATTTTAGTCGATCGGTCTGAGGTTGTCCGGCACGCCTACCACTGCCACCTTTGACCGAACCGACCGGACGGTCGAATGTCCGAATAATTGTCGGACACGGCTAGTTTATTGCGGACGCTTGAATAGCTTATTGTTCGGAGTTTAGATCACGTTTTAGTAATGAATTATTGTGGTGAGTTTGATTGAATATTATAGTTGGAATAGTTTGAACAGCAGCGTGCTTGTAAAAAATATTATTATTAAGAGTTTAGTACCTACTACCTCGACGTGCCTAACATAAACAGGTTCACTTTCAAAAATTATTTCATAGATAACACATAACATAACATCTGTAATCCCCAAAGGGTTAGGCAGAAGCATTAGTAAACCCACATTTCGCCATTTATGTACAATGTATAGGGGCGAGCCTATTGCCATCAACCGGGCACAAATCCAGACTCTGAGGCTGCTACTGAGAAATTCGTGATGGAAAAATCCAAAACACTACCCGATCTGGGAATCGAACCTAAGACCTCATGCTCAGCAGTCGCCAATAGACCAACGAGGCAGACTATTATTAAAAAAAATAACTATTGTTTAAATTTTCATTATTTCTGAAATTAACCTGAGTGTTTGGATAATACTTTTTGGCTAGATTGCATTGGCATTCCACCTTACAGTCTTTATGAAATTAAGGAAGCCATATTGGAACACCCATGTGCACGGTTGCGACGCTCAACCTCGTGCATAAGAAGCGTGATAATAAAACAAGCGTTTTCATAAAATATCTTTATTGCAATAAACACAATTACAGCTAAAGCGCTTAATTGAGTCCTTGCCAGCTGCCACTATGACGTCACATATCTTAAGAACTGTCCAGTGCAAATTTCGCCTCTTGTGTATTACGCTACGAGCGTCCGCCGCCCGCACCTCTCCCGGTCCCCGTTCTCGTCCTACCCCCGCGCCCCGTAAGCGAGGACTCAATCAAGCGATTTAGCTTATAGTATCAAATTCATTTGCAAAGGTGAATTTATCAAAATATTTCGCTTAAATCTAACGTGACGTTTAATTATGCGTTTTTACGTCTTCAACGAAATTACATTGGCATTTATGATCAATATAGCACGACTTCATTAAGAAATATCATAAAGAATAAAGGTACAGTTGTGAAATTAACAAACATTGTCGAAAGTCAACAAAAAAAAAAAAAATTCAGTAAAACAATAACAATTCATAAGTTTACATAAATCATAATCTGTAGACATTTTTAACAATCCAATATAATTAAAATTCCAAGCAACGTTGTGGCATTTTGTAACTGTATGTGTTGCATTTGATTTTGTACCTTATGCTTAAGAATATAATAACTAAAATGCGTTATCGTAGAATGCAATATTATAAATTTAAATTACACGGAAACTACATTTTTAGCGAAATAAACATGATATGAAGGCACTTTGTTTTAGGTCTTATGTATCTATATGGTACAAAATTGTAATTCTATACAAAAAGTATAATTTCATTAAATTAGAGCAACAAAATTACATGAGTAATATAATATTGAGCCAATATATCAGGTACAAGCTAATTGCTACAAATCTCATTCAGTTTATTAAAATTTCATAATGCCACCAAAAACAAAACTTGTAAAAATTCCAAGTCTCGCAACTCAGTTCTTCTACCGTAAAAAGTTGTGAGATCCATGTAATACCAAGTCAGTCGATTTATTCAGTCCCTACTTAAGGGACCTTCTGTCTTAAGTTATTACGTAATTAGCATTTATGTTTAATTATAATAGATTGACTTGGCAATCGCATGAAAACACAATGTAACTCACAATCAATACATATTGTAGAAATAAGATTGTTTAGTGCGATAGCAAAATCGCGCTGACTGAGTCGCGAGACTTAGTTTTTTACAAGTTTTGTTTTTGATGGCATTGTTTTCATGCGATGGCCAAGTCAATCTATTATAATTAAACATAAATGCTAATTACGTAATAACTTAAGACAGAAGGTCCCTTAAGTAGGGACTGAATAAATCGACTGACTTGGTATTACATGGATCTCACAACTTTTTACGGTAGAAGAACTGAGTTGCGAGACTTGGAATTTTTACAAGTTTTGTTTTTGGTGGCATCTCATTCCTTTTTGTAGAAAAAAAACTGAACTGCATAAATAACTTTGTAATCCTTTAAGATTATATGATGTCATATGGGATTACAAAGTTATTTATGCAGTTGGTGTGATCATCAAAAGTCTAAGGTACTTCTAGTAGACATAGAAGCTTCAAATTTTTAATGTGATTAGGGTTTAGTGTATAAATCAAGGAAAAACTAAAATATTTTGCAATTTCAGTCCAGATTTCTAGATACACCAACTGCATAAATAACTTTGTAATCTCATATGACATGATATAATCGTATGGGATTACAAAGTTATTTATGCAGTTCAAATTTAAGAATTGGTGCATCTAGAAAACTGGACTGAAATTGCAAAATATTTTAGTTTTTCCTTGATTTATACACTAAACACTAATTGCACTCAAAATTTGAAGCTTCTATATCTACTAGAAGTGCCTTAGACTTTTGATGATCACACCAACTGCATAAATAACTTTGTAATCCTTTAAGATTATATCATGTCATATGGGATTACAAAGTTATTTATGCAGTTGGTGTATCTAGAAAACTGGACTGAAATTGCGAAATATTTTAGTTTTTCCTTGATTAATACACTAAACACTAATTGCATTCAAAATTTGAAGCTTCTATGTCTACTAGAAGTGCTTTAGATTTTTGATGATCGGTTTAAGAATTGGTGTATCTAGAGAACTGGACTGAAATTGCAAAATATTTTAGTTTTTCCTTGATAAATACGCTAAACACTAATTGCATTCAAAATTTGAAGCTTCTATGTCTACTAGAAGTGCTTTAGACTTTTGATGATCGGTCAGTCAGTGAGTGACAAAATTAAGAACTTTGACTAGTTATAATTCTTAAACTACTGGTTCAAATTGAATGAAATTTGAAATATACCATGTTTATACAATGCTTGCTTGGTAACTAGAAACACAGGCTTCTAGTTTAATCCACAACGAAGTTATAAGGGGTCGAAAATGGCCTGAACTGCTTCGAGAAAAGTATGGTACGGCCGTGCCGCTTTTTTTTGCTCGACTTGGCGGGGGCACTGCCGTGCCCCTCGATAAGAACAACTTATGATTAGTGGCAACATCACATTTAATTTCATGTAATTTCATAAGTTTTGAAACTGCCTCTTCACACCGGCACGAGTTTATCACTAGCAAGAATATATCATCATAATCATAGAATTATCTGCACGATTTTGGGATCTACATACTGGCTAAAGAGCGAACGACGATTAGGGCAGGCCCAGTAAGTGCATTGTACTATGGAGGCCAGATCATGCAATAAAGCCGCAATTATATTAAGCTGACGCCGCGTGTCGCCACGCGTGGGTAAGCTATCGGTTACATACATTTAGTACTGGATTGATTACATTAGTCCCGCCCCGCGTGTCGTGGAGCAACCTGCTAAATGTATGAAACCGATAGCTTTCCCACGCGTGGCGACACGCGGGGCAGGTTAAGTATAAACGCAGCTTAAGACAATCATCACGCGCGCTCGATAAGTGCTTACATCCTTGAGGTCTATTTATCAACCCAGCACCGCCTCGTGGGTCGCTAGACGTTGGGCGGGGAAAACACACCCGTTGTGCTTTTACTAAAAACGCAAGTGCGGCGCACACACAAACGTATATGTTTTTCTACGGCGAACACACGAACTGTGTAGCCAGCCGCACTACGGGCTTAGCGTGACGATTCACCCGCAGTCAACGGGTAAGGACAGCTGCTGTGAATACACAGCTGTCTTTAATCCAACGCATGCGCAGCGCCTCATAATACTGACAAAGTTTCAACACAATCGGAACATGTCGTGGCGTCAACTCGACGTGAAAATCTACGCTGTGTACGCTTAATCTGAAGACATTGTTGCTGGCACTACACTTGGCGTTTTTGTGTTATTTCGCTAATACAAAATGAACTTTATTTAAAGAGAGATTTGGTATATTTTGTATTAACTAAATAAGTTAACAGAATAATAATTGTCGGTATTTGTTGGTCATGATCACTAGATTATAATGCATGTTTTAAAAGCGCTGACGTGTAAAGGCTTTCTCTAATCAATAAATTTTTGAGTATACAATTTCGAGTATAATTTTGAGTCATTACTTATTATATAAATAAAATAATTAGTCATAAAGCTAGAAAACATGGAGAGCATTAGTTATATAATAATAGTCTATACCTACTTTTAAGACAGGTATTAATTGACAGTCAGTTGAGTTAATTAAACAAAACAAGCTAAAACTACAAAATATCATCTGTAAAAACAAAACAAAAAAAAAAGAGATTCATAAGAAAAGAGAGAAAATAAAGTTATCAAAATGTCAATCAATTTAGTTGATTACTTAATAAGACTTAAAAATAGCTTATTCAAAGTATGGCAAACCAATTTTAAAAGCCTAAGGGTTCGTGGCACAACGTTAATATCGCCGCGTATCTCTCGATCGTGGAGACGGCCCCTAACTTCCAATTTACAAAATAGTAACTTATGGATATAAAACAATCGATTAGTATCAGGTTAACGCAAATAGTTATGAATTTAAGTACAATATAATATAAGTTATGAATTTATGAGGTGCGTGATCAATAATTGATTAAGTATATAGAAACAAAACATATAAGCATTAATATAAAACACTTACGTAACACATTGATAACATATTGTATATATAAGGTGTAAAAAAATTATATATACATAAAGCAAAACAGGTATTTTTGTTTGTGGTTTTCCTGTCTGAGATTCGACGAATGCAAAATGGTGTGAATACCATCTCAGTTTGGTTCATGCAGTAAACCGATGGATGTCTTCGATTGAAACTTAACTTAATTAATGAGCTGTTTATTATCTACTTTTTAAATTAAATTACATTTGAAAACATCCATCGATTTTTAAAAAACTTCAACTATATCTGACGACCCTGCATATCTATCTCTTTTGTTGACTGTTCATTCCCAAAGTGACGGGCAGTCAGCCACTGATAGCCAGCTTTAATGCGTATACGCAGACTGAGATTTTGTACAAGGATCACCATGACGGCTACGCCAATCATTACCGAGATGGAAATAATGCTAAACCGTCATGTTATTCGCAAACTCAAAAGAAGTTCTTTGCAAGAAGGTTTTACTGAATATAACATAACATCACGCCTGAAATCCTCAAAGGGTAAGGCAGAGGTGTACCCATTAGTACACCCACATTTCGCCACTTATGTTTAAGTCACATGTAATAGAAGGCGTGCCTATTGCCATCAACCGGGCACAAATCCAGACTACGAGGCTGCTACTGAAAAATTCCTGATAGAAAAACTCAATAACACTTCGCCCCACTTTCGGCTACGTAAGTATCTTCTTGCACGTGGTATTATGTGCATGACCAATGTTGGCTATATACGTGACCAATACCTATTATATTCACAACCAATTATATATAAAATGTTTTCGATAACGTTACGGATTAGTAAGAAATCATAACCAAATCTAAATGATTCGCTGCAGACGTAATAAAGAGCTAATAAGATTGATGTTACAGAAATATTGTTATTTAAATTACCCTTTAGAAAACTTGGAAGCGTTTGAGATCACTAGTTTGCTAAAGGGAGAGGTGAAAGTGATTTGGCTGGTCTTTTGAATGGCTTCCATACATTGTAGAACAATTAAGTACATAATGTAAATGAATATACAGTACCCGGCGATAAATATTGTACATCGACCTTTGGAAAGAGACAATCGGCTAATTTCGGCTTCGTAGAGCGTTATCTCTGTCGCACGAAATACAAACAGTCCGGTATCTATTAGGAGCTGTTAAAACAATTATGATTTGCTTCTTTTGATAATTCTTTTTATTCTTTGTATAAAATACGATACAGGTCGATGTGCAATATTTATCGCCGGGTACTGTACATACTAATAGTTTAAATTGATTGGCGAAATTTTACAGATGTTTTGATAAAACAAAAAAAAATGCGTTTTCATTATCTACTTATAGTAATATTATAAAGTTGATGAGTTTGCTTGATCGCGCTAATCTCAGGAACTGCTAGTCCCGTTATCAAAAAGGCTATATAACATCACGCTCTGACACACGGGGGCGGAGTAGTACCTAACCAAAGACGTAACGTAAGTATGATAATGATTTTATAAAATCGTTTTATTTTTGTTTTATTGGTATTTTACACCAATATAGTGATTTTATAATACCGTACTACTTTTTTGTTTTATTGGTATTAGATACCGATACCAATCAAGTCTGTGAAGTTTCCCCACTCAATAAAAACAATCTTTAACGTCCATCGATGACTTATAAACTACTTAGATGGACTTACTTAATTCAAATGAACGTTAAATGGTGTCCAAAATGAATAGAAGCCGTTCAAATGTCTCATTACGTCTATACTTAACTTTAGATAAGCTAGCGACTCTAAAATACATGAATGTTCAAGATACCAAGTGAAAAGATACCAAGCAAGAACTGGCAACATTTTTCTTTTAAATCAAAGATGATTTGGGCTTTATGAGCCTGGCCGCAGACGAGCCACCGACCACAACCACAAAACGCCGCCAGCGACGTATTTCCCGTAGTTTTCATACATTGTATATGGACTCGCCGCACACGGTTGACGTCGGTGGTCGCTACAACGCCGCTTCTAGCTTCAGGGGGCCTACCGCCATCTCTTATAACAATTTTCCTTTGCCTTCCGCACTGTTGGAATTTCGACGCTCGGCTCAACGCCGAGAGTTGAAAATGCAACAACAGAAATCACAAAGTAATATTAAAATAATAGTTTTAAGAGATGGCGGTAGGCGCCCAGGTGGCGGCGTTTGTGGCTGTTGCTTGTGGCCCGTATACGGCCTTATAGTTTGTCACACAGTTATGACAACTTAACAAAAAATCTGTGAGTCATATTTACAGACAGTGTATCTCAGAAACAAAATTATTCCATTTTTTTTTCTATTTTTTTGAAGCTATTTACATTTTTTTCTTTGAAGTCCTTGCCTAGCAGAAGTAGAAGTAAGATATATTTGATATACCAGGGTCTATATGACAGCGCTGCTCGCCATTTGGTTGACGCCGCAAGTACCGTCTCCTCGGTAAACACGGTAGTAACCCTGCTCACCCCACGACTTGCCCCAAGAGTTCTTGACGATCCAATATGGTAGCTTTTTCTGGAAGAGCGGGTATTCTGTGGAAAATAAACGGGTTATAAAAGGTGTAATAAAATGCAGTAGCGGTTAACAGGTTACAATTGGCAAAGGGTACCTATATTTAATTTTATTCTACTTATTTTACTAAGGGCTAATTTTTCTATCGTCAGATAACTCTTAACGGAGGGATAAATATTTATTTATTTATTTATGGAAGACTTACAGCTAAAAAACTAAGTAAAACAGGAGACCATAGTAGACAGGAAGCCAATTACAGTCTTCGCGTGTAGGTATAAATATGGCGGTTTGACAGCTTTTGTATAGAAAATTTATCAAACTGTCATATTTATTCTTTAGATAAAAGTTATCAGACTATTGAAAAATCAGCCCTAAGAATACTAAATTATATTGGTTGCAATACGTTTTATCTGGTCAGATTAAAAAGATTTTCTTTCTTACTTTCTTTCATCTAAATATATAAAAGAGAAAGGTCACTCACTCACACACTCATTACAAAATATCGAAAACCGCTCGACGTATAAAAATGAAATTTGGCAGAGAGGTAGTTTATACTTAGTAGTCGCCCGCTAAGAAAGGATTTTCCATAATTCACCCCCTAAGGGGTTGAAATTGACGGGGACGGAGTCGCGGGTAGAAGCGGCTAGTTAAGTAATAAACAGATAGAAATATTACCTTTAATTCCATATCCTACGATGAGCACGCCATGGTCCAAGTTGGTTGGGTTACACAGCATCTTCCATGGGTGCGAGATACCTCCCATGTAGAACTGCATCCCGTTTGCGTTAATACCTGCATTAAAAAAAAACAACAATTTGAAAACGGACCTTGGTTTCAGAAAGCAAGCACACACATTTTCACATTTGAAGATAACAAAAAAGAAACTTATTGCGGACTCCTTAGGTAAAATTTTTAACCGACTTCAAAAAAAAGGAGGAGGTTATCAATTCGACTGTTTTTTTTTTAATTAAATCTTGTTCATAAGGTAACTAAATAAATACTGCAGCATCTTATACGGTTGTAATAGGAGCGGTTTTACAACAAAATTATTCAAAGTTCAAGTTTCAAAGTTTTTTTTTTAGTCTGATGTGCTAGCGACTGTACATAAGAACATAGACAATGGTGCCAACTCCCTTGTTCACAAACTACACTAAAATTAAAATAATAACAAAAAGCTATTTTACAAAAAAAGATAACCGCCTTCAAAAACTACAAAATCAAAATAACTTTAATTTTAGAAAATAGCTTTTTATTTTTCACTTTGTAGTGCTTGTGTATTAATGTTTGAAATCCTTACAAAAAGCCCTTTCAAACAATACCTCACACGATATATTTAATTTTGGAAACTGGTAAGAGGGGGGTTGACGTACCCCCCCCCCCCTTTCCTTCAGTCAGTCATCGACTACACGTATAAACAAAGCAATTTCACTTGTTTCGATATTGCTGCTGTGATTCTATGAGGAGTTCCATTCCATATCTCCGAAGTTCATCATCAGATATTGAAATTGTGACAATGGGACCACACGAGAAGCACCAGCTTTCAAATAAAAAAAGAATCATGAAAATCGGTTCACCCAGTCGCAAGTTAGGAGCTAACAAACATAAAAAAAAAAAATACAGACGAATTGATAACCTCCTCCTTTTTTTGAAGTCGGTTAAAAAATATCATCTCTTACTAACATACAGCGTAAGAAAAGGACGGTGACATTTAAGAACTAAGTTAGAGACGTCTTGACTTTTCCGTGTTTTAATCAATGCATTCTGACATGTCAATTAAAATTGACAGGTCTAATTTATTTCCGCCCCTTTCTTGTTTTATTAGACAGAAAAAGATAAAAAGAGTCTAATTTTAGTTTAGTTTAGTAGTACAAGGGAATCGGCACCAATGGCATATAAAAGTTTTAAAAAAAGTTGTAAATTTTTGCTCGCCAATTAAAAAAAAAACAAGTCGACACGCCCGATTGTAGTCTTTAAGCACTTTACTATAAGGTCTTTCTTACCAATAGAAATTGGCCCATTGTGTACAAGCCACTGGGCCATGCCCGTCTCGTTGGTGGTGATGTTGACAGCGCCGCTGATCTGCACCTTGGCTAAGGTCTTGTTGAACTCGCACTTGTCGTCCGTCCCCTCGTACGGGTAGTCGATCTCTAGCTCCAGACCTCCCATCTGTTCTATGGCCCTGGATAAAATTTTTAAGGTGGTTAATAACTGAGTTTTTGGCCCAATTTATAGGTAAAAGAATTACATATTCATGATCATTTGCATAGCCCTTTCCGAACTATGTTGGGATCGGCTTCCAGTCTAACCGGATGCAGCTGAATACCAGTATTTTACACGGAGCGACTGCCTATCTGACCTCCACAACTCAGTAACTGGGTAATACGATACCCCTTGGTAAGACTGGTTGTCAGACTTTCGGGCTGTAAAGAATAACATATTTACATAGACTAAAAAGTGTTATTTTGACTGCCTCGTTGGTCTCGTGGTTGCAAACTGCGGCGGCTGAGCGTGAGATCTTGGGTTCGATACCCAGGTCGGACAAAGTGATATTGGGTTTTACCATCAGGAATTTCTCAGTAGCAGCCTGGGGCTCGCTCCCTATTACATGGGACTTAAACATAACTGGCGAAATGTGGCTCTACTAATGGGTACACCTCTGCCTAACCCTACGGGGATTACAGGCGTGATGTTATGTTATGTGTGTGATACCAAATTCATTGATTACATCATCGTATATTTTCAACGTTCGGGTCAGCGCTAAGAGTTCAAAATCCAACAATGGAAATCACAATGTAAGTACATAATCCTATCCGACTAGCTGCTACTATTCATACAACTAGTCAGCGCGAGTTTGTAACGATGGATGGATGTCTGTTACTCTTTGACGCTTAAACGGCCGAACCTATAATTAGCTGAGCCACACATAAAGATATAATTTGTATCCCATTCTTAATCAATTCCCAAGATTAATTGGCAACACTGCCCGAGTGACATGTAAAATTTTTGATCCGTATTTTAAAATTAGTTTTAATTAATATTTAAGTAAAGTTAAGGTGTTCTTTTATATCTATAAGTAATATAACTGCATAAAAAATCGGGATTATTGTTTTCCTGTGTATAAACGACGTAAAAATCAGTGTTTGGTTATCCACCGCTACCGGTAACCTATTTCGAACAGCTGATGTCAACTTGCGGATTTGAACGGGGGAGTATTGTTTAATTTTATCTCATAGTAGCCTTAATTTAGCACACAATTGTTATTCATACTTTGTAACACACTCTCATTGAGTCCCTGCATATTTATTTTGATAGATTTGGTACTGCACTGAGTCTACATCACTTTGTTTTCATACAGGCGACGAAACTTAGTGCGGTCTATTGAAATAGCGTTAAGTACTTGTTTTAGGATAACTTTATAACTACAATACAGTGAATTTTCCCTTATTTGTATTGTGGCATTGATAATTTAAATTATTAATTTTAGCATTGATACAACCTACCCACAAAGGAAAAAGTAAAATCAAGTCTATTTGAATTATTGCAATTTTACATTTGAAATAAACACACAAGTCGACTTCCAATCGGCAACCCTCCTCATTTAGCTCTCATTCTCCGTAAAGAAACACTAACTTTCTCATTTTTCCTATCATTTAACACTCCTTCCCTACTTTTGTCTATTTACCTTGTTCTCACCGTCTCTTCAATTCTCATTCCAGTAACTATCCCTGGAACCATGTCTGTGATGACCCGTAAGGCAACTGCTCAGGTTATGGAAGTGAAATTGAGAACGGCCCTCGAAGAACTTAAGGCTTCTAACACCCAATGCCAACAACTACTACAGGAGAGGGACGAAAGTGAAGAAGAAGTAAAGTCCATAATTGCTAAAAATACAAGCCTGAAGCGGGAGCTAGTGGACCTTCATCAACAATTCCTGGATGTTGTCGATGAACGGGACAAACTGCGGGTGGTCACCGACGGGTTCAACAACTGTAGTAATTTGTATGAGGAGGCTTTGTGTAAGGTTAGGGACTTAGAAGAGGAATTAGTTCATGCAAATGTGCGAATTACCAGGTTGCAGAAAGAAAAAGAATGTTCACAGGCTAAGGAAACTGATCATTTATACAATGAATTAATTAATAGTAATTGCAATCCAAATTCCCTGATAACAATAGACCTCACTGAAGATTCATTAGTTAAATATAATAATAGT
The DNA here is from genome assembly GCA_949316365.1 of Hoplodrina blanda. NCBI lineage: Eukaryota > Metazoa > Arthropoda > Insecta > Lepidoptera > Noctuidae > Hoplodrina > Hoplodrina blanda. Next base: position 10,810,584 of record OX438565.1, on the reverse strand, counting down.
AGCTACACAGTGAGTCATAACAAAATAAAAAAATATGCAAAGTTTAATAAAATTATTAAAAAATGCAATAAATTCAAGAAACAACAAAAACACTATTCCAACAATATTAAATTAAGGAAAGAACGTGTTTTTCTAATTAAAAAACTTGATAATTACCAGATTAAATTAGAAGATAGTACAAACATTTATGAGGTAGACACCCAACACTTACAGTCACAAATTGAGATGCTTGAAAAGTCATTACATTCTCTTTCAATAAAATATGAGACATCTCAAAAACAAATAAAAGAACATATCCTTGCAACAAATGAATTAGTGGATATGTGTAACTTGAATACAGACAGAGTGGACCCGCTGCCTCTCAGCTCCATTCATTGTACCTTGCAGACAGAATCTCATCTTCTGGCTGTCCAGCCTGAGGTAACGGAAGACCAGTCTCAGTCTGAAAGTGTCATGGAGTACCTCCCCAATGAAATAGTGACACCAGATAGTATACATAGTACATCTATTGTTTTGCAGAAAGTCAGCAATTCTATCCCATGTAATAAAGTTTGTTCCTGTCCCATTATGTTCTCAGATAGTTTAGGGAGAGGGCTAGGAAAGTTACTAAATAACAACCTGAGACATTCTTCTCTAAATTATTGTATGCCTGGTACTTCCTACAATGAAATTATGTCTACAGTAATAAGCAAGGAATATGATCCAAACTCGATTATTACTATATTAGTAGGAAATAGCATGAATGTTACAACAGAAGATATAACTGACAAGATAACTGAAATTCTGAAAATTAATTGTCACAAAATAATATTGTGTGCTTTTCCTTACTTTGAGAACCTCTCAAAAAGGAAAAATAATTATATACATAGGTTAAATAATCACATTAACTTCTTAGTTAGTCACTATAGTGACAAGCTTTTATTTTTTGACACCAACAGTTTTGTTGAAAAATTAAGATCGACTAGGGATACAGCGTATCTGCCCATTAGTTTTAGACGTCAGATAGCTTGGCTATTAGCTTTTAATATTAACTCAGACATAATTAGTATGTCGAAGTCACCAACAAGTAGCACCTCATTATTTAGTAATATTACTAATGTAAAGGTGGTAAACACAAATAATTATTTAAACTAGCAAGTAAGACAACAGAAGGTACCAGTAACAATTTAGTCAAACATATTAACAACAAGGTATCTTCTAGCAATCACTTATTAACTTGTAAAAAGGGGGTTAAGCATCATTCCTTAAAATTGTTTTATCAGAATATTCAAGGTTTTTCTTCTAAACAATTAGAAATTGAACTTTTTTTAGAAAAAACAATGTTCGACATTATTTGTTTAACTGAACATTGGTTAAAAGATTATGAAATGTTAATTAATTTTGAGAACTATAATGTGTGCAGTTGTTTTAACCGGAAATCCATGCTGCGGGGTGGTTCACTAATCTTAATTAAAAATAATATAAAATCTAAGCCCCGTAAAGACATAGTTGAACTATCAATTGAACATATTATTGAATTGTCCAGTGTTGAGCTAGATAAGCATGTTATAGTGTGCGTTTACAGACCCCCAAATTATCAGAATTATTCTATATTTGAGACAATAATGGAAGATGTTTTGACTAAACTTGCAACTGGTAATAAATCAGTAATAATCTGTGGTGATTTTAATATTAATATTTTAGAAAATAATTCAAATAGCAGTAGAATAATTAGTCTCTTTAAATCATTCAATTTGTCATATGTGTTTCAAGAACCGACACGAATAACTTCGACTACTGCTACATGTATTGATAATGTGTTTTGTTGCTGCGACTACTTAGCTAAAGATATAGTAAATTATCTTCCTTCGGATCACAGCGGACTAACCGTCACATTTGAGTGCGACACACCATTACAAAAAGTGCAGATACAATCGAGACCAATAACATGTGGTAATTTAAATAAATTTAATAGCATTTTAATTAGTAAGTTATGTGTCCAGGGTCTTAATATGAATAATGGTAATACTTTGTATGAAGAATTCTGTTCAGTGGTGCATACAGAGTTTAATAATATTTTTAAGAAAAAATCTAAAACTATTTGCCCTAAGTTTGTATTTAGCGACTGGGCGACTAAAGGTATCAGAAGAAGCAGAGAAAGACTTTTTGAGCTGTATGGCCTTAAGCCTTATATAAATACTGAAACTTTTAATAAGCATGTTGCTACTTATTCAAAAATTTTTAAAAATGCGTGTAAGGCAGCTAAAGCCTTGTACATTAGCAACAAAGTTAAATCAGCAGAAAATAAAATAAAAACAGTTTGGAAAATCATCAATAATGAAACAAATAGGAACAAGAGACATAATACTGATTACACTCTGGAGACTTCCCAAGGTGTCATAAGCAGTAATATCGATGTTGCGCAGGAATTTGCAGAATTCTTTACTAATATCCCAATTAAAACTACTGAAATGTTAGATTCCTCACCCTCACTTGCTATTGACTTACTAAGAGTGAATGTTTCGGCCTGCCCAAAGGAATTTAAATTTAAACATATTAACCCTGTGGTCGTTATGAAGGCTTTTAAACAACTTAAGATCAAGGCTACCGAAGATCTGTGGGGCATGTCTACTAATGTTTGTAAATCTATTATTGAGACAATAGCACCCTATTTAGCTTTAATATTTAATCTGTGCGTTGACCAAGGGGTATTCCCGGATTTAATGAAGTACAGCAAAGTTATACCGCTCTTCAAATCCGGAGATAGCAAGGACACCAATAATTACAGACCTGTTTCGGTTTTGCCGGTTTTCAGCAAGGTGTTTGAAAAAGTGATGCTCAATCAAATGCTCAATCATTTTAACTGTAACAACATCCTACACGATCAACAGTATGGTTTCACCAGAGGACGTTGTACTACTGACGCCGGTGTTACTTTAATTAAGCATATCCTTAATGCATGGGAGGACTCACAGGATGCTGTTGGCATTTTTTGCGACCTCTCTAAAGCGTTCGATTGCGTGAATCACGAAACACTGCTCCTAAAGCTTGAGCATTACGGTCTCGGTGATCTAGCACTTAGCTTAGTAAAATCGTATTTGAATGATAGACTACAGCAAGTTCAAATAAACGGTGTAAATTCATCAGGCTTAAAAGTAAAGATGGGGGTTCCGCAGGGTTCAATACTGGGTCCGTTCCTCTTTTTAGTATATATCAATGATTTACCTCATTTACTAGAAAACCAACCACAAATGGTGTTATTTGCTGATGATACTTCACTCATTTTTAGAGTAAATAGACAAGCACAGCACCTTGACGACGTAAATAACGCCATGCTTAAGGTTCACAATTGGTTTACTGTTAATAATTTAGTGTTAAATGAGAAAAAAACAAAATGTATAAGATTCGCTTTACCAAATGTAAGAAGTAGTAAATGTAACGTTATATTGAACAAGGACTTGCTAGAATTCGTCGAGAAGACAGTTTTCCTGGGGATTACGCTCGATTCAAAGCTGCAGTGGGGTCCCCACTTAACATCTCTTGCAGGGCGGTTAAGTTCAGCCGCTTACGCTGTCAGAAAAATTCGACAATTAACTGACGTGGATACCGCTAGACTAGTCTATTTTAGTTATTTTCATAGCATCATGTCTTATGGTATTTTGCTTTGGGGACGGGCTGCAGATATTAATTCTATCTTTGTTCTGCAAAAGAGGGCTGTCAGAGCCATCTATAATCTTGGCAGATGCGAGTCTCTAAGAGAATTGTTTAAAAAAATTAACATCATGACGGTACCTTGTCAATATATATATGAAAACATTATGCATGTTCGGAAAAACCTTCATCTTTTTAATAAAATTAGTGATAGACATAATTTTAATACTAGAAATAGGAACAAATTAGATCAACCAAGTTTCAGATTGTCAAAAGTAAAAACTTCTTTTATGGGGTACTGTGTAAAATGCTATAATAAAATACCACAGGATATTCTCCAACTAAATGAGAGAAAATTTAAAACATGCATTAAACGCACGCTATGTAGTCAAGCATATTATAAGTTAGATGATTATATCACGGACAAAAATGCTTGGCTAAATGCTAGTCCTGCTCCACAGCCACTCGGGCTCACTAAATAGGATTGTTTTTAAGAGAATGATGTTTCTAACCCTCTTTTTTGTCGACCTGAATAACTTGTACCGTTATCAGTACGATTACTTTTTCTTTTTTACTTACCTCAGACATCTAACCAATAAGTACACCGAAAGTGTTAGTATTGTATAATTTTAATATCATTTATTTCAATTTTGTAAATGTGAGTACCATGGAGCGTTTTATTTTTGAGTTACTATGTGTTTTGACTTAATGAGCATGGCAGTTGAGAGCTTGTCATGCTCACTCAAATGTCTCGCTGATGGTGGCGCATGTGTTGGATCATTTGGCTCCCTCCATAATGGTTGAGCTAGGTGGTGCTGATCCATGCGTCATGCTCGTGAACGGGTGCTGTCAGTTGGGATTGGTCATCTCTTAACTGCTATGGCTTACATCTTTATTTTTATTATTTTTAACTACTGTTTTATATTCATCTTCATTGTGATCACATGTAGAATCAACAAGAATAATGTAACCAGGATTTTGTAAAAACCTAATTTAAAAGAGTGCCGTGGAGTTTCTTGCTCGTTCTTCTCCATAGAGGCCTACCTCCGTTTTGGAACGAGCAACTAGCTTCATTTTTCGGACTAACTGACTGACTTCTTGACAATTCAAAAGTGCCTGTAAATGGTCTAATTGAAATAAATGTTTTGACTTTGACTTGACTTTGAATTCTTATATTCTTGTGGGATAATTTTAGGACTTCTGCTTAAGTCTGAATTCTACGTAGACGAAGTCGTAGGCAGAAGCTAGTATTAGAATAATACTGTTTTAAAACATTGTGGTAGGTCGCCGAAGTCTTAATCAGAGTCATAATTATAATGTTGTGGAATCTAATGACACGTTATCACTTTTGATAAAAAAAATCAATACATCTGAAGGCGCTCGTCACTTACACAACAACATAACTAATGAAAATGAAGACTTCCATAAAAAAAAATACATTAAGATAAACAGCAGATGACGTCATAACGCGTCACTCCACATAACAGAGAATCTATAAAAACGAAAGGTCACTCATTCAATCACTGACAAAACATGTTATCACGAAAACTACTTGACCTATGAAGCTAAGATTTGGTGGTTTTATAGGTAGAAGACACCAGCTAAGAACGGATTTTGTGCAAGACCGAATTCTAAAACTAGTACATAGATACACACAGAGTCATCAACTGGTTACCCCTCCCCTCTCGTATAAAAATTGGTTCGAAAAGGGGGGTAACCAGTTGATGACGCCTTACGTACTATAAGAGATTACGGTCCTTTTGTTCCACGCTGGTAAAGGGAATTTTCTCAACAAATAAAACTAAACCCTTTTGCAAAAAAAACGGGCACTTTAGATTTTTTTCTTACTTCAATGAAGAAGAACAAGAAATAGGTTTTATTAATTTGACGATGTATTGGCATGTTATTTGAAGCATCCTGGCATGATTCTTTACGTTCCAAATTTAAAATTAATAAAATAAAAATAATGATTATTGTGGATTATTCTAAAATTGCTTTACTAATGGCGCGAATTGCTGAAACGATTTTTAACTGATTACGATATTTTTAAACTTTTTGGATATTTTCTGCAAATTAAACAATTTAATCTTTCTTTTTACATTAAATACCACTTTTTGATATGAGTGATAAAGCGATAAGGGCCGGTATAATTATAGCCCTACTTGAAGAAGCTTGTTCGCAAACTTTACGTGTCTCAGCGGCTAAATGTGAGTCGTTCAACTGTCCAGAGGACTTGGCAACGGTATCAAGAGACCGGTTCGGTCAAAAGAAGACCCGGTTCGGGAAGAAAACGATGCTCAGAACCAAGAGATGACCGCTTTTTGGTGAGTCAGGCGTTGCGAAATCGTAAGGCGTCAAGTGTGGACCTGAAGAAGAGCCTTGAAGAAGTAAGAGGAGTAGAAGTTAGCTTGTGGACGGTCAGGAGGAGGCTTTTGCCTGCCAATATCAGAAGTTACCGCCCAGCTCGGGGCCCTAAATTACTCCGTGAGCACCGTGTTGCTCGACTTCAGTTTGCTCGGAACTGTGCTTCATGGACTCTGGGGACTGGAATAAAGGATTTTTTTTTGATGAAGCTAGAATCTCTTTGTGTGGAGAGGACCGACGCCGGCGATTGCTGCGAAGACCACGGGAACGCTATGCGGAAGTGTGTTTCGAAGAAATCACTCCTTATGGCGGAGGCTCCGTTATGTTTTGGGCAGCAATTAATTCGACGGAGCGTACGGAGTTAGTTTTCATAGAAAATGGAACATTAAATGCACACCGGTACATAATGGAAGTCCTAATTCCATATGCACAACCCACATTGACTGCACTTGGGGAAGATTCCAATTTTATGGACGACAATGCTTGCCCGCACCGTTCTGGCGACGTGGAAGCGTACATGCAAGAAGTTGGGATCCGTCGTTTAGATTGGCCAGCTCGAAGTCCTGACCTCAATCCAATTGAGCATGTCTGGGATGTTCTAAAGAGACGGGTAAGATCAGTGCAACCTGCTCCACAAAACATCAGGGAGCTAAAAAGAGTCATTGCAGAAGAGTGCGAATGTATTCCTCAAAACGTTATTAAAAACATCGTGGAAAGCATGCCCAGAAGGATTCAAGCTGTGATTTTGGCAAGAGGAGGTCACACTCGTTATTAGGTTTTTACATTTGTAACTTTATTTAATTAAAAAAAGTAAAAAAAAAATCTTGTCTTATTTGCCGACCACTTCTTATTGTTTGGGCGTGTACATCCGTTTTAAAGAATCCATCGTTTTTTTTCTTTTAATTGCCCGAATTCACTTCACGCGCATTAATTTACACGATTATAAGTATACAGACTACGTCAAAGAAATAAATTTCATTTAATTAACTCAAATCGACCTTAGAACGTAAATTTCCTTAGGTGCCCGTTTTTTTTGCAAAAGAGTGTATATGTTTCAATCAAAATCATGACTAACGAAATATAAGTAAGTAAGTCAATTCAGTCGTGAATTCTGACGTGTATGTACATATTAAACACGGAGTTGAGAAATACCTACATCGAGGTAATAAACCGCTGCCATTGTAAAATTTAGGTTCTCTGAAGAGTCATAATAATATTCTCCAGACCAATTTTAAAATATGTATAAGTATAACGATAGCAGTTAGCACACGTTTATATTGTACTAGTTATTAAAGAGCGGAGTCTCCTAGCACAGGTATTATTTTACTTAAAAGGAGTCTCCTATTGTAAGTTTTATATGGTAGAAGTGAATTTTGGTTAAATAAATAAATTCAAAGTCAAAGTCAATTATTATTATTAATTTTGGTCACGGCGGCTAATTTCAATGGAGACTAGCCAAGTACGCAGGAAATATTGTAGTGCACAGGTGTGTACGTAAACAAAAGTGCACTGCCTCTTCCCCCACTCTCATAGTTTCTCTTTTGGCCGAAGGGTGTCGTATATCGACGTTTCCGAGGTCGGTTACGCGATACCACGCAGCGCAACACGACGCCGACGCTACGTGTTTAGTTATTTAATAAGACTTTTATAATATGTTTTAGTTTTTTTTTTATACTTATTTTGTGTATTTTTTCTATGGGCCACAGTTGCTTGATAATAAAATGATTTATTACTATCGGACGGCAATCCGACACAACCGTGGAGAGATCAGGCGGCGCAGGACCAACGGCTTGACATGCTTTCCGAGGCACGGGTGTGTCTCACCATCAACTTGCAAACTCCGAGCTGCTATTGAGAAATTCGTAATGGGAATAGCCAAAACTCAATACTCAATTTTTTATTGCATTCCATATAAACCTATTACATACATTATATATAATAAAGTAGAAGAGATCAATATGGACCCTGTCGGGCACAGCAAAATTTAGGAGAGAGGAAGAGCCCTTTGTAGTTATTTATATTCTTGTATATAGGTATAGTACTTATAGTAATTTTTATTTTATGTAGTGCATGGAAATAATGTCTGTATTAATTTGTGTATTAATATTTTCTTATTTATATTTGGCTTTCTATGTATTATATTATATATTTTATTCTATATTTCATAATAGCAATAGCCAATAACACATTTTGCCCGACTTGGTAATCAAACCCAAGAGCTCACTCAACAGTCGCTCGCTCGTAGTCAAGCCTAAATGGCATAGTCAAATTATAACGAATGTAAAAAAGGCACTTCACGAAGCCGGAAAGTTACAAGTTTATGCCATCATTTTTTGGAACGAAGTTCCTTATCGCGCGTTGCGAAAGGGGGTTAGACGGAAAAAATTAAGACCAAAAGTTGTAACGACACTTTTTGCTATAGTTGTGAGCCGTGCGGCGTGCGCGTGTTTCTCTGTCTGTCTGTCTGTCTGTCTCTTTCTCTCTCTCTCTCTCATATAACTTCGTTCCATCCGGGTGTCCCTTGACACCTCTCAAGTTTTTTTATTTTGGAACATACCTGGGAAGGGGAACCATCTGCTTAAGGAGATATAAAAGTAAGTTCCAACTTTTTTAAAGACCCCAGGGCCCCTTCTTTTTTTTTAAGGTGGTAAAAATCATCAAGTGACTCCTTCCGCCCTGGGTGGGGCGGAAGGGACTGGCAGCCTTTACTGACTAAAAAACCACCCTGTTCCTTCTGTTGCCCTTTACGTTCCGGGGCCACGGTATATTCGGGGGCCACGGTATGCCCCCCAGGACCCCTGCACTATTAATTAAACGTACCGACCTTAAGTAACTATTCAAGGCTTTAGTAAAAACAAACAATGCGCTATCAAACCGTTGTTTACGAGGTGGTTAAACGAAACAGAAGCAAATCATTATTGTAATGTGACCACTAGGTATGTATTTAAAACTACACTATGTATTTTGCGTTACTGCACTAAAGTGTTTATGGGTTTTCCCAATACAATACATAAACTCTTTTGCAAAAAAAACGGGCACTTTAGATTTTTTTCTTACTTCAATGAAGAAGAACAAGAAATAGGTTTTATTAATTTGACGATGTATTGGCATGTTATTTGAAGCATCCTGGCATCATTCTTTACGTTCCAAATTTAAAATTAATAAAATTAAAATAATTATTATTGTGGATTATTCTAAAATTGCTTTACTAATGACGCGAATTGCTGAAACGATTTTTAACTGATTACGATATTTTTAAACTTTTTGGATATTTTCTGCAAATTAAACAATTTAATCTTTCTTTTTACATTAAATACCACTTTTTGATATGAGTGATAAAGCGATAAGGGCCGGTATAATTATAGCCCTACTTGAAGAAGGTTGTTCGAACTTTACGTGTCTCAGCGGCTAAATGTGAGTCGTTCAACTGTCCAGAGGACTTGGCAACGGTATCAAGAGACCGGTTCGGTCAAAAGAAGACCCGGTTCGGGAAGAAAACGATGCTCAGAACCAAGAGATGACCGCTTTTTGGTGAGTCAGGCATTGCGGAATCGTAAGGCGTCAAGTGTGGACCTGAAGAAGAGCTTTGAAGAAGTAAGAGGAGTAGAAGTTAGCTTGTGGACGGTCAGGAGGAGGCTTTTGGCTGCCAATATCAGGAGTTACCGCCCAGCTCGGGGCCCTAAATTACTCCGTGAGCACCGTGTTGCTCGACTTCAGTTTGCTCGGAACTGTGCTTCATGGACTCTGGGGACTGGAATAAAGGATTTTTTTTTTATGAAGCTAGAATCTCTTTGTGTGGAGAGGACCAACGCCGGCGAGTGCTGCGAAGACCACGGGAACACTATGCGGAAGTGTGTTTCGAAGAAATCACTCCTTATGGCGGAGGCTCCGTTATGTTTTGGGCAGCAATTAATTCGACGGAGCGTACGGAGTTAGTTTTCATAGAAAATGGAACATTAAATGCACACCGGTACATAATGGAAGTCCTAATTCCATATGCACAACCCACATTGACTGCACTTGGGGAAGATTCCATTTTTATGGACGACAATGCTCGCCCGCACCGTTCTGGCGACGTGGAAGCGTACATGCAAGAAGTTGGGATCCGTCGTTTAGATTAGCCAGCTCGAAGTCCTGACCTCAATCCAATTGAGCATGTCTGGGATGTTCTAAAGAGACGGGTAAGATCAGTGCAACCTGCTCCACAAAACATCAGGGAGCTAAAAAGAGTCATTGCAGAAGAGTGCGAATGTATTCCTCAAAACGTTATTAAAAACATCGTGGAAAGCATGTCCAGAAGGATTCAAGCTGTGATTTTAGCAAGAGGAGGTCACACTCGTTATTAGATTTTTACATTTGTAACTTTATTTAATTAAAAAAAGTAAAAAAAAAATCTTGTCTTATTTGCCGACCACTTCTTATTGTTTGGGCGTGTACATCGGTTTTAAAGAATCCATCGTTTTTTTTCTTTTAATTGCCCGAATTCACTTCACGCGCATTAGTTTACACGATTATAAGTATACAGACTACGTCAAAGAAATAAATTTCATTTAATTAACTCAAATCGACCTTAGAACGTAAATTTCCTTAGGTGCCCGTTTTTTTTTTGCAAAAGAGTGTATTTCTCAATAACAGTCCGGACTTTCGAAGTTGGTAGTGTGACACCCCCGTGCCCCAGAAAGCCCGTGCCGTGCTTGTTAGAGAATGCCTAAGGCATTAAGTCTGCCCTTGTACTTTTTGTTACATAAAGTTTAACACAACATACCATCACGCCTGTAATCCCCGAAGGGTTAGGCAGAGGTGTACCTATTAGTACACCCACATTTTGCCAGTTATGTTAAGTCCCATGTAATAGGGGCGAGCCTTTTTTTTTTAGGTGGTAATAATCATCAAATGACTCCTTCCGCCCTGAGTGGGGCAGAAGGGACTGTCAGACCTTTACTGACTAAAAAACCACCCTGTTCCTTCTGTAGCCCTTTGCGTTCCGGGGCCACGGTATCCTGTTAAGACGTCCTGCAACCCCGGTAGGCGTTTGGCCCCGTCGGGGCCCCGTCCCTGTGCTGACAGCTCTTTGAGGCACGCGCGAACAGAACGCGCCGTCGACCCGGGCCTGGACCTTGATCGGACGGCGAGCTACCCATTACTCGCCGTCCGCAAGCCCGCGAATAGGGGGCGAACCTAGTTAAATTAATAAATAAAGTACGGAAAACCGTTGATCCTGCGCCTGATCTTTCACCGAGAGTGAGGGACTCCCTCTGGAGTGCACCTGTGTTTGCGCACACACTGGTGCGCTACGATCTTGCATACTTGGCCAGTCTTTATTGAGCAATTTGCCCCCTATTACATGGGACTTAACTGGCAAAATGTAGGTTTACTAATAGGTACACCTCTGTCTAACCCTTCGGGGATACAGGCGTGATGGTATGAAGGCCAATGCCTTCGTAACCGAAATTCGCCTTTGCAAGCAAATTTTGAAATCGTCAATCCGCCTTGAACAAGCATGGTGTTCAATGCTTTTGCCTTCTCTGTATGAGAAGAAGTCTTTGCGCTTCAGTGGCACAATAATAGGCTGATGTTATTTATGCAAGCAAATAAACATCTAAGATTGATTGACAGATAGGCGCCTGACTTCACAAATTAAAACAGGCATCAGTAATTGAAACCAATAATGATGTAGGTTTATGAGAGTTTTAATTACTACTGGACTTGTACCATAATCATTGGAAGTCAGTTTATAGTTGCACCGCACATAGTACACTCAGTGCCCTGTAAAGGTGGTTTTACACCGACGAAGCGTGGAGTGTATTGGTTAGCGTTATGAAAGGGTCAGTGTAATTTCAATTCTCGCCCAGCCTTTATACATCGGCATTATGCTGAGCGTCAGCCGTTTCGCGCGGTAATGGCGCATATTTCCGTTTAGGACTTAATATCAACTTGTTTTTGACTTATGTAAGCAACAATTTTTTTGTATTTACGGCATTTGACATCTATATGTACATATACCTACTTATATCTATACTAATACATATTTTACAGCTGAAGAGTTTTGTTTTTTTTTTTGTTTGGACACCTTGATCTCTGTAACTGCTGGTCCGAATCAGAAAATTATTTCGCTAATAGAAAGCTACATTATCCCTGAGTGGCACAGACTATGATATACAAAAAAAAAATAGAGTCCATAAGAAAATTCAAATCGTAAATCTTAAGCAAAGAGGCGCATGTCTGAATTCACTAACAGTATACAGTAATCAGTTAGTAACACGCAAAGCCAAGTCATAAAACACTTTGACAACATCATAAATATTTTAAATAATATTTATTCCTAACTTACTTCTGCCCGCGACTTTGACCGTGTATTTTTTTTAACTCGCGTCAAGTTACCTCTTTAGTTACTGCTGGTCCCATGGGTCTTGGCGTGATGTTATACAACGTGTATCGGAAAGGGTATATACATACAAAGAGTAAGGCTTCTTTGGATGATAACTAACGATATGGCAAGGGTTTCAGCTCAATATAAAATACTCTAAGAATTGATACCAAATTTTCGGTTTTATATGTTTCTTTTAACTTCAAATCATAACAAACGTGTCACCGCACTACGTGGGTCAAAAACTTTCCACGTTACTTGCCTAATATCACGATAAATCTCTTCCGTAATTCTGCGCGCCTAGTACCGCATAGTAGCCTACTGCAGGCCGTGTTCTTTGTTGATCATAATTTCCGAACATGTAGAGATAGGATTAAAAAACCCTTGCCATATCGTTTTTTATCATCCAAAGAAGCCTTGCTCCTGGTATATATATACCCTTTCCGTTACACGTTGTATAACCTATACTATTACTCGTGAGTCTGATATACAAAAAGATTTTTTCCCAACTGGTAATTTCAGAGCTTGATGGCAATAGACTTGCTCCCTATTACATGGGACTTAAACATAACTGGCGAAATGTACCCTGTACTAATGAGTACACCTCTGCCTAACCCTTAGGAATTACAAGCGTTATGTTATGTTTATGTAATTTCAGAGATAGGATAAACAACGTTTAAACAAACAAAATGAACTATTCTGGTTTATTATATTAGTTTAGAAGTATAGATAAATATGTAAAACACTTAACTAACACAATTCCAAGAGCGTTTCTTGTTTATGTCACATTTATGGTAACTTAAGAGGCCTTGAGTGGTGCCAAGTACTAACCAACCAAGTATAACATTAAATGTTGTAAACGCATTGCATAAAGCCAATCAGTCAAGTCGTCAGTCTCAAATCCGTTTACCTATAAACTATCTGCCATTTTTCAAATCGATAGGTAAAAAAACAAATTTGTTGAATGCAGTGGCGTAGCGTAGCCGGAATGTTGCCCCCCCCCCCCCCCCCCATTTTTAAAGTATAAATATTTTATTCAACGGACCTAATGTTCATCGTACAACTTATTTAAACTCAAAATAAACTACTTACCACTTTTTCGGAAGGAACATACATCAATGTATGGGAAGAAATGGGGGCTTACCGCCATCTCTTAAAACAGTACCAGGATTTCCTTGTCACGTGACATTGCATTTTATTGAATGGACCTCATTTTTTTTATTTGGGAAAAGGGTAGGCAGCTGATTATGATGATGATCTACCATATACACACTCGGTGAAAATTTCTAGTATCTACTTATTACGGTTTAAAAGACAGCCCTGTGAAAAATGGACAGATAGAGCGGATACTTTAGAAGCTGAGGCAGCCTTTGGACCCTTTATGTACGGAACCCTAAAAATGATGGAAATAACCTAAATAACATCACGCCTGTAATCCCCAAAGGGTTAGGCAGAAGTGGACCCATTAGTACACCCACATTTCGCCAGTTATGTTTAAGTCCCATGTATAGTAGGTGTGTTAATAACTGAGTTTTTGGCGCAATTTACAGGTTAAAGAATTACATAACATAATCCCCGTAATCCCCGAAGGGTTAAGCGAAGGTGTCCGCATTAGTGGGTACACCCACATTTCGCCAGTTATGTTTAAGTCCCATGTATAGTGGTGTGTTAATAACTGAGTTTTTGGCGCAATTTACAGGTTAAAGAATTACATAACATAATCCCCGTAATCCCCGAAGGGTTAAGCGAAGGTGTCCGCATTAGTGGGTACACCCACATTTCGCCAGTTATGTTTAAGTCTCATAAAATAGGGGGCGAGCCTATTGCCATCGACCGGACACAAATCCAGACACCGAGACTGCTACAGAGAAATTCCTGATAGAAAAACCAAATAACACTTTGCCTGATCTGGGGATTTAACCCTAGACCTTATGCTCAACAGTCTAGACCAAAGTGGCAGTCAACCTAACCTATACGGTAAAACAGGGTGAATAGAAAGGCAGGGGTGAATCGAGACGGAACTTAAGGGATTTTAACGTTAAACTAATAAAGTTTGTCGCCAACAAGGAGACCAATTTGTAAATTATAGTTCATTAAAAACAGTAGAGTCTTTTTTGCCAACAAACTATATTATGTTAACGTTAATATACCTTTTAAAGTTCCGTCTCGATTCACCCCTGCCTTTCTATTCACCCTGTTTTACGGTACGGTAAAAATGTTTCACCTGTAAGCGTTATCAGGCAATCCACCATTGCAGCCGTCGTCCAACTTGTCACAATCCACCAACTCTTGCTCAGAAAGAGATACAAGTTTTCCTGACTGCATCTTCCATTGACCTTCAATGTTTCCTGTAAAAAAATGACTATATATAAAATGTTTATAATCACACAGTGGTTCCGATTCCCTTGTTCACAAACTAAACTAAATTTAGACTATTTCTATATTTTCTGTCCAATAAAAAAAGAAAGGGCAAAAATAAATTTGACCTGTTAATTTTAATTAATCTGAAACTTGACATGTCAGAGTGCATTGATTAAAAACAGGGAAAAGTTCAAGGCAAAACTAATTTGGCATCTCTAACTTAGTTCTAAAATATCACCGTCTTTTTCTTTCGCTGTATGTTAGTAAGAGATGCCAATTCTCTAATTTTAGTGTAGTTTGTGAACAAGAGAATCGGCACTATTAACACAGAACTTGAGTCGGTGACCATACAGTGATTATCATTTGCGCTGTAGAAAAAACATCTATACAAATAAATAAAATAAAAGTGTCTGTTTGTACTGTCAAAACAACAGGTGAAAATAACAGGTTCATAAAATTTATGAACCTGTTATTTTCACCATGTTTATACCAAAAAAACTTTTTTATTTTTTGGCTGTCTGTCTGCCTGTACGGAAACGGCTGGACCGTTTTTGACAGGACTTTCACTGGCAGATAGCTGTTGATGTTAAGGAGTAACTTAGCCTACTTTTATTTTAGAAAAAGTGTTATGGTTAAAACTACTGAAACTACTACAAATACTGCAGACAAAACCCTGCAGTATTTGATGGCTCGGTTGGCGCAGTGGCTGAGCGATTGGCTGCTGCGCTGCGTGTCGCGGGTTCGATTCCCGCGCGGAACAAATATTTTTATGGCCTACGAGTTGTTCCGGATATGGTTGTTAGTGTATGTGAGTTTATATGTTTGTAAACAAACCCACGACACAGGAAAAAATTGTGAAAGTGCGCGGCAACGTTTCTATTTAAAAAAAAAACGGGTTGCACTCCGGGAGTGCCGGCAGAAGTGAAAACTTGATTATTAACGTTTACGTTTACGTTTACGTTTAACATACACGAACATTCGCGCAAGCGCCCTGCGCTGTCTAAACGAAACAGTAGGCCCAGGCATACATTTTCGCCGCGCCGTAGAGAGGGGATAGCTGTCTACTCTCCATCCGTCTTACGCTTTTTCGATCAGGTCACGTGTCCTGACGCGCACGTGTCCTGACGCGAGTTTAAGATTTTATACCCATTACAGAAAAAGTGCTCAACGCCGCTAAAGAAGTTTTCACTTCAAAAAAGACATTTACGCAGACTAAGTCGCGGGCATAAGCTAGTAATGAATATAATGCTCACCGGTGACACTGAACGCCCAGCAGCTGCCACAGGAGCCCTGATCCTTCACCTCAGTCACAGCATCGAACTCCCTCCAGTCGAAATTTTGAGGAATTTTAATATCTGGAATATCAGCTTTCTTCATAGGCACCTGATTTTCATTTGTTAGATTCGTTTTCAAACCCATATAAGATTTTCTGAACTCTTGATAAGTTAAATCAGTGAACCGAGTCACCCCGTATACAGCTGTCCCTTTCTCATGTATGTTCATTTCGTGAATTTTTTTTATATTTTTCTTAAATATTTCGAATCGTTTTTGCATTTGACTATAATCGTTAACGTAACTAGGACTGTATGTTGTCAAGAAGTTATAAAACAAATGTTCAGCTTGTATTTGGTGGTACAAATCGTGTGCCGCGCCTTCTTGGTAGTCGCATGACACACGGAAATTAGGAGGATGGTCAGTCCACGGTCGAATCCACACATTAATGCGGCAGAACTTGTTCAGACCCTTATTTTCTATCAACTTGCAGTATTTTTGATCACTCAAAGCCATACAATCCGTGAAGCCGACTTCAACTTTCATTTTGTAATGAATACCAGCAACTACTTGCTTTTCTAATGAAAAAATTCTAACAATTTTCTGCTTGCTCGGGTGAGGATATTTTGCTTCGATGTGCTTCAAAGCCTGTCTTGCTAACTCATTGGCCATTTCAGCGCTTTCGAATTCGATGTGAGATTCCAAAGGCGTCTCGTCGTCAACACAATTCACATCTATAAGTCTTCCCTCGCTGCCCCATAGTCTCTCCCATATTTGTGACACACAACGCCTTCGAGGTAAATGTTCAAGAAAATTGCAACTAGTTATATTTGCAACCCATTCATATTTTAAACATGAAGTGTAGCCGACATCAAAATCAATAGTGGTTACTCTTCCTGAAGTTATCTTTGTAGAGTGACTATTAATCTGTAGAACTCTTTGTTTATATCTGTGCAATGATTGCATTTCTAACTTTTCTAAAGATGCTGTGACCATATTTTGTATTTCTGCATAATCTGAAGTTACATTTACTGAATTCAGAGCAGATCTCCTGTTACGAGCTATTGGAGTACATTTTGCATCGACATGACTAATGTATTTAGTTTCTGGCTTCAACCAAATATAAGAGCGACAGGTCTTCGCAGCCACATTTGGATTAAGGTAACATTGGAAAGGATTTTTATCTAGATTAACATCTTTTGTACAGTTGGTAACAGCAATCACAAAATTAAGTTTAAAAGGACGTCGTGAATCGAGCGATGGTATAATCTGTGGCTCTCCTTGATGAATCAATTTGAATGTATTTTGTGGTTCACTCTCAAGAACGTCGACGGATATCTTCACAAGTTCGGCTATGTTCACACCAGTAATTGAAATAAAATCTTCGTCATCGTCACAAACAACAGATACGTGTCTCACAACCAGTTCATCATCTGGTGAAGGCCACAGCCTAGCTAAGCATATTCTATGGTTCATACCACCCATATCTTGACAATTTCGAAGGTCTGTTGTCTTAAGATGGCGTAAGCAAAATGTTTCGACTACTTCAATGTACAATTTAACCGTCAAAGTTCCCATTTGTACACTATTTTGCACGGCATGTATAGTTATTAATTTATGTAAATTATTTGAATCGGATTGCTGATTTAAATGTTGAACAGCGCGATCAGCGTAATAGAAACTCATATCTTCGTCTATTTCATCATCATCATCATCACTAGTTTGTCTTATATTTCTAGTACCTAAATCACGTTTAAGCTTTTTACTTTTATGCTCGCCAATTTTTTTACATGTGACTGTAATTTCTTTGTCATTATTCAA
The DNA here is from genome assembly GCA_949316365.1 of Hoplodrina blanda. Classification (NCBI taxonomy): domain Eukaryota; kingdom Metazoa; phylum Arthropoda; class Insecta; order Lepidoptera; family Noctuidae; genus Hoplodrina; species Hoplodrina blanda. Next base: position 10,792,769 of record OX438565.1, on the reverse strand, counting down.
CCATTGGCGTACGTTGGCACTACAATTAAACACTACCAATGGTTGCTTCAACTCGCATGACGTATTATTAGTAGTTGTATTCCGCAAACACGTCGTTGGTGAAAGAGAATAATTAATATTAGTAAGTGTGCCGTTGACCACTTGCTCGCTAGCGCTGAGAATTTCTGTAACTTTATGAACGTATTTTCTATTTGTTGTCGTTAAATATTTTTCAGAAGCTTCTTCTGCCAGTTTAATATACTTATCTTCATTAGTTTTATTAGAATCAGACGGTATTAAAGACAAATCATTTTCAGAATCTGAATCGTCATTACATGTAACGTCAATCTTTTTCTGTTTTAACCATGGTCGATCCCAAATTTCAGTGTGACAGTACAAAAGCAAATGTTCATCTGATTTACAAGTGCGTGCGCGCAGGCTGGTAATATTTACCGAGCACGCTGTCGGCGCAGCAGTAAAATCTATTTTATACTTTATACCAGAAACTACTCGAGTCAGAACGCGATTCACTTCAACGACTTTACGATAAACAGTGCCATTCTTTTGGTCAAATTTACGTAAGGCTTCTTCAGCCAGTAGTTTATATTCGGGTTTATTTGGTTCTTGTTCTTCTTCACCTCGTAAGCTACCAACTTGTTGTTGACCCTTTTTACTACTACCTCGGATTAATTTCTTGGATAGTACTTTGTAGTGTGGTGTCCTTAGATTTTGTTTCGATGCCCCACCAGGCATTTCCAAATCTCTTTTTACTCTATCACTGACTACGTGACAAGCCACTGTTATTTCTTTTTTCTCGAGCCAGGGCTGTTCCCAAACCTCCGAATGACATTTAAGTGTTGCATCATCAGGCCAACCAGACACTAGAAAATCGATGCGGGTCAGCGAGCCCGAAACGACTTGTGTAGTCACTTTTTCAACACGTGCCACTTTAAGAGCGTGTGTGATGCCAGAATCAACAGTATATTTTTGCAAGGATTCTTCAGCCAGCACTTTGTACTGAACCTCAGATGGATCTTGATCTTTTAAACTACCGCGTAATTGTCTTTTACGTCTACGGACTTTATTCTGACAAGACAATTCAATTTTTCTACTGTTTATCCAGGACTGCTCCCAAACCTCCGAGTGGCATTTAAATGTTTCAGAATCTGGGCTTCCAGACACTAGAAAATCAATGCGAGTGATAGTTCCGGAAACAAGTTGTGTAGTGACTTTTTCAACACGTGCCACTTTAAGAGGGTATGTAATACCAAAATCAACAGTATATTTTTGTAAGGATTCCTCAGCCAGAGCTTTGTACTGCGGTTTAGTAGGGTCTTGTTCTTGGAGACCACCAGCTATTTGTCTTTTGACTCTATGATCATCATTCTGACAAGACACTTTGATTTCTTTTTTGTTCAGCCAAGACTGTTCCAATACCTCCGAGTGGCATTTGATTGTTTCAGCATCTGGGCTACCAGACACTAGAAAATCGATGCGAGTCAGCGAGCCGGAAACAACTTGTGTAGTCACTTTTTCAATGCCTGCCACTTTGAGCGGGTGTGTGATACCAGAATCAATAGTATATTTTCGCAAGGATTCTTCAGCCAGCGCTTTATACTCAGGTTGAGCAGGGTCTTGTTCTTGAAGACCACCAGCTATTTGTCTTTTGCCTCTCCGACCATCATTCTGACAAGACACTTTGATTTCTTTTTTGTTTAGCCAAGACTGTTCCAAAACCTCCGAGTGGCATTTAATTGTTTCAGCATCTGGGCTACCAGACACTAGAAAATCGATGCGAGTCAGAGTGCCGGCAACAATTTGTGTAGTCACTTTTTCAATGCGTACCACTTTAAGAGTGTGTGTGATGCCAGAATCAACAGTATATTTTTGCAAGGATTCTTCAGCCAGCACTTTATACTCAGGTTGAGCAGGGTCTTGTTCTTGGAGACCACCAGTTATTTGTCTTTTGCCTCTCCGACCATCATTCTGACAAGACACTTTGATTTCTTTTTTGTTTAGCCAAGACTGTTCCCAAACCTCCGAATGGCATATAACTATTTCAACATCTGGGTTACCAGACACTACAAAATCGATGCGAGTCAGCGAGCCGGAAACGACTTGAGTAGTAACTTTTTCAATGAATCCCACTTTGAGAGGGTATGTGATACCAGAATCAATAATATATTTTCGCAAGGATTCTTCAGCCAGCGCCTTATACTCAGGTTGAGCAGGGTCTTGTTCTTGGAGACCACCAGCTATTTGTCTTTTGACTCTATGATAATCATTCTGACAAGACACTTTGATTTCTTTTTTGTTTAGCCAAGACTGTTCCAATACCTCTGAGTGGCATTTAATTGTTTCAGCATCTGGGCTACCAGACACTAAAAAATCGATGCGAGTCAGAGTACCGGCAACAATTTGTGTAGTCACTTTTGCAATGCGTGCCACTTTAAGAGTGTGTGTGATGCCAGAATCAACAGTATATTTTTGCAAGGATTCTTCAGCCAACGCTTTATACTCAGGTTGAGCTGGGTCTTGTTCTTCGAGACCACCATCTAATTGTGTTTTCTCTCTACGACCATCATATTGACAAGAAACTTTGATTTCTTTTCTGTTTAGCCAGGCCTGTTCCAATACCTCCGAGTGACATTTGATTGTTTCAGCATCTGGGCTGCCAGACACTAGAAAATCGATGCGAGTCAGAGTGCCGGCAACAATTTGTGTAGTCACTTTTTCAACACGTGCCACTTTGAGAGGGAGTGTGATGCCAGAATCAACAGTATATTTTTGCAAGGATTCTTCAGCCAACGCTTTATACTCAGGTTGAGCTGGGTCTTGTTCTTCGAGACCACCATCTAATTGTGTTTTGTCTCTACGACCATCATATTGACAAGAAACTTTGATTTCTTTTCTGTTTAGCCAGGCCTGTTCCAATACCTCCGAGTGACATTTGATTGTTTCAGCATCTGGGCTACCAGACACTAGAAAATCAATGCGAGTCAGAATGCCGGCAACAATTTGTGTAGTCACTTTTTCAACACGTGCCACTTTGAGAGGGTGTGTGATGCCAGAATCAACAGTATATTTTTGCAAGGATTCTTCAGCCAACGCTTTATACTCAGGTTGAGCTAAGTCTTGTTCTTCGAGACCACCATCTAATTGTGTTTTCTCTCTACGACCATCATATTGACAAGAAACTTTGATTTCTTTTCTGTTTAGCCAGGCCTGTTCCAATACCTCCGAGTGACATTTGATTGTTTCAGCATCTGGGCTGCCAGACACTAGAAAATCGATGCGAGTCAGAGTGCCGGCAACAATTTGTGTAGTCACTTTTTCAACACGTGCCACTTTGAGAGGGAGTGTGATGCCAGAATCAACAGTATATTTTTGCAAGGATTCTTCAGCCAACGCTTTATACTCAGGTTGAGCAGGGTCTTGTTCTTCGAGACCACCATCTAATTGTGTTTTCTCTCTACGACCATCATATTGACAAGAAACTTTGATTTCTTTTCTGTTTAGCCAGGCCTGTTCCAATACCTCCGAGTGACATTTGATTGTTTCAGCATCTGGGCTGCCAGACACTAGAAAATCGATGCGAGTCAGAGTGCCGGCAACAATTTGTGTAGTCACTTTTTCAACACGTGCCACTTTGAGAGGGAGTGTGATGCCAGAATCAACAGTATATTTTTGCAAGGATTCTTCAGCCAACGCTTTATACTCAGGTTGAGCAGGGTCTTGTTCTTCGAGACCACCATCTAATTGTGTTTTGTCTCTACGACCATCATATTGACAAGACACTTTGATTTCTTTTTTGTGTAGCCATGACTGTTCCCAAACCTCAGAGTGACATTTAATTGTTTCAGCATCTGGGCTACCTGACACTAGAAAATCGATGCGAGTCAGCGAGCCGGAAACTACTTGTGTAGTCACTTTTACAATGCCTGCCACTTTAAGAGGGTGTGTGATACCAGAATCAATAGTATATTTTCGCAAGGATTCTTCAGCCAGAGCTTTGTACTGAGGTTTAGTAGGGTTTTGTTCTTGGGCACCACCAAGTATTTGTCTTTTGTCTCTATGATCGTCATTCCGACAAGACACTTTGATTTCTTTTTTGTGTAGCCAAGACTGTTCCCAAACCTCCGAGTGACATTTAATTGTTTCAGCATCTGGGCCACCAGCCGCTAGAAAATCGATGCGAGTCAGCGAGCCGGAAACTACTTGTGTAGTCACTTTTTCAATGCGTGCCACTTTGAGAGGGTGTGTGATACCAGAATCAACAGTATACTTTCGCAAGGATTCTTCAGCCAGAGCTTTGTACTGAGGTTTAGTAGGGTTTTGTTCTTGGGCACCACCAAGTATTTGTCTTTTGTCTCTATGATCATCATTCTGACAAGACACTTTGATTTCTTTTTTGTTTAACCATGACTGTTCCCAAACCTCCGAGTGACATTTAATTGTTTCAGCATCTGGGCTACCAGACACTAGAAAATCGATGCGAGTCAGCGAGCCAGAAACGACTTGTGTAGTCACTTTTTCAATGCCTGCCACTTTAAGAGGGTGTGTGATACCAGAATCAATACTATATTTTCGCAAGGATTCTTCAGCCAGCGCTTTATATTCAGGTTGAGAAGGGTCTTGTTCTTGGAGACCACCAGGTATTTGTCTTTTATCTCTATGATCATCATTCTGACAAGACACTTCGATTTCTTTTTTATTTAGCCAGGACTGTTCCAAAACCTCCGAGTGACATTCGATTATTTCAGCATCTGGGCTACCAGACACTAGAAAATCGATGCGAGTCAGCGAGCCGGAAACTACTTGTGTAGTCACTTTTTCAATGCGTGCCACTTTGAGAGGGTGTGTGATACCAGAATCAACAGTATACTTTCGCAAGGATTCTTCAGCCAGAGCTTTGTACTGAGGTTTAGTAGGGTTTTGTTCTTGGGCACCACCAAGTATTTGTCTTTTGTCTCTATGATCATCATTCTGACAAGACACTTTGATTTCTTTTTTGTTTAACCATGACTGTTCCCAAACCTCCGAGTGACATTTAATTGTTTCAGCATCTGGGCTACCAGACACTAGAAAATCGATGCGAGTCAGCGAGCCGGAAACGACTTGTGTAGTCACTTTTTCAATGCCTGCCACTTTAAGAGGGTGTGTGATACCAGAATCAATACTATATTTTCGCAAGGATTCTTCAGCCAGCGCTTTATATTCAGGTTGAGAAGGGTCTTGTTCTTGGAGACCACCAGGTATTTGTCTTTTTTCTCTATGATCATCATTCTGACAAGACACTTCGATTTCTTTTTTATTTAGCCAGGACTGTTCCAAAACCTCCGAGTGACATTCGATTATTTCAGCATCTGGGCTACCAGACACTAGAAAATCGATGCGAGTCAGAGTGCCGGCAACAATTTGTGTAGTCACTTTTTCAACACGTGCCACTTTGAGAGGGTGTGTGATGGCAGAATCAACAGTATATTTTTGCAAGGATTCTTCAGCCAACGCTTTATACTCAGGTTGAGCTGGGTCTTGTTCTTCGAGACCACCATCTAATTGTGTTTTGTCTCTACGACCATCATATTGACAAGACACTTTGATTTCTTTTCTGTTTAGCCAGGCCTGTTCCAAAACCTCCGAGTGACATTTGATTGTTTCAACATCTGGGCTACCAGACACTAGAAAATCGATGCGAGTCAGAGTGCCGGCAACAATTTGTGTAGTCACTTTTTCAACACGTGCCACTTTGAGAGGGAGTGTGATGCCAGAATCAACAGTATATTTTTGCAAGGATTCTTCAGCCAACGCTTTATACTCAGGTTGAGCTGGGTCTTGTTCTTCGAGACCGCCATCTAATTGTGTTTTGTCTCTACGACCATCATATTGACAAGACACTTTGATTTCTTTTTTGTGTAGCCATGACTGTTCCCAAACCTCAGAGTGACATTTAATTGTTTCAGCATCTGGGCTACCTGACACTAGAAAATCGATGCGAGTCAGCGAGCCGGAAACTACTTGTGTAGTCACTTTTACAATGCCTGCCACTTTAAGAGGGTGTGTGATACCAGAATCAATAGTATATTTTCGCAAGGATTCTTCAGCCAGAGCTTTGTACTGAGATTTAGTAGGGTTTTGTTCTTGGGCACCACCAAGTATTTGTCTTTTGTCTCTATGATCGTCATTCTGACAAGACACTTTGATTTCTTTTTTGTGTAGCCATGACTGTTCCCAAACCTCAGAGTGACATTTAATTGTTTCAGCATCTGGGCTACCTGACACTAGAAAATCGATACGAGTCAGCGAGCCGGAAACTACTTGTGTAGTCACTTTTTCAATGCGTGCCACTTTGAGAGGATGTGTGATACCAGAATCAACAGTATACTTTCGCAAGGATTCTTCAGCCAGAGCTTTGTACTGAGGTTTAGTAGGGTTTTGTTCTTGGGCACCACCAAGTATTTGTCTTTTGTCTCTATGATCATCATTCTGACAAGACACTTTGATTTCTTTTTTGTTTAACCATGACTGTTCCCAAACCTCCGAGTGACATTTAATTGTTTCAGCATCTGGGCTACCAGACACTAGAAAATCGATGCGAGTCAGCGAGCCGGAAACGACTTGTGTAGTCACTTTTTCAATGCCTGCCACTTTAAGAGGGTGTGTGATACCAGAATCAATACTATATTTTCGCAAGGATTCTTCAGCCAGCGCTTTATATTCAGGTTGAGAAGGGTCTTGTTCTTGGAGACCACCAGGTATTTGTCTTTTATCTCTATGATCATCATTCTGACAAGACACTTCGATTTCTTTTTTATTTAGCCAGGACTGTTCCAAAACCTCCGAGTGACATTCAATTATTTCAGCATCTGGGCTACCAGACACTAGAAAATCGATGCGAGTCAGAGTGCCGGCAACAATTTGTGTAGTCACTTTTTCAACACGTGCCACTTTGAGAGGGTGTGTGATGCCAGAATCAACAGTATATTTTTGCAAGGATTCTTCAGCCAGCGCTTTGTACTGAGGTTTAGTAGGGTTTTGTTCTTGGGCACCACCAAGTATTTGTCTTTTGTCCCTATGATCATCATTCCGACAAGACACTTTGATTTCTTTTCTGTTTAGCCAGGCCTGTTCCAATACCTCCGAGTGACATTTGATTGTTTCAGCATCTGGGCTACCAAACACTAGAAAATCAATGCGAGTCAGAATGCCGGCAACAATTTGTGTAGTCACTTTTTCAACACGTGCCACTTTGAGAGGGTGTGTGATGCCAGAATCAACAGTGTATTTTTGCAAGGATTCTTCAGCCAGCGCTTTATACTCAGGTTGAGCTGGGTCTTGTTCTTGGAGACCACCAGTTATTTGTCTTTTGCCTCTCCGACCATCATTCTGACAAGACACTTTGATTTCTTTTTTGTGTAGCCAAGACTGTTCCAATACCTCCGAGTGGCATTTGATTGTTTCAGCATCTGGGCTACCAGACACTAGAAAATCGATGCGAGTCAGCGAGCCGGAAACAACTTGTGTAGTCACTTTTTTAATGCCTGCCACTTTGAGCGGGTGTGTGATACCAGAATCAATAGTATATTTTCGCAAGGATTCTTCAGCCAGCGCTTTATACTCAGGTTGAGCAGGGTCTTGTTCTTGGAGACCACCAGCTATTTGTCTTTTGCCTCTACGACCACCATTCTGACAGGACACTTTGATTTCTTTTTTGTGTAGCCAGGACTGTTCCCAAACCTCCGAGTGACATTTAATTGTTTCAGCATCTGGGCTACCAGACACTAGAAAATCGATGCGAGTCAGCGAGCCGGAAACTACTTGTGTAGTCACTTTTTCAATGCGTGCCACTTTGAGAGGGTGTGTGATACCAGAATCAACAGTATACTTTCGCAAAGATTCTTCAGCCAGAGCTTTGTACTGAGGTTTAGTAGGGTTTTGTTCTTGGGCACCACCAAGTATTTGTCTTTTGACTCTATGATCATCATTCTGACAAGACACTTTGATTTCTTTTTTGTGTAGCCAGGACTGTTCCAAAACCTCCGAGTGACATTTGATTGTTTCAGCATCTGTGCTACCAGACACTAGAAAATCGATGCGAGTCAGAGTGCCGGCAACAATTTGTGTAGTCACTTTTTCAACACGTGCCACTTTAAGAGTGTGTGTGATGCCAGAATCAACAGTATATTTTTGCAAGGATTCTTCAGCCAGCACTTTATACTCAGGTTGAGCAGGGTCTTGTTCTTCGAGACCACCATCTAATTGTGTTTTACCTCTACGACCATCATTTTGACAAGACACTTTGATTTCTTTTTTGTTTAGCCATGACTGTTCCCAAACCTCCGAGTGGCATTTAATTGTTTCAGCATCTGGGCTACCAGATACTAGAAAATCGATGCGAGTCAGCGAGCCGGAAACGACTTGTGTAGTCACTTTCTCTACACGTATCACTTTGAGAGGGTGTGTGATACCAGAATCAACAGTATATTTTTGCAAGGATTCTTCAGCCAGCGCTTTGTACTCAGGCTTAATTGGATTGCGTTCGATAATAGGGTTTAATTTCGCATATGAAACTTGTCTTTTGGTTCTGTATAAATCTTTTACTACTCCACATTTGACGTTATGATTTTTTATGTTTAACCATGGCTGTTCTAGTATTTCAGTAATACATTGTTTCCCTTGCATGAATTCGCTTTCTGAGTCTATTGGAGCAACAGTAAAATTAATAAGAGTCTTAATGCCATCATCCCATTGCACAGTTATACTTTGTACACTTACAATGGTGTAAAATAAACTGTTATTCAATTGAAGTTGACGGAGAGATTCATCTGCCAACTCTACATATTTGTAATATTTCGGGTTATCTTCTGTGATTTCGGTTTTTCTAAATATTTTGCCTATTAAATGACATTGCACATCAATGTCACTTTTAGATTCTATTGTTTCAGACACTTCGGCATTACAAATGGTATCGCCATCGTCGTCTTCTGCATGAGACGCAATAAATCTGATTTTAGTCTTTTTCCCATTTTGTTCTATCTTGTCTACAAAAACTACACGTACAAGATCTGAGTCAGATTTATTTTTTATATATTTCTGCAAGGCCTCTACAGCAATTTGCATGTATTTGGGATTATCTATATTTAATTGAACTGTGTCACCAAATTTCATCTCTTGTTTCATCTGACAAGAAACATTAAAGTCTTTTGTCCCCAACCAATGTTTTTCCAAAATTTCGGAGTGACAACGAACAGTTTGGTTGTTGCTGACGCTTTGGTTCTTTGGAGAGATTATAAAGTCGATCTTTGTTACTAGTCCAAGAACTACTTGTGTGGTTACTTTTTCCACTCGAGTAATAATGTAATGTGGATTACCAGTATCCTGTAGATATTTTGCCAATGACTCTTCAGCTAGCTGATAATATTTTGGGTCACTTGGGTCACGTTCCTTTAACCTGTTAGTCGTTTTCTGTTGGTATTTTATGTTACAATTAACAAAATATTGATTTTTATTAATCCAACTATTTTTTAATATTTTAGAACGACAGTGTATGATATTTTTGGGATTTAAAATTTCACATTTTGACCCCGACAAATGACCATTATCCTGAATTAGACAGTTTGTGGGTGAAATTAAAAAATTAATTGTTACTAAGTTTCTGGAAATGTCTTTAACTTTGTCAATCATTACGACTTCGTAGTGTTGGTGAGTGGATGACGACAGCATAAACTTATATAATGATTCATTAACTAATTTTTTATAATCAATATCCTCATCTTTACTTAAACTCTGTTGTTCCTGAGCTCTAGTAGAATCTATTGATCGTTTTTTCTTTGAATTTACAAGTTCGTTACGTTTCGCAACATCATCGCATGAAACTTCAACTTGTCGCCCATCCATAATCCATGATCTGTCCCAAATTTGTGCTTTACATGATCGAAGTGCTTCGCCTTTCAACAGTTCACATTTATTTACTTGATCTCTTGAGAAATTTTCGTCTGTGCAATTTGTGTAACCAACAATAAATTCTATTTTAGTTAAGAATCCAGCAATAATTTGAGACGAAATAGATTTTATGCTTACAATCTTTTGTTTATTCGTTTTATCAGATTGAGTTTCCAAATACTGAACAGCTTCTTGCAACATTTCAATAATTTCCGGGTCGTCTACGTTAAGATTTTTCATAACTTTACTTTTTGATATTCTCATGTCAGCTGGTCTGTCTGTACAAGTGTACGTTATTTTCTTTTCTTTAAGCCAATGTCTGTCATGGACAATAATTTCACAAACTTTTGATCCTAATTGTTCTAAAATTGTACAGTTTTTCCGTAATGCTAATGGTACGCTTTTATTACATTTGATGTTTTCAACAATAACTGAGATTTTTGTCAATGTTCCCGATGTTACTTGAGTAATAGCTGACGCTATTTTATTTATTCTTATAGCGTATAGAGAGTTAGATTCAGATTCCATTTTTTTTACAGCCTCTTCAGCTAAATTTCTTAGAACAGGATCATCGAGAGGTATTTCCTTAATATCATCTTTATGGTCACTTTCTTTGTTATCGCTGTAACAGAAAGTAGTCAGAATTTGTGGATTATTTTCGTTCGTGCAATCGATAACACCATTGCAAATTTGAGTGCCTACATCGTTCGGATCACATTCAGCTGTATCGCAAGGTATCGTAACACTAGCCTGTATGTATAAAAAACGCTGAAGATTTTCCGTTTCCTCTTCAGCTCTTATGACATTTTTTACTACTCTTTTCTTAACCTCCATATCCATCTCATTCAAGTAGTCAACCATAGCTTGTGCCATTTCGTACATAAAACGTGCATTCTTTATACTGTTTTTAATTCCATGATAATCTTCAGCGAGTGAAAGCACTTGAAGATCATAATCATAACTTCGCCTTATCCTTGGAACAACATCTTCAACTTCAGCTTTAGGTTGAAATCCAGAAAAATGAAAAAAATCTAACATTTCATCTATGGCTTTTTTTTTATCTGGATTTATGTTAGAAGTTTGATGATCTGGTTTTTCAGATTCGGTAACAGGAATGGAGTTTTCATTGTGTTTATCAGATTCAACCTTGAATACATGTTGCTTGCTTACAGCTGACGCATCAGATGTTGTGAAAGATTGCTGATATGGTTCAGTGACTACTTGAAATTGAGCATTCGGAATTATTTGCTCTTGTATTTCTTTAATTTCCTCGCCTGTCAGAGACTTTTCCTGATTCGGCTGGGATTCGACATTTGTATTGTGTTTAGCCTGTATAATTTCATCAGAAATAATGTCACCAGTTGTATTTCCCTTAATTTCATCGTTTGGATGGCCATCAGTAGACAGTTCAGGCAAAACTTCACCATTATCACCGTATTGCCATTCTTCTGTACAATTATTTGCTAATATTGCTCTGTAATTTCCACCGTTAGGTAATTTTACCCACGGTTTCACTAGAATAGTTATCCTACATATTTTAGAGGAAACACAATCTTCTGAGTCAGTCTGTGCTTCAGTACATTTGTTGGAGTTAATTGATAGAGTTAAAATATATCGGACACCATTTACTACCTGCGAAGGAAATTTTAAAACAATGTAGTTCTTGTTACTGTAATATATCCGCTATAGGTACTTATCTAATGTTAGTACTTACTTGAACTTGTCTTTCAACATCTAAAACACTATCCAAACTATGTTTTACGGAGGATTCGTGAAGATCAAGATGTCTCAGTCCCAGGTTCGCGAGATCGCTGACGCCCGCAGCCTGTGGGTTCACGTGAGAAGCGCATCCAACGCATGGTGCGCTTGGTTGGTCTCGAGGTATCGCAATAAACTGTTCGCCTGATGTTATCTATAACAATCATACATAACAATTGCTACAACTAATATGGCAAAACATCTGGGAGGCGTGATGATGGCAGTTAGGAGTAAGGCTGTAGTCGACTGGCTTCAAGGAATGGAAGCAGAAGTATCGATCGTCCGGTGACACAAAGACTGGATGACAATGCTGACGTCGCGGGTTAAAATTGGATGACGTTGGCACAGAAGCGTGGATATTGTTACTAACAATGAGAGGTATAATTATGACTAGCAATGGGTAAAGTCAAAGTCTGATGATTTCTATACCAATAAAAAAAATTAAGTGTCTGTTTGTAATGTCAAAATAATAGCTATAAACTTAATACATTAAGTAATTATTAGTAATTATTATTAGTAATTTTTTATTATTTATTTAGTAATTGTAATAAGTTTACGCAGCATATTATATACCAAAAAATCTTATTTACAAAAAGCCAACCTTCAAAAACTTCAAAATAAAAAATATCATTAGTTTTGGAAGTCAGTGGCAGTACCTACATAACAACAAACAAAACCAAAGCCTTTTATTTTTACTTTTTAGTGCTTATCGTCAATGTTTAAAATCCTCACACGATATGTTTAATTTTGAAAAGTGGTAGGTGGAGGGTTGACGTACCCTCCCTCCAGTCAGTCATCGAGTACACGTATAAACAAGCAATTTTACTTATTACGACAGTTCTGCTATGATCCTATGAGGAGTTCCGTTCCATATCTTCGAAGTTCATAATCAAATCATAACAATATTTATATGGGACTAATTGGAAAGTTTTCACCCTTTCAAACTAAATAATAATTTCCCAAATCGGTTCAGACGTCTTTGAATAATCGCGGAACATACATAAAAAGAAAGATTCCGACTAATTCAAATTCAAATTACACACATCAAAAAAGTCTAGGGATCAACATCCCTAACAAATGTTAGGGATGGTGATCCCTAGACTTTTTTTTAGATTTATTTCAGATAAGTTACAAATTATAAAAATTATCCATATTTGTGTTAGGTAATCAATTAATTAATAAATAACATTTACGATACATTCAATAATAATACAGATGCACCAAATCAAGAACGCCTGACATGTTGTCTTGTCCAATACTCCATGAGGGAACTGTCAGTGTCCATCCTCTCCGCAATGAGTTGAATTGAGAACCTTTCCTTTTTTAAAGGCGGTTAAAAAGACAACTGTGAGGTCACTTTTGTGTCGACTCAATTGACTAACTTTTTAAGCATTTCAAAATCAAATACCTACTAAAATTATAAAGCTAAAATAAAGTATTTCTTTAAATGTCTTGGAATTATTGGTGAATGGTGTCTAATACCCAATTGTCATAGCCAAAGGCGATTATGATAATAAACGTGTGAACAAAATTTCCTGATTGGAACCAGTCACACATTTTATGGAAAATTATTTACGCTATTGTAAACCTTATTTGTTAAGCATACCTACGCTTTAGTGTCGCCTTGTACTTAAAACGATTTAAGTACAAATTTAAATGTATGTGGTGTACACACGGCTACACATCAAGCTGTACTTAACCAGTATAAGCTGACTTCTGATTGTACGAAAAGCATATACAATGCGAGGTCAGCTAAAACTGGTTTTGTATAGCTTGTTGTGTAGCCGTGTGTACAGTCAATGCTTATCGCTTTTAATCGATTTTTCAAACTTATCGTTCAATTATTTTAATTGAAAGGCGTGAAAATTTTTCAGCTTATTTATTTTAAATATCAGTTTTGTTAACATTTTCACATGCTTATTGAGAAAACTAGCTTTTGCCCGCCACTACGCCCGCGTGAAACTTGTTTATATCGTACTTGCATACAAACTTCCACCCCCCTTTTCACCGCCTTAGGGGGTGATTTCCGGGATAAAAACTATTCTATGTCCTTCCCCGGGTCTTAAACTATCTTTATACAAAATTCCACCTGAATCGGTTCAGCGGTTTAAGCGTGACGAGGTAACAGACAGACAGACAGACACACTTTCGCATTTATAATATTAGTATGGATAGGTCCAGAGCGTCGGACGTCGAGAGACGACATCCGGCCACCGTAGGCGCGGGCTTGCGGACGGCGAGTAATGGGTAGCTCGCCGTCCGATCAAGGACCATGCCCGGGTCGACGGCGCGTTCTGTTCGCGCGCGCCTCAAAGAGCTGTCAGCACAGGGACGGGGCCACAATAGGGGCCAAACGCCTGCCGGGGTTGCGGGACGTCTTAACAGGATACCGTGGCCCCGGAACGTAAAGGGCAACAGAAGGAACAGGGTGGTTTTTTAGTCAGTAAAAGTCTGACAGTCCCTTCCGCCCCACCCAGGGCGGAAGGAGTCATTTGATGATTTTTACCACCTTAAAAAAAAAAAAAAAAAAAAAAAAAAAAGGAGGTGATTTCCGAGATAAAAAGTAATAAAAACTATTCTATGTCCTTCCTCAAGTCTTAAACTATCTCTATACAAAATTTCACCTAAATCGGTTCAGCGGTTTAAGCGTGAAGAGGTAACAGACAGACAGACAGACAGACAGACACACTTTCGCATTTATAATATTAGTATGGATAGCTAAGCATGGTCGTCCGGTAGGGGTTTCCTCGGAACACTTTGTGTTAGAGGAATCCCCATTAATTTAAAGATAAGCAAATACATTAAAAGAATAAAGACATTTAAATGTAAACAATGTTTTTTTTTAGTTAAAAAAAAACCACTGATAAAGTCCCGGGGAAAAATAACAATTTTATCCAAATATCAGTGTTTTTTTTTTGTCTCAAGGCAATTTACGTGATGGCAGCCCTAGCCTACACAGCAAGGTGCTTCGCTGCGTGTTAGGTTAGGTGACATGCTTCTAATCAATCAACGCATTGTTTTACTTTTTATATTAAGTTTTACCTCATCTACGTTCATACATCTCGTCATACAAGCACGCCGGTTACGAGTACTCCGCACCTGACCTTTCTGAAGAACCTCACCAATAAGGTCAGTGTAGGTCTTCCTAGGGCGACCCCTCCCTGCGTTACCACTCACCTCTGCCATATAAGGATCCATATGTAAGGATCGTAGCAGGTGGCGTTCTGTGGTTTCTGCCTACCCCCATGGGAAAAAGGCGTGAGTTTATGTATGTATGTATGTATTAAGTTTTACGGCACGGTTGGCGCAGTGGCTGAGCGATTTGCTGCTGCGCTGCGTTTCGCGGGTTCGATTCCCGCACGGAACAAATATAATATGGCCTACAGATAGAGTTCCGGGTTTGTGTATGTGAGTTTATATGTTTGTAAAAGCAACCAAGATACAGGAAAAAATCCTAGTGTGGTGTAACAGTTTTTCTTAAAGAAAGAAAAAAGAAGAAATACCTACCTATAATAAATAAGTTCTCTAACTCGAGGGGATAGGCACTGAACGGTGCCGTGTGTTAATAGGGTAGATGACACCACCAATCAACTGACGTACTTTTTATGACCTGTCAAAACGCTATTCTCCCATAGATTTTGTATGGTGTAAATAACTATGACGTCACTTTTGAGTAGACTCAATTGACTAACTATTTATAAATTAGAAAGCAATAAAAAATCAAAACAGACAGTTAATTGAAAATGAATTGGGTTATCAGGGCTAAAATAAAGTGTTTCTTTAGAGAAATTATGTCTTGGTATTATTGGTTAGTGATGTCATCTACCCTATTGCTTAAACAGTGATTTTGAACACTAAAAAAATGTTGTTTCCCAGCAAACAGTTTTGCTGTTGTTACAAGTTTGGTGGACAGATTTTTCGCCCTAGATTAAGTTTCTTTTCGTAAATTTTAGCTCATATAACAATGAAGTAAAATATATATATAAACATCATCTCATCATCTTGCCCCTTGCCCCATGTTACTTGTGGTCGGCGCAACACGTTTTCTTCTTCCACTCCGTCCTGTCAGCCGTCATGCAATCACTGACTCCCTTTCCTTTCATATCATTCTTCACACAATCCATCCATCTGTTCTTTGGCCTTCCTCTTGCTCTCCATCCACATTTATATTCACAACTCTCCTGGTCACATGCGTTTCATCCCTCCTCTTCACATGCTTCAAGTAAAATGTATAAACAATGTAGGTAAACGAACTGCACGAGCGCACTATCTGGCTGCTTGCCATTTAAGTGCATGCGAGACAATGACACTTAATATTGGGTACTAGCTGCTAATTTAATACAGTTTTATTAATACTTCGTTAAACAAAGAGATAAAACAAAATATATTCTACTATATATAAACCAAGTAGCCTATCTCAGCAACTTCGATAGAGTGAATGTCAGCTATTGCGGGGTTTTATATTTTTAACCGACTTCAAAAAAAGGAGGAGGTTATCAATTCGTCTGTATTTTTTTTTTATGTTTGTTAGCTCCTAACTTGCGACTGGGTGAACCGATTTTCATGATTCTTTTTTTATTTGAAAGCTGGTGCTTCTCGTGTGGTCCCATTGTCACCATTTTAATATCTGATGATGAACTTCGGAGATATGGAATGGAACTCCTCATAGAATCACAGCAGCAATATCGTAACAAGTGAAATTGCTTTGTTTATACGTGTAGTCGATGACTGACTGAAGGAAAAGGGGGGGGGGGTACGTCAACCCCCCTCCTACCAGTTTCCAAAATTAAATATATCGTGTGAGGTATTGTTTGAAAGGGCTTTTTGTAAGGATTTCAAACATTAATACACAAGCACTACAAAGTGAAAAATAAAAAGCTATTTTACAAAAAAAGATAACCGCCTTCAAAAACTACAAAATCAAAATAACTTAAGTTTTGGAAGTCGGTGGCAATACTTACCTACATAACAAAAAAAAACCAAAGCCGCCGACTTCCAAAACTAAAGTTATTTTGATTTTGTAGTTTTTGAAGGCGGTTATCTTTTTTTGTAAAATAGCTTTTTATTATATTTATATAATATTATAAAGAGGTAAAGTTTGTGAGTTTGAAATTTTGTGAGGTTGTAGGGGGTAATCTCTGGATCTACCGATCCGATTTTGAAAATTCTTTCACAAATTGGAAGCTACGTTATCACTGAGTGTTATAGGCTATACATATTTTATTATCAAAAAAATTAGGGATCCGTAAGAAAAATCACACGAACGAATTCGCGGGGAGAGTGCTAGTCTGAAATAAAGTTAGCATAAGTAACTCCTTATAACATCAGTTTTCTACCAGTGAAAGACTTGTCAAAATCGGTACAGCCGTTTCGGTGATTAGCAGAACTAAAAGACAGATAATAATCCTAAAAATTGAGTTTTTGGTATAAGTACCATATAAACATACATTATGCATTTAGTAAAAAGTTGTTATTTTGATATTACAAACAGACACATCAATTTTATTTATTTGCATATAACGTATTTTTGTTAATGGGTTGATAATTTATATACCCTTGCATTAAATTAAGCAAAATTTGTGTTTCTTGATATTTAGGTACATAGATGTTTTAAACAATTTTGAAGACTTAAGTAAACATTTAATTTGCAAGACCTGCATTTATGTGAAAACAATAATTATTGTGACTTTGAGGTAAGTATTTTACTTAGAGTGTAATTTAACCAAACATTTATATTTTACAGTAATCATTTTTATGAGGTAATCTCTGGAAGCACTTTTACAATAGTATTGAAAATAATTTATAGCCTATGGACTAATTTGGCCAATGTAGAATAATCATACAAAATTTCAACAGAATCTATCCGGCAGTATTCGCGTGATGCTCTAACAAACATACAGACAACCAGACAAACAGACAAAAATTCTAAAAAAAATCTTTTCGGCATTAGAATTACTCCCCGACCACATAGCAATTACTCTTTTTCAAAAATATTAAATGTACAGTTTTGACTTCGCTACGATTTTATTATATGTATAGATTAGTATGAATGTTTGTTGCTCTTTAAGCAAGAAAGGTGGAACGCGTGCGAATTATAATCGGGATTCTAGTACATAAATTTTACTACTTACTATTATGAATGCGAAATTTTAGATAGATGGATGTTTGTTATTCAATTACGCCAGAACGGCTGAACGGATCTAGATGAAATTTGGCATAGAGTTAGATTATAGTCTGGAATAGAATCTATACTCATCTATACTAATATCATAAAGCTGCAGTGTTTGTTTGTTTGTTTGAACGCGCTAATCTCTGGAACTACTGGTCCGATTTGAAAAATTATTTCAGTGTTAGATAGATTAGTTATCGAGGAAGGCTATAGGCTATATACCATCACCAAAGACGCGGGTGTAACCGCGGCGGACAGCTAGTACAGGATATTTTATCGCGAAAAAAGGTTCCCAAGGGATAACATATCACCTCTAGCGCGGAGGAAGTCGCGGGTCAAAGCTACCAACTTAATAATCAGAACTAAAGTCTGTATCCTTGACATATAAACATGTTTCTAGGTCACCCAGGCCTCATTAATACTTAGCGTTCACTGACATGATAAAGGGTTATCACATTTGCATTATAATTACCTACT
Organism: Hoplodrina blanda; assembly: GCA_949316365.1. Classification (NCBI taxonomy): domain Eukaryota; kingdom Metazoa; phylum Arthropoda; class Insecta; order Lepidoptera; family Noctuidae; genus Hoplodrina; species Hoplodrina blanda. The sequence continues at coordinate 10,774,444 of OX438565.1, read as the reverse complement.
TGCAAATTATAATATGTTTACGTAGCAAACAAAGGGAAAGAATCTGTGTGGAAATTAAGCAATTGGAAAAATTTGGCTTTTTTTCCGCGTCATTAATATTCAGCCATATTAGAGGTTCACTGCTGTATAAAGGCCACTTCATTGGTATGCCTAATGGCAACTTTAAACTCCCCTTTATTTCCTACCCAACTACCAAAAAGTTCAATTATACAACTAACAAATATGTAAAGGTTTTATAAGAGTTTTGTAGCAGTTAATAGTTTTATAGTAGTGTTCAATTTGATGCATTAGTTGTATATTATTTATTTTGCTATTTGGGTATGTGGTCATGGTGGCCAATTTCAATAGAGACTAGTAAGCACAGGAGATATTATAGTGCTCGAGTGTGTGCACAAACAGGTGCAATCCCTCTTCCCTCACTCTCATAATCCCATGGGACAGCAGTCCAACACAACCAGGGCGAGATCTGGTGCAAGACCCACAGCTTTATGCGATTTACGAGGCATGAAAATGTCACAACACCAATTTCTAAACTTCTGCCTGCTACTGAGAAATTCCTAATGGAAGAACTTAATGACGCTTTTTGCCTGACCTTAAAATCAAACCCAGGACCCGAAACCCGTCAGTCGCACTTACAACCATGAGGCCAAAAAGGTAGTCAAAATTAAATACACATTATGTACCTAGAATGACTAGATAATAAAAACCTATTTGTTCAGGTGCCATATTCCAGGGTTACCTTTGACCAATACAAGTCACCTGCACAAACAATCAATTCAAGGTTCATGCAATACTTACAGCTGAGTCTTGAACTTCATTGACAAGTTGCACAGGTTTTCGTTCAATAACGCTCTCCACAACCTCAACTTGCGCTTCCGGTTTTGTTTCTTGATTTTCAGCCACATTTTGCTTTTGTTCTGTAACATCTTTACAAATAGCGTTTGTAATCGTAGCTTCATTATCTGAACTCTGTATGGTTGCTGTACATTTCAATAATTTAGTTGCTTCGGTTTTAAGGATGTCAACGACTCTCAAGTTGACTACTATATTGTAGGTAGATTCATCCTGAATAGAATAATAATTATTTATTAATAAATTATAGTATAATTTTTAACAAAAAAATTTTTTTTTACAGTACCCTCATTTATATTATACAAAACTTTTTTAAATTTCGTAAGAAAGAAAAGAATGAATTTTTTTTTTAAATAAAATTAAAATATCTACAGGTACTTTGTAAATTATCAATCTGGGAATAACATTTTTATTTTAATTTGAATAAGTCTGAGCCATCTTTAAAAAGAACATAGTACATGTTAACAACAAAACGATAACTTAATTAAGATATGAAGGTCTTGAATAGTGATAACCCTCATCACAATAATTATGAAAACACATCCAAAAGTTTTAAACTTATGACGAAGATTTATTAAGAAGATTATACTTACCACTTGCTGCGTACTAAGCAACGATCCCTCTTCACTATGATAAACTTGATCAGGCAAGTTATTATAATATTCTAAGAAGTCATTCAACAACTTTGTTTCCTGATCCCCACTTATATCGCATAAACAAAAAGAAAATAAAAACTGAACGACTAAAAAATACTTAATTTTATACATGATGAAATCGTCAATGCACAGTCATAGTCGTGCGGCAAGTGTGAACAATATTATGCGGAGTGAAGGCAATGCGAATTAGTATTTATTTGTTTACTAACTACACATGAATCAGCGAAGACGGACAATTCCAGACAAACTTTTATTTGTTGACATTATTCTATTCACGATTTACGTTCGCGTCAAATTGACATTATAGTGATGGGCAATTGAGATTATTGAAGTAGAACCAATGAAAAAATATCATTGAGTAGAACTACCCATGTTTTTGCATAAAAACAATAGGAAAATTATTACACACCTACAGTACGGCCGTCGTATCTTGGCGGTTCTGAAGTTAGCTGTTTAGCTGCGCAATGAATCTTTTAGGAATGAAATTGTCTACTGCGCAGCCTGCGGCTAACTTCAGAGCCGCCAAGATACAACGGCCGTATTGTACAATGCAAATTTTGGGAATATAATCACTACATAGTATAAAACAAAGTCGCTTCCGTCTCTCTGTCCCTATGTATGCTTAGATCTTTAAAACTACGCAACAGATTTTGATGCGGTTTTTTTTCAATAGATAGAGTGATTAGAGAAAGGTTTATGTATTTACATTGCACCCGTGCGGGGTGGGTCGCTAGTTACATTTATAACAGAATTAAACAGAAGTTAACTATCGTACTTTGGTATTTATGTCTCTATATTTCTTAATTTCGTGTAGGCTAATCATACTCGTAGTTCTTGTTTCCTGCGTACTTCATTCACGTTACATGAATCCATTGATAATTTTACTTTTTACGAAACAGAATTATACTCTACTAGGTACCTATTAATATTTCTTTTTTGTAAGAAGTAGCAGCAGATCATAAGTGTATCTCCGACGACATTTATTTTGGAAAAGCACCCAAGATTCTTTTCATTCCACTTTATAGGTAGAGGTTATTATGAAATATTGTTTTGAATTACCAAAAATATAAAAAAATGATTTTAACTCAGTCTATCAAAAGTAAAGAACATCCATATTTCATTCATCGTTGGTATTTCTAAGCATTCCGTTCCATTTTCCCCACATTCCTAAGTCAAAAGCAGCCTAGGTACTAAGTCAATACAAACAATTTTCAAACATTCGAGTTTGCTGATAAACAATACAAAAATGTTTAGTTTTATGTACATTTTTCTTTTCATTACTAAACTCTGTATCTTTTGCAAAAAAACAGTGACTAATGAATAAAAAAAAAACACAAAGCTTTCCAACATTATTTATTACCTAAAAAAAATAATTAATTTGAATTGTGCATGCATTAATTATACTGATTATACTATGTAATTGAATTGTTTTTATAATTTGGTAACAATTAATGATTCATAATTATGAGTATTATGAATTGAGTATTATTATTATTATGTGTAATGTAATTGCAGGTGGCGTTCTGTGGTTTCTGCCTACCCCCATGGGAAAAAGGCGTGAGTTTATGTGTGAGTGTAATGTGTGCAATTATGAGGATTCAGTCACAATGGGTATGCGCGATGCAGACATTTTTATTGCCGTTATTAACTGGATGAGGCTGGCACAAGAGTATAGATATTGGGCACAAACAAAGAAAGGCCTATCTTTACCTAACAAGTGGATGAAGTCAGGTTGTAGGCTATGAAAATGTATTAAATGCTGCTACTTAGTCATGGCATTTATCAGTGGCGGATCCAGGATTGTCATTTTTATTGTAGTATCTAGAATACAACAAAGTAAACAAGTATACATATTGTGTCTTTTATTGCCGTGTACTTAACGACAATCGCGGTGTCATTAAACAAAGATCTCTTGGGCTACTTGGAGTAGGTATTTTTTAGGAGCATGACCGAGCATGCATGGTAAGCCGGAGACTGCACTACGGAAGGTAATCGCAAAACTGGACAATAGTGGACAAGTAAGGAAGTTATTTGATCCTAACAAAACATATACTAGCAAAAAAAACAATATAATCTAAGTGAAAATGAATTATCGTGAACTGATATGAAAATAAAAAGCATCATAATCCTCTTTTTGGCTTTGTTGTAGTTGGTTAAAAAAGGTGCGATTCGACGAACAAGGACATCCTTCTTTTTTTTTATTTGGTCAAAAATATAGTATGTCTGATGGCAACACCCGGAAAACAGTCACCTCTTTTGACTGTTTAATAAGAGTGACGTTTACGTTTTAAGTTGTTCATGTTGTTGTATTACCGTTACTTTTCGTAATTTTCTTAACTATTATTGTAAATGAAAATGTTGAATTATATTTAACTTTAGTATACTAATCTAATAATCATTCCTGCAACAATGTCTGAAAAGAAGAAAAGTAGTGTGCCGACGAAGACGAGTAACAAAATGTACTTTCTAATTTCACCGACTTAGTTTTTTGTAATAAGTATATTATTTTTTATAAAATGTTAAGAATAAAATTTATAATTCTTTGTAGATGGTGGGTAACATTCGGAATACTGTGTGGTGCCACATTTGTTACCAGATTTTACAAAGTTTTGGAACCTGATCATGTATGGTAAATAATGTTATACTTAACTAGCTGTCCGCCGCGGTTACACCGGCGTCTTTGGTTACTGCTCCGCTCCCGTAGGTCGTAGCGTGATGGTATATAGCCTATAGCCTTCCTCGATAACTAATCTATCTAACACTGAAAGAAATTTTCAAATCGGACCAGTAGTTCCAGAGATTAGCGCGTTCAAACAAACAAACAAACACTGCAGCTTTATAATATTAGTATAGATTTTTTTTAATCATGCAAAAAATTATTTAAAAGCTATGACGCCAGAGAAAATTAAAAAAATATGTTTAAAGTATTAATTTATTCCTGTTTGTGATATTACTATGCCTCCCCTGTCAGTCAGTCTGTCAGGGGGCTGTATCTCATGAACCGTAATAGCTAGTACGTTTTAAAAAAATGACAGAATGTGTATTTCTATTGCTGCTATACTAACAACTAATAAAATAAAAGTTAAAAATAAATTGGGTTCCCCTACAAGAGACCGGTTTTTTTTATTGTGTTTTTATCCCCATTTTTGTACTTTGTGTTAAACATACAGGTTTAACATAGGTATGATGGTGCAGAACCCTTTGTGTATAAGTCTGACTTGGACCTGGCTGTTTTTTTTGTGTTTCTAATAAAAAATTTTATTACATACCTACCTATACTTAAGATGATGGTTTTATCATCAATCAAACATAAAAATTGGTATAAATAAGTATGAGATTATAAAATGTATTTATTATTTCAGTTGGGACGAAACTCATTTTGGTAAAATGGCTAGTTGGTACATAAACCGCACATTCTTCTTTGATGTCCATCCCCCACTTGGTAAGGTAATTATTAAAAATCTCATTATTATTTGATATATTTTCATGGATAAATTATAATGAATATTCATAGTAATATAATAAATGCAGAAGATATTCTTTATCTGTCTGTCATTTACACTTTCACGTCTAAACCACTGAACCAATTTTGATGAAATTTGGTAAAAGTTAAGTTTGAACCCAAAGAAAAGACAAAGGCTTATTTTTATTCCACAACTTCGTCTGCATCTACGATGACCGACAATTACACAGACAAAGTCACAGGCAGAAGCTAGTTTATTTATAAATACTCTGTTACACACAGGTTTCTTATGTCATACTCCTCAAACAATAACTAACTATGTTATTAAAAACAATTTATTGTTATTACATTTAATTATGTGTTTATTTTTAATTAACCAGATACATAGTTATTGCATTTTTTAATGCATTTAAATAAACAACATAAGCCCTGCAGATTCATCTGTGTGTTAAGTGACTCTTGAAACGAAAAGAAAGTTTATACAATGTTCTCTTCACAGATATTAGTACTGGGGTGGTTTGACGTACCCCCTCCCCCTCTTCCTTTAGTCAGTCATCGACTACATGTAAAAACAAAAGCAATTTCACTAGTTACGACAGTTCTGCTATGATCCTATGAGGAGTTCTGTTCCATATCTTAGAAGTTTATGATCAGATCATGATAATATTTCTATGGGACCAATTGAAAAGTATACCCTTTCAAACAAAAGAAGAATTTTTCAAATCGGTTCAGGCGTCTTCGAATAATCGTGGAACATACATAAAAAAAAAGTTTATGACGAATTGAGAACCTTCTCCTTTTTTTAAAGTCGATTAAAAAGTATCCTATGTTATTCAAATTGAAAGCTACCTCTTCATTTAATTTTGATACAATGAGTTCAGTGGTTTCGTTATCAAGTTACAAACAGACAGACAGAGCTACTTTTGTATGTATAATAATATTATATGTGTTTTATCAGATGCTGATAGCCTTGTCCGGAAAACTGTCTGGATATGACGGAACATTTCCATTTGAGAAACCCGGTGACAGATATGAAGGGGCTCGGTACGAGGGTATGAGACTGGTAAGTAATGTATTGTATTGTATAACAAGCTGGTGTCGGCAACTTCACGTCTCGGCGCGTGCGAGTGGCAAGTAGACCATTCGATCCATCTCAGCTCTACAAGAAAAGCGACATAGTAGCACCTTGAGATTAGACTTAATAAGTATTATTTCTATTAAGGTACTATTAATATTAACAAAAATATTTTTCTTTAACTATCCTGTTAGTTTCAGGCGCATAAACGCGACTACTGAGCGTGGGATCCTGAGTTCGATGCCTAGGTTGGGCAAAGTGTAATTAAATTTTTCCATTAGGAATTACTCACTTAGGAAGAGTAAGGCGCGTCGCTCACACGATTAACAGTCGAGGTGCAGTTGAGGCGCGGGCGAATAAGAGACACGCCGCAACAAGGTTTTCTTTACAAATGAATGGTAGTGCGCTCACATACAAGAGTTGCGGCGAGGGCGAGATGAAGGCGGGGCGGAGGCGAGGTGCAGGCGCAGGAGGGGCGCTCAAGTGTGCCCAAGCCACGATCCCACCGCCATTTTGTCATTCAAAATGTGAAGGAAGCATAGCCGCCTGCGCCTCGACTCTACGCAGAGACCTATCCTCGACCGTGCTGCGACGCCGCACCGCCGCTGACGCGACGTCGCCTCGACTTTACCAGTGAGCGACGCGCCTTATTCCGCCATATTCTTATTCTTGTTTTAGTTCTGTACTACTTTGGGTGCATTGATCATTCCGTTGACGTTTCTAACAATATGGGAGATGACCAAGTCACTTGAGTCTACGATAATTGGAACCATTCTTTTACTTTGTGGTAAGTACAGAACATTTTGTAGAACTGCAGTTTCCAATGGGTGGGGATCTTGACTCCTGCCTTGCGCACTGGCCTGAGCAAGGCAAAGACTGAATTATGTATGTGAAAAAGGGAGACAGAAACCTTTGCCTTGTAGTGGGACGATACGCCTGATAGATATCTATCATAAGCCTAAGGCATTAAGTCCACCTTTGTAATTTTGTTGTATAAAAATTAAAAATAAATAAATAAATAAGCATTTAATGACAGCTGCTCAACCTATATAAGTTGAGTAGCTGTCATAAAATGATTAAAGACTACATCAAACCTGTAAACCCCCTGTAACGACATCTATTGCGCAACATGCAAACTAAAACTAACGTCTCCTACATCGCGCTATTAAAGTTCTCCGCAACATTGGCATACAAAATCCTGATAACAACCGTCGGGCAGTAGCCCACCACTGCCCACCAGACAAGACATTCGTCGGTCGGAGGATCTCCACCCTTTCCAATGGAGAATGAGGGACTTTACACCTTGTTTCTCATACCCCTAAACATATAATTAATTTTTTAAGATTTTTTGTTTGATTATTTGTTTAAACGCGTTTATCTATGAAATTAGGTTCTAGTCGGACTGGAAAAAATCTGTTTATATAGCCAGATTCATGGGGAATAGTATAGGACTATAGGCTATACAACGTGTAACGGAAAGGGTATATACATACCAAGAGCAAGGCTTCTTTGGATGATAAAAAACGATATGGCAAGGGTTTTTTAATCCTATCTCTACATGTTCGGTAATTATGATCAACAAAGAACACCGCCTTCAGTAGGCTACTATGCGGTACTAGGCTCGCAGAATTACGGAAGAGATTTATCGTGATATTAGGCAAGTAACGTGGAAAGTTTTTGACCCACGTAGTGCGGTTTTGACACGTTTGTTATGATTTGAATTTAAGAAACATATGAAACCGAAAATTTGGTATCAATTCTTAGAATATTTTATATTGAGCTGAAACCCTTGCCACATCGTTAGTTATCTTCCAAAGAAGCCTTGCTCTGATCTTGGTATGTATATACCCTTTCCGTTCCACGTTGTATAACATCACGCAACGACCAACGGCAGCGAAGCAGTAACCAAAGACGTGACATAACGCGGGTGAATAAAACAGAAGCTAGTTCTTAATATAACTGTGAAACCATAAAAAATGACGTAAGAATAATCGATAAATTATTCAAAAAAACATAGCGGTAAACCCAAGTGTCTGAAATACCACATTATGAGATAACAAGTTGCATATTACTTAGAATAATGACGTGATGCTTTTGTTTCAGATGTGGGTTTCCTTACTCTGAATAGGTACATATTACTGGATCCAATATTATTGTTTTTTATGAGCTGTTCTATATATGGAGCGTTTAAGGTATGTACTTTACGTGTTTACATAAATCTTTAGTTCTTAGTTCGTTAGTTTTCCTTGTATATTGTAAGATGGATTTTCCCTCTTCCCATAGTGGCGATTGAGTTATCGCCATAGGTCGAAATTAGGTAGAGTTATTTATGTACTTGCATCGAAATGTTGACATTAATATGGATCTTCCCGGGATTTATAATACAATCCCGTGTGGCCAACAATATTACAAATAAATAATAATAAAATCCTCAGAGATAGATTAGACAAATAAAGCAAAGATAATTAACATACAATTTTTATTAGTATTTACATTAATTCACAATATTTATATTTTTTATTTACGTTGCCCCACACTAGGATTATGGTTCGCCCCCTATTACATGGGACTTAAACATAACTGGCGAAAGGTGGGTGTACTAATGGGTACACCTCTGCCTAACCCTTCGGGGATTACAGGCGTGATGTTATGTTATGTGTGTTATTTAAACAATCATGGGATTTTTCTGCTCTTTAAAATTAATCTCGGGATTTAAGGCATATAATCCACTTTATTCTTTAATAAACATTTTTTACAGATTCATCGGGTTTTCAGGGCCTTTGAATTATTGGTTAATCTTTTGAATGGTGTACCGCATAGGTACATAAGCTCATAAATAAGCGCAGGCGCACAAAATGACGACAATGTACGGGTGGTGTCAACATTGATCAATTATTTGAATGTATCTTATATATCCTTCCCAATTCTTGTACAATTTTAGTAAGCCTTTTAATGTTCTTTCTCAGGTCCGGTCGCTAACAGACGAGGGTCATCCACCGTTCTCGATACGAATGGTCTCATGGCAGCTGTTCCTGGGCGCGTCCCTCGCTTGCACCATGTCCGTCAAGTTTGTCGGCTTGTTCGTCGTATTGTTTGTCGGTTTGCGCACTATTGCTGATCTGTGGAACGTGCTCGGGGATTTGAGTAAGCCTGTTGTGAGTGTAATTGATGTTTTTTTTACTCATTGCAAGGGAGTGTAGTACTCATAACTTGAATAATTTTTAGTATGGCATAAACCCAAAAAGTCAGGAGAAAGAAAAATTCAATAGAAATAAGTACTTAGCAGATTTTTTTCGTGATCGGCTTGGCTCTATTCCATACTAATATTATAAATGCGAATGTAACTCTGTCTGTCTGTCTGTTACGTTTTCACGACTAAACCACTGAACCGATTTTGATGAAATTTGTTATGGGGTAGGTTTGAACCCCAAAAAAGGACATAGGCTTCTTTTTATTCCGCAACTTCGTCTGCGTTTGCGATTTTACGACATTTACATGGGCGAAGTCGTAGACAAATGCTAGTAGAAAAAAAAAAACTATGCATTCACGTGTGAAAAAAGAAACGACTCTTGGCAAAATTCAATTGCGATTTTCTTGTAGACTTTGGATTCAATTTATTTATAGCATATCTAATTATCCATGAAGATAATGTTGTGCATACTGCATAATATGCATAATTATCTTTATACATATACGTATATAACAAACTAGCTTTTGCCCACGACTACGTCCGCGTGGAACTTGTTTATATCGTATACTACTCAAAACAAAATAGGGCCCACCACTATTTATTTTCAATTTTTGTCTTAGAATTATTCAAGAGATACTAATTAGCAAAATGAAGCATTAGATTATGTAGTTGACTTGTTTGTGAATCTTTATCAATGTTTCGAGCGAAAGCTTGATGGTTTAATTCAAGTGGAAAGACAGAAAAAGTGAAGTGCTTGAAAAAACGTAAAATGCACAAATTCTTTTACTTATGTTCTCAATGTGACTGTAGTTGTTGTTGGTAGTCGTTGCTTTCTTGGACAGTTTTTATGATTTTTGTGATAATAATGATTACTTTGGCTGGTCCTGGGCGTCATAAGGACATGGAAACCGCAGCGAGAGCAGTGGTCCTGCTTCAGGGGAAAAATCTCAGAGGTCTGTAGCAATACATGTCGGTGTGTCGCAAAGAGCTATCCGAAACATGTAGAAGTTGTACCAGAAAATCGGGAGTGTAGCTAGGAGTCTTAGAAAAGGAAGTCCTAGAGCTACAACTGCTCCAAAAGATCGCTGTATCAGGTTAACTGCTCGTCGGAAGAAAATTTTAACGCCCGGCCTTTACAAACCTGCCTGTGGCAATCAAATGGTACACAATTCAGTGATCAAATCATTTGTAATCCACTCCACAAAGATGGCCAATGTTTCAGAGTATGTGCTGTTCGACTCAAACTGACAAGGGCTCATCATGCAGAGCGTTTAAGGTACGCTCGCCAAAATTTGTACTGGACCAAGGCTAACTTTGGTGCGCTACTCTTTATAGACAAATGTAAGTTCAAGTGTTATAGTGATCACAAACAAATACAAGTGTGGAGAAAATAAGGCGAACGTTTTGCAAAATCATTCATCCATGGAACCAACCGTTTCTGGGGTTCAAGTGTTACGGTGTGGGCGGAAATTCGCTTGGCGTGCAAAACAGAGCTGGTAATTCTGAATGAGGGTACTGTAACTGATACCAGTTATGTTTAGCGAGTAGTCTGACTTCATATCATTCCATTTTTACAGAGAGTGGGTTCTGGTTTTGTTTATATGCAAGATAAGGCTCGTCTACATACGGCCTGTATTACACAAAGAGTTCTTTCTGACACCAGTATCTCGGTTTTGCCATGGCCTGCAATGAGTCCGGACCTAAATTTTATTGAATATTTATGAGATCAACTGAATAGAAGCCTCGAAAAGAACAACGGTCAGGTGAATAGTCTTCTGGAGCTCACAAACTCGCGCAAAAGTCTGTTTTAACGAATACTGGAACAAAACGTTACCCATCTGATTAAAAGTGTACCTGATAGGCTCAGGGAGTGCACACGGAGTAGAGGAGGCCTCACTCGCTTCTAATCAAAACATCGCTCAAGCCACAGGTACAAAAAAAATAGTGAAATAGTGAAAAGTTAAATTTACTTTTCTCATTATTTTGCTGCAATTTCCCTAAAAAGTGTTTTTGGGTTTTTAAAAAATTAACAACTTTGATTCTTGATTACGTTTAAACACTTTCTTAATCCCTAGCCTAAATACGTCTGTCCATAAAAACATGACACACATTAGTACTTTTTAATTTCAAACTAAAACCGTGGTGGGCCCTATTTTGTTTTGAGTAGTATACTTGCATACAAACTTCCACCCCTCTTTTCACCGCCTTTGGGGTGATTTCCGGGATGAAAACTATCCTATGTCCTTCCTCGGATCTTAAACTATCTCCATGCCAAACTTCATCAAAATCTATTCAGCGGTTTAAGCGTAAAGAGGAAACAGACAGACACACTTTCGCATTTATAATATTAGTATGGATTAGTATGGATAAATTGCTTTAAAATGATGAGTATATAGGTATAGTGTAGTAGAATGGTCTTCATCTTCTTTTCAGAGCCTTACGGTGAAACACTTAATAGGACGAACGGCTACTCTGATTCTATGGCCGACATTGCTTTACGTACTCTTCTTCTGGATACATCTTACAGTTCTCAGCAAAAGGTAAGTCAAAAATAAAAGATACATAAACTCGCCTTTTCCCCACGGGGCTAGGCAGAACTGCCTACCCCCATGGGAAAAAGGCGTGAGTTTATGTATGTATGTATGTATGTATAAATATAATATCCTGAATCCTCCCAAACGAATTTCAGTCACGACGGCCAATCACAATGGAGACTAGCCAAATGCGCAGTGTGTGCAAACACAGGTGCACTTCCTCTTCCCTCACTCTCAGAGTCCGTTGGGCCGGTACTCCGACACGCACGAAAAGATTTTCCAAAATTCACCCCCTTTTTTTTTAGGTGGTAAAAATCATCAAATGAGTCCTTCCGCCCTGGGTGGGGCGGTAGGGACTGTTTCCCCATTAGGGTTTTACCATCGTGGACTTCAAAATTATTGCTATTTTAGCAATAAACATCCCAAAAAAATCCATAGTGGGTTTATTTTATGAATAGAATACTCGTGTGTACTACTTTGCGTGACCGTAATGTATATACACTTTTAAGGTGGTAAATATCATCAAATGAGTCCTTCCGCCCTGGGTGGGGCGGAAGGGACTGTCAGACTTTTACTGACTAAATAACCACCCTGTTCCTTCTGTTGCCCTTTTACGTTCCGGGGCCACGGTATGCTGTTAAGTCGTCCCGCAACCCCGGCAGGCGTTTGGCCCTGTTGGGGCCCCATCCCTGTGCTGAAAGCTCTTTGAGGCGCGCCTGAAACAGAACGCGCCGTCGACCCGGGCCTGGTCCTTGATCGGACGGCGAGCTACCCATCACTCGCCGTCCGCAAGCCCGCGAAAATTCACCTCCTAAGAGGATGAAACGGAGGACCGATATTTACGCGGACAGAGTCGCGGGAGAAGCTTAGTTACACATTAAATTATTTTTACAGCGGAAACGGCGACGGATTCTACTCATCCGGCTTCCAAGCTCGCTTGGAAGGGAACAGCTTGCACAACGCAAGCGCACCTAAGACAGTCGCGTACGGAGCGCTCATATCGCTCAAGAACCATCGCACTGGTGGAGGGTATCTGCACTCTCATCATCATTTGTATCCGTCAGGAGTTGGGGCTAAGCAGCAGCAGGTTAGCTCAAAGATTTTTTAATGTGAAACATCTGTTGTCGCAATTGAGCAATAAAATCTACCAGTTAGCCGTTAGCCGCATATGGCATGACGTTCTCTATGCATAATTGTGTTTTTAGTTTTCATGCATGAAGTTCAGTTTAAAATATTATAATATACTACTTGACATATTAGACTACAGGCCCATGTCCAAAAGTGGTGGGTCATATGAACCACCAGGTGACGTATATAGGACGATATAAGAGCATAAAATAATAAGATTTAGCACTATGCCGTCACTTGTAAGCTGTCCAATCACCCCCCACGGAAAGAGAGGGGGTTGCAACCCTCGATTTTTTTCCATTGTCGCATGATTTTTGTACGGCGTTGCGGAATAATGGATTAGAAGCTGTATTGAAACAGTATGAAACTGATGCCGTTCAGAATCAAATGACCAAATTTACCCTGGAAAATGTCAAAAAAAATAAAAATACCGACTTTGTGGCGCACCATTTTTGTACGGCACTGCGCGCTTTCTTTTTATTTTTCATGGATCTATGGTAAAAATGCCGTACAAAAATATATGACCAAAATGTACTCACTCTACCTGCACTTTTGAATATTCTCACCAGCACTCAGTTGGACAGCTTACAAGTGACGGCATAGTGCTGAATCTAATTATTTTATGCTCTTATATCGTCCTATATACGTCACCTGGTGGTTCATATGACCCACCATTTTTGGACATGGGCCTGTAGTCTATATGTATATACAAAATCTTCGTCCATTGAACCAAGGTTGTTAGTAAACCGACGCAAACCCAAAAGTCAGAATATAAATCTTATAATCTATGTAAATTACGCGTCACGTTGTTTGTCCGGGATGGACTCCTAAACTGCTTAACCGAATTTAATCAAATTTGCACACCGTGTGCAGTTTGATCCAACTTGAAAGATAGGATAGTTTTTATCTCAATTATTGGTCTTAATATTTTTTGATTGCAAACTTGAGCCACAGCAACGCGTGGGCCGGTCAGCTAGTTAAGTATGTATCTTTCGACTAACATTTTACACATGGTGTCATTTTCCATTTCAATAAAACTTAGATAAAGTATCTACTCATTTCCAATTCAATAAAACTTAGATAAAGTATCTACTCATTTCCGTTTCAATAAAACTTAGATAAAGTAAAGTAAAGTATCTACTCATTGTTATAACCACAAGTTCAAGTAGGTTCTTCAGCGCTTAATGTTCTACCAAGTCCTTTACCCAAAAAATAATTTTACCGTGAATAATATCCGTCAAACTCCTCAGATAACAACATACACACACAAAGACGACAACAACCGCTGGCTCATAAAGCCGTATGACAAAGAGCAAGTGGACGGCGTGATAATAGTCAAGAGCGGTGATCTAGTGCGATTGACGCATGCGCCGACCGGCCGCAACTTACACTCGCACCGCGAGAGGGCGCCACTCACCACCAAGTACATGCAAGTCACTGGATACGGAGAGGTATCTTACATTTGTACATGTTTCACAAATCATCCACCAGCTAGGCATCCGTATCATGTGTCTATGACAAACAAAAGGAATGTGCAATGTATCATGATTTTAATAATCTGTGGTTGCTACTCATTATGTCAGGCCCAGTGCTGAAGGCGGCAACTGTATGTTGTGGGATTTAGGTTCGACACCGGGGAAGTATCAATGTGACTTTTTCGATTCATTTGTACTTTCTAAGTTTATCTTGGCATCGGAGAAGAAAAATATCGTGAGGATATTTGGACTTATAGTTAATGTTAGTCTGTAATTGCCACACAAGCTCATACCTTTTCTGTATGAAAAAAGACTTTCCCTCCAGTGGGGCAATAATAGGCTGTTATTATTTAGATTAGCAAATTACTAGTATTTGTTATTAGTTCTATAGTACTTACTATAGAACGTTGTCTTTCTAGGATGGTATTGGCGACGCAAACGATGTCTGGAAAATCGTTATATCTGGCGGCAAAGATGGCGACGAAGTGCAAACAGTTAGGAGCAAACTTATGTTGGTTCATTACTTGCAGGTTCGTATTATTATATATTTATCTTTTACTATCGATCCGCCCCGGCTTTACACGGTGCCAAGCAGATACATAAACCTTCCTCTTGAATCACTCTATGTAATCTATTGATAAAAACCGTATTAAAATCCGTTGAGTAATAGTCTAAAATAGGGGTTACAAACTTATTTTGTCTACTGCCCACTTTGAGAATAAATTATTTTCTGGCGCCCCCATTTTTTCCTCTAGACAATGCTCCAATTTTATTTCTGGGTCTCTTACCCTTTAGGCCTGCAGCGTCCACAAGGGGGCGTTATCGCCCACTTTGGGAAAGGCTGGTCTAAAGTGGGTGATAGACGTGCGAGTAAGTACGCGGACTTGTGGCTCGACGACCTTTTTCGCCTGTGTGTCACCTTAAAAACGCGTACTTTAAAATTGCCGCGCAAGTTCGCCGGCGATCCAACCTGTTTGAAATCTTACTCGTAGCTCGTCTCGGCTCGTACTTCTTCTCTCCACGACATCGCGATATACTGAGCAAACTTCACGTGTGTCACCGACGTCGAGCCGAGTAAGTTCACGATCTTAAAAACCGCGTACTTTAAGTTCGTACGTCTATCACCCACTTAAAAGATCTAAGCGTACTGGCGGTAGGAAGCGACTTTGTTTTATACTATGTAGATTTACGCTCTTCCAAAATTTTGGCGACAGGGTCGAATTATGGGGGGTCTTTGACTTCCACACGGAAGAAGTCGTGGGCAAAATCTAGTTTTTTTTTATAATAAAAGAAAAATGCATCATTTCTAGAGTTCGGGAATGTTTTTGAATTGTGTGTTCTGCCAAATAAACATCTTCTATCTTTCATCCCAGTCTTCACCCACTTTTCATCTCATCCAAACAATCCATCCATCGTTTTTTGGCCTTCCGCTACTCTTACAGCTATGTTTGTTTGTTCAGGCATGTGTATTGACCACAACCGGCAAGCAGCTCCCTAAGTGGGGATACGAACAGCAGGAAGTGGCGTGCAACCCTAACCTGAGGGATAAGAACGCGCTTTGGAACGTAGAAGATAACGTGTTTGATGACCGTAAGTATTTATTTATATGGAAGACCTACAGCAAAAAAAAAACGGGTTGCACTCCGGGAGTGCCGGCAGAAGTGAAAACTTGATTATTAACGTTTACGTTTACGTTTAACATACACGAACATTCGCGCAAGCGCCCTGCGCTGTCTAAACGAAACAGTAGGCCCAGGCATACATTTTCGCCACGCCGTAGAGAGGGGATAGCTGTCTACTCTCCATCCGTCTTACGCTTTTTCGATCAGGTCACGTGTCCTGACGCGCACGTGTCCTGACGCGAGTTTAAGATTTTATACCCATTACAGAAAAAGTGCTCAACGCCGCTAAAGAAGTTTTCACTTCAAAAAAAACAATCTAGTAGCAGTAAATTAGACTGACAGCCAATTACAGGTCTTCACTTATAAGATACAGAATAATACTATATTCTATGAACACTTCAGTAGCCTAAAGGACCAAAACAACATAAAAAAAAGAAATGACTGAATAATTTATATGCTACACAGCTTAACAATAAAAAGTAAAATAGAATATACTTTTATGAGCTATTAAAACGCGATTCCCCCATATAATATAAATGTTGTATGGCAATAGCTAACTATGACGTCAGTTATTTGTCAACTCAATTGATTAACAATTTATTGATTTAAAAGCAACTAAAAATCTATTTTTATTGTTAATTGAAAATCAATCGGGCTTTCAGGGCTAAAATAAACTGTTTTTTTAAAGACGTTGTGTCTTGGAATTATTGGGTAGTAGTATCTAATACCCACACACAAAATCACGCCTGTAATCCCCGAAAGGTTAGGCAGAGGTGTACCTATTAGTACACCCACATTTCGCCAGTCTCTAGTCAGTATCTAATACTCAAATCCAGAAATATCCTTGTCCATGCCTCATTTGAACTGCTTTGATACATAAGGTTCGAACAATAATCCAATGTTTACATCTCGTAGTGCCGAAAGTGAGTTTCGAGTCGTACGCATCGGGCTTCATCGAACGTTTCCTGGAGTCCCACGCTGTCATGTTCCAAGGCAACGCGGGTCTCAAGCCTAAGGAGGGCGAAGTCACCTCGCAGCCGTGGCAGTGGCCTATAAATTATAGGGTAAGTAAAATCTGTATTTAGAGGTCTGTACCTAAAATAAAATAAATAAATAAATAAAAAATAAATTTATTTGTACCAAAAAAAGCATTAAGCACTAAATTACAGGTCCCCTGGTCCCCCACACTAGGATTCCCTGTGTCGTGGGAATAGGTCCGGTTTAACCGTTATTTTCAAAGTCGATTAACATTTATGATTTTTTAATCCTAATTATTAAGTACAATATTAAAAACGCAATGAATATAAAATTAAGATATAATAAACCCATAGTTATTGTCTGAAATTCTGAAAGACAGTACATTATGTGTTTAGTGTCTGTTTAAATGATTTAAAAAAGTAACATTGTTAATCGACTTTTGTTGCTGACTGTACCTTTGAATCGATTAAGACCGATGGTTTTCTACCTATTAAGGTAGACGCTTGAAATTTTCTCAAAGTGTGTGTTACTATGGCCGCTATAACAAAAAATAATAAAATTCCAAACAACAACTTCTTTTTCGGCCTTTTTTTTGCTCGATGTTAATATTGTGCGATGCTACGGAATCCTTCAAGTGCGTGTTGGCACTAGCACTTGGACAGTATTCTAAGGCTCGGCGCAAATGGGCCACCGACCACGGCCACCGGTGGCTGTCGCGCGCTACCGCCACATTTCGAGTGTCAGACGCGCGCGACAGCCACCGGTGGCTGTGGTCGGTGGCCCATTTGCGCCGAGCCAGCTCCGAGCTGAGCTCGCCGCAAATGGGCCACCGACCACAGCCACCGGTGGCTGTCGCGCGCTACCGCCACATTTCGAGTGTCAGAAGCGCGCGACAGCCACCGGTGGCTGTGGTCGGTGGCCCATTTGCGCCGAGCCTAAAATGCTCTGTGAGGAGAATATAATGTAAAAGTAATAATAGCGGTCGGAAGTCAGTAAAAAGTATCCACGTTATTAAGTTGTTATTTTATTTAGTTGGATACATATTTTCGTGCCCCGTCTGTATTCCAAAATTAGTATATTTTTAATTATAACAGGACCACCATAGCACATAGTGAAAAACACAGCACTTACATTTCCACCTTTCCTGTTTTACAAAATAATATAACTTATTTAATTTTCAGGGTCAGTTCTTCTCAGGAAGTACTCACAGGATCTACCTGCTAGGTAACCCAGTAGTGTGGTGGGGGAACCTGGTGTTCCTCGCAATCTTCTTCGTTATATACGTTATCAACTCCATCAGAGAGAAAAGGGCGGAGGCTTTCGGTACTCCCCTGCAAGGTGAGTTGAAAATTTATTAATGAAATGTGAGGGCAATAGAATATAGAATCGATAGTCTATTAAGCGCTCAAAAATAGGTACTTATTCACAAAATAGAATAATAATAATAATAATAATCTTTATTTATTTCACTCTTCACAAAGGTTCACGTAAATAGATACACAAGATAGTATAGAATAAAATTAACGGAAGTGTGCTAAGCATGATCCTTTGTGAGAGACTGGAGTCCATACTAGGATACCCTGTGTGACGGATCACCAGGCTCTCACCTCGAATTTGCGTCAATAGCTCATTACTGTCTTGAAACAAATTTTATACATTAAAATATTGATAACCGAACATAAAAGCGTAGATGAAGAATATTGTAGAACTATTTTATTTTTTTAATAAAATTAGGATTGTCTCATTTTTATGTTCATTTTATTATTTTAAAGTAAAACAAAGTACAAATGTATGTAAATGACACCATGTCTTTTGGCACAAATGCTCTCTCTTCTCTCTCAATCTTCTTGAGTACTGTCGAGGTGGGAGAAGAGAGGCGGTTTTGTCATAATGGGGTGTCGATTTGTTCTATACGAAGTGCAGATACTTAGTTTGGTTACTATTTATATACAAAAAGTACGGAGGTTAATCTCTTTTATGGGAATTTACTCTTCAGATCGCCTCGTGCTAAAATACTCATGTGTTCAATTGTCCGCATCCCTTGCTTAATTTTATGAATGTACTTATTCTACCAGGTGGTAAGACCAGAGAGCTCCTAAACGCGGCTGGCTGGACGTTCATTGGCTGGGCACTCCACTACGTGCCATTCTGGGCAATGGGTCGCGTGCTCTACTTCCACCACTATTTCCCAGCGCTGGTCTTCAGCTCCATGCTAACAGGTAAAATGGAGTAGTCAAACAAAGCCTCTCAGAACTGGAAACTTCCAGTCTATATCTCAGTACTTTAGAAGCTGCGATTGTTTAAAACCAAGTAGTCCAATAAAACGATTTAACAAAATTAAAATTCGACTTGAATTGGCTGAAAGTAACCATAAATTCGATCTTGAACACCAGGAAGCGACGGCGAGTTGGTCTCCTTCCTAAAAGACTGGGTTCAGGTTGCTAAATTCAAAGTCAAATGGAGAGAAGAAAGGGAAGCTTTTGGATTACATATCAGCCTCACAATAAAAAAGACAAAAAGAAAGAAATACGAATACTCATGTTTTATTTACGGCAGCTGATCTGAAAATGGACTACATCAATTTATCGATGCACGTGCGCGGCTCTTTCGTAATTCTTAGTTTTCATTCTACAGTGAGTAAAGACCAAAACAATTTAATTCTCGTGTCCCTTCCACAGGTATCCTCACAGAATACCTGCTGACCAGCATCAGGAGTTTCCTGAGCCCCGAGCTGGGCAGGACAGTGTACCATTGCATCATAGGACTAGTGATATCTACCACCATCTACAGTTTCTATCTGTTCTCGCCCCTAGCTTACGGTATGAATGGCCCGCTGGCCCATGAACCTAACTCCACCATGTCGGGCTTGAAGTGGCTTGAGAGTTGGGAGTTTTAGAAGGAAATTATATTTTTGTTAAGACTGCACTTCACAATTGATTATTTGACGCCAGCAATCAATTGACATACTTTGTAAGAGCAATCAAAACGCGATTCTTCCATAGATTTTGGATGACAAAAGACAACTGTGACGTCACTCACTAGCTAACTCAATTGTTAACTAGTTATTGATTGAACATTTATCGGGTTTTCAGGTTTATGTGCTAAACATAAACCGGAGACGATTTATAATGTATAAGGTTATCGAATATTGTAAATACTCAATAACTACCTAATGCTTTAAGAAACTCCGTCCATTTTTAATGCATAATATATTTTTGTTAAGATTTTTACAAAGAATAATATAGTAGATTATTAACCAAGGGGATAAAGCAGTGTCTTCTGTCGCGGGTGACGATTTAAATCGCGAGCGTAACGAAGGACTCGAGGTTTACTCCCGAGCGTAGCGAGGGTGTTAAAAACTTAAATCACGAGCGAAGCGAGGGATTTTAGGCGAGTCCTGAGTGTAGCGAGGGATTTAAGTTCACCCAAGACTAAGACAGCTTTATCACCGAGGAAAATACTCTACTTTTCGTACCATTTGCGAAAAAATTAACACAATAATAATATGAGATATGCATTTTAGAACATTAAGTTATTTATAAAAATAAATTAAAATAAACTTAACGTTAAGAAAACAAAAACGCGGCAAATTCCTAGACTAATATTTTTTTGTCGGAAAAGCAAACGCATCAAGCTCATACGGCGGTTTTCTAATACTGCATAATAAATGCGTATTCCTTTTTCAAAAAGGTGTATAATGCTTTATATACAAACTCAATGGTGTAAACACAGATGTAGTGCAGTATAAATTTCGGTAAGTATTCCAAATTTAAATCACATTCTCTCCCTAGAGGATGAATGAAATTCAGTACAATTTTCTTTCCCTGTTTTTAACAGATTAATAATGACTATTGTTATGTTCGCTTTTTGTGGCATAGAATGTCACTTTTTTGAGCAAGTGGTACGAAAAATATATTTTATAACAATTTTATTCCAGCTGTTTTTGTTCATTTTGTTTATCTACCCTTTTATTAGACCCTCCTGAATGCAACTTGTGAAAAGCGTCTCGTCAAAATTGCTTCACTTGGCAGATGAATGAAGTGGTAAATGTAGAAATATTGTAGCGAATAGACCGTCGAGGCCAACAATGCAACCGGCTACGAGATTGGCCATAAAAAGGTCTGGTTGGTATCGAGTTCGGACCAATAACTTTGAGCCAAGAAATAAAAGCATAATACGAACCAATTTATTTTTGTAATACAACGGCATCCTTAGCCCTTAAAAAAGCTATTGATTTAGTTGGTGTTTCGATGTTACCTTTTAATGTTTTCTGATGACGGCGTGGGGCTAATGCTCGCTTTTTTGAAATTGAAAAATTTTCTGTACATAATTTAAACAACTGAAAAAAAAATATTTAGTAATGCGTTAACCGACTATCCATTTCAGTCGGAAACAAAACAAAATTATGTTCCTTAAAAGACCAGAAGTCATTTCAACTTTTGTCTTTGGTCAATAGAATTCAACAATTATGTCTATGGTAGCACCAAAAACTCATTTTTTAAACTAGCTACACTGACACAAATCAAATTCAAATTAATAGTGATAAAATGCAAGAAAATAATTATAAATCACAAGCTAAGGCATATTCAAAAATAATTGCAGAAGTTATAGATCAATTATTTTGATAAAAGCCAAATCTGCACCAATTTTATCTTCGAAACTTGTCTTTGTTTTTTCTTTTTAAATTTTATAGCTGGCCACTCACTCTTAAAATATTTGACATAAAAAAATACAATTACAAATGGCGTTTACGTAGTGTAGACAGATGTGTTCACGGCCACGATGGGCGATGATTCTTTGATATTACGAGAAGATGGTTATATACGTATGAACTTTCCTGTTACTTCTCTAACTTATCATAGCAACTTAAATATAATATTGGTGAAGACTGACGTAGGTGGTGTACACGTTTTGGATGTGAACTCGGGTGTGATACTGCAGTCTTCTTGTCTGTCAGCGGGTAAGTAAGACGCTAAAAATCTGTGAACAAAAGATTTATACCGATTTGTGTTACCAATCATGTTGTATTTGCAAGGATTAGGGGTAATTTTAGTCACGGATAGTTGGCAGTGACTTTTTTCGGTGCCCTACATTGTTTCTCGATTTGACAGTTCTCAATAAACAATTCCTTTTATGCCGGATTGAAATGTTGTCTTGTGTTTGAAGATGACGGTGGTACGCTTGGAGTTGAGTATGCGGTGGGCGCGGACCGGGTGTTCGTGTGGGACAGCAGCGGCGTTGGTGCGCGGACCGACTACAATGGAGTGCTGCTTCTCCATACGGCGCTCCAGCGCCCGCTGCCGTCCTCGCAGCCCGACAAAATCATAAGAATCGAGCTTGTACTGTCCGAGGTAAGTTTGCATTTACTTCTGATCAATACTTTACATGTATCTCAAATCATCAAAACTGTGCACTTATTGCAATCATAAAATCAATAATCTCTTAATGGAGATGCTAATATCAATATCCTTAGCCATAAACATAGGTTAAATTTATTAATTTATTAATGTTAGTTTTGTGAGTGTTAATAAGTAAGTATTCAGGTTTTACATGTCAATTTTCATTTTTTATGTGTCGTACAATCAATGAATACCACCTTTGTGTTAGCAAGAAATTTTACGAAAAATTTGTGAATAAATTATGCTGATGCTAAAATTTACATGAGTCTCAAGTGAGAACTTACCTTTACATGGTTACAATTTTATAGTGTCCGACCGAAGGTGCAATTCTGGCCGAAGCCGAAGCCGAAGCCGATTAATCGGTATTCACCAAAACCTTCGGCCGAAGCCGAAGCCGAAGCCGAAGCCGAAGGTGTCATTGACCTTGAGAAATACGATAGTTACTTTGATCTCAGAATATACTAGATACATATTGTGAGAGCTTTAGAGATTTAGCCCAATAACGAGCCGAGTGACCAACATATACAAGTAGGTAATAAAATATTGGCGATTCGTTTGGTCCGGTGTGGCGGCGCGGCGAAACTTTGCTGCTCTGCACACTCTCCGTCTCGCTCTAGCATCGTTCAGTAAATTTCAAATTTTGACAACTAGCAAACCTTCGGCTTCGGCCAAACCTTCGGCAAATTTTTGGCCGAAGCCGAAGATTTGGCCGAAGGTGCTTTTTTGGCCGAAGGTGGCCGAAGCCGAAGCCGAAGCCGAAGCTTCGGTCGGACACTACAATTTTATAACATTTTATTGGAAAAATAAATTTATCCTTTAACACTAAACTTTTTAAGCAATTTTAATGAATACATGATACTTAATTGTTTTAAGGAAATGTTGTTGTTTTTACACGACTGCCCCAAAAAAAGGAGTGTTATGTGTTCAGGGTTAATGTATGTATGTATGTATGTGAGTTTCTTTATTCCACCATAACTTTTGAACGACTGAACCGATTTAGATGTATGGGGTATCGTGACAATCCTTGCATCGTTCCGAGTAACATAGGCTAGTAAAAAATAAAAAGAAACCGGTGTGGTCACTTTAAAACGTAAATTAATACCAGACTCAATTTATTTTTTTAATGAATCTGGTCGTGTCTATGTTCATCGTCTAGAATTAGACAAGTAGATTTAAAAAATATATAACACTGTAAATAAAAAACGTCGTAAACAAAAACTGACGAGTAAACAAAGTACAAATATGTGCAATTTTTGCAGTCGTGTTTTTTAATTTTTTAATTATAGTAGCTTGTTCAAAATTCACTGTACACATGTCTATTCTACTTTTTTAGGGTCTGATAGAGTTATAAAATCACTTGTTCACATGTTATATTCATTTATTTACCACATACAACTATCATTACAGGTACTACTTAATACAATACTGTAGTTATAGACATTGGTGTATCTAGGGTTATTATTGTTCAAAGCCTGGCCGCTGAGATGCCTAGGCCAATGCGAAATTTCTAATTGGTAACTCAGCCCACTCCAGGATGTTGGATCCTGGAGTGGGCACTAGACCATATATATACCCCCTCTGTATATGCCTATGATTACAGACTAAACAATAATACGAAAGCTTGTGTGTCATCAGCATTGACGATTTCTGACAAATGCGTGCACTGACTGGACAGGCCGACTCAAAGAAGGATGGCAAGAGTGGACCCAAAATGAACGGAGCGCTGTGCACGGTCTACTTTTTATCAATTATAATATCAAGTAAATAAGTGTTGTACAAAAAAATACTGAGTTATTACAAAACGGGAATCAAAAGTTATTAATTATTCATAATTAACAAAAAATAATCATCGTGCAGTTTCTAAACGAAACATATAGTTACATTCCTTTCTAGGCTAATGATTAGATAAAAAGTAGTTCGTTTTCGCTTGGTGATTTTTCTTCTTTTATACTTATACATCTTGTTAAAAAGTTGTTAAATATTCTGAAAACCCATAACGATGAAAACATACGAACCATGTAAATAGACCGTAAAAAAAATGACTCATTATTTTGCTACATACGTAATGGATTACATGAAACGGAGAAACGGAACGTCATTATCAAATTGACACTGACGACATTTTTGTTGACATTTGTCAACTATTTGTCTAGAGTTGCCCAACTATCGATAGTTTCTCTATCGATAGATGACCTCGAAATCTAGTAACAATGCTAAACCACTGATACTATCGATATCACAAATTAACTAATACTATTGATTGGTAGCGAGAGTATCGATAGGATCGATACTATAACATGATAATATCATCAATAGTATATCGATTTTTTAAAGTAATACTATCGATACTAATGATAGTTTGTAAAACTATCAATAGTATTACAACATCGATAGTGTGTATCGATATTATCGACAGTATTGCTCCTAAACATAGGCTGGACTTCGATAGTATCGATACTATCGATATTATCGGAACTAATACTTTCGATACTATTTTTGTATATCATTATAAAAATACGTAAACTGTATCTTACTATCTATAGATAATATGGATACTATCGATAGTCTATCGATAGTTTAGCGATAGTCGACTATCGATAGGCAACACTATTTTCAACGGTTAGCTTTGTAAAAAACAAATAATATTTCGGCGATTTTGTAAATTCTTGACGACTTGGCTTTACCTTTGGACTGATTATGCTGTATACCAACCTAAATTACGGCATTTACTACTGGATGACGATTTGCAAGTGATTTGGACTTTGTCAAACTGTTCAAATGCGGTGCGTTATTGTAAATTATATAGAAGACATCGCTTGTCCGAAAAAAGTCATCAAATTGTTAAAAGAGTTCAGCGATGGGTATACCCGCGCGATGTGAGTATATATGTGAACTAATTTGTTCAATTTCTGAACAAGAAACCCTACAACAACTAACAACTCGACCATTGTAATGTCTGTGCTGCATGTGGCAATCTATTTTGAGAAGGGAGTAGTTGAAAATCAGTTTCTTCGTTCTGACATGACTGAAATGGTAATCCGAATAAAAACCTTATAATAATATCTGAATTTATAAGACCCCGTGTTTAATGTCGAGCATAAATACTTTTTACATTAATATGTAAAAAGTATTTATGCTTGCAAAAAAACCTAAAAAGAAAGTCAAGTGTAATGTCATACCGTAACCATGGAAACTATATATAACAAAGATGTCAAATTAAGATTAATTATTTTACAACAGCAATAAAAATGGTTTAAGTTTTATCAAGCAGTATTTTTAACTATTTTTTATTGACCAAAAGATATGGTCAAACACCCCGACAGGTTGGTTATGAAATTAATAAATATTCTACTTACCTATCCATTATTATTATTTTTACATTTGTATTTTTGTCAACTTTTTACTTGTATATTGTTTCAGTTAATCTTAAACAATAAAGTATGCGTGCCATGCTATTTGCAGGCAGAGTGGTGGACAGTTCTCACAGAAACTCTGCTCTTGTTGTTGTTATCGCTATTGCCTTTTGGAGACATGAATGTGAACTCTTGCTCACATGGTATGAACATTTTGTGGTACGTGGATTATCCCAGACACCAAAGCTATGTCGCTGCACCAGCTAGCTTCTTAGATAATCTTTTGATTAGGTAAAAAGATTACTTATCATAAAATACTATCTAAGAACGCAAAACAAGATTAAAGGAAGATACAATGTTTGTATGTCTTGAATATTTTATAAGTAATTACAAAATAAATAAAAGTTTTTAAATAAATAAATGTTGTTTTATTCAACCAAACTCTGGTAAATGTAGATAAAAGTACATCAACTGTGCTTCTAAATAATATTTCAGGAAATATAACGCTGCCTCCTTATCCTGTGATATTATGCAAAAATATCAATTACAGATGAATCTGGCTAAACACGTATATGACTGATAATTAGCATCTGAATAAAAATAAATAATAATATAGTATGTATAAATAAATCATAACCAATAATTGTAAGTCTTAGTTTACTTTTAGATTATTTTAGGTTATAATCTTCCACCTTTCATATTTTTTTTCTCCCAACTTATTCAAACTACTTTCCATTTGATTTTTGGTTAGCCTTAAGTCGTTCTTTAACTACAAATCAGTTTCAATATTACACACTACTTCTATCACTGGGTCCCAAAATACGTATACTTTCGCCATTCTCCTTTGTGTGCCTCTCTCCTCAAGAGACCACCTCGGACATTAACCTACTTGGTTCGCATATGATTTGACCATTACAAGTAATTGTATGGACTTTAAAAGAGACTTTGACCTCTGAGTTTGTTTCGGTGTTTCTTCTCAGAGCAGTCGGCTAGGAAACACTGGACTCATCTAGTTAAAAAAAAACCAAATGTGACGTGTAAAAGTGTTATTTATAACCAATTTACTGAATAAATCATCATTTCATTTCATTTCATTACTATTGTATTTCTTTCTTTATCGTGTGGGCAGTAAGGTCTTACGACCCCACACACCCTAGTGTCAGAGTTTCTAAACCGCTCAAGGGCCTCTGACATGGTTTGAATGGAACAGTAAGTCCAGGTTTCCTCACGATGTTTTCCTTCATCGATGCCAGTGATGACCAAGATAAACTTTAGAAAGTACAAATGAATTGAAAAATTCACATTGGTACTTGCCCAGATTTTGACCCACAACCTCATGCATGAGAGGCGGGCACCTTAACCACTGAGCCATCATGATTGCATGGTATAACTAAATAAACAGGTATACAAACATTTTCGTCATAAAATCATCAACACAACTTATCGCAGTCAATCTCTGCACAATCATTACTTAAAATTATGCAAGAATGAACACAATACTAAAAATGATGTAGTTCTAGATACCTATACTAGATTACTATCAATATCCTTATCTGTATTTGTATCAGCTATTGTTACTGTTTTTATTCTTCCTGTAATTAATTTTACACCACTGAACGCACTTAAGAAATCAATTGATTTTAAAACAAAGACTAATTATTTCTCTATGAGATTACATTTATTTTGTTTGCAGTGAAATATTATGATTGAACTGCTATCAATTTCTATGTAGATTGTTCACTATCTAACAGTGATTGTGAATTGAGTTGATTGATTGGGATGGTTAATTACTTTTCTAATTGCTGTAGTTAACATTTTTTGTCTTGAGAGATGACTGTTTGGTTTTAAATGTTAGTATGTTGATGTGAAAGCTTACGTTTTCATGTTAAGTATTTTTAACGAGCTAGTGCCCCAGCTTTTCAAAATAGGCCAGCAACACTATGACTTTCTATCATGGTGGCTTGTTTTTAGCACTTAGTCCTTTCATGGTGAACCATTGTTTGTGACACCTTGACATTACCATACTGACAATCTCTTGGAGGGGTAAACGAGCTACTGAAGTACCTTACTCTATACGTAGCGAGCTCAGGGCAGTTAAGAATCACATGTCATTTGTTTGCTTAACTGGTCAAGCCTCGCCTGGGCTGACTTACCGGTAAGTCAGAACAATAGACAATCAATTGTGTCTCATTACGTAGGACTTGAGTAATTAAATTGTAAATAGAGGTGCAATTAAAAAACACACACCATTGATTTTTCAGAAAATTCTGCCTAAAATATTACAGTTGACTTCGCATGGGCGTGTTTGTATGAAAAGATGTTATGTAGATCATAGGATCCAGGTGTAAAAAAACACATGATTGTATAATGTATTTACTTTTGACCATGAGTATGAACAAAATTATAATGAAGTTACGTTTTATAGCCAAAGTTATGTGCCGATTTTTCGTATTGAATTTTTGTCTGTAAGTAAATTCTTAGTAGCAGCCTCGGTGTCTGGATTTGTGCCCGGTGGATGGCAATAGGCTCGCCCCCTACATGGGACTTACAACATATGGCGAAATGTGAGCGTACTAATGGGTACACCTCTGACTAACCCTTCGGGGATTACAGGCGTGATGTTTTGTATGTTTATGCTATTTTTATTTTAATGAGCTTTGTTATTTAATGAAAAATATAAACCAATGTAAAAAATAAACACTAAAATGTAGTTATTTCAACAATATCACCTAACAACTATCATTATTTGGTTGCTTTTTGTCTAACGCTATACTAAACGGGGTATAGTTGTGTGACAGGATATGATTGATTACAGAATACACTGCTTCAGCTTATCGTCTCCACGGCTATGCGATAGTGCAACTACGTAAGGTGACGAGTATGCGGCATGATAGTAAATACAGTAATAACGACCTAACAAACACTTGACCGAAAGACTTAAATTGAACAAGACAATGTTTTGGAGACGTGTTAATGGGTATTGTTATCTTGTTTCTCCCCCTCTCTTTAGCATAAAAATATACATAGCTAGCACTTTGCCCGCGATTTCGTCCGCGTAGATTTCATACTTTCCCTACTTTAATAGTCTTTGATGAGTAGGTAAAATAATTAATAATATAAAACCTTTCCCCTCGCTAAAAATTTTTCTAGGAATAGTTTTTATACATATTCGAATTTCCCTCCTCTCCCCACCAATCTTTGGTCTTGTACTGCATTAGTTGAGTACATTCCTAATGTTGTAATAAGTAACTGACATAATTTAATTTATAAATAACTGTATTCATTTCTACAAATAAGCTACAACACGTTATTAAGAAAAAGTCAATGTACAGTCAACAAAAGCGTTTGGTATCCAACTTAAACCCCATACACACAGAGAGCGGGACGTGAGCGTGTGTGTTGGGCTTTAGTAAATAACATCTTTATATGATGATTTATATGATCTTTATATGACTTTTATAATAACTGTTTTTTTTATACATATAAGTACAGGGTGGAATTTTGTAATGCCACCTGGAGGGAAAGTACTCTTAATACTGCAGATAGAAGGGTTAGGGTCAATTATAAGGATGAAATCTGTCTAACAAACATGATAAATTAAATGAAAGGAAAACCAGGAAATCTAAATTTACGATCGATGCAATAAGGGCGCTTTCAAATTAGACGGTTGCTGCCGGACTGCTGCAGTCCGGTTAACGTACTGCGCACGGACGGTTATGATTTTTCATACAAAATGTCTCGACGCAAGGTCGTGCGAGAGCAGTCCGGCGCACGTCCGTTGGCCGTACGGCGACAATGTATTATACTACCTACCTCGGTCGTTGTTCGCTAGTGCGGTGAACGCATCGTGTTTCTTCAACGTTAATAAGGACATTTTATCTTGGCGAGTCGGATCATAGGCTTTGCGAACTTCAGCACATTTACCGTAGGTACATGAAGAATACTGTTACTGATAGATAAATAATTAAATTTAATTAGTAATATTATAAATGGTAATGAGAGTTGGTTTGTTACGCTTTTACGGTTAAGCTGGTAGGTTTAAACTGAAAGGGATAATTATATACCTATAGTATTTAACCCGCGACTCACACAATCACGCGGACGAAGTTTACGCGGACGAAGAGGAACCTTTAAAATAAAAGATTCAATTTAGGGATAAATAAAAATTTAATAATGAATAAAAAAAATCAATTACCTACTTAAAAAGAGAACACAAAAAAACACAACGAAAATTTTTTGTAACCAGCTGTCCTCAAGACAGAGATAGCGACACCGAGCATTGCCGAAGTCTGGTTTCGATGGACAACACTAAAATTCGAACGGACTGCAGCCGCGTATCTCTTCAAATAAGGCGATTCACGTCGGACTGCTGTCGTCCGTTAGCAGTCCGTCAGCAGTCCGGCTCACGGTCGTAACAACCGTGCGGCTGCAGTCCGGCACCAATCGTCTAAATTGAAAGCGCCCTAAAAGTACAGGGTATAATTTTTTCAGATTTTAGCCAGTACGATTCCCGGGTGTGGGAGAAGAGAATTTTCGAAAATCTTTGAATGCAGTTTGCTTTCTATTCAAAAATAAAAGAATATTTCCTTTGAGTAAAATTTTCTATCTGCAGTATTAAGAGTACTTTCCCTCCAGGTGGCATTACAATATTCCACCCTGTATACTTAACAGACAAGTACTTAAAAAAATGTCACTGTAGTTACTGAGCACACATAAAAAGCTACCTGATGACTTATTTATTTTGTCGAAAAGTTTATGTAGCTACACTACATAAACTTTTCATTTACTGAATGAGTTTGCGCCCTCCATTTACAAACTTCTGTTTGAAATTTCATCCTGCTATAACTATTTCGGAATAACTAAATAACGCGTCGCCCTATTTACCTAGGAATCAAACGTTTCGCGTAGACACGATCGATAGAATATAAGTACTTAATAAATCGTAAGTCTGCCATTGTACCGATGGGGTTTTAGCTAGGGTTGTAACTGAGGTGAAGGGCTTTGCCTCTGCGGATGCGGAGATTAACGAAGGCCGAGGCGGAAGTGGTGTAGAAAAAAAAGATTTATTCATGGTTTATTAAAAAAAAAAGGAAATTAAAAAACTCATAACATCATCACGTCTGCCTAGGCATAGGTGTGTTAATACATCCACATTTCGCCAGTTATGTTTCAAGTCCTATGTAATAGTTGGCGAGCCTATGGCCATCAACCGGGCACAAATCCAGACTTCGAGGTTACTACTGAGAAATTCCTGATGGAAAAACCCAATAACACTTTGCCCGACCTGGGAATCGAACCCAAGACCTCATGCTCAGTAGTCGCGCTTTGCGACCACTAGACCAACGAGGCAGTTAAATTAAAAACTCTTTATTAAAAAAAAATAGGTACATAGTACGAAATAGTAATCGGAATTAAGAAGAGGCAAATAATATTTCACGCTGTTTAGTAAGTGCAAACGATGGGAGCAAAATCTTGACCATTTCGATCGCAACACAGCTGAGCGGTTGTATGTCAACGTAAATAAACCACCGTTACAACTCCGCAAAAATTTTACAGATGCGGAGGTACGATTTCTCGCGGAAGTTCCGCACTTACGGGGGCGGAGGCGAGGTTCCGTTACAACCCTAGTTTTAGCACATCAATCATACGGTACAGTTCATGATAGCACGCAAGATGACGTCAACCCATGTACCTAATTAAAAAACTAACATTAGAATTTAATGGAACGCATATTTGTGTGTTACGATTTTATCTTTGAAGATTTGCACAGTACGCCAATGGACACGCCATGAATTGAAATGTAAGATGGATTATTAATAAATTTAATTAGATCGACGTGAATTTATATGTAAGATAAGTTATAAATAGATTCAATGAGTAATGAGATCTTATGTTTATTAATATTCATTGAAAAAGTATGTTTTATTTAATGTTACCATGATTTGCTATAAAGTACTTCATTTATTACTAGCACTCTCCTTGCGACTTCGCGTGATTTTTCTTACGGGTCCCTAATTTTTTTAAAATAAAATATAGCCTATAGCACTCAGTGATAACGTAGCTTCCAATTTGTGAAACAATTTTCAAAATCGGTTCATTATTTCCAGAGATTACCCCCTACATACAAACTTACAAACAAATGTTACCTCTTTATAATATTAGTATAGACTAGCTTCCGCCCGCAACGGTATCAAAGCTAATGTATTATTAATAAAAAGTGCCAATGTGCTATTCCAGACTATAATCTATCTCTGTGCCAAATTTCATCCAGATCCCATCAGCCGTTTGGTCGTGATTGTGTAAGAAACATCCATCTAAAATTTCACATTTAAATATCTTAATAATAATGTTAGTAAAATGATTGTTGAATTATATTGCTTGTAGCAACTGATAAAACCGCAGTTTTCCCCTGTTTAGAACAGATTTAAAATTAATCAGCCTTAAATATCTAAAATCATTACAATGGAAGACATTTTGACTTGTTGCTTGGTTATGGCAGAACTACCGTCAATTATGAAAGCTTATAATTATGTATGGATTCCTTTAACTGAGTGACGTCATACAAGCCGTTGGGGTTTAGTACGGAAGTGTAATGTATCCTGAATAAGCATATAGAGTAGGTAGGTACCTATATTGTATACCGGAAAATAAAGAACACCGACTGACTGCCTCGTTGGTCTAGTGGTCGCAAAGCGCGACTGCTGAGCATGAGGTTTTGGGTTCGATTCCCAGATCGGGCAAAGTGTTATTGGGTTTTTTCTATCAGGAATTTCTCAGTAGCAGCCTCAGAGTCTGGATTTGTGCCCAGTTGATGGTAATAGGCTTGCCCCCTATTACATGGGACTTAAACTTAACTGACGAAATATGGGTGTATTAATGGGTACACCTCTGCTTGACTCTTCGGGGATTACAGGCGTGATGTTATGTTTCTGTTGTGTAACATTCTTTAGGATGCTCATCAATGCTCATGTTTACCATCGTCTTAACCCTTTGACTTCGGGCGAACATTCGCTACACCAAGCCCGTAGTGCGGCTGGCTTTTCAGTTCGTGTGTTCGCCGTAAAAAAAAAACACATACGGTGTGTGCGAGCGCTGCACTTGGTTTTTTAGTAGGAGCAGGGGCGGATCTTGAATTTGTGGGGCCCTGGGCTAATACTGCTTAGGGGCCCTACCTAATTACTCAATCAATTGCCATTTTGTCAAAAACTTTTCTGTAGTGATGTAGGTATATATAATTTGATCGCAGTGTTGTCAACCTTATAATCGGATTTTTTTATTATTGACAATATCGTCTATTGTTTTCAGTCCGGTTGGGGGCCCTCTGTATTCACGGGGCCCTGGGCTGCAGCCCAAAAAGCCTTTAAGTAGATCCGCCCCTGAGTAGGAGTAGGAGCCAACAGGTTAAGGGTGAAGAAAGGTATTGTTACCGGCACGTAAGTTGGCAAGAGTTTTTGTAGTGGGGGAAGTTTGCGCACGCACAATTTCATACATTTTATATGCGCGAACTTCCCCCACTACGAAAATCTCTTGCCAAGTTACGTGCCGGTAGTTGTACTTCATCGCGACTGAATCGCTGCAGATGCAGAACAGCAGAAACAGTTCACCATGTTTAGATTCACGATGTTTTCGCTCATAGCTTAATGTTTATAGATGACGACACTACGCTTTGGGACGGGCACAATTGATTTACTATTCAAAGTATACATTACGGTGTGACAGTGGAGTGTATTGTAATGTTATGTGTTTAGTTATGTTATGTTACAATTAATTTATTCAAATGTAATGTGGGGTGACGGCTTTTAGGGGAATGGTTGTTTACAATTGATAAATAGGCTAGGCTAGGGGCTCCCAATCTTTTTTTATACTGAGACTCCCTTTACAGGTTTTAATTTTTTTTAAGACTTCTTTTAAAGGGTAATATAATAAATAATATTAACCTTTTTTAAAATTGTTTTTTTAATAAAAACCTTTCCCCTCGCTAGGAATTTCTCTAGGAATAGTTTTTACACATATTCGAATTTCCCTCCTCTCCCCCCCAATTTTTGGCTTCCCCAGTGGTTGGTGGTTTTTGGGGATATTTTAGTGTAGTTCTGGCAGACATTGAGATTACTTAATTGGTATTGGTTTAAACCTGCGACTTTGTCTGCGTAATTTCCGGTATAGCAGTGATTTAGTCGTGAAAGCAACAGACAGAGACAAACAGAGTTATTTATAATATTAGTATGGTATATCTTAATTATACTTCTTAGAAAAAAATACAATGACTGTTACAAATAATGAGAAGGATGTCGTGTGGCGGTGACCTGTGCTTATCATTGTTGCTGCACCCATATGATAATAACACATGGACCTACCTGTACATAAGGACACAACAGTAAATGTGTAACGTCGTGTCTAATCTAAATAATGAGAACAACGTATAAACTTGGCTTTTGACGTGACAACGTCTTATAATTCGATGGAGCCGGCTGCACGCACGAAAAAACATGACTCATGCGGCGTTACCTCGCTATGCGGCGTTACCTCTTTTAAAAAATGAAACCATTCCATCAGTATTTTCTTATGACGTTGTCACGTTCAACTATCGTCAGTAAACCGACTTTACAGACAACCGATTTTTTTTAGGTGTGTTTTCACTCCCGTTAATATGCAAATAAAAACATCTTTCTGTTATTTTGTTACAGGCGGTGCTCCTGTACCAATGTCTTCAGAGTCTAGACGCGCACTCCATCGAGGGTCTGACAGACTTTATCAACGAGCTGAAGAACTCCATCGACGCAGAACCTGTCAGGAAAGGAGTTAAGGCACAAAAGGTACAACGACATTTAATTTGATTATCGCTGGCAGCACAGATTTTCCCTTGGATTTTCCAAAAAAAAAAAAAATTTTTCTAGCTTTTGCCTGCGACATTGCGCAAATGTCGGTTATCACGGACGAAAACGAAGTCGCGGCATAAAAAGTATCCTATTTATTTTCTTGAGGTTCAAACTTACTCCGTACCAAATTTCATCAAAATCGGTTCTGTGGTTTAATCGTGAAAGCGTAATAGACTATGGCAATGTTTTGGGCCACCCAAATTTAAAAAAACAGTCGTACCAGCGACACTAAGAAGAAGAATAGACAGACAGACAGAGTTACATTCACATTTACAATATTAGTAAGGATACAATACCTTGACCTGACAATTATGAATACAATAAAAAAACAGCTAAGTCGGTTGCGCTGTTCTCAGATGATTATCTTTCATTTATGCGGCAATTGATTTTTATTTATACACCACATGTTTCTAAAATACCCTAGACTGATAAAATTTTTGTTTTTCCTAAATATGTTAAAGTTAGTGTTATAGGCAGTGCCGGATTAAGACTACTTGATCAATCCCTGTCTGTGGGTCCCCTATTCATAAGCAAACTAGTATCGGTCTTTAAAAATTAAATTACGTATTTACGAGTACCTAATACGAAGAGATGAATCATTACGTACATACCTTAACCCCTTTTCACATAAACACGGTCAAGGCACGGTCGTCCTGCCATGTGAAAGCTCTCATTGTAGCTAATACATTTAATTTTACACGACACGGAGACTGTGCCGCGTAGCAGTCTCTCAGAGTCTGGATTTGTGCTAAGTGATGGCAATAAACTCGCTCAATCTTACATGAGACTTAAACATAACTGCGAAATGTGGGTGTACTAATGGGTACACCTCTGCCTAACCCTTCGAGGATTACAGGCGTGATGTTAAGTTATGTTGTAAACTTTTCCTGGACCCTACATTATAATTTAAATATACCGTCTAACTTTCAAAAACTTCCACAGTGGAGCACAGTAACAATCCACCTACCACAATCCACGCTCCGGCTGGTGACCACCGGCGTGGTCCAGGAGCTGAAGGGCCAGAACCGGCGGATACCAGCGCTCGCCATCGCCTCCGCAGTGGGCCAGCGCGCCAACGAGCTGGTGCCATGCTCCCGCGACGAGGAGACCAGGCCGCTCATGTACAGCGAGGCCGAGAGGAAGGAGACGTTCAAACGGTGGCCACACATGGACTACAAGTAATTATTATCCTTCTGACTGTTTCAATCACCAATCTTATTGAAAACTAGTTATGTAGAGATAAACTACTATAGCGTGAAGAGCTCTTCGCTATTATTTATTTATTTATTTATTTTTAATTTAATTATAACGGTTACAGAACCAATTAAAATAATCAAAGACACAGATAAAAATAAAAAGATAAAAACACACACAACTCAAAACAACAACTCATATACTAGGAACTCAAAATAAAAACCGATTAGTTTTATGATGGAAAATTTTATCATATTTTTTAAACGTCAACAGAAAACAAAAGACAAAGAAAACAGTCATAGTGTAGAAAAGTAAAATAGTTCACAGTGTAAAAAAAAGGTGGAAGTAGAAGGAGTATACAATGAAATAGGTCGGAACAGTATAGTACAAATTAATGACTAGGTAAATATTCGCCCACACTACGATAACATGGTGCGCCCCTCCACAACTCAAAACGTTTGAAAGTATTTGTCAAAGTATTTACAAGACAACGTATGTATGCGTACTGAGAAGGCTCTCGAAACAAAAATAAATCTGCGATTTGTTGCTTGTCATTAATACTCATTATTATTAGTACGGCGCTGCACTGATATACTCTATGAAAATATCACGTGCGTTGTTTTGCGCGGTCGGCTAGTTATGATTAGTTGACCAAAAAATCTGCCGGCCTGCTACTGAAGACGAATACTTACAACTACATACAAACTCTTTCATAAAGATGTGACTACACACATTGAAATAGTAATATGGAGGGGCGCGCCATGTTATAGTAGTTTATCTCTATGTAGGAGATATTATAGTGCTCCCTTTTCCTTAACTCTCATGGTCCGAAGGAACGGCAACCCCACACGACCGGGGAGAGATCAGGCGCAGAATTCACAGCTTATCGTACTTACTAACTTAGAAACTATGATTTGTTTGATGGCAATAGGCTCGCCCCCTATTACATGGGACTTAAAAATAACAGGCGAAATGTGGGTGCACTAATGGGTACACCTCTGCCTTACCCTTCGGGGATTACAGGCGTGATGTTATGTAATTTACGTCCATAATAGGTCAGATTTTATGTAATAAGACCTTCTAGTAACAAGCAGCTCTCTACTTTTACGAAAAAAGCGGTTTAAAAATGGTTTTCCTCATGCTATTTCTATATTATGATTCTGAAATACTTTTACCTTGTCGGGTGTTATTTTTAAATGTGTAATTAAATTAATATCTACAAACAATAAAACGTTATAAAGAAGGGAAGTTTCCCGCGCAAGTAGTTACGTAACGTAGTACTTGTTTGTTTATCTGGCTTAAAGGAATTAACGTAAACCTGGAGATTTAGAAACTTAATATAAAATTGTGGAAAGGCTCGTTATTTTGCAATGTAACGATATTATATCAATATAAAGCTTAAACTATGTTTCAAGGGACGAACCCTTAATACCCTTAAGATACTCTTTAACTATCTTTATAATTCTGGGAGAGAAAAGTTAGAGACCGAGCTAGCATCCCTACTTAAACAAGTACTAAAGTAGACGCATAGTGCAACTTAAAAATAGGAATGACGTGATGTTAGGATTTAATATTATATGATTGGAGTCACTATTTTGCCCACAAGGGCTTTTGTACCCGTTAATGTCGGTTATCGTGAATGCAGGCGTAGTAGTCGCAGATTAAAAAGCACCCTATATTCTTATCTATATTTCGATCTACCTATTTGTAGGAAGGGACTGTCAGACTTTTACTGACTAAAAAACCACCCTGTTCCTTCTGTTGCCCTTTGCGTTCCGGGGCCACGGTATCCTGTTAAGACGTCCCGCAACCCTGGCAGGCTTTTGGCCCCGTCCCTGTGCTGACAGCTCTTTGAGGCGCGCGCGAACAGAACGCGCCGTCGACCCGGGCCTGGTCCTTGATCGGACGGCGAGCTACCCATTACTCGCCGTCCGCAAGCCCGCGCCTACGGTGGCCGGATGTTTCCTCGCGACGTCATAGGCCTCCCCTAAAGATAACCACAATGACCGGTCCTGCGCTGCCCGCATTCAGCGGTTTCCCGCGACCTTTACCAGGTCGTCAGTCCACCTCGTAGGGGGCCGTACTACAATGCACCTGAAAACCTGGTTTTGCCGTTATGTGATTGCAAATAGACAAAGTTACTTTCGCATTTATTTATTTAAACTTTAAAAGTACAAAGGCGGATTAAGGGCGCGTTTACAAAATAGACAAAACAACATCGCAACAGTACAATGACACAGTGTATACACACATACTCAAACGCAAGAATCAATCGTGACCGAATAAAATAACCCTTAATGCCACCTATTAAGATTCATGTGTTACAGCAAAATTTGTGAAAGACGGAACGTTTTCTTTCTTTCTAAAACTATTTATAATATTTTTATAAATATTTTATCCAACATTTTGAGATGACTATATCTGCTCCCCTTGGGAATTTTTGGGAAACAAAATGATGTACTTATTAGTATAAAAAATGTACCTAAACTCAGCCTCGAATCGTCAATTTTGTGTCAAGAGGCCTTCGAAAATCGCTTTTTTACATTATTAAAAAACAAACATTTCAATGTTAAATATCCACGGTATGGAGATAAAGAAGTAATCTGTGTTTTGCATTAGTTGCGTTTGCTTTGGTTTAATTTTATCCAAAATATCTCCCGAAAAAACAGCTTATTTTGATAGATTTGCAAACGCGTCCTTAATGCCATAGGCATTCTCTAACAGTCGACCAAAGATGGTGAGAGATTTATAATACCCTTATGTATATAATTATTAGTTTGTTGACAGTGGCGCCCTCATTCTTTCTAAACTAATGTTGCACTGCTGTACCACTGTAACGACTTCCATTTCCACAGATGGGCGCTCCCCGCTCGGATGGCGCAAGCTGGTTTCTACCACCAGCCATCCCCAAGCGGCGACGACCGCGCCATGTGTTTCACTTGCCTCGTGTGTTTGGTCTGCTGGGAGAAGTCCGACGAGCCCTGGGTGGAGCACGAGAGGCATTCGCCTAACTGCCCTTTTGTTAGGGGTGAATATACGCACAACGTGCCTATCTCGGTAAGTTAATCTTTTTATATCACCTAATTAACAATTCGTGATGGCCTAGTGGTTAAGGCGCCCACCTCTCATGCATGAGCTTGTGGGTTCAAATCAGGGCATGTTACAATGTGACTTTTTCAATTCATATGTACTTTCTCAAGTTTATCTTGGACATCACTGACATCGGTGAAGGAAAACATCGTGAGGAAACCTGGACTTGTAATTAATATAAGTCTGAAATCGCCAATCCGCCTTGAGCAAGAGCGTGGTGATCATGCTCATGCCTTCTCTGTTTGGGAAGATGCCTTTGCCCTGCAGTGGGACAGTAATAGGCTAGTATTATTATTATTAATTACAATTAAAACTTTTTATATTTAAATCAAAACAATTACTGGGCCCAGATACTCCAACAAATAAAAACTCATCATCGACTCGAAAAGAAGACCTTTTATACTTCAAAAACTTTCCTCGCGACATGTTCCTCACATCATAAACACTCACAATAGATCCTCACAAAGCTTCTCTTATATCCTTCGTTATACTCGTACTATCATCCGTTTTTTAAATCATAATTTTGATCTTAACAAGACAAACACAACGGTCAGTGTTTTGTAGATCCAGCCCTTAAGTTTGAGTAGAATTTGGCATATTAAAAATGAGAACGTTTTCATGCATTTATGGCGCACCTAGGTTAATAGGCTACTAGGTCCAACAACCAACCAGAATAAACGCCAAGTCGTCTAATGATTCAGTTCAAGCAACACAGAAACCAAGCGCTGGTTACCTCTGTATAAACAATGCTTTGACCGAGCCGGCTTTGGCCCACCGAAGCCTACAGATGGCCCAGTATAAATGAACTATTCCGCTAATCAAGCGTTTAACTTTTAAATGTCTATACTGTATTCATCTGGGCTTGAGACAAAATGTAAACAAAGAAAATCGATAGTAAAGGTGGCGGATATAAGCCGACCGATTACAAAACGTCACATTTTAATGTAAAATGTTCGCAGTATCTGTGGTCTTTAATTTAGTAGTATTATAATGCGTTCGAAGTACCCTTTTTATGATATGTTTACCTTTTATCTCACGGCTCCCTGAATACGGTATAGTCAATTACACCAAATAATATTAATACACATTACATACAATACGCGACTCCTCGTTTGTGTGGTTACAAGTGAGAATTATAGACACCTGATATTAACCGCAATATTGTACGTCATTCTAAATTTAAATAAACAGATCGGATTGGACCTTAGACTTTATAGACTCATCTGTAAATACGCGTTTTTGTGTACCGTACAAAGTACGTTTATAATTTATTTCCTGTACATTTTTTTCTCGTCAAAATATGTGATAATAATTGTACTTGTCTTCCATTGACTGTATACTTATTTTTTTGTCGTTTGTAGAACAAGTTATTTGGTATACAAGCAGACGAATTAATCTTTCCACTACGCTGCTAATATTCGTGCGTTTTGGGCGAAATGGAGCGTCATAGACCCGTCTGACACCCAGTGCGATTACGGAACTTCTGATCGGATATTGTCCCATTGACGATGAGAATAACGCCTCTGACGCAGCAATAAACAGGCCTACTGGACTCAAAGTACAAATCTAAATATATAAAAGCGAAACGTCACTCACTCATCACGAAATATCGAAAACTCGATAGATGAAATTTGGCAGGGAGGTAGTTTATAGTTAGTAGACGTTCGCCAAGAAAGGATTTTCCAAAATTCACCCCCTAAAGGGATGAAATGGGGGTCCGACATTTACACGGACGAAGTCGCGGGCAGAAGCTAGTTTTCACAATATATGACCCGTTGCCATTTCCAAACAAGAAAATTAACTTTATACGTAGATATAAAACGGGTCTACGCGTCATATGACGTCTTCACTGCCCAAGCGCAAGCCACGCTGATTCATCATTACCAAATTGTCATGTTGCATGAATCACAGATACAACAATGCTCTTTATAATGTCTGAATGATGAAATTCGACTTATGATTGCAAATGTCATGTTCGTTAAGATAGGCTGTTGATTTAGGATCTGAGCTGAATTTAATTAATCATTGTTTAGTTGTATTTATTATGTACTAGCTGACCCGCCACGACTTCGTTCGCGTGGTATCCTACCCCTATCCTACCGATACCCCTAGCCCTACCCTTTTTTTTTTTTTTTCTCTCTCTCTCTCTCTCTCTCTCATAAGAACCTTCTCCTGACAATAACAAACACAACAAAAAAAAAAGGTGAAATCGGTCCAGCCGTTTACGCGTGATGCCGTGACCAAGGGAAACAGGAATTCATTTTTATATAATTATATAGATTTTAATGGTTCTAAAAAGGTTTCCAATGCTGCCGTTATTCTGTTTGTTATGCAGGGATAGAAAAATAGGGACATAAATAATTATGGTTCAATCGCACTGCTAAATAACGCCATCAAACAAAACTAAACCTTTCAATACAAGGGCCATAGTCTACTGCCAAAAAAACACCGATATTTGCCACACGCAACCAATGTGTTAATACTAGATTTTACCAGCTTCGTCCAAGTGGAATTCGTACAAACTCTGGAACCTCGTTTCCCCATAAGGGTTCCAATTTTAGGTCTGGTCCACCATCTTGGACTTCAAAATTATTGCAATTTTCGCAACAAACATCCAAAAAAAAAAATTGTGGCCACCGACCACTAGTGGTTGCGCACTTCTGTTGCTTAGTAGCTGCATCTTGTGGCCGGTGGCAGCCCCACGAACCGAGAAGTGGCATCTCGTGGTAGGCGAGGCTAAACCTTGTAAATAATATACACTACCTTTTTTTTTTAAGGTGGTAAAAATCATCAAATGTGTCCTTCCGCCCTGAGTGGGGCGGAAGGGACTGTCAGACTTTTACTGACTAAAAATCCACCCTGTTCCTTCTGTTGCCCTTTACGTTCCGGGGCCACGGTATCCTGTTAAGACGTCCCGCAACCCCGGATATATATACACTCCCTGACATCTAAATAGAGACACTGCAATTCCACGCATAGGCCTAAAACAAAATAATGATGAGTTATTTTATTTTCTATTGAATTTAACTTTCAAGTTATCTTTTTTATGACCGGAGTTTATGTTTGATTTATTAAACCAGTTATATTTGCGGCTACGCTCGTGTGGATTTATAGATAAGTACTGAAACGTATGCAAATCTTGATCTTCTTTATATCTTCGAATATAAAAATTTTGCTTCCGTACATTTCTATCCGCAAAACTCGAAAAGTTGGTATTGTATTTATTTATGTATTTTTTTTTTGATGATGGATTGACTTGAATATTTTTTACACAAGATTGCATTTTGACAGTCTGCATGACTTACAGCGAAGTGTAGCCAGGTTTAACTAGTATGATAAATTAATTTAATGGAATCGCAAATCTAATGTTTTATTTTAAACAAGATAACGGATAGATAGAGACTTAACAGAATAGGCTAGTTGACACCACCATCAGTTGACGTGCTTTTTATGACCTGTCAAAACGCGATTCTTTCATAGATTTTGTAAGGTAATAGCACGTTGTGACGTCACTTATTTGGCAACTCAATTGTCTAACTATTTATTGATTTAAAAGCCACAAAAAATCTAATTTTGCAGTAAACTGAAAATTAATCGGGTTTTCTGGGCTAAAATAAAGCGTTTTTTTTAAGAAGTTATGTCTTGGAATTATTTATTAATAGTGTCAACTACCCAATTCATTCACTATAAAAAAACAACACTTCAACACTTTCAGCATAGAAAAATCACTAATTATGATAAGCATTTGTTTTGAAAAGTTACACTGCAATGATTAGGTACTTGTTGTTATATTTTATATGAAAATATGATAATAAGGTTAGATCCACATTCTAGAACAGTGCTCTGTCATAAGTTTCAATTAAGACTTTATATCCTTCAGCTTATGATTGAAATTTATGACAGCATCATTCAGATAGGCTCTTGAATGTTCAGACTTTAAAGTCAAAGTCAAAGTCAAAACATTTATTTCAATTAGACCATTTACAGGCACTTTTGAATAGTCAAGGAGTCTGTCAGTTAGTCCGAAAGTTGAAGCTAGTTGCTCGTTCCAAAACGGAGGTAGGCCTCTATGGAGAAGAACGAGTAAGAAACTCCACTTGTTAGGCGAACTTTCTGAATGGCAAAACCAGTTTCCACGTTCACTTGTTCACTACTTAATTTGCACACGTATGTAAGTGTGCTTGCAGTAAACGCGCTGTGATATAATAACTGTTGGTCTATTACTTCGGACGCGGGAGACCACTCATTATCAGTCTTGGCTTGGAGGCGCGGCCTGCCACAGTGACTCGGCAATCTGATACACTATCTTAGTGATAACACGTCACTTACATCTCCGTATTACTCATAATTCAGCAAAAACTTAACGCGTATATTATTAGTACAAATAATGTATTTGTTATTATTTTTAACAAATACTGTGATTAGATTAAAAGTTCAAATACCGTTGACTCCCTGGCGTGACGTGGCGTTATTGAAAACGATACGTAACGATGACAGGTCATAACTTGTAGACTGTGAGTGAACTTACGCACTATTCCTAAGATTACTTTGAGTGTCATAGTTTAAAAGCCTTTATTATCTGCAGGTGACCAACGCGACAGCATGTGCGGTCCCTTGCACCAACGTCACGGTAGTGTCGAAGGGCAACACAGGAGACCTGATCGCGACGGGCACTCCTGAGGGAAAAGTCAACATCTGGCGCTTCGACTGC
Source organism: Hoplodrina blanda (assembly GCA_949316365.1). Taxonomy (NCBI): domain Eukaryota; kingdom Metazoa; phylum Arthropoda; class Insecta; order Lepidoptera; family Noctuidae; genus Hoplodrina; species Hoplodrina blanda. Next base: position 10,730,848 of record OX438565.1, on the reverse strand, counting down.
GGACTCAAACTGGTGAAGTTCATTCACCTGTCGCCGTATGACTCGATATTCAGCGGCATGTTAGCGACCGATAGTAATAAAGTATGGTCTGCTAGTTTGGAGAAGGATAGTTGTGAGTATTTGTTTGTTTTTTGTTTGGCGATTGTTTTTTTGTGTACTTTTCGCAAGTTGGTTCAATGACCTTGTTTTTTTTACTTGTAATGATGGTCTATGCATTAATGTTACCTGTATTGAATTGGGTTCTAGAAATAATAACAATTTTATTACCACAGCTACATACGGCGTCGAGCTAACGGCGATGGCTTTCGTCGGTATGACGTCACAACAAGAGGTTTACCCACAAACACAGAGCACGGAGAGTACAGAGAAAGAAACCAACACAAACAAGACGAAGCCGTCCCTCATGTGCGCCGTCATCATCACCAGGACCAACACCACACAGACTGATCAACCAATCAAGGAAGACTCCAGCAAAGCGCTGTTCGACTCCGGTGCAGACAAGGAAAGCGTTCAAGCAATGAACGACCAAAACGAAGCGAAAAACAACTTAACCTCAAACAAAATGCTTTTCTTACTCACCTACGACATACACAGCTCACTCGCCGGCTCGATCACCACAGTAGTACACACGTCAAACAGTAGCGGCAACTCCAAGCCGGGAGGCAGCAAGAAGGTCTGTACCGTCGCCAGGCCGGACGACGCAAACATATACGACGAAATATACTTCCAGTACTCTGACGAGGATACAGAGCTTCCACAATGCACAAATAGCTTACTAGATGAACAGATTAGTAACGTTATCAACTTGAACGCGTCGTCCAGCAAAGAGGACTGCAAGATATGGGAACCGAAGAAGATAATACTGCCAAAACATTTCAAAGTGATGCCCCCTCCACCTCCCACAGCTTTACTGCCCGAGTTACAAGAAGCTGGTCAAGCGACCATGCTAGACTTCGTTGGCAAGATCTCGCAGCTGAAGAGTTGGAAGAGCGGCAACCTTGACTCTGTTGGCACTAAACTAGCAGACCAAACTGACGCGGTGTTGCAACAAGCCGACCCCATTACCCACTATCTCAACATGAACGGACCATTAGAGATTTCAGACTTGAAATGGTATGAAGGTGGAGATGGAACTGAAAAAGTCAAGGTCACGACCTTCGGGGGCGGAAGCAAAGTTGGTACACAGACAGCAATTACTAACAGTAATAACGATGGTTTTGACAGCGACCCGCCGCAGGAAGAGGCCGTCTCACAAGGCATAGCCGTCCAGTGCCTGACTCTCCCACCCAAACTGCACTTCAAAGAGGATTCCAAGGTCACTCATTTGATACCAACGGAAGATAAGGAACATCTGCTCGTAGTCATCTCAAGCATTGAACCAGAAAAGGTCAAGGTTGAAGAGGAGACAGACAATGATGGTGACACCAAAATGGAAGTCGACGAGGTCACTGAGCCCAGTGATAAACCAAAATCCGACGCCAAAGCGTACTTTCTCTTGTATAAAATTAACAGTAAAACGTCAATATACACGTTAGATGACCACCCGGTTTCCTTCAAGGAGTTGCCGTTCAACGAGAGTCCGGTAGACCTGTGTCTGTTGCCAACTGACAAACACGATCAGTATTCCTTCGCGGCTGTTGGCGTCGACGGCAGTCTAAGAATGTATTCATTACCCGATTTCAAGACTTTGTCAGAGAAACGTGTCCCCAAAGGCCAGTTCACTTCCGTAGTGTTCTGTGCTTCCGTTGAAAGGCTCAGTGTATCAACTAAACACGGAATGATATACTTCTATGCGTTAAACAACGGCGAGAAGGATAATACAGGTGATATTGATGAAGACGAATTCGCAAACATAGATTTTGATATGTTACAGCGAGCGCCGCGGGACGAAGTATGCGGACCGTCGCCTGCGCCTACAATCATTGCAAATAAGACTGAACTAGACTTGTCAGACTTAGAAACTTTGATATATTTAACTGGTTATTACGGTACTAATACAACAGTGCCTTATAGCGCGGTTGTGCCTGGCTTCTGGTGCGAGCTGTCACCGGCTCAGAGGTCGAGGTCTGACCATCAGAATAATAGGACTTGGAGGTTACAGAATACTTCTTCAACGTGGGATGAGCATGTGTTAGAGCTTACGTTGCCCTACAGCGTTTCATTGGCTCACATAGAGTTTGGGTTCACCCTACACTCTGCCTGCTCAGCCAATTTACCAATAATACTCGTTACCCTGCTAAAACAGAACTTACATGGCATTGGTTACAAGAAAGACGCGTCATTCGGACACAGGTCGGACTCCCCGATCCACTTCCCAGTTATAGACGCCGATATGTCAAATCTAGAGAACCCTGTCAACAGCGAGGAGTACTTACAGGCACATAACGCGGAAATCCTAGCAGGGCCTTTACTACTGTCCTCGGGACTCGATATGACACAACAATCAGGGACTTTAATACTGACTAGTCCTCGCTTATACAGAGCTCGAGGAAGAACCTTCCTGATTCACATTAAGACACTCTTTGATCCAGCCAAAGACATGAGCAAAGGTACTAACAAGTCCGGCGAAAGCAGTTCAAAGAAATCCGGTTTCATCGGCTGTGATTGGCTACATCAGATCTCATTGACCGTTCGCTCTAGTCCTCATACTGACGTCGCAATGGAAAGGCAGCAACGGATAGCGATGTTAGAATCTAACAGCTTTTTGAACACCTTATGTGAGATTTCGGTGAACAATGCTGATATTGAGATGAGGAATATAGCCATGGATCTTTTAATCTGGGTGGTGTCGATAAGGCTTCAACGGATGCGACTGGCGAAGACAGAGAAAGGGAAGGACAAGTCTGTGGAAACGCAGCAGTTGGAGTGTGTGAAGATTATAGAGAAGCATACAGACGCTTTGATCAAGAATTGTATTCTGTGCGCCAATAGAAGTATGGCGAAGAAGTGTGTCAAGGTTCTTCTAATTACTAGCGAGTGAGTATGATTCTGTCTTCTTTCATCTTCCCATATCTATGTTATATTGGGGTCGGAAATGTAGATAAATTGCCCTCTTTCACTTTATGATAAAGTTACATAGAAATATTTCTGATTATTTTTTTCTTAATCCGGTTTAGGGTCCGTTCACACAGACCGGCTCGGAGAGCATCGGCGCGCATTTTTCTTTTCACACAGACCGCATGCAATGGGAGCCGATCGGCTGCGCGAACGAGAAAATGTACGCGATCGGAGCCGGTCGGCTCCTCTTATTATTTCACACCAAGCGCGTTCAAGCATTCTTAATGACAAAAGCAATGCACATGCAAAAATAAACCTTACTACAAATACTAAAAACTCTGTTTTCAACGTGATAAGAATCTCATCTCCTCTCCGAGCCGGTTTGTGTGAACGGACCCTTATAAAGCACATATTATTTTTTACAGTCGCTTATAATTGGTAGTCCTTACCAAAAAATTTCTTAAACAATCATGGCGGCTACTGCGCAGTTAACTCTCTGGCTTGAACTAAAACGCGCTCCATAATAATTAATACCGTTTTATAGTCAGTCGTCCATGTTCAAGATGTTTGTCGGTTTATAAGCTCTATTTTATACCAACAGGGGTGAGAAACAACTGCCAAAACCATGGAAATCAACCTTCGAGACCACATTATCAAACAGCGTGTGCGCTTGCATCCCGTACGTGGGCGCCAGCGTGTCCGCGGGCGCCGTGCGGTGGCTGGCGGCGCTGGCGCAGCAGTGCACGGCGCGGGCCATGGCGCCGGCGCTTGTGGCCAAGTGCTTAGCGCTGCTGGAGAGAGCGGCGAGGTGTTTGAGGGACAGACCTGATGTGTATCACAGTCTTTTGAGAGCCAGGTAAAGTATTTTTAGTGCAATATTTTTATTGGTTGTTCTAATTTTGAGTCTCTTGAAACTAGTGTATTCCAAATTCAAATATTTGTCTTAAGGCGCGTTTCCATTATGCAAGTGATTTGCATACAAGTTGCAAGTTGCATGCAAATTGTATAGTGGAAACAACAACTTGCAAACAAGTTAATTGCATACAAGTTGCAACTTGTTTGCAAGTTGTTGTTTCCACTATACAATTTGCATGCAACTTGCAACTTGTATGCAAATCACTTGCATAATGGAAACGCGCCTTTAGTAAAATTGATGGTCTATTGAAAAAATATAAATATTTTATCTAAACTAATAATTACAAAGATCTACTTACTTCTTTTTTTTTCGTCTTTGGAAGGCTACATCATCAACGAGAAATATAAGGCTAGATTTTATTAAAAAAAAAAGAGGTCCGTAAGAAAATTAACGCGGACCAAATACCTTATAATTTTCACGAGTGCTCTAGCAAATAAGTAGTTACATAATTACTATAAAGTTCCCGTAATTATCAGCAAGAATAAGATCTCTAATCATTTTTACTTCATCACTTAATTTTCTTCTAGATTCGGCCTCTACGGGCTACCTTTGGAGCGCTCAATATTCGCAACAGAGATACCAGAGCTAGGACGGGGCACGTCCACTCCGGTCACATACGCCAGCGTGCTAGCTGGTGACACCACGTCGCCACCGGTGCCCAAACCCGACTACCAGCTGAAGGAACTGCTTAACTTGCCTTTGGATATGGGTAAGTCGAAAATTACGAGTAACTAACTTCAACATTGTGACTGACTGACTCTTTGACATTTCAACAGTGCCTGTAAATGATTTATTTGTAATATTTTATTTAATTTGAATAGAGAAGATCAATGTTATTGTTTTACCTTGCCACCCCACGTTTAAGTTTATATTTGAATTAAGTTTTTCTTATGTCTAAGCATCAAAGTTGTATAAAAACAGTTTTCTTACATTACAGTAAGGCATTTATTGTATTCTAGCTGACCCACCGCGACTTCGTACGCGTGGTATCCTGCCCCTACCCTACCCCAACCCTACCCCTACCCCATATTTCCTCACCGTTTAAACCTTCCCTGGACTACGACAAACATTTCAAAACCAAAATCAGCTAAATCGGCCCAGCCGTTCTCGAGTTTTAGCGAGACTAACGAACAGCAATTGATTTTTATATTAGATGCACAGGCGACAGAAACAGATAGACATATAAGAACTCTACTTCCATATTTTTTTTACTGATAAAAGTAGCAAAACTTGATAGCTTATTTATAGTCAATCCTAATTTTACTTGAATATCCGTAGCGCCATCTCCACAGCCATAAAAAACATCTTAATCCTAAACGAATTTCTCCTAACAGACGCAAAAAGTGCAACGTCATCGACTGCATGGTGGGCTCAGAACAACGGCGTGGGAGTGTTCGGCGCCGGCCTGAGCGAGGCCATGCCTTTACACGTGACGTGCCACGTGGCGTCTGACGGCACCAAGTTGGAGTCCAGTGGCGCGCGGCACCACTCCGCTGTGGTCAGCTCGCTGCCCGGCGCCGGCCCGGGGGATCCGAGCCAGGTACAATCTTTATTAACAATTCTATTTATAAACTTTTTATGAGCTGTTACAACGCAATTAATAATAGGATGCTGTGACGTCATTTATTCGCCAATTCAATTCACTAACTTTTTATTACTTTTACAGAAACTATAAAATCTGTTTTCATAGTTAATTGAAAAATTTGGGTTTTGTTTTTTTAGAGAAGTTGTGTCTGATTGTCTGTTGTCACTGATTTTATTATTGTTTTTATATTATTCAGCAGTTATGGTCGGTCGTGAAAGAAGGGCAGATGAAGCAGTCGTCACAAGACCCTGACTCCTTGGAGGATGTTGAGAGCTCCCTCATGGAGTGTGATCCTCAGGAGAAGATGGAGTTTTCGGAGGAGAAACTTTTCAAGGTAAGACTTTACCAAATGTCAGACTGGTATATTTTTACCCGAGTTTATTAAGTCAACGTGTATAATACAGACTAACTTTTAATCAATTGGCAATTTTCCAAGGGGTCAAAGTACTCATATAATCAACTTCTATTGCGGGACTAGCACTGAAATATTAAAAAAAAACAGCGGTTCCATAATAATATATTGATCGTGTAACATCGCAATTTTTAGGACCTGTAATTTTTTTCATATTTCCGAGATGGGCGGTAGCAAAAAAAAAAGAGATTAACGATATTACATTGAAATAATTCTACTTGTCCTCTTTTATTTACAACAGGACCAAGAACAATGTGGCATACCATGGGCATCGCTAGTGACCCGGCCACCTCAACACACGCTGGTAGTCGAGCGCATGCACTCCGGCGCACGGCGGTACATCGTGCTTGACTTTGGACACCCTGTCCGATTGACTGATGTTGTAAGTACTCTTTAATTTTTTTTTAAAAGTGTAATTTTTTGACGTTTGGTGGAAATACACAATTTAAAGGCATGTAAGGTTTGCTATAATGATTTGTTCTGAACTCGATAGCAGACATCCAAGCAACAAGACGATGCCAGCTTGTAATAGCGATAGGCAAACTACTATAACCCCACTACAAAAAGTATTTACATCAAAGGGGGAATTCTACAAACTTTTTAGGTACTGTCGCAATTCAAAACGCTCTAATTTACCTTCCTGCTATAATTGGCCTTCAGATCATTTTTGAACATGTACATAATTATGTGTTTTAAAAATATTTGTTTGTCATAGATAATACCATCGTGTTCCGACCTGGTGACTCTTTGCATCGACCTGTGGGTGACTGGCGAAGAGACTGACTGCGTGAAGCTAGCCTTCGCGACCGACATCGCGACCAAGCATTTAGTGCTCACTGACATACAGCCGCCGCCAATCTGCCGATATATGAAGGTAATTTATTATATGAGAACTAGTTGCTTCACTCGACTTTGGTCCCAGTGTTGATCTTTTCAACTTTTACGCAGAAAAACCTACAAAAATTTCACCGTAATTGGATCAAAGGTTTAAGGAACGCATAGAGGACAAACATACAAACATTCATTTTTATTTATTTGTTAATATAGATAATATCAATTGGGCACAGGCACGCCTGTGATATTTCGTGTATCACAAATGTCTAGAAGCCGCGGTGACCATTTGCTATCCGATGAGCTATCAGCTTGTCTCATAGGGCTGATTTTATCAAAGCCGTCTGACATTTTTTGTATGAAAAATTTATAAAAAAAAAGCTTTCAGTAACATAAAAATCTGTTGTTTCTTTCTCTAGATAACGACAATAGGCCGGTATGGCATGTCGGCAATGAAGTGTAAGATCCCCCTGGGCTGGTTCTACGGCGAGGTGGCAGAGATAGCCCACGTGCAGCCGTCCATCAACGCGCTCAATGCGCTGCACCAGGACTTGACTTGTCGGTTCAGGTAAATAGATCGTTCAAAAACCCTATAAAGTCCCGAATGAATAAATTTCCCCCTAAAGATTTTACTTTACATAATATGCCGCAGAATTTGATAGTAAGATAATAAAATTAAAAATTGGATTTGTACGCCATTTATTTGTTTCAATGTTTTTCTAGTTAAATTATTTTAGTTTTATCATAAACATTGATCGATGTTTTCAATTCTTGAGTAGTAGAAATGTGTCAAGAAGTCATGTCGATGGAATTGTGACTGACTGAATTATTAACAAACAACAAGATACGTTAATTTTGCGTTGATTTTTGTACGAGAAAATGCCATTTTCTATCAGCCTACCTGCCTTACTGTCTACAGTTGCCTAACCAAAGCAAACTTTCTACCAATACACACACCGTTCTCTTACAGATTAGCAACCGGCAAACTAATGGACCTGCTCAACCCTTACCTCGAGCTTTACAACGGCAACGCGGCCCACATGATGTCATACCTCAACATTAGCAATGACACTGACACGAAAGTCGTCACAGCGTACCAGGAGTGCATAGAGTTACAGCAGCAACTCCACACCTGCACTTCCATGTTAAGGAAGCTACAGAACAATCCAGAAGGGCAAAGGAATCTGCCCGATATGATAGATAAGGGGCTGGTGTCGTCTGAAGCGCTTTTAGAAGCAGCCTCCACAGATAAACTGAGGGTTATAAGTGAGACGATTGTTGATATGCTGCTGTATTTTTATTTCCAAGTTGGTGATGTGGTGAGTTTTACTGTAATTATTATTTCGTGGTTGAGAGAAGTAGAAAAAAAGAAATTTACTGCACCAGCTAGGGGTTAACTTTAGCTCCCAAGTTAGTTGCTAACATAGCCGGCCCTATTGTGTACGATATTTTGTAATTTAAGCTTGTGTTGTTTGTTAGCAACTAATTCTGGGTTTAGGTTTTGGTGCAGTTGGGCCTTAGCTGTGTAGTGGGCTACTAATAAGTAAAAAAATGTAAATTAACCAAATCTTATCGAATATTATTTGAGTCAAATACAAATAGAATTGATTTTTTTTAAAACTCCTAAAGGCTTCAAAATGTATTGAAAGATAGATCACTAACAAAAGACGTTTTATCCAGCAATACGCGGAGGTGAGTCGCTCGTGGTGCGGCACGGTGCTGCCGCTGGTGTGGGAGTGGGGCGGGCGCGGCGCGGGCGCGCTGGCCACGCTGGTGGCGCGCGCGTGCGGGGCCGCGCCGTGGTGGGGCGCGCTGCTCGCCGACACGCTCACCACCGCCTTCGCCGTCTACGACGCGCCGCCCACCTCGCTCGACAAGTAAGATTACCGTTGTTTGTTCTAATATTATAAAGCTAGACCTTAGTTTTAACGCGATGTAAAATCACGCTACAACACACAAGAGTGGAGCAGTAATCAAAAACGAAACATAACTTATGTATCAAAGATCATCATTTGAAAACGGTTTGACCGATTTGACTGCTGTATTTATAGTGTTCGTAATTGTCAGGGCAAGGTTTGTATGAAAAGTTTTTTTTGGAGAATCTATCAGAACTGTCTTGATGGATCAAAATTGAATTACGACTAGTATTTCCCAAAAGACTCCATATTGGACTTGTTTAGACCAATTTATTTATAAACCTATTTTCTCCATAGATGCCTGGTCCTAATAATATACATGTCTCGCAAGAGCCTGTACTCGCACACGACGGCAGACGGCGGGGTGTGCCCTGCGCTTGCGTCGCGTGCGCTTGACCTGGTGCGAGCACCGCGGCCGCAACCCGCAGTCACAGCCGCCTTACTTACTGCGCTCGCGTCTGTACTAGACACTGTCGCTGCACACTCAAATAGACATGCCAGGTAAACTGATTTATCAAACTTCTGATGTTATAGTCTTTAGTCCCTATCTATTTGCCTAGCTCATTCTCGTCTATGTTGGAGTCGGCATCCAGTCTAAGCGGATGCAGCTGAATCTCAGTATTTTACATGGATCGACTGCCTATCTGACCTCTACAACTCGGTGACTGAGTAATATGATAACCCCTTGGTAAGACTGGTTGTCAGACTTTCGGGCTTCTGATGACCCGACTGTCAAAACGTATGACAGTCCAGACCAACGTGCTTTCCAAGGCACAGAGGGCACTCGTTGTGAAAACATCACTCATCCATGGACTGACCCCGGCAAGTGTCGCTCATGTTGATGGATCGACCTGTGCGGCTTTTATTACTTAGCCACAAGCACCTCGAGTACAGTTACCGGCACGTAACTTGGCAAGAGATTTTCGTAGTGGGGGAAGTTCGCGCATATAAAAATGTATAAAATTGTGCGTGCGCAAACTTCCCTCACTACAAAAACTCTTGCCAACTTACGTGCCGGTAACTGTACTAGCCCGAAAAAGGCAGAAATCGAAATTCGGTTGGGAGAATATTAATTAGAACCATGTATTGGTCGTAACAGGGAGTATTATGTAATTAATCATTTGTTCTATTTGTTTAACAGATGGGACTGGGTGACAGGCGGCCGCGCGGGCGGTAGCCTCTCGGGCGGCGAAGCTCAAGGCTCGCCCCGCAACAACGAGTGCAAGCTGCATCGACGCAAGCTGCACAAGAAGCTGCTGCATCAGATGCAAGAGCTTGAAGCTGCTAGGAGGGGGATACAAGTCGCTTTGGAGGACCAACAGGCTAGTTCTGAATATGGTTTACTAAAAAATAATGTTTTTGTTGAATTGGCTTATCTTATTTGAATTACATGAGTCGTACTTTTGTAAAAACCTGTTTTGGACAGACACCAGAGTTTACATGAAATTACCTGCAAAAATGTTATTTGGAAGTTGAGGCAGTATTTCCCCATAATCCTAAGTGTAATATTAATTGATGTATATTCGGAAACTTCAATAAATTAAATAATTGTTTTTTGTTTACACAGCGCGCACGTTTGAGTCTGAAAGCCCGAATGGCTATGGTAGGCAAGCGCGGCGCCCCTCGTGGCGAGTCGTCGGGGGCGGGCGGCGCGGAGGCCGCGCGGCCCCGCCCGCTGCCCGCCGCGCTAGCTGCGCGCCTTGCGCACGCGCTGGTGGCGCATATGCTCGCCGCTGACACCTGCTCGCACGCTGATGCGCTCATGTTGGCTGCTAAGGTATGTACGACCTAAGAGAATTGTGAAAAAGTGTTCAGAAAGTTGAATATGATAGCCAGTAAAAATCTTGAACAATCATGGCGTCGACTTCTAACGTCCCACACTCGTGACTTGTAAGAAATCGCACCCTCACACCCCATACGTTCCTCAAATGACACATTTCGGACGTTCAAGATGTAGATAAGAAAGAAAAATGTAATATAATGTATCAACCGTCAATTTATTATGATTGGTTGATAATATTATTGTCTTCTTCAACAATTATAAAACACTAGAACGGGTATAATAATCATAGTATTGATCACGGAAAAATGTACCTAAAAGTGTTCAACCTAAATTTGAATTTGTATTATTCTCTTTACTCAACAGGTTGTCGGAAGGTTGTGCGCTTTATCAGGCGGTGCTAGCCTGCTAGATCCCTCGTGTATCTTGGGTCTGGCGCGGCTGGCTGTCACCCTACCACCCTGGCCGCGACATGCGCTCACTACGTTATTACAGGTAAACATTTTATATTGCGATGGAAATGCACTTTTTTATACTTTAAAAGCATTCATTTTAAGTCCAAACCTAAATTCAGGTTTGTTACGACAAAAGGACAAAAATAGTTTCTTGTGGCTCGGACAGCTCAACATAAATTGAGTAGTTGACACTATTAATAAATAATTCCAAGACATAACTTCTTTAAAAAAACGCTTTACTTTAGCCCTGAAAACCCGATTAATTTTCAATTTACTGCAAAATTAGATTTTTTGTGGCTTTTAAATCAATAAAACGAGTTTAAGAAATAGTGTTAAAGAATCTAGTGGCCGTTCACTGTCCCTTAAAATACAGGTTATACCTAGTTTAAGAGGCAGGGTTCTCAATTTTTCTACAGATTTTACAACATATAGCTTATTTTTGTTCTCTACCCATTGCTACCATCATGATATTATGCACTGTAACGATCTGTAATTTCGTGAATAAACATATTATTATTATTAAATAGTTAGACAATTGAGTTGGCAAATAAGTGACGTCAAAGCTTGCTATTTCCATACAAAATCTATGAAAGAATCGCGTTTTGACAGGTCATAAAAAGTACGTCAATTGATGGTGGTGTCAACTAGCCTATTATGTTACCAAGGGACATTTAAGAATCTATCTTTCCTTTAAAGACAGTACATTATGGTGTATTATTTTTGCAAATCTACACTAATCGAGCCACCAATCCACCATGCATACTTTTTGTTTAAAGGCCTATAGCTTTTTCAAATGTGTTGTGGATTCAAATTTAGAACGACCAGAATGATGGCCAGTATGTCCATGACTTTAAAACTGCTTAAGAACTTTTCTTTTGAGCTATCATTATTTCACTGTATGGAAATGTATGGTGGCTAGAGTTAGGTGTCCAGTAGGATATCAACAAAACACCTTAACATTTCCACTGGAATTTTCTCTAATTAACTCATTCCACAGGACCTAGTCGAGTACGAGAGTGGAGACTCCCCTTCAAGTCCTCCGAACGAGGAATCCTGGAGCGGTGCGGGTTCATCCCTTGTCATCCGTGTGCACTCCATACCTGGCGCCACGCCCGGGGTCAAGGCGCGCAAGTTCAAAGGACCTACCGTTGCAGGTTTGTTACTTTGTGTACATAGTTCACATCTGTGTGCTGATGTAGTGGATGCGTTGTTCAGTTGCTAACACTGCCTAGTAACTGTGAATTGGGTTGTTGACACCATTACCCAGTAATTCCAAGACGCAACAACTTCTTAAAAAGAAAATCCGATTACAAAACTGGCGAACAGTAGGTGTACTATAATGGGTAAACCTCTGCCTAACCCTTCGGGGATTACAGGCGTGATGCTATGTTATGTAAAATCTGATTAATTTTCAATTAAGAGTAAAATTAGATTTTTAGACTGTGTGACTGTGACTTACAAAAGTAGAGATGATTCAATTAAAAAAAGAATCATGAAAATCGGTTCACCCAGTCGCAAGTCGCGAGCTAACAAACATAAAAAAAAATACAGTCGAATTGATAACCTCCTCCTTTTTTTGAAGTCGGTTAAAAATTGGAGGAGAGTGTATCAATTGAGTTGGCTAATAAATGTCGTCATAGTTTACTATTAACATACAAACTCAATGGGGAATCGCATATTGACAGCTCATAAAAAGTATGTCAATTATTGATCGGTAGTGTCAAGTACCCAATTGTGTTAACACCGTTGAGTGTTCACAAACCTGATGGGAACATGAAATAAAGTAAATTAAACCTTAGCATCTTAGAAACAACGCATTTATCTCTTCAGTACATTGATGCTAAAGCAGTAAATTTCACGTGAAAGGTCCAATATAAAAAACCGTATACCAGAGCTATTTATAGACAGAGAAAGAAAATCTTGTTGTTTACTTCCACCACTTTTTCACTACCCGCTGCGGCAATTATAGCCTACATCTGAATATCTGCCTGAATCTAACATTGTAATATTGTGTTCTGCAATAAAAGATGCAGGGGACATCGTAAAGAAAATTTAATATGAATTCAGTACCTAACCTACCTAGCAAAAAAAAAAAAATGAATATCAGCTGTTTCATACAAAAGTGCAACACCAACACGGTCAAAATGTATGGCACAGCAGATTTTTTAAATAACCACAATAATGTTAGCGTTTACGTTTACAATCATGTACTAAATTCATGGTATAAGTTTTCGTCGCGATTTCCCTTCCTTCCCGTACTATTTCGAACTTTTCCCAATCTCCTATATATTGAACAGCAGTTGAAGGTAATATAGGTCAACAAACTAAACTTAGTCTGTTCGTAAACACTAGCACTTTTTCTCATGACAACAGGCACCCTAATTTAATAGAAATCTCAGACAGCACTTGACTGCAACGTTTTGTAAAAACACACCTAATGGCATTTTCACTGGCACACTCAATAGTTTACATTCATTTTTCATAAGTATAGTCCTAAGACTTGAATTCTTCATGCGCTGACGTCAGTCGTGTACCGATTTAAGGATATAATTTACTATAGCAGCACCGCTCCAACGTAGCAACAGCCTGGCTGGAACTTTGAAAAATCCAACCGTTAGCTGTCAGCGCGCCGCCCGCGAGCCGTCACCTTTTTTATCTTGTCATTCTAAAACATACTTTAATGTATAGGATTTAAAGCCTTAACTTCAATGGTAAATCATTTGCTGTGTGGGAGCGGTGTTGTTATAGTGACGTCACTCGTGTCGGTCGCCCGTGCATTTGAAATTCAAGCTTTGGTTGAGCATAGCTGCCATTTGAAGATTACAAAATGAACTTTAGTTCAATGAAAATATGAGACATTTTCAAGGTGTAATAGGAAGATTTTGAAGTAAATTATTTTGTAAAATATATTAGTTATGCCACTTTTATTAGTTGTGTATTTTTTTTTTCAAAGAATTTATGTTACCATCAAGCAAAATTTTAAATAATTAGTTCTGCATAATACTTTCTGAAATAGAGAATCATCTTTAATTTTGGGTGGGTTGAACCAAAGCACTGTTTATATTTTTACAATTCACATTATTTGAAAATTGTTCGTAAGTACATTATTACAGGACATGGACTGAGGTAAACGTTTAGCAAATTGTGTTTGCAAAACGTAAAATCTAAAATTAGGTTATACAAAATAAACCCTAAATATATTGAAATAAAGTAGATTTTATTTTGTATTAGCCATGCAATATTCAACAAAGACGCCAAGTGAAGCATTAGATGAAAAACGCAATTATTTTTCCATAAAAGCGTTACTATCCAGTATAAATTGATAAAGCTTTCCTTTACATATTATTACCTAAGACCTACATATGATCGACAGCTTTGTATCAACAATAAGCTATTGATTTTCGTCAATAATCTAGAATGATGAAACCCACCCCTTATCCTACACATCAGTGAAAACCGCATAGGAGGCGCAGCCCTTACAACCCTGCACTCACAAACTTTAATTAGTTTACATTACATACCAATAAGACTTGCAATATTTAGGTAAAACAAAATTTTATCGAAATTATTTTATAACATGTTTTTTTGGTACATTTGTTTCGGAACCAATCAGAATGATTTGAATCCCGTTTTCTAAAAGAGCTAGCTGACTTGCTGTGTTATTGTTATTGCAGATTTGTTAGCGGATAGTTTTGGTCTGGAGAAGACTACCAACTTCAAGCCCAAACTATTTCCCACAGCAGGTGTCAATTTAGCAAGTAAGGACATTATACATAAAATAACAAGTCTATACGTCTGTAAGGTCAATGACCGGGCTTAGTTCGGTTTGCACTGATATGTAGTGTGTGTGATAGGCTAACAGACCACACCTAACCGCTACACATTTGCATAGCACTATAGCCTCTAATACCGCGTTTACATTCAGCCGTAGTGAGCAGGGAAGTGGGCAGGACGAGTATGTAAACGCAATACTTCTCATGCCACTGCCATTGCCACTCGCGCTGCCCGGCGCTCCCCAAAATGGCGGTTTTTTGTGCGGAAGTCAAAGGACCGGCAGCGCGAGCGGCAGTGCGTGTTTACATTCTGCTCCGACGCTCAGTACTCGCCGAGCGCCTGGAGGAGAAAGACGTTCGTTTAGATCATCAAAAATGCCGTCCGAATGGAGCAATGAGATTACAATAAAATTCTTAGAGCTACTGGAAACGGAAAAAGTAATTTGGGATGTTACGGATAAACAATATAATCAGAAACGTAAGGTTCACGACGCGTAGATTTTTTTTTTTTTTAATTTCGATGGATAGATATCATCCACCATCGTCTACGACGAACATTCTTTTTTTGTATTCGTAACCTTTTTAAATATCGAACATAATTATGTATCGCAAAAAGAGACAGCGCAGCCGCTGTAATTATTTCGACGTCTGCCATTGCCGAAACTTGAAAGCGAAGTGAGTGGTAGGGCAGTATGTAAACACACACTTCTCTCGATCCTGCTGCGGCAGTATTTAGGGAATTATTGCCGGCAGCGCGAGGGGCAGCGGCAGGGGCTGAATGGAAATGAGGTATAATCGTTTACAATGATTTGAATATCGAATGCGCTTTTGCGTGTCTATTTTTAATAGAATTGCGTTTAATATTTTTTTTTTTTGCTTTTTTTTGAACCGCGAACGGGCTTTTATTTGCTGGCTCTAAATGAGCTTTAAAAAAGTAATTTGATAAATAAAACAGGTCTGATTAAAAAGGCCATACACTTTCGACAAATATTAATTTACTATGTATTTTAGTCGCTTTCGATCTCGTGTTTTAGATAATTATTGCAACGGCTTAAATGAGGTGTTTATAGGATCATAACATTTCATTACAAGCATATTAGTGAAGCACGCTTAAGTTTAAATCCATCAAACATTCACAATTATAGCAGCTTTATAAAATGACATACGGGGTGTAAAAAGACGCACTACATAACCGGTAACTACGCACTATTAAACTAAGTTTTAGCAAAAAATATTTCTGCGAAACGACTTTTATTTGTGGTGTAAATAGTCATTGTATGGTAACGCGCAATGTTACATAATACATTGTGCTTATTCATGCATTCAACAGTTCTGGGGCCGCGGAGTTATAATATTAAAAAAAAAGAAAAAAAGAAAAGAGAAGAATAGTTAAAACTTGTTTTCTAAGAGTTGGAACTTTGACCTTCAATGTCTTCGTAATCAGAAGGTTCCTATATTTCGACTTTTAATTCTATTCAGTAAATTGACAGATAAAGGGTTACCAAGTTTTGACAAAAAAAAGATATATTGTATGTATAGTAGGTAGGTAGGTATAGTATAGGTGTAGAATGAACGAAATTGAATGAACTAAAATGATGTACTTAATTTGGTATTAAACCATTCTTATCATTCGTTCCTTACGCAAAATCGTTCACTACCCCAACACTATTAGTTGTAGTATGGTAACATTATTTTTCTTTGAACTGTCAAGTTACTGAATAGAATTAAAAGTCGAAATATAGGTATTGTTTTTTAAAAAGTTGGAACCTTCAGTATTTCCGAAGTCAGAAGGTTACTTCGTTAAGTATGATTTCTGAACCATACCTAGCGAAGTAACCTTCTGATTTTTTTGTTTCGACAAAAAATAATCCAATGATGGGAAGAACATGAACATGTGTCTTTTTACACCTAATATAATTTTAACAACTAAAATTATATCAACACGCTGTATTAGCATAACATATGTCACTGTTGTTAAGTTTTTAGCTTTTATGAGTTTGCTTTAGATATACTGGACCCAATTATGTCGAAGTGAATTAACTCACAATCTGTCTAAATTCAGCTAATTACATCTAAGCCAGTCTGTATTCCAAATGACTAGCCAAAAAAAACTATTTTCCAATTCATCAAAAAATACATCATGTTTAGAATACATTTATTTCGGAAAATGGTAGACATTTTCAAGACGTGTGTTGGTTCATTTTGACATAACTGAGTACAACTTATGAAGTATTGCTAATAAAATGTGATTTTATTTCCGTTTTCCTTAGATGCTGACGTGGAAGAGCAACTCACACAAGTTGCGGAGTCTGACGACTCTGAGTCTTCCGAAGAGAAACTTGAACAGTACTTCATCGATGCCGTCAAGAAGGAAACCAGGACGAAACTCGTGGTTGATAATAGTTCCAGGTAATTTATTAATGTTTGCGTCTTTATACAGGATAAAAGGGTCATCGTGGCACAAACTTTTACCATAGAAGTGATTTCAGAGGCCCTTGAGGCGGTTTAGAAACTCTGACACTAGGGTGTGTGGGGTCGTAAGACCGTACTGCCCACACGATAAAGAAGAAGACAAAAAATCAGTTATTCTTAAAAGTGCAACACCTACACAGTCAAAATAGTTAAAACAACAATTTTTTTTTTAATATTAGTTGTAAAATTTTACCATTAAAGGGTTTAAAAATATTCCACTGTGTATAGTGATTTTGTATTCTCTCTCTTATCTATTTCTTACATATTTATCTTCCTTTTTATTTTATTTTTTTAATATTTGACTATCAATAATAGTAACTGTCCAGTATCTTGAATTCAAACTACCAGCGGTCATGGCTTCTGGGAGAATAATCTACCAAAAATACGATCTCTTGATCGAGGCTATTCTACCATTGACTGTAACGATTATCGTTTTAAATCATTGGTCTACAATCAATCGCTCAGTGCTCACGTCATTTAACAAATAACAGTAGCCCTAAACTACCGGGCCTAAATAGTATAAAATTAATATAGTTACAAAAAGAAGAACGAATTATCGTTATTAATTATTTTTCATTTGTTCAGCAACGTGTCGGTATGCTGGGACGCGCGCGTAGAAGCAGGCGGTGGTGGTTGCGGCGGCGCGGGAGAAGCGCACGCTCGCCGCGCTCTGCTCGGCACTGCGGGCGCATTGGCTGCTGCCGTGCGGGCCCCACCCCCGGCCCCGCCCCCGCCGCCTCGAGCCCCGCCCCCTCCGCACAGACCACACCCACCACTGACGCACACATTGTACGATGTGTTCAGGCATTTGGCTTTGGAGTTCCATTATCAGGTGAGATGGAAGTTTCTATCAAACGAAGTGTAAAAAGCAATAATTAACAGATGTACTCAGTACTTATTTTTCTTGTTCTCTTGTCCTTATGATCATAAAAAGTATGAAAATAATATTGACAAAACATGCACAGCACTAAGTTTGCTTCTCTGGGTATGTACCTATAAAAAACTTTAAGCATACAAATTGTCTGTAGTTACGGGGTTTGAGCGAGACGTGATTTATGGAATATTTATTTAAATAAAAATGATAATGATGATAATAGATGATGTCAATAGGCTCGCCCCCTATTACATGGGACTTAAATATGCCTGGCGAAATGTGGGTGTGCTAATGGGTACACCTCTGCCTAACCCTTCGGGGATTACAAGCGTGATGTTATGTATAAAAATGATCACAATTTGACCATACTTATTCAACTTCTTAAAAACCAAAAAAAAACGATAATACAATTATTATTATTATTACTATATTTTTATCACCCAGATGGACTGCACATTCATGGAGAACGTGATCTCTCTGTGGCTGACGCTGAACGGCTCGGCGTGGGGCAGCGGCGGCGCGTGGTCGCTGGCCACGCTGGCCGTGCCCGCCGACACGCCGCGCATACGACTTGCCTCCGACACTGTCAACGCGTTACTGCACTCGCTTTGCACGTGAGTATAAAAATTCCATATTAAAGCTGCGTTTATACTAACCCCGCCCCGCGTGTCGCCACGCGTGGGAAAGCTACCAGTTTCATACATTTAGCAGGTTGCTCCACGCCACGCGGGGCGGGACTAATGTAATCATTCCTATACTAAATGTATGAAACCGATAGCTTTCCCACGCGGGGCGGGGTTAGTATAAACGCAGCTTTAATATGGAACTTTTCAAATAACTATTACTATTGATTGCCTCGTTGGTCTAGTGGTCGTAAAGCGCGACTGCCGAGCATAAGGTCTTTGGTTCGATCTCCAGGTCCATTAGGAATTTCTCAGTAGCAGCCTCGGAGTCTGAATTTGTGCCTGGTTGATGGCAATAGGCTCGCCCTCATTACATGGGACTTAAACATAATTGGCGAGATGTGGGTGTACTAATGGGTACACCTTTGCCTCACTCTTTGGGAATATCATTGCCCTTGTCGTAATATGGTCTTTGTAAGAACCCGAACAAAAACATCAATCATTGTTTATCAGAGCCTTTCTTTCAGATCTTTGTTTCCGTTTTTTAAATGCTTGAAAATGTTTGTGAGTATAAATCAATAACCGCTTTTGCAATGCTAAAACGCTGCAACTATATGAAATATTAAGCGACTGTGGGCCATTTCGAAAATATTTATTTTATACTTCTATGTTGGCGTGGGGCTACGGCATATGTAAAACACATTTTGTAAAATATCATAATGAAATACGATGTAAATATTGATTTTTGTTATAGGTTAGAAAACATATCATTGAGATGCTGGGTGCTTTCAATGCAGGCTTTGGCGTGGATCGCAAGCTTACCGCTACAGGTAAGGCTTTTTCATTTATAAACATTTCGTCGTCATATCACACAAGCGAGAGTTTTGTGACGACAGTCTCGCTGTGCTATAAATAAACGAAATGTTAAAAGACACATCACAGAATAGGTAGTTCTTATATTTTTAACCGACTTCAAAAAAAGAAGGAGGTTATCAATTCGTCTGTATTTTTTTTTAATGTTTGTTAGCTCCTAACTTGCGACTGGGTGAACCGATTTTCATGAATCTTTTTTTATTTGAAAGCTGGTGCTTCCCGTGTGGTCCCATTGTCACCATTTCAATATCTGATGATGAACTTCGGAGATATGGAATGGAACTCCTCATAGAATCACAGCAGCAATATCGTAACAAGTGAAATTGCTTTGTTTATACGTGTAGTCGATGACTGACTGAAGGAAAAGGGGGGGGGGGAGGGCTACGTCAACCCCCCTCCTACCAGTTTCCAAAATTAAATATATCGTGTGAGGTATTGTTTGAAAGGGCTTTTTGTAAGGATTTCAAACATTAATACACAAGCACTAATAAGTAAAAAATAAAAAGCTATTTTACAAAAAAAGATAACCGCCTTCAAAAACTACAAAATAAAAATAACTTTAGTTTTGGAAGTCGGTGGCAATACTTACCTACATAACAAAAAACAAAACCAAAGCCGCCGACTTCCAAAACTAAAGTTATTTTTATTACAAAATAAAAATAACTTTAGTTTTGGAAGTTTTTGAAGGCGGTTATCTTTTTTTGTCAAATAGCTTTTTATTTGATAAATTGCTCGTGCCTTTTCTGTATGAAAAGAGGCCTTTGCAGAACAGTGGGACACTAAGGCCCTTTTCACATGCACACGGTCTCGCCATGGTCGTCGTGCCGTGTAAAGCACCGTGCCGTGACTGTATTCATGTGAAAAGGGTTGTATAGGTTGGTATTTTTTTTTTATTATGATACAAGTCAAAAATAATTGTTTATTTTCGTAGACGGAAGGCAGCAGCACGCAGACCATGGGTCGTGTCATTCTGGAGTGCGAACACTTCGTGCCGGCCCTCGTCAAGTTCATCACTATGAATGTCAACACGGATGGCGCTGTCGCTTCCTCTGAACCTTATTTGGTAAGTTAAGGTTTCCCTAATTAATACTGTTTGTTAAAATTAAAATTGTATAATTATATGAAATGATTCTGTAATTCTGTACTAGAAAATAAGAAACATGTTAATTATTTAGTAATCACAAAGTAGCTAGCTTGTTTAAATCGGTTTTACGTTGAAATTGTTGAAGTATTTGAAAATAGCATAGGAAATTAAATTTAAATTAAGTGTATGACCCGATACAACTATTTGTAGGCCATACAAATATTTGTTCACAACAATTTCACTATAGAAATGTGTGTTATGAGAACGGTTTAGAGCCCCAAAATAACCATATTGATTGCATAACTCAGGGCGGCGCACAGATCGGCGCGGGCGCAGGCGCGGCGTCTGCGCTGCACTCGGTGGTGTCGCGCGTGGTGTGCGCGCGCGGGGCGCACGGCGCGCTGGCCGCGCTGCGCGCCGTGTGCGGCGTGTGGCGGCGCGAGCACGAGCCCGGACACGCCTACGACCTGCAGGCCACGCTGCTGCGCCTCGCGCACCCCATGCTGCAGGTGCTCAGCGCGCGACACGTGCACCACGCGCTGCCGCTCTTCCTCACTGTCGGTAAGTCTTATGATGCACTACTGTTTCTATGAAGAAAGAAACTGCGCGTTTATAAAGCAGTGTAAATACTGTAGTTAAATTCTACCAAAACAATAAATATGCTATGCATTTATAACGCTATGCATTGATAGCGTTAGTGCTTGTATGCTTATGGAAATGATGGACGCTACAGATTTTATGCCAAACTCGTAATTTAGTAACTCAACATAAACTGAAGAATAAGCATCAATGTATTCTAGAAAGATAACACTCGTTCTCTCCCCAGCGCATCAATCAGTGTGGTGGGTGCGCGAGTCCATGGGCTGGCGCGGCGCGGGCGGGTCGGAGGCGCGGCTCTCAGGGCTGCTGGCCGACGTGCTGGCGGGCGGGGGCGGCGGCGCGGGCCGCAGGGCTCCGCTGCGCCGCGCCGTGCTGCAGCAGCTGCTGAGCTACTGCAGGAAGCTGCTGGCCGTGCCGCTGCCGCCGCAGCAGTTGCCGCAGAATGTGAGTATACTGATTTAAGGTTGTTGTTTTTAAAATGGTATATACTGATTTATGTACTTATGGTAAAGCAAAAGTTGACTCGAAAGCAGAACTCGAGTGCTTCCAACCAGTCCTATTGAAAATATGTTGGGGAGGTCTATGTTCAGCAAGGACATCCTACGGCTGATATGATGATAATGATGATGAAAAGTCGACGTACTATAGTTAGTCAAATTGCGTTTATTTTAATAACAGGTGTAAATATGGCATATCAAGCTTTTGCAGTCTGTCAAATAGGCAGAAATGGCAGACTATAATATCTATTAAAACTTGCCTTTTTTATCACAGAGTACTGTGAGTATTTTTATAAAATAAATATGCGTTACGTTTTGTTTCCATACAAACAGGAAAATAACTATAAATGCTTTGAAAAGAAAAAATGTCTTGATCTTTAATCTGGGATTCCAGCCCTACACTTTGTATGAGAATGAATAATAGCAACATACTATATGACTCACATGACGTAATTTCACATTTCTAAGTAAACTATTACAAGAGAACAGTATACTGTTGTTCAATAAGTTTTGACAAAAAAGTTTAGTGTTTTTAGTTATAAACTCGTCGCTTAGTGACAAAAATGGTACGTACACGTTTCTTAAAACACCTTCGTGGGCCTATCACTAGCGCGCTAACGTAAATGATCTAATTTCCAAATTGAAAGTACGACCTATCATAAAGCATTTTGGTTTCATTTCATACGACAAGCAAAATTTGTGTTACCTATTGATATGAATAAGGCCTTTATATAAGTCAATGTGCGAAACGGGTATTTTAAACTTAAAACCCGATCGATATTTTGATTCCGCGTGCTTATTCTAGACCTGCCATAATAGACATAAAATGTAATGCGTTTCTTTTATGTTATGATATTTTTTATGTATATTTTTAAAAAAGTAAATTTTCTATTTAAATCTTTAGATAGAAATTTTACTATTTGCTTGCTTTTTTGTTAAATGGAATGTTTTTCCTGCAGTCGGCATCAAGCCCGTCAGTGTCTACAAGCGGGGAACAATCTCAGACAGACGAGAGCAAGGCACAACACAGCAGCACTGCGGAAGCTACCAATGTGGAGGACGAGAGGAAACAGCAAGCTGCACGCACACCGTGCTTCGCTGACACTGGTAAAGTTATTGTCATAATAGACGCATTAATGATTCTTTTACGCAGTCACTCTTCTTGATGAGTTGTGCATTATTTTTAACCGATTTAAAAAGGGCGAATTAATATATTTTTAGTGTTAATGGGTTAAGTGTTATTGGGTTTTTCCATCAGGAATTTCTCAGTAGCAGCTCGGAGTACGGATTTGTGCCCAGTTGATGGCAATAGGCTCGCCCTATGACGTGGGACCTTAACGTAACTGGCGCATGTGGGTGTGCTAATGGGTACACGGGTACACCTCTGCCTAACCCTTCTGGGATTACGGGCGTGATGTTTTTATGTTATTTATTATATATTTTTTTTTGTCAACAGTGCTTCAACATCAACAAATCATGCAGAAGTTCTACAGGACGCTTTCAATTTGCGATGGAATGAACACTGTAGCACTGAATTCAGGTAACTACCTGCGTCTGCTTCGTTGGTCTAGTGGTCGCAAAGCGCGATTGCTGAGCATGAGGTCTTGGGGATCCGGTTCCCAGGTCGGGCAAAGTGTTATTGGGTTTTTCCATCAGGAATCTCTCAGTATTTAGCAGCGTCTGAGTCTGGATTTGTGCCCGATTGATGGCAATAGGCTCGCCCCCTATTACATGGGTCTTAGGCCGCTATCACACGGACTGCACCACAACAACCGCACGCAGTCTCTATATTCAACTGCATGCAGTTGTACGTTCGACTTCGTGCAGTCATGATACCAACTGCACGCGGTCGGCTGCAGTCGAGAGAAGTCAATATCAACTGTATGCAGTCGAGCCTTCAACTTCACGCGGTCGGCTGCAGTTGTAGCCGACCGCGTGAAGTTGTAGCCGACCGCGTGAAGTTGTAGCCGACCGCGTGAAGTTGTAGCCGACCGCGTGAAGTTGTAGCCGACCGCGTGAAGTTGAAGGCACGACTGCAGCCGACCGCGTGCAGTTGGTATCATGACTGCACGAAGTCGAACGTACAACTGCATGCAGTTGAATATAGAGACTGCGTGCGGTTGTTGTGGTGCAGTCCGTGTGATAGCGGCCTTACACATAACTGGCTAAATGTGGGTGGATTATTTTCCTCCGCTCCGCTATCCTCTGCTTTAATATAATGCCACCCTTATTACGTGATACTCAGTTTAAGATGAGTGTTATTCTCGAAAAACTGTATACTGTAGTTAGTGATCTTAAACTTAAATCTTATCTTCCAGGAATCACTTCAGAGTCTTCGTCTCTCAAGGAGGAGGTGTTCTGGCTGGTGGCCCACATGGCGACCGTGGCCTCTAACCCTGCTCTCATGGTGACAAGCCTCATGGAGTTCCTCAGTAAGTAACGAATAAGGTTTTATACGAGTAACTTAGATCAACAGACGCGAAGAATCTTCCCGACATGATCTTACTTTGATATTGGCCCTAGTGATTTTGATTTATTTTTCATTGTTTTTATTTAGTACATCCGATTTACATTTCTGCTTACAAATGACCTTATTCTATTTACAAGCAAATCCTAATTAATTGCTTTGATATTTTGGTCCTAGTACATTTTCTAACAAGTCGCGAGGTACTAGAAAGTGTTGATTATTTTATTTCATCTTATGAATAAATCACTTTGTCTCGTAGTCCTAAGTGTTGTTTCAAGAAGTATTAAGGTTCGCCGAACAAAAGATTGCGGCAATGGCTTTCTCTTAGGACTTCCGATTAAGTATTTTGCCCGTGACTTCGTGTCTGCGTGAATGTCGGTTATCGCGGACGCAGACGAAGTCGCGGATTAAAAAGTAGTCGTATGTTCTTACCCAGATCTTAAGCTGTTTCGTTGTCAAATTTCATTACGATCAGTTTAGTAGTTTTGCCATGGTTGAGTATCAAACAGACAGTTGCTTTCGCATTTATTTCAAAAAATTTGTCCTTATACAGGGAAGGAAGAGGTAGTGAACCTCTCTCAAGCGATGCAGCAGCTCATCATCCGTGTGCTCGACTACCCTGAAGCGCTCGCTGCGTTCATTGACGCGGGCGGCTTAGAACTGGCGCTCGAGAAACTTACCGCTTGCCACCAGGTATGTCATCAAGTTAGTAATATTTATTTACATCGTGAGGAAACCGTTACTTACACCAGCCTATTACTGTCCCACTGAGGAAACCAAACCAAACCATGTCAGAGGCCCTTGAGGCGGTTTTGAAACTCTGACACTAAGGTGTGTGGGGTCGTAAGACCTTACTGCCCACACGATAAAGAAGAAAAAAAGAAGAAGAAGAAGAATATTTATTGTTCAAAAAGAATTTCAACCAACCATCATTTATGTATTTCATCAAATCTAAAACAATATACATTTGGCTAGTGCAGCAACCACAGACTGACAGATTAGTGAAATAGGCTAGTTGACACCACCATCAATTGACGTACTTTTCAAGACCTGTCAATACAAGATTATTCCATAGATTTTAAAGCGTTTTGGAATTATTGGTGTCAACTACCCAATTGGCCAACTCCGATACTCGACGAAATGTTAAACAAGAGCAGATTTATACAAAACGAACGTGTATTGTCCGCAGGCGGGTCCAAGCAGCGGACAAGGCCTGGTGTCCTCTCTCATGAACTACCTGAAGCTGCCTCCTCAGATGATGAACATGTCCACGCCTGCATCGGGCAACAAGAAGAGTCAGACGCCTGTTATTGAGACCGCCAACGGACTGGTCAACATTGCACCGCTTTGTGAGTTGTTTTTGAAAGATTTATTTTTTCTTTTCCTTTGTTTAATATTGCTATACCCTATTCAATATAACCATAAAAAAAATATCAAAGTTAGCATATAATTCGCTTCGATTATTTATGAAAATTATAAAGAAAGGAATACTATTAGCAATTTACAAAAAAAGTCTTCAATAAGCGGTAATTTCTAATTTTTAGTTTGAATTATTATTTTCCGTTTTGGCTACAACTTGCCGCAGCTCATTGGTCGTATAGTACTCTTCAAACACTAGTTTGCTACTCAACGTTGTGAAATCTCTTAGACGAAACAACGATATCTTTTATTTTATATCAAATCAATTTAATTACGTATATTCTTCCCGCAGGCACAGTATCCTGCGGCAATCCAACCGCCCAAGCAGCCGACGTCCTCCTCGACGGGGGCGGCGGCATGAGCGTGCGCGGCGCCTGCGCAGCTCGTCGCGTGCGCGCGGCCGCCTGGTCCTACCACTTCTTCAGCGCAGACGACGCTAGTCTCGCGTTGACGTTGACGCTTCCGTACGCTGTGCAGTTACATGAAGTGCAACTGCAGCCGCACCTGACTAGTCTTGCTAGTGAGTATTTTTCTTCTTTTTACCCTAGAGTACCGCTGCGTCCGCGCGGATTGTAGCGGGAGGTAAGAAAAATACGACAAATCCATTTCGATGGAATAGAAGATGAAAGCTGACCTTTAATAGGGTAGATGACACCACCAATCAATTGACGTACTTTTTATGACCTGTCAAAACGCGATTCTCCCATAGATTTTGTATAACAAAACTCAACTGTGACGTCACTTTTGTGCAGACTCAATTGACTAACTATTTATTAATTTGAAAGCAGTTAAAAATCCAATTTTACAGTGATTTGAAAATTCAGGGCCAAAATAAAGTGTTTCTTTATAGAAGTTATGTCTTGGAATTATTGGTTAATAGTGTCATCTACCCAATTATTATTATTCTCCAATTTACGCTTATTAATTATTATAAATTTGATAGAAAATTAAAAATTAGCACCTTTTATAAAAGTATGAATAGTATTAGCTCATAAAATCCTAACTAATATTATAAATGCGAAAGTAACTCTGTCTGTCTGTCTTTCTGTCTGTCTGTCTGTCTGTCTGTCTGTCTTTTCTTCACGCCTAAACTACTGAACCGATTTGTGTGAAATTTGGTACAGGGTAAGTGTGAACCCCAACAAAGGACATAGGCTACTTTTTATTCGACTTTGACTTCGTCTGCGTCCGCGATAACCGACATATACGCGGACGAAGTCGCGGGCAAAAGCTAGTAATTTAAATAATATCTGAAAATATATCGTAAGAACAACACCAGACTTAATGGTCTTTTACTTGCTTATTATATAGGATATCTTTCGAGGGTGCATCACTAACAGTGTGTATATGTTCCTAGCATGTCCCGGCGCGGTGGCGGTGGAGGCTGGCTGCGGCGGCACGCTGGCGCCGCTGGGCCCGCCGCAGAACACCGCCGGCATGACCTTCATACGGCTCGTGGTGGCTAGACCCATCGTCTGCACCACCGTGCAGATACGGCTCTACAAGCCCCGGGACTCCTCCAACATGGGCTTACTGCAGCTGAGGTTGCTGGCTGCGCCTGCTTTTAACAGTCATGCGACTTCCACGCCTATTACGTGAGTACTATCATCATCTCAACTGAATAATTTTTTTACAGACTTCCCCGAATCTGTATTACGCCACACCTACAATTAGACTATTTTAAAAAATATCGTGCGTTCGGAGAACTCTCTTAGTAACAGAGTTCCTGACACTCGTATATAAGAAAAAAGAGAGTCAGTAGCCTGGAGGAGCCATAAGTTAACAACTGTATCGTAAGCCGCGTTGAGGTACTTATATAATCAAAGTATTAATTGAAAATGTGTTTATGGCAGAAGTAACAACTGGGCGTGCGTAGTAGCGGCGTGCACACGCGCAGGAGGCGCTGCTGGTGCACGACTCGCCCGCGCACGCGGTGGTGGCGCAGTGGGAGCGTTGTGCGCGTGCGTGGCAGCGGGCGGTGCTCCCGCGACGCACGCGCACGCCGCGCTGCTAGCGGCCGCAAGACATGCGCCCGCACTCAGGGCGCCGCTCATTACTGCGCTGCTGAACATGGACGCGCACGCACATGCTCATGGTGAGATGACATTTATTTACATACTAATTTTATAGCGACGATTGAATGCAGTTTTCATTCATCAAAATTGCTTCATAATATTTAGCGTAAATGCTAATTTTGTGGTTCAGCAAATAAAATCCTAATGTTATGTTATGTTTGTGCAGCATTCCAAGTGTCGACGAACGGGCGCGTGAACGGCAGCATGTGGGCGGTGTGCGAGCTGGTGCGGCAGCTGTGCCGCTGGTGCGCGGAGGGCGCGGTGGGCGCCTACGTGCAGTGGCTGGCCGCCGCCGCAGAGCTGTGGCTGCGCCAGAGGGAGCCTCCCTCCGCTGCGCTCACGCACACGCTCGCTTCAGTACGTTGACATAATAATACACCACTAAACTATTGATATACTTTTATGAGCTGTCGAAACGCGATTCCTCCTTAGATTTTGTATGGCAATAGCTTACTGTGACGTCACTTATTTGCCAACTCAATTGACTGACTATTTATTGTTTTTAAAGAATCTAAAAATCCGATTTGGCAGTTGATTGAAAAGGTAATGGCCCGCCAATGTATGAAAACCATACCCACGGCGTACAGACATGAAAAAGTGCGGGATATACAGAGAAATAAGTATAGTTTGCAATGGTATGTGTCGCATTACTGTGGGGATTGTACAAGACGGTAAAAAAAATAAAAAAGTTTGTTTTTTATGTGAGTGCATAATATGTGTTGTATCATATTTTATGAGTGATTAGCTAAGAGTTAAGTATAAAAACCATATCCAACCCTTACAGAAAACATATAAGGCTA
Source organism: Hoplodrina blanda (assembly GCA_949316365.1). Taxonomy (NCBI): domain Eukaryota; kingdom Metazoa; phylum Arthropoda; class Insecta; order Lepidoptera; family Noctuidae; genus Hoplodrina; species Hoplodrina blanda. The sequence continues at coordinate 10,702,399 of OX438565.1, read as the reverse complement.
GATTTTCTAAGAAATAAATCATACTCACGGCGTACAATAACGACATAGAGCTCTATTTACAAAATTTATAGTTCACCTAGAGAACGTTTTTGCGCATTTATTACTAAGGAATTAGGTGATAAGGAAATAAAATTCATTATTATTCCATTCAATTATTTTCTATTCATAATAAATGCATTTTTAAATATTTATAAAAAAAGTAAAAACATTTAAAAATAGTAGCCCACCGGCATCGGGGACAGGGCAATTATTATATTATTGTATTTGTTTTATTCGACCTGATCTAATTGTATGGTCACATAATCCAAAAAGGCCGCAGGTGCGTGTATGTTGTCTTGATGTCTAGTCCAAGATAAAAAGTAGACTATCTGCTACGTGCGCGCAGCTCCCAATGGCGCGGCGGCCGTGAATGCACGAGCAGTAGTACCCCGCGATACCCTCTCTCTACCATGTCCCGTTGGGTTTACTATTAAGTAACAATAATATTGTTTGTTACTGACATGTCGTGATTGTATTCTCCCACTTATCAAAACTTTGTTGCCAACCAACTCCCGGTGTCGAAATATTTCGAAAAAACTACAAACTCAACTAGATTAAATTCAATTAATTCAACTAGAATTCAATTAATCAATTAATTCAACTCAACTAGATGAAATTCAACTAGATTATAGTAAAAATTGCAGTTTTAGTACATTTAAAAAAGTTTTTTTACCAAATCTTTTTTATTTTTTTACGTGGTCTCCCATTGAATTTCCAAAAAATGTTTACATAAAATGAAAGGTGGGTTATATGGCCGTAATTTAAAATTTATTTGGTCTTTGTACGGTAACTTTTGTCAACCGGGTCATAGAAGAGCCGTAACCTTTATCGGATTTTCAGGGCCAAAATAAAGAGTTATTGGAATTATAAAACTGCCTTATTAACCTTGTTTATTTACTAACCGACGAAAAATGTCGGCGAGCAATGTTTGTGGCGGTTCTTCTTTTTTTGTTTTTTGTTGTTAAAACTCTTTTCTTTTTACAGGTATTATGGACCCTGAAAGAAAAGCATATTCTGGAGAATCTGGAGGAGTTAATAACAGACGATCTATTCGAACTGGTTTACACGTGGGTCAAGGACGTACCCGAGTCTAGTCTGCTCAAAAAGTCACTCGATGCTAGTGAGTATTGTACCTTAAGCGTCAGCTCACACCGAGACGCGACGCGACGCGACGCTGCGTGCACACTTTAAAAGAGCGACTCAAAATATAAATTTATTTTCTACACGAAAAGATACACATTTCATTGTGAGAATTTAGAATACGTTACACCACGCAGCACTACGTCACGATGCGCCGCTCTACGAGGCATCACGAGACGTAGAGCGACGCATCGCGACGCAGCGGTGAATCGCCGGTATGCGCGATGTGCAAGAGCGGCGACGCCGGCAACGTTGCGATGCGTCTCGCGGCGGCGCGCGGTGCAGCGCGAAGTCACTGGCCTCTTCCAGTATCGTCACGTTGCGTCGCGTCTCGGTGTGAACTGACCCTAACAGAGATTAAAAGATTAAAAGTAAAAGAGATTTTTGATCCGGCTCGAAGGACCAAAATGTACGCACCGGGACTAAGGCGTGTTACGTCCGTTATTCCTAATGCGTACAGTGTGGCTATGTTCAAACCAATTGAGCCTGGTACCCTGAATTACCTAAGACCCTACTGACTTGACCTAGCCCAATCGCGATACCCTAAGTACCCTAGTTCCCTGACCTACCATACAAACCACATACAAACCATACCAATTTACCAGAAGGAAGTCTGTTACAAGGAGACCTACGGTAACAGACGGAATTTGGGTAGGAATAGGGTTTGTGTACGTAGTGCAATGTACACAGGAAATGGTTCTCACTGCCAATCCCACAGACTCACAGGATTGCTCGCGGCTAAAGGAGTCTTGGCCACAGTGAGGGAGTAACGGAAGATGAATCAAACTCGGCTCCAACTTGATGACTACTTTATTACAATTATTATTCTTATTATACAGTATGGGGATCACATATATGCAATAAATTATACGACATACTTGTTATCGCCTTTTCTGACGATATACAAAAAATTAACGAAATCGGTCCAGTAATTAGGTCAAAAAGTAGAGTTTTAATTTTGAACAAATTTAAACACTGTAGAATTGGATCATTTTTTTTTCGTAAATCTCAAATTTTCAAACGAATCAAAAAGCCGCGCCAACAGAACAGTCAACAGAGAACTGTCAACAGAGTGTTTACTTTAACTGAATTTATTTTGATATTTATTTTGTTTGAAAATTTTACTTTTTTAATTTTCGGTTTTCGATTTAAAATTTAATTAAGCTATACTTCTGTGGACTAGTATTACTTGAGGTTTCATTTATTGCCTAGAAGTGAGTTCCATACCGTATACAAATTTTGTGGTCAATACACATTGATGCCTATTTACATGTGTGTTGTATGTGTATTGAGCCGATGAGGCGAAGACCTAGTAGGTCACTTCTTAGCGCTGACGGTGTGTCAGTGTTGCCGGTGCACGGAGCGAATGTATGTCGCTGATGCTGCACTGCTGTTGCTAGTGACCTGCATGTTCAAGGTTGAACACACACCTTTATAAGATTAGTTGTAACTTTAGGCGGCGTCTAATGATTCGTGATGTTTATTGCTCTAGGTAACTGTTAATTTTTTTTAGCATTAGATTTAAGTGACGCCTAGTTTTAGTAAAAACGAACGTTATTGATTATTAAACATTTTAATAAAACTCAACTAGTGTTTTTGGTAACTTGATAAAGTTTTCAGACTTCCAAATAATTATGTAAGTTTCGTGTTTCGCGTCGTAGTAAAAAATTAATTAATATTATTTTTCTATTCCACAGTTTTATGTTCGATGTGCTACATCAGACCGGAGCTATTCAGGATGTTATTAGAACATATGGACATACACATGGATCAAGACGAGAGGTAAAATCTTCTTTTTCTTTTCGAATCGATCGTAAAATTAAAAAAATATAATAGGTATTTTAAGAAGCTCCTTGTGAAATGGAATAGCCATTATTTTGTGCTTTCTACTGACTGAACAGTTGTAGTACAGTAAATCCAAAGAACGTATTTATTGGGTATTTAATTTTATAAAAACGCCAATTTGTCAGCAAAACAAACAGACAATCGTTTCTATTGCTTTGATTGGATTTCATTTGCATACCTATGACGACGCTTCAATTTCATCTGTCTACACACCATATCTTACGGTTCCTCGTACCCCCAGCATGGAAGGGCTGACGGACGACACGAAGGTGCAGTCCCCGCACGGCAGCAGCAGCTCGCCTGCGCCGGCCGCGCCGGACGCGTCGGTCGCGTCGTGGGAGGCGCGCGGCTGGCAGCTGCAGACCATCGCGGCTGCCGCCATGTCGCCCGCTGCAACGCGCGCGCTACTACACTCGCGCCTCCCCGCCGCCGTTGTCAAAGCTATTGCTGGTGAGTCAAAATTGTGAAACGGGTGAACGCTGCGGCATTTTATGCGGTTGTAATAGGAGCGATTTTAGAATAAAACAGTATAGTCTGACGTGCTAGTGAAGTTTCTTGGGAGTTGGTCTTGAACACATAGGCGTGAATGCAGGCTTTCGTTTAGGCAATTTTTGTGTGATTTCAAATTCTCCATACAAAAAGCATATAATAAAAAGGTTTTTAACGACTTAAAGGTCAGGGAAAAGGTCAATTGCAATTGAATTTGGTCCTGCATTTACAACATACAAAATTTTCGTGAAATTCACCCTTACTAAAACCCCAATTTGTTTCAGACTTTAGCGAAGCGAAACTGGAATCAATCAAAGAACAACGCGGCTCTCTCGAAGACGTCCAAATGATCGACCCTGACAAGGACACTACCCAGCCTAAAGCCGACTTGCCCTCCATGAAGAGTGTGTGGCAGCTGGTGGAGTGGGCAAGAGCCGTGTGCTGGTCCAAGAAGCTGAAGGACTGGCTCGGAGGACCTGGAAACACCTTCTGGAAACCGCTGCTCACGTTGCTGTGTCATCCTAGACCCCATTACAGGTATTATACGACTTTTTTTTTTATTTCTAGCCTAACCATTATGTGCTAGCGTTCAGCTTATCGTTTGAGTTGATCAATCACAAAGAAAAATTTAGTTTTATGTATAAAGTGTACCTCCCTCCATTGGTTTCTATTAGGCAAGGTCTAGGTCAATCATTCAGGTCCTTTTACGTAATATAAATTAACATAGAGATTTATGACACTATTTTAATCCGAATAAGTATAAGTTCTATTGTATAAGATCAGCTGTAGGTATTCCTAAAATTATTAAAATAAAACAATAAATTACGACTTTGGTAGAAAAAAGTTGGAACTGTGACCTTCCTTATCTCTGTAACCAAAAGAGTCTCAGTTATGGTTCAGTGGGACCATTCTCATAATGCCTCTATGTTACCTACATGTAGGCTAAGAACTCACGGAGCGATTTTGAACCGTGCCCGCCGCGGTGGCGAAACTGCGGTTTTATTTCCAAACTCACGAGACCGGTTATTTGCGCGGTTACACAGCCGTCGCGGTTGAGATTATCGCCCGCAAACGTGGCGCCCGCCGCCTCTGCGCCACTGCGAACGCCCGCCAATCGACCGCAGAGGGCGCGGGCGCAGCCCGCCGAGGCTGCGGGTGACCGCGGCCCGCGCGATTCTACTAGTTGCCCGCCGGTGCAGCGGGACCCGCAAACAAACGCGCAGACTGCGGGCGTAAAACGCGTCGTGAAATGTGCTTTAATTTTTTACATGTATATCTGCACTCTACAGAAGCTGCGGGTCCGCAACCGCGGCGGACGCGGGTGAAAACCGCTCCGTGAGTTCTTAGCCTTAGACATTGATTGTCGCTGAGACGAAATTGCGACTAGATATTAAATGTTGTTAATTATAAGAATTTGCTTTCTGAACAAAATTATGATCGCAATGGTGGAAAAATATCAATGTTTCGGTTTAGAGTCTCTATATACCTGTTATTTATAACGACCACATTTTCCTAGTAGTACATGGCAAGAAGACGCGCAGTACGCCCAGTTAGAAGAAAGCACGATCCGATTGTTCGCCGAACTGACGGTGTGTCATCCGGCCAATCAAAAGCTGTTCGCGTCGACGCTACACAGCATTTTGGAGTCACTGCAGTGTAACGGTGAGTTTATTGTTTACTGTGGCTTTTAAATAACTAGAAAACCATCTTTAAAAGTCTTTACGAGTTGGTAAAACATTGAAATAAATATTATAATGTGTTTAAGATAAAAACTACACATAAATCTTCCAGAATAAATTTTCTAAATGATGGTGAAAACGGCTCCAAAATCATTAAGATGTATGGTTTGGAACCTTACACCTTACACACTGATATATTGATTATCGTAATCGATCGAAACGATAATCGTGTACTAAATGTAGGTCGGCTTGGCACAGGTAAAGTGCTAACATATTGACATGAAAACTGTACTTACTTGCACTGTGCACGTATCAAAATCTATTGGGTAGTTTGTACTAGTAATTTGACTTCCACAAATTCCTTATATAACATGCATCGTCCCCGTGTGGCAGACGGCATCTCGGGCTTCACGCGCGCGCTGATCCTGCGCCTGGTGCTGTCGCCGGAGCGCGTGTGGGTGTCGCTGCGCTGGGCCGAGGGCGGCGGCGCGGGCGCAGGCTGCGCGCACCCCGCCTACCTGGGCCACGCCGTGCTGCCGCTGCCGCTGTGCTCCACCGTGCGCGAGCTGCTGGCCGACCACCGCCCGCCTAGTGAGTACTACACTTACACTCATACACTGTTGCCTGGCCACACATGCCCAAATCATCATAGTTATCATCAAAGAAAAATGGTCACAAGTCTCAAGATCATTTTATGGCCATTTACTTGAGTGCTATCTGTTTTAAAAGAGTACATATGGAGTTTCTTGCCCATTCTTCTCCATACAAAGCTACCTTTTGGAAGGGGCAGCTAGATTCAATACCTTTTTCTTTTGTATTTGACGTTCAAAAGTGCCTTGTAATGGCCTAATTGAAAAAAATGACTTTAATCGTTCCCCTCCTTCACAAAAATAAATGGCTGAGTTGACAATTTTAGAAATTGGACGTAACCCAGATTTTATCAAGAGATTTTTTTAAATTATGTTTATTCTAATAATCATGTAATTTGCGAAAACTGATCGCTTTTGGTGAAATTCGTGTGACAAGGTTCTAAGTTGTTACAAACAAGATATTGAGTTCCACCGAAACTTACTTTATCCAATAAAATACAGGTCGCCTATTTGTTTACCATCCAATCACATTAAAAACATCTATGTAACACATACCTCTTCCACAGTACCAATAATGGAAGACACAGCAAAAGTATGCATGAACACGTCTCCCACGTCGGGTGGCACGTCGGTCCTGCGCAGCGCCTCCGACACCGCCATCACCACGGTGGCGGAGGCCTGGGAGCTCAGCCTGGCCGCCGCTAGCGCCTCCAAAGACAAACGAGTCAAGGACGTCAAGAATACGTCGTTGAAGCAGCAGAACAACAAGAAGAGGCAGACTAAGACGAGTAACGATGCGTCCGTGCTGTCTGTCACTGATGGTGAGTTTATCTAACTAATATTATTAAGAAGTTTGTTTGTAGGATAATCTCTGGAACTTCTGGTTCAATTTAAAAAAAATCTTTAAAAATAAATATAAAATAACTCTATAGAATTATGATGTTAATAATCCATAAGACAAAATAATTTATATGATTATTATTATGTTTTAGTAGGTACTCTTACTGAATATACACACAAATAATTGCTAATATGATATGCTGAATTACGTGGTTTTTGAGAGATGTTTACGTCTTCGTTTTGGGATTACAAATATTACTAAACTCTTGTATCGCGCATCTAAGCGAAACCTCATGAAACAAAATCAACGTTAAGTTATTTGCACCGTGTACAAGCTCTCTTAGTACCAACAAGCCAGAAATGTATCAATATCTTGCTAATATATTAACCTTTTCATATAATGATTTATAGATCTAATAGAAACAACGATCCGGGTGCAAGTACCTGGACTAGAAGGCTTCATCCCGCCGAGCACGACGCTGGCGCAGCTCACAGCCGCCGTGCCGCACGTGTTCGGACCTCACCTAGCTTTGACATTGCATCTCAACACTAACGGAGGTATGTTCTGAAAGAGTAACTTTTAAGCGGAAACATATCGAGTACGGTGCGCTGCATATCATCGGTCGCATAACTCCAGAACAGTTAATTCTTATTTCTTTTGAAACGTGAAAGTTTGTATTGATGGATGTTCTGTGGTCTACGCAGACGTAGTTGGAGGCGGAAGTTAGTAGATAATAAAATATCCAGTCTTACACACACACTTGGGATGCTTTAGTACGTCTAACGTAAGATGTGCGATGTTTTTGCAGTAGTCTGTATATTTTTTTGCAGTTTTTATATCGATTTATTCATGTAATTTTTGTTCAGCCATCCAGTCTCACATGGCCACATAATTCTAACAACAAATTCACTATTCTAGAAGCGTGGACCGGTCCTACATGGGAGGCCGGCAGCGCGGGCAGCGCGGGCAGCCCGGGCGCTCAGCCCCCGGCGGCCCCGGCGGCGGGCGGGTCGGCGGTGCTGCGCTGGTTCGGCGCGGTGGGCGGGCTGGCGCTGGTGGCGGCGCGCCTGCCACGCCCGCACGCGCCGCCACCCGACCCGCCCGCGCTCGTGCACCACCACCACGACCTGGACTGGGTCAAGCTCGACGACCCCTACGAGGTAATATGACACGGCTTTAATGTACGTTCTGGTGGAGGGTACATTTTTTGCATGTAAGTAATTATCTTTCATATTGCATTGTATTTGGGGATTAACAAAAGGGATAAGTAGGCAAGGTCGTCAGAAATAAAACTGCAAACAGATTTATAACTTGCCACGCTACGTGAGTGCATGAAGCAAGCCGCATCTCATGTCGTGATAGCTTCACGCTCTTCGTTATCTGAGCAATAAGCACGCCTCGGGTGTTCTAAGACGTGCAGCGGTCTATTTTTGAAGCTTAGAAATCAATGAATGTCTTCGTGTAAAAGTTAATCTAATAAGATAGTTTTACCTTTAACTAATAAATCCAAGATTTCTCTAAAAACTTATTTTAGCTCGAAAAATCCGATAATTACGTAATCGTAAAATTAGATTTTTAGGTCCTTCGAAATAGATTTATAATATTTGGAGAAATGACGTTTTGACAGCTCAAAAAGTACATTAATTAATGGGTGGTGTACTACCCAATTATTTTTCTATTAATAAGAAAACATTCATCAGTTTCTAAGAAAACTTACAACTATATCTGACAAACGTTTTACATAATCGCTTTTATTAACTCATGTAACACAATTTCCATCTGCTACTAACATCCCTTCCGAAAATAACACATTCCACCTCGCTTACAAACACCATGATGAAAGGACAGTTGTATGTATATTAATAGTGTCCATACTACCTGCAGGAGGTCGTTGAACTCGGCGTCACCACCGCCAACACGGGTATAGAGGAGAGTGGGTGTACCGGCGTGCCCGCGCATGCGCTGATCGCGTTAGGACTGCTGTTGAAGCTGCCGGGGTATGCTGATGCGTTGTTGGATGAGGGCGCGAGGGCCTGCCATCTGTTGAGACTGCTGCTCGGAGTTACACATGATGAGGATGGACGTAAGTTCCGTTATAAGTATAAGTTTTATCTGAGACTTTATTATACTTGTGAAGCTGCTTTTTATTGATGCAGACGAAGTGTTGGAGCAGAAATAAGTTTACTAGAAAGAAACTAAGCTTTATGTTTGTCAAATTTTATTACGGTTCGTTTAATGGTTTTACCGTGATAAAATAACATACAGAGTAATTTTTGCATTTTTTTAAAATCACATGGAACTAAAGTACAGTATAAACTAATCTAAATCAAGAAGTCATATGTGGAAGTCAGGTGCTTGTCCGTATTAACACTTGAACCATAGTGGTTTATTGTGATGCTGCAGTATTTTATGGGGTATGATATGTATGAAAGCTGGCAAATAGCTGTTCGGAAAGAATTAAAACAAAAAATATTTTAAGGCAGCCCGAAGCACATCATCTTCCTGCAGTCCTCGAAACAATAAACATTCCTGGTTACATTCCTTAGGCAGCATCGCAGTGGGCGAGGGCCGCGCGGGCGGCGCGGGGTCGCTGGGCACGCTGCCCTTCAGCGTGGTGGCGCGCCTGCTGGAGCGCGCGCCGCGCCCGTCGGACGCGGGCCGCGCGCTGCGCCGGGCGCTGCTGCAGCGCGGCGCCGTGCGCCTGCTGCTCGCCTGCCTCGCTGTCTTCACGCACCACCGACCTAACTCTAATGATGTAAGTTGTCTGGTTTACAGAATAATATATATAATTGGGGAGTAAGAAGACCCATCTGCTTATCAAACTAAAGTAGTCTGATAACTTTTATCCAAAGAATAAATATGGCAGTTCGACATATTTTTTATACAAAAGCTGTCAAACCGCCATATTTATCCCTCAGTTATAAGTTATCTAACGATTGAAAAAGTAGCCCTTAGTAACATTGAGCAAAAAATATTGCTGAAAAGCAACTTTCTTTTTTGTATAAAAAATCACTGTTTGTAACACATGTTGTTTATGTAACACACGAAAATGATTGTTTTTATGAGTGCAAACAACAGTTCAAAGGTGGGTTAAAATGGGGTATTTAAAGTTTTTACAATTTGTTTTCGTAAAAAAATGAATTCATAAATTACAGAACAGCCAAGGCTCAAACGGCTCAACAGGCAAATCGGAGGAGAAGAGTCAGCTGTACTGGGCGAAGGGCACGGGCTTCGGTACCGGCTCTACGCAGCAGTCCTGGAACGTGGAACAAGCGCTCGTCAGGCAGAGGACCGAGGAGGAACACGTCACTGTGCTACTGCAGGTCCGTCAATCTTGTCTGTCGAAGACTTTAAAAAATATAGAGTAATGGTCATTGCCTGGAATAATCCAACCATTAGCTCACATTCATAACCTTTTTTATCTTGTCATTATAAAACATATTTTAATGCAAACGATTTATAGCCCTATCTTGAATGGCAATTAATTTGCTGTGGTATAACTATGCTGTTATAACATACGATATCGTTTACGGACACCGCATACGGAATATTCCCCACCCTCGAGCAGTTTTCATTAAAAATAGACTAGAACATTGTGTAATTGCGTACAAGATAATTAATGCCGCGCAGACCTTTCATGCAATTTTCAACTTTATTTGTAAAGCATTTTAGTTAATTATCAATTATTAAATTAAAACTGCTTGAGCTTTTTAACCCTATTCATACAAATAGACCTTGTAAGTTTGTAAGCTTCGTATCTCTTCTATTTACCTGTACGACATTATTAATTAATCCATTTATATTTCCCACAGGTATTAGCATCATACATGAACCCCGGCGAGAAATGGCCTCCTGAAGAGGGCGCGGCCGAGACCACCGACAGAGACGGCGACTCCGATGACGCTCACGACCTACCTACAGAGTTCATTGACCTCGTCGCCAACAGTTCGCTGGTGCCTGCCATCTGCTCATATCTAAGAAATGACTCGGGTATGTGGTGTTGTTGAGGGTTCGGTGTGGAGAAATCGTATTTTAGGAAATATAAAATGAAACAATTTATTACATAATTATAAAATGATTTAGCAAAATTACAATTTAATTACAAACTTCTTCAATAGTCAACTTATTTTGTATTGGATATTTATATAAGATCAATTAATGTCAAATTTTTCTAATTATTATAAAAGTAATCAAGTAATTTGATTCTCCAGAAAAAAATCCGTCCCACTATAATACACTTCGTAAGCTAAACAGTTTTCAAGTATTTTAACACGATTTAAAATCTGTTTAGCCGTTAGTCGTAGAATGAAAGTACTCTGAAGATTTCTCCTTATGCTGGCCATCCACGATCCTTCCTATCGTCCAATCGGCATGACGTTGCAGGCATGATCCAATCTGCAGTTCGTCTATATACACCACCCACGATCAGTTTAAATTGTCCAATCGGCAGCGACGTTCAGTTGAAAAGTTCCAGCAGAGTGGTGCAAACAGTGGCTAATGAAAAAAAAAACAGTTTTCTCATACAAATTTATTAAAAGAATTGAGGGCTGCGCCTCAAGATTATCTACGATCGCGCAGACCGCCATCCACGGTCCAATCGGAATGATCATGCCAAAAGAATCGAAATTCGATTATGCCGTCAATTATAACTGTCATGCCAATCCACTCCCACACACGGTCAATTCTAACTGATCCAATCGGTAGCGTCATGCCGATTGGACGATAGGAAGGATCGTGGATGGCCGGCATTATACGATCGATCTATGGAATAGAAAAAGGACAAAGACTATATGGTTTTTTTTTGGTACAGTGCTGGACATGTCGCGGCACATCCCGCTGTACGTACACGTGCTGCGGTGCGCACGCGCACTGCACGCGCTGAACTCGCGCCGCCTCACACAAGCGCTGCGCCCTCTACCGCGTCTGCTCGCCATGATGAGCCGCACCACCAACTCCTACGCCACAAAGCTAAGGTACGCTCCATTAGCTGAACTTTTTCTTAAAAATTGGTTCAGTCGCAAACCGTGTATTCTTTGTAAATGATAAATGTTACTTATTCTGTGATAGGTCAAAAATAACACTTCACGTTATATTTGTTATCATAAATACGGTTGGTGTTCCCTAGCTCAATGAACCCTGAGATCAAAGTCTCTTTTAAAGTCAGTTACAGTTACCGGCACGTAACTTGGCAAGAGATTTTCGTAGTGGGGGAAGTTCGCGCATATAAAAATGTATGAAATTGTGCGTGCGCAAACTTACCACTACAAAAACTCTTGCCAACTTACGTGCCGGTAACTGTAATCCAGTTTTTTGTAATGTCAGTCAGTTTTACTAAGGGATATCGTGTTACCCAGTAACATAATTATGGAGATCAGATAGGCAGTTACCTCATGTAAAACTTTGACATTGAGCTGCATCTGGTTACACTGGATGCCGAACCCAACTTAGTTGACATGACATGAGATGAGATGATGACAGTTTCTTGTAATGGTCAGATAACTTTGTGTAGGCCTCATGCAGCAACTTTGCTTACACTACTGTAATTTTTTAGTTCCAGTATATTTAAACATTTTTTTTTGTCCGTTGCAGGATGAGTAAGAAAAATATATTCGGTAAAATGACATATAGCCAAAGATTTAGTACTTCAAGTAATTCAGAATTATCCGAAGAGGACGAGGGACTCGCTGCGCTTATAGCCGACATACAAGTAAGTAGATCAATAAAGAGCTAGCAAGCTACGAGCGCACGTCAAGGTTTCATTAGCAATTTCTTTTCTTCTTGCATAAAACTCGATTCATGTAATCGTGAGAAGACCCTGGCTCCTGTAACACAGGTACTTTACCTAGTGCAGGAGTCAAGGCTTCACTATTTTTTTTTGTAAAATCAGAATCGGAATCAGAATTTTATTTGCTCTAAAAGATTGTTAATAGTTTGAAGAAGAGAGATAATTTTAATTATTATTATCAATAATCGACGCGAATTCTTGAGATGCAACTATTTCCCATTACTACTCTGTAAGATACGATTACAGGGTAAATATATTGATAATTATGTGCGTTTGTGTCAGGCGACGTCAGCACTGATGTGTCGGGCGGAGAACGAGGCGGAGGCCGGACGCACCAGCGGCGCGCCGCAGACGCTCAGCGGAGTGTCGCGGGAAGCGCGCTACATCGAACTCATGCGCACCATGCAGTTTGGTAAGGGTTCAGTTTTTATCTTACAGAGAAGATAGTAAATATAATAGCGCAATACGGAGCTCATGCATTCTAAACCAAAAAAATATAATTAAAGAATTGTTTATTTACGACAAATTGTTGGCAGACGTAACTTTCACAAATTATTCAAATATTTAGCATTAGCTGCATTAAAATAAAAATTAAAAATATATTTTCAGAAGGTTATAAAGAGATACTTTCACTTACTCTTGGAGACACATCGCCGCACAGCTCAATCACTCCCGCCAAATGCTCTATTAGCGTGTATTGAATGTACGCTTAATGTTTCCAGAGACGTTCGAGATGATAGCGGAGTGCGCGGAGAGCGGGTTCCGCTTCCTGGTGCCGTACCACTTCGAGGGGCTGGTGCGCGCGGCGGGCGAGCGCGCTCACCCGGCGCGCATGAAGCGCCTGGCGCAGGAGGCCGCCACGCTGGCCACGTCGCTGCCGCTGTCCTACTCCTCCTCCGTGTTCGTGCGCACCGACGCCGACCGCCTCGACGTCATGAAGGTAACAACACATCACGAGGCGCCTGCGCTTACTCGGTCGCCCCGGCCTATCAGTTCTAACACTTGTCTAAACAGAGCTGTTTTAGAAGTAATAGGTCGTGATAGTTCAATAGTTAAGATGCCTACCTCTTATGCTTGAGGTTGCGGCTTGGATATCGAGCAAGTTCCAATATGACTTTTTCAAGTCATTACTTTCTAAATTTATCTTAAATAACACTGACATTGGTGTAGAATGATATTGTAAGACACTATAATTAAGTAGCTATGCCCCCTTTTTATATAAAGTCTATAGCACTCAGGGAAAATGTAGCTTCTTATTATCGTAAGAATTTTCAGAATCAGACTAATAAATTCCAGAGATTAGCATGTTAAAACTCACATAAATCTGAATTCGCCAATTCTTTATGAAAAACTGTATTGTTCAAAATGATGATAATTACATTTGAAACCTAAATATAACTAGCATTATAGTTGTCATCTTAGAACTTGGGAGGGCTTTGTCCAGCATTATAGGCTAGATAAAAAAAGAATGCAAGGATCCAGCAAAATAATGCTAAATACTCTTATCCTCTCCAGGTTTTAATAACGGGTCCATCCGACACGCCGTACGCGAACGGCTGCTTCGTGCTGGACGTGTACTTCCCGGCGGAGTACCCGGCCGTGCCCATGCTCATCAACCTGGAGACCACGGGCCGCCACTCGGTGCGCTTCAACCCGAACCTGTACAACGACGGCAAGGTGTGCCTGTCGGTGCTCAACACGTGGCACGGACGCCCCGAGGAGAAGTGGAACGCGCACACTTCTAGTTTTCTACAGGTCAGTTAATGAAAACACGATAAGATACTGGTGCCGGTTTCCTTGTTCACAAACTAGACTAAATTTAAAGAATTGGTATCTCTTACTAACATACAGCGAAAGAAAAAGACAGTGACATTTTAGAACTAAGTTAGAGATGTCAAATTAGTTTTGCCTTGAACTTTTCCATATTTTTAATCTATACGTCAACTATAATAATTGTATGGATGTGTCAGATTGACTAAATTTGACAGCTCTTATTTACATTCGTCTCTTTCTTGTTTTATGAGACAGAAAGAGATAGAAATAGTCGAATTTTACTTTAGTTTGTGAACAAGGGAATCTGCACCATTGTCATACTGAAGAACTCGTCGTTTTTTAACTCCTACAATTGATTAATTAATAATATAATTAATTAATTACAATAGTTATTAAACCTACCGGAACATAGCTGCATTGTATAGTAAAGCCACCAACATTTCCACTAAAACTAATCTTAACATTGTTCGACAGGTACTGGTATCAATCCAGTCTCTTATCCTGGTCCCCGAGCCGTACTTCAACGAGCCGGGCTACGAGCGCAGCCGCGGCACACACGTCGGCTCCAGCGCCTCGCTCGAGTACAACTCCAACATCTACCAGGCTTGTGTGCGCTGGGCCATGCTCGACCATCTCAGGAACCCTGAGCCTTGCTTCAAGGAGGTACGTTTATAATTTTGATTAGCTGGGTCCACACTGACCAACTGCTTTGTCTCGTCGGTCTAAGATTGACATTTATTCTCAACATTTTGCAAATAACTAGTTCTTGCATTGAATTTTTCATAATTAAATACTAGCTTTTGCCCGCGACTTGTCCGCGTGAAAGTCAAGTTCACCATACAGCGTAGGCAAAGCTTAGAAAATTACAGTTTGCGCATGTCAGAACTATGTTCATTCAGTCTTTTTGATAAAGAGATTGCCGTGATTCGAACGATGTACGGTCAAATACCTATTTTAAAACTGGATCAAAATTGAATTAATGTCAGGCGTAAAATTAATATTTATTTCGTTCACCAGGTGATCCAGACGCACTTTTGGATAAAACGCAACGAAATAATGCAGACGGTGGCAAACTGGATCACGGAGCTGGAGAGTCAGAGCGGTGACGAGCGCACGCAGAGGAGCATACAGCTCAACCTCATGGCACTCAAGGTAAAGCATTTTTAGATCATCTTAGAAATATCTGTCGAACTGACTTTAGAAATTAGTTATAGTTTAACTATTTGGACATAGTAATAAAGTGTGTGTACTTGTGCAGCGGCACTACGTGAAGCTGCAGGAGGAGCTGGGCAAGCTGCCCGTGCCGGCGGGGCTGGAGGAGCTGGACGAGCCCTTCACGCTGCCCGCCGCGCCCGAGCCGGCCGGGCCCGCGCCCCCGCCGCCCACCAACGACGAGATCGACCACGACATGGAGAAGATCGTCTCGCAGGTCCTCGACTGAGCGCCCGATCATACCCGAGCACGCCCGAACTCGCCCGAGCACGCCCGAACACGCCCCGCCACGCGCGC
Source organism: Hoplodrina blanda (assembly GCA_949316365.1). Classification (NCBI taxonomy): domain Eukaryota; kingdom Metazoa; phylum Arthropoda; class Insecta; order Lepidoptera; family Noctuidae; genus Hoplodrina; species Hoplodrina blanda. Next base: position 10,686,709 of record OX438565.1, on the reverse strand, counting down.
AATGAAAGTACAACCATCGACCTCCCACCACGACGCATCGCGAGTGTCCGACGCACCCAACCTTCCCTCGTCGTACGTTTCTAACGAGTTTATTGTTCGTAAAGAATTTTCTTTTTATTTTGTAGTAGAAGATTTCGGTTTTTATAGTTTTTTTTAGTAGGCGTTTAGGATTTAGTGGGACCTTTGTTTAGTTTAACACACATTGTGATACTAAAATGGGCCCGCTCGGCGCCCGGTAAGATATTTAAGAGGAGTAGATGTAGGAGCCGACGACACTCACTGACGGCGGTGTCGTCGTGCCGTGCCCGGCGGGGCGCGTCTACGTCGCTGACGTGCGCCGACACACATGTACATGAAATTATAATTTGATGTATATAACTTATTGTTTTAATTTTTGTATTCTAAGAATATATTATTATATATATCGCTGTATTGCTCTATAAGAGTAGTCGGAGGCGGCTGAACTATACGAATAAATAAATTGTATAACTCATTTGGTAGTAAATTGTGTACAGGCCTAGCCACCTCAGTCGAGTCGTGGAGTCGTGTACCGCGGACGAGCTGACAATAACGTAATGTAGTGCAGCACTCGCCGGTCGGGGCGGTGGGCGATGAACTTGTGAATGTATGTGTGTATATAGATAAATCACCAGTAGACTTCTGTTTCTCACTGTACTTTCATTGACAGGTAAGTTGGACGTAGGACGTTTATTGTTATATTTGATTGTGAATTTCGGAATGTAAATAAAAATTTATGTTATCGCAATGTTTCTTTTTATTTTTTTGTTGGCGTCACGATTTCCCGAGTATTATTATAACAGTAAATGTATTTAATTTTCATTTAGTAACGTTCTAATAAGCTTTTATTGTTCTATTGCTGGGATCCAACGAGCCTCGCCATCACACTGTCTATAATATTCAGCTTTGTATTTAATTCTGACAAGCGGTAATTAAACACCACATTTTGCTAATACGTTTTTTATTGTCCATCTATTTACATCGTCACAATTATAAAAGGATTCACTTAAACAAATTATTATGACTTGCTAATTGGCCACCCTAGCGTTACCATACCTAAACATTTACTTTATTAGACAACTTATTACATAAATAATTTATTTACTATCAATGATATTTTAGTAAACAGATTTATGTTACGAACGCGCAAAACGTGAAGACCAGAAAACGTCCTAATTGGAACGTATTGCCTTTAGTCTGTGTCTGGCACGACTACGAGTGATACGTTGCGCGGTTGCGCGCTGCTACGTAATTACCATCCAAAATGCCATCGTATATATTTAGAAAGTGTACCAATTACGATTCCAATTCCAAAGCTAATAAAAAAAAAGGGATCTCATACCACACGTAAGTACGCAATATACTTCGATTTATTAATATATTTCAATTATTTTCCTAATATTCTGATATTTGGAGGTTAGAAAAAAGAAAGAGATGGAAAATACATTTTTTGTCGTAAGAACGACAAGGATGCGTGCACTCCGGACATAGAATAAAAGGTACAGATGCGAATATTAGGCAGTAAAGTCATCTTTACTCCAGAGTTCCAGTTTCCCTTTTAATAACTTTTCATTATAATTTTGTTTGATATACTTAATTATAAATTAAACATGTCATTTACGTAGGAAAAGAAAATATAAATAGCTTATCGTTACCATAATATGTCACAGATAGTGTTAAAATAAAGCTACCATTGAGATCAGGCTTCAAGAATGGATTGCAATTGTTCGTAAACAAAGAAATGAAACGTTTATATTACTTTACTATGTGACAACAGCGAGAGAGAGTTTATTCGTTGCATAGGCACAAATCCCGGCTACAAATTCTGTACACGCGGTTGGTACCTTCTGCCTAGTTAATTTGTTAGTCTATGATGCCAACGTGCGGTGATTGGTGGCTCGAATAATGTCTGTTTACATTCACGCGCAATTGACAACATCTAGCTGTCACTTTTTTTCATGATTTTATCAAGCTATCCTTTTTACTTGTAGTGAAATGTAAAATGAATGAAAAGTGTGTATGTGTGCTGCCTCTTTTTTGAACACTTTTTTTCTGTGGTTTTGTAAGGGTATAACATATCTGTTTATTAGAATATCATTGTTTACTATAATATTCTTCTGACTAACTATGTAGAAACGTAAAATTACTCAAAAATATTCCATCACAGATGGAGTTTGTGACATTTTAAAATATTTATTTACATAAAAATGTTAATTTCAAGTAATATTAACTATCTACATTATAATCTATTGGTATGATTGCGTGTTATGCACATGCGCACTGTAGACCGCCGTGTTGGGGTTCAACGTTCAAGAAATAATATCTATGCCAGCATGGCACATGAAACGATAACAATAATTACTGGCAGAGCTTGCGACCGACATCATGCAGGAGGGAGGTATAGGCGGCGGCGACCTCTCGCGCCCGGGCCTGGTTCAGGCCATGCTCCGGGGCGAGAGGGAATGGGATGCAGTCACCTCCTTCTGCGAAGCAGTAATGCTAGCGAAGGAGGAGGCGGGCCGCGTGAGGGAGAGAACATCCTCCACCTCACGCCCCAGCTGCCGCGGGAGACGCCCAGGGCGTCGGACGTCGCCAGGCGACATCCGGCCACCGTAGGCGCGGGCTTGCGGACGGCGAGTAATGGGTAGCTCGCTGTCCGATCAAGGACCATGCCCGGGTCGACGGCGTGTTCTGTTCGCGCGCGCCTCAAAGAGCTGTCAGCACAGGGACGGGGCCCCAATAGGGGCCAAAAGCCTGCCGGGGTTGCGGGACGTCTTAACAGGATACCGTGGCCCCGGAACGTAAAGGGCAACAGAAGGAACAGGGTGGTTTTTTAGTCAGTAAAAGTCTGACAGTCCCTTCCGCCCCACCCAGGGCGGAAGGAGATATTTGATGATTTTTACCACCTAAAAAAAAAAATGCAGGAGGTAGTCAAGTTTTTGGGGAGCGTTAAATAAAAGATGTGAATACGTGTAAGCAGAAGCGCATGCTCCGATGTAATTAATTATAAACTTACACTAGCGGTTACATTGTTGGACTTAGTGCTACTTAAAATGCTAAATTGACGAAATGCATCGAACGGCCTAACTCTAAGGGCTAATTTTTCAATCGTCAGATAACTCATAACTAAGGGATAAATATGGCGGTTTGACAGCTTTTGTATAGAATATATGTCAAACTGTCATATTTATTCTTTGGATAAAAGTTATCTGACTATTGAAAAACCGGCCAAGTGCGAGTCAGACTCGCGCACCGAGGGTTCCGTACACAAACTCCTCCGAAATGGCTGAACCAATTTGCATGAAATTTTGTGTGCATATCGGGTAGGTCTGAGAATCGGCCAAAATCTATTTTTTTTTTTTTGTTTTGTTAATCGCATAACAACGTTTGCTGGGTCAGCAAGTCTAATATATAAAATTCTCGTGTTGCGGTGTTTGTTTCCAAACTCCTCCGAAACGGCTGAACCGATTTGCATGAAATTTTGTGTGCATATCGGGTAGGTCTGAGAATCGGCCAACATCTGTTTTTTTTTTTTAATCGCTGAACAACGTTTGCTGGGTCAGCTAGTAAGTTTATGATTATTAAAAAAAATATACTATGTGATGTAACTAAAAATTTAAGATTTTCGGAATTTTTCCTATATGTGTACTTTATAACGTTGCTTCATGCCAAATTTCAAGATTCCAGGTCGTCTGGAAGTATCCTTTAGGTTTTGATTCCCTTGCGAGTAGTTGCGAGTTTCAAAATATGCGGCTTTAATTGCTGTATCTTTTGATTGCGTTGACGTAGAAGTTTGATTTTGTTACAGCTTAAAGATATTATAGACTTGAGTATTTGTTAAGAATTTCAATATAATACCACTACGCGTTCATGAGTAAAGGGGTAATAAGTTTAAAATTATTAAAAATATTTTTATTATATGATGTAACTAAAAATTTATGCTTTTCGCAATTTTTCCTTTATCTGTGTTATAAGACGTTGCTTCGTACCAAATTTCAAGATTCTGAGTTCACAGGAAGTACCCTGTAGGTTTTGATTCCCTTGCGAGTAGTGGCGAGTTTCAAAATATGCGGTTTTAATTCCTGTTTCTTTTGATTGCGTTGACATAGAAGTTTGATTTTGTTACAGCTTAAAGGTATTATAGATTTGAGTATTTGATATGAATTTCAATATAATACCACTACGCGTTCATGAGGAAAGGGGTAGTAAGTTTAAAATTATTAAAAATATTTTTATTATATGATGTAACTAAAAATTTATACTTTTCGCAATTTTTCCTATATCTCTGCTATAAGACGTTGCTTCATACCAAATTTCAAGATTCTGAGTTCACGGGAAGTACCCTGTAGGTTTTGATTCCCTTGCGAGTGTCGAAAATTTGCGGCATAAACAGGAGTATCTTTTGATCGCGTTGACTTAGAAGTTTGATTTTTTCACAGCTCCAAGAGACCATAGACTTGAGTATTTGATATGAATTTCAGCTTGATACCTCCACGCGTTCCTGAGAAAAAAGGTCTTGACAGACAGACAGACAGACAGACAGACGGACAACAAAGTGATCCTATAAGGGTTCCGTTTTTACCTTTTGAGGTACGGAACCCTAAAAATTGGCTCTAAAAGGGCCAACCTAAACTGCAATCCTGCATTTTATGCTCTCACAGTGATAACGCGCAGCGGTTCAGGTTGCATAACTAGGTAACAACTTGTCTCATCTAACTATAACAAATATTTTGCTGACACACTTATTTTACGAGTATTGTCATGCCGTCATGCGTAATTCTAATAAAAAATAATTAAACAATATTGCAACTATAAATAAAAACTTTTTAAGTAGTATTCGAGGGGAAATTAAATGTTTAGTATCGGTCGCGCCTGACTACTATGCTATATATATCTTGGAGAAGCTGATGTCTACTTCTTCAACGGCTGGTCTGCTTGCAGCTCCGCCTCCTGGGGGTCGAGCTGACCGGCCTCTACACACGACTTACAGCAGAACCTAGAGACATTATAACGTGGTTAGTCAAAGTAAATTAACGACAGATTTAGCATGCCTTACATAAAACATCATAACATAACATCACGCCTGTAATCCCTGAAGGGATAGGCAGAGGTGTACCCATTAATACACCCACATTTCGCCAGTTATGTTTAAGTCCTATGTAATAGGGGGCGAGCCTATTGCCAACAACCGGGCACAAATCCAGACTCCGAGGCTGCTACTGAGAAATTTCTGATGGAAAATCCCAGTAACATTTTGCCCGACCTGGGAATCGAACCCAAGACCTCATGCTCAGTAGTCGCGCTTTGCGACCACTAGACCAACAAGGCAGCCGGACCTAAAAAAAATATCTACCTAGGTACTCTAAATAAAAAGGGGTCATTATAAAATATTCATCATTAGGAGCTTGAAAACTTTAGCTTACACATCAAAACAGAAATGATGAAATAAAAATTGGTTGTTTCATCATTTGAACGATTTATGTAAACACAAATGTAACGATGGAACAGCTGATCATCTGAATTGGAATTTTGAAGGAGTTTATTTAGGTGATTTGGCTTTTTACACCCGTCATCGAAGTATCTAGAATACCTATGTATTAAATTAATAAACATCACACATTCCAACAGTAACCTTAACAACTAGGGTGGAGTGGTAGCCAATAGCCGGATCCACACCGGACGATCCAAAGCGCTCCGATCGCGCGCGGCATGGAGCGCGCTCCACGGAGCGGGAAGTGGGCCGCGCGTGATCCATGTGCGCGGCGGAGAGCGCGCGCTCCTCGCCGCGTGCGATCCATTTGTTGTCGGTTTTTTGGTCACGCACAAAGGGGCCTCAGTCGCTTGGCGCGCGCGGTCTGGACGGTTGTGATTTAGAATCGATTCGTCGCCGTCGTTGCACGTGTGACTCCATAGCCAGACAAAATTCAACTGATTCAGAATGGATCAGCAGGAGCGCGTTGGAGCAGCCAGTCAGGATCGCAAAAGATTGCGATCTAGAACGATCCACGCTCCACGCATCACGATCTTGGATCTCGGATCGCGGGATCGCCGATCCATTTTGAATCGTCCGGTGTGGATCCGGCTATTGAACCGCGTGTACCGTATGAACCATAGTGCCTACCGACCATACGCGACATTGCCAGCTTGCGCAAAAAAAGTGTCAAGCAAGACTCGCTTGCCACGTCGTGCAGTTTGGTCTAGTCATCGAGCGCCTGTCGCCAAAGACGAACGCGTAATTACTTTAATAATCTAACTCTTACTTAACTGTGTGTTAATTGTATGTGTAAAGTAAGTTCTTGCGCTTGTTTGACACTATTTTTTGGAATTACTGCTCAACGGTTATTGTGTAAAACATAACCTAACATTTCCTAATGGTAGATGGGTACGCAGTGAGCCATTTATCCTGGGTAAGCAATGAACCAGGGTTCATTGTGTACCACATCTAAGTGCTTTGTGTTATGCTATATAAACAGGTGAGGATAATGTGAGTATAATAACTATTCGTTTATTTCAGCATGGGACGAAACACGGTAGGGAGGGAAGCCCGTAAAAAAGGGTACAGTTACCGGCACGTAAGTTGGCAAGAGTTTTTGTAGTGGGGGAAGTTTGCGCACGCACAATTTCATACATTTTTATATGCGCGAACCTCCCCCACTACTAAAATCTCTTGCCAAGTTACGTGCCGGTAACTGTATCACACCGGAGAAGCTATCCAAAGAGGAATAGATAAACACTTGTCGGGACTGAGTATCAGAAAAGCAGCCAATGATTTCAACCATCCCTATCCAACACTGCGAAGATACATAACGAAATACAGGAACAATCCGTCGTGTAGACTAGAGCCCCATTATGATGCAAGTAAAATTTTTACTGACCACAAGAAGACAGCATATACCTAGGAATATTTATTGGATTGTGCAAGTAAATTATATTCTATATTGTTATGTTAATCTCTCGTGAACATACTATGACTGAGAACGAGCGAACTGATTATTATTCCTATTTTACAAGCTTTTATTTTTTCCTATTTGCCTGATAGGATAAGAATGACTGTGATAAATACATAGGTGATGAATCCTCAACTAGTTAGTGCAAACTGTTTTTTATTTTTTAATTTGCAGTATAAAGTTTATACTTCTCAAAACCAGTGGCGTAGCTAGGTAACCAAGGGCCCTGGGGCAAATAAAAAAATGGGGCCCTACTGCAATTTTTTAACTGTGTGTGTGTCGAATTTCTCTCAACTGAGTTGAAGTCGGTTGCAACCTGTCATATTTATTTAAAAAATGGGAGAAATTTTTAAAAGTTCCGTTCGATCGAGATTTTCTGGTAAGGATTCGAGGGCCCCCTGAGCTTAAGGGCCCCGGGGCACTGCCCCGCCTAGCCCCTGGGTAGCTACGCCACTGCTCAAAACTTTTTAAAAGTTTATAATGACCGTTAAAAATTAAGTTTTAAACTTTTAAGACAAATGGCGTGATTTTTATATAACCCGAAACCTAATAAATATTAAAACTTACCAATGTTTTATTTATTTTCCAGTTAAAACAAACAATCCTCGGTTTTTAAATTACTGTGATTCATTGTGTACCACCTGGACTGAATTTATAATAATAATAAAAGTAAAAGTAATTTATTTACTGAATTTCTTTAATAATAATATTTTTTTTATTAATTAGGCAATAGCAAATATTTTCCATTTTTTAAAACGCAATTCCAAATCTACTAAGCTTATTAAATAAAATATCTTCTGAGATAAAATATTTTCATAGACTGTAATAACGACAGTGCTAGAGCTCTTCAAACTTTTGGTGGTTCAATGGCTACCACTCCACCCTATAGCTAATACTGAGTGAATAATAGATAAGAACAATTAAACACTATAAATAATCTAATGATCTCGAGTTATCAACTGACCTAATTGATCGATTAACCTCACTTAGAGATATGTACAGTCAGCTACAAAAGTCGATTAACAACGTTGCTTTTTTATATCATTTAAACAGACACTAAACACATAATTTACTGGTTTTCTGAATTTCAGGTAATAGCTTAGGGTTTATTACATCTTAATTTTATGTTCATTGAGTTTTATTTTTAATATTGTACTTAATAATTAGGATTTAAAAATCACAAATGTTAATCGACTTTTGTAGCTGACTGTACTTACGTCGAGTAATGATTGTGTCTGCATAACTTGCTGCGCACGACCAGGTCGCACATATCGAAGAAGTCTATGCAATTAGCTGGTAGGACCACGGGCTCTGTAAACATGAAATACACAATCAAATATCTTAGTATACATATTCGTTCTCCTAATTTCGTACATTTGGCAAGTTTACTCAATATCTTAGATGACCCTGAGAACGCTGTCTAAAGTTGGTTTTACACAGGTAAGGCGAGATGTGGAATTGGACGGGCGAGACTAAAATTTGTATAGGTCCTAGTAAATTAAATACTCTACACATGCATCAATATATTTCAATGTCGTACGAAAATAATCTTTAAAAGAATCTTTACTGGATGCGCGGCAAAATTTAACTATATTGCTGTATATATAGAGTATTTAGGTATTTACTCTGCAAAAAGGATACGCAAACCTCGCGAAAAACGGCGCGGTACATCTTTCGGTATGAAAGGGTCGCCTATTCTATCCCATCCACGCCTTGCCTTGCTGGTGTGAACCTTTAAGGCTCGATAACATAATAATAAATAATACCAGCCTATAACTGTCCCACTAGGAGGCCTCTTCTCATACAGAGAAGGCATGAGCATGATCACCACGCTCTTGCTCAAGGCGGATTGGCGATTTCAGACTTATATTAATTACAAGTCCAGGTTTCCTCACGATGTTTTCCTTCACCGATGTCAGTGATGTCCAAGATAAACTTAAGAAAGTACTTACCATATGAATTGAAAAAGTCACATTGGTACTTGCCCGGATTCGAACCCACAACCTCATGCATGAGAGGTGGGCGCGTTAACCACTGTAACATATCTGACGGAAAATGCGTCGCGTAACGCCAGAACAGTCAAATATTTATTAAAACATCCAACCATACACACATTATAACCGATGATGCGTTAGTGTGTCGAACATACTAAAGACGATACGTCTGTCGTAGGTATCTTCCATCAGATGTGAATCCACCCTAAATCTATGGTCAAGCCAGTTTTCGCAGCATTTGAAAGTCACTATTAGTGATTGATGATGATAAAAGTAGTATAAATATCTTACGTTGCACATTGATTTGCGTAGTCTCAGTCTGTGAAATGTATGGGTTGCTGGCGTGGCACGCGTACAGCCCGCTGTCCGCGACCGTCACGCGCGCCACCGTCAGCCGGGAAACGATCGTGCTACCTGTTGACAAACAAGAGGATGGATGGTAAGTTATTTAACATTTCTTTGTAATTTCTATTGTGAAAGTTTTAACTTTCTGAACCGAGCAGAGTGTTAGTGCGCAAGACTGTTTGAGACTATTGGTAAATTCCTATATCGGTAACTGTTTATGGCGCGACACTACGCGTTGGTAGTGCAAGTTCCGCTCTTTCATAACTTAACCACCTACTACTACCACCATCTCTTAAGGTTTGCGCTCGAGTGAACGTCTACCATAAATCATCACATAACATCACGCCTGTGATCTCCGAAGGGTTAGGCAATAGGCTCGCCCCCTATCACATGGGACTTAAACATAACTGGCGAAATGTGGGTGTACTAAAAGGGACACCTCTGAACATCTATTCTACAGGCTAAATCAGTAACTTATTCGGGTTATTAACCAAATATTTAATAATACACCCAAGACTTACCAGTGATAGTGATCCTGCCGTCCGGCTGTATGATGGCGCCGTTTCTGGTCCAGTGCACGTCAGGCTCGGGGAAGCCATCCACCTCGCACGTCAGCCGCAGGTCGGCGCCGATTTTCAGCGTCGCAAATGGCGACGTTATGCGTGTGACCTTCAAATTCAAATATGGTGAATAAGGTTCAACAGTGCTGGATGTGTATCCGTAGCCACTTTCTTCGTCGGTGTAGTCGGAGTCTGTGGTATCCGTTGAACTGAATGTGCTGAACCATGAGCCTTCTAGATCGTCTGTTGTTAGCGTAGATTCTGAAAAACAAGACGGATAAGAAAAAAAATAGCTTTTAACATTTTAGAGAGTCAGTTTAAACCTACGAATATATATAATGTTTTTATGACGTGTACGTGAATATCGTAGCAGACCCAGAAGATAATAAAACTGGTAATAAATCTGATAATAATAATGGTCAAGAAGAAGAATCTGCTTTAGATTAAAAACGAATAAATCCAAAGCCAGATCCAGGCAGGGTCGATTCATGCCTTGATCAACCTTCGCATCCACGAAAAGCATCATAACTATTAAACGGGTTGGTCGTACACCCATTAGAGTAGTTAACGGACTATTCACGAGGTGCGTTGGTCAAAGAGATTAAAAATTCTAAAGTCAACGGACAACCAGAACAAAGAGAAGAACTTCGAAAACCTTCCTGAAGTCTTATAATGCGACGGTGGTGCAAGAACGACTGCACTGCAGAGTCACCGCTTCGTGGGAGTCAAATAAGTTCATCTTGTGGATAAGGATACGGACATTTTGTGAGTTTGTTCCAATTATTTCCCTTCTATTTCCTTTCCGATCGTTATTAACAATTACTGTGTTAAATTCATGAGAATAATAATTATATTTGTTTCTTTGTCTTTTTTTTCGCCTCGTGAGTATAAGGGTGGTTCTCTGATTTCGGTACAATTTGGAAAAAATGACAGAAATTTTAGATTTTGAAAATCTTAGTGTGAAACGAAAATATGATGGCTTAATAATATTATGTGTAAATATTTTCGAATTGCATCGATTAATGTCCGAGATAGGTATGTAGCTAAAGTTTAAATTCGTGATGGTAATGATTTTTCGTGTTATGGAAATGATTACTATGTACAATGATTACATGAAATATTACAAACAAACAAACAAATACAAATATTACAAACTAAAATATTTTTATTTATTTTCTTAAAATAAGTAAAGCACAAGTATTTCTCATTTGTTTACTGTAATAATCGTTTACCTAAGTATATTACTATTAAAACTACACAAATTGTAAAACAAAAAAACAACCAAGGTGTAATCTAAGCAACTAGCCTCTGAGTACCTAATCATTTGTTTCGTTGTCTCATTTTCTTCTTTAAATACTAAGTACTAATAAAGAGGAAAATAAGACTGAACGAAACAAATGATTACTCAGAGGCTGAAAACTGATGATAAATTATGGTAAAGACTATCACAGTAATGTCATTTTATGTTATTTTGATTTTTAAATCAATTATGTTAAGGGCTATTTGTATAAATATTACTCTCGTAATAATACTCATCAAGACAAACATTTCAGAGGTACATTAAAAATATTAATCGTGTGACTTACCTAAAATTTCTCAAATACGGTGAAGTCCACTAAACCGGAACAAAGGTAATTTTTGATAACAATTACCTACTTACCTAAGTATTTTTTATTTCTCGAGAGCGCGGGTTTCTTGCTCAATTGCTCTGAAGCGACCGGTCGCTGCGGAATTGTGCGGGGGAAGGGTAAAAGACTACTCTTTTACCCTTCCCCCGACTTCCAAGTAAATAGTTGTGTACATTTCTTTTCCTGCTTACGGTAGTGACTATTTTTCGGTGACAAAGACAAATACATTTTTTAAAAATTAATGAATTAATTCGTATGTGTGATATTGAAGGCAAGTAATCCTTAGTATTAGTTCAATAACTGGAATAAATTACAGATACATATAACTATAACTTCTTAGAAATTTTGAACTCTTAAGTTAAGAACTCGCGTAAAGGACATCGATGGTAAGGACATTTGTGAGTGTTTTTCATTTTTTATTATTTTTGTGTCTATACTTACGTTATTCTTTTGTTGGATACACCTCGCTAAATGTCTTCAAATCAACCAGCTTTAATCAAATCTCCTTAAATGTTACTACCTAACTTTTTTCGGACATGTGATTGGTTCGAAATCAGAGAACTACCCATAACTGCTACAGACATCATGTCTCACTCTTTTGCATTCACTCGTACATTTTCTGTTGCATTCACGGATTGCTAAACTTTCGCTTGCCATTAACCGTTATAATTTGTAACGGTCGCATCAGCTGACTGACCCGTGCGTTGAGTTCACTGGTTCAAGGTCACGCGTCTATTCAAACTTAATGTTTTTATTCTTTGTTTGGAAACTATTCCTTGCTAATTGTTTGTCGCGTCGCTACGTTTTAATATCTACATATTATTATACTTTGCTCATTATGGCCGAAGATTTACTTATTAGGAAACGCAGTGCTATGAAAGCGAAGCTTACGAACTTTGGCAATTATAAATTAATGTGTTGCTTAGTTGCGAGGCTATTTCTGAGTTACAGCGCATCGAGTTGGAGGGACGCTTAAGCAAATTTGATCCTATATACCATCGTATATAGCATCAAATTTGCATCATTCAAAGTCATCACTTTGACGAATTACAGATGCAAATCGAGGTGCAGTCGGACAAGCCAGACGACGCATATGCAGAGCGATCCAAGTTTGAGGAGCGGTACCATGCACTAGTAGCGCAGGCGCGTAGTCTGTTGGCTGGCGCCGCTGCTAGTGTCGGTGAGAATGGGTCTGTAGCGGGCTCGGCAGGCAAACAATCAGGTTAATCGTTCCAACGTAACTTTATACGCTTACCTACCCAAGATTAATTTGCCTAGTTTCGATGGTGGTTATCAGTACTGGCTCGAGTATAGAGACACTTTCTTATCACTGATTCATAACAGTATCTAGTTGCATAGATGAAATTAGCAAGTTCCACTACCTCCGTGCATCGCTTAAAGGTGACGCAGTAGAAGTCATTAAAAATATTGATTTTAAGAGTGAGCATTATGATATGGCGTGGAAATTGCTATGTAGCCGCTATGATAACAGTAGACTTTTAGTGAATAATCACGTGCAGGCATTGTTCAATGTTGAACACATTCCGAGGGAGTCATGTACCTTTTTGCGGCGTTTAGTTGACGTCATAAATAAAAATATCTTAGAGCCCTAAAAACACTGAACGAGCCCACGGAGTATTGGGATACCTTGATTGTATACATGATGTCCGTTAAATTAGATTCCGTCACCAGTAGAAATTGGGAGGAATATCGGAACACCTTACCAAAATCACCCACATTGACACAATTTTGTTCATTTATAAGCAAAAAAAAGCTGATCTATTGGAAACTTTAGAGTACAATACAAAGGCACAGACAATATTTGTAACACATTACAAAATGAACCTGAATCTTTGGCTATAGCAACTGATCAGAGTACTAATAAAAATCAACCTTACAATCACAATTCATCGAATAAAATAAAATGTCAGTTATGTACAAAGACTCATCTTTTGTATACTTGTGAAGAATTTCGTGCATTGCCGGTTGAAACTCGTATAGCTAAAGCGAAAGAATTTAAGGTTTGCTTTAATTGTTTGCGTTCTAGCCATGTAACTAAACGATGTAGATTAACAGGATGCAAATATTGTAAAGGTAAACATAATAGGCTTTTGTTGGTCTCCAAGAGTCGGGTGGCGCCAATCAAGCCAACGACCATTCCCCGACTGGAGCTATGTGGCGCATTGTTAGGAACAAGACTGTGTACTGGTGTGCTAAAATCTCTTACCTTGTCTTTCAGTAGATGTCGGTTTTGGTGCGATTCTACAATAGTATTGAGTTGGCTGTCAATGTCACCAAGCTTACTAAAACCATTTATTCGCAACCGCGTCCATGAAATACAGGAGAGCATTACTGGGTATACGTGGAGCTACGTGGTTGTATTCCATGACGGGCAGGTATGAAAGGGTCGCCTATTCTATCCCATCCACGCCTTGCCTTGCTGGTGTGAACCTTTAAGGCTCGATAACATAATAATAAATAATACCAGCCTATTACTGTCCCACTAGGAGGCCTCTTCTCATACAGAGAAGGCATGAGCATGATCACCACGCTCTTGCTCAAGGCGGATTGGCGATTTCAGACTTATATTAATTACAAGTCCAGGTTTCCTCACGATGTTTTCCTTCACCGATGTCAGTGATGTCCAAGATAAACTTAAGAAAGTACTTACCATATGAATTGAAAAAGTCACATTGGTACTTGCCCGGATTCGAACCCACAACCTCATGCATGAGAGGTGGGCGCGTTAACCACTGTAACATATCTGACGGAAAATGCGTCGCGTAACGCCAGAACAGTCAAATATTTATTAAAACATCCAACCATACACACATTATAACCGATGATGCGTTAGTGTGTCGAACATACTAAAGACGATACGTCTGTCGTATCTTCCATCAGATGTGAATCCACCCTAAATCTATGGTCAAGCCAGTTTTCGCAGCATTTGAAAGTCACTATTAGTGATTGATGATGATAAAAGTAGTATAAATATCTTACGTTGCACATTGATTTGCGTAGTCTCAGTCTGTGAAATGTATGGGTTGCTGGCGTGGCACGCGTACAGCCCGCTGTCCGCGACCGTCACGCGCGCCACCGTCAGCCGGGAAACGATCGTGCTACCTGTTGACAAACAAGAGGATGGATGGTAAGTTATTTAACATTTCTTTGTAATTTCTATTGTGAAAGTTTTAACTTTCTGAACCGAGCAGAGTGTTAGTGCGCAAGACTGTTTGAGACTATTGGTAAATTCCTATATCGGTAACTGTTTATGGCGCGACACTACGCGTTGGTAGTGCAAGTTCCGCTCTTTCATAACTTAACCACCTACTACTACCACCATCTCTTAAGGTTTGCGCTCGAGTGAACGTCTACCATAAATCATCACATAACATCACGCCTGTGATCTCCGAAGGGTTAGGCAATAGGCTCGCCCCCTATCACATGGGACTTAAACATAACTGGCGAAATGTGGGTGTACTAAAAGGGACACCTCTGAACATCTATTCTACAGGCTAAATCAGTAACTTATTCGGGTTATTAACCAAATATTTAATAATACACCCAAGACTTACCAGTGATAGTGATCCTGCCGTCCGGCTGTATGATGGCGCCGTTTCTGGTCCAGTGCACGTCAGGCTCGGGGAAGCCATCCACCTCGCACGTCAGCCGCAGGTCGGCGCCGATTTTCAGCGTCGCAAATGGCGACGTTATGCGTGTGACCTTCAAATTCAAATATGGTGAATAAGGTTCAACAGTGCTGGATGTGTATCCGTAGCCACTTTCTTCGTCGGTGTAGTCGGAGTCTGTGGTATCCGTTGAACTGAATGTGCTGAACCATGAGCCTTCTAGATCGTCTGTTGTTAGCGTAGATTCTGAAAAACAAGACGGATAAGAAAAAAAATAGCTTTTAACATTTTAGAGAGTCAGTTTAAACCTACGAATATATATAATGTTTTTATGACGTGTACGTGAATATCGTAGCAGACCCAGAAGATAATAAAACTGGTAATAAATCTGATAATAATAATGGTCAAGAAGAAGAATCTGCTTTAGATTAAAAACGAATAAATCCAAAGCCAGATCCAGGCAGGGTCGATTCATGCCTTGATCAACCTTCGCATCCACGAAAAGCATCATAACTATTAAACGGGTTGGTCGTACACCCATTAGAGTAGTTAACGGACTATTCACGAGGTGCGTTGGTCAAAGAGATTAAAAATTCTAAAGTCAACGGACAACCAGAACAAAGAGAAGAACTTCGAAAACCTTCCTGAAGTCTTATAATGCGACGGTGGTGCAAGAACGACTGCACTGCAGAGTCACCGCTTCGTGGGAGTCAAATAAGTTCATCTTGTGGATAAGGATACGGACATTTTGTGAGTTTGTTCCAATTATTTCCCTTCTATTTCCTTTCCGATCGTTATTAACAATTACTGTGTTAAATTCATGAGAATAATAATTATATTTGTTTCTTTGTCTTTTTTTTCGCCTCGTGAGTATAACTGCTACAGACATCATGTCTCACTCTTTTGCATTCACTCGTACATTTTCTGTTGCATTCACGGATTGCTAAACTTTCGCTTGCCATTAACCGTTATAATTGACAGGCAGGCCTAGAGGGGAACGAAAGGGCCGACCACCTAGCGAAAGAGGCCGCCTTGCGGTCAAAAACGCGACCCGCCTACGACCAGTGCCCTGTCTCATTTGTCAAGCGTACTATTCGCCTAGGGACGCTTGACGAATGGAACAGTAGGTACAGAACAAGTGAGACCGCCTCCACCACAAAGCTCTTCTTCCCCGATGCGGTGACAGCGTACAGTGTGGTTAGAAAAATGGAGCACTCAAACGTCACCACACAAATCTTCACGGGGCACGGCGGGTTTTCCTCATACCTGAAACGTTTCAAGTGTAAGGAGAACCCATCGTGTGCCTGCGAGCCCGGAGTGGAGGAAGATGTGCCACACATCCTGCTGAAATGCCCTATTTTCAGTAGGCACCGGCTAGAAGTCGAGCAGCAGCTGGACACAGAACTAACGGCTGAAAACCTGCCCAGACTGGTCAAGAATCCAAAAACGAGAGAAAAGTTTCTAGAGTTTTGCATCTCAGTAGCGAAAAAAGTCATAAAACAAAATAAATAGCTATAGAAAAATTATAATGACCATCATAAGTTATAATTAAAGAATAAACAACACCAAGTAGACGAGAAAACAGCTAACAATAGTAACAAATCATCATCATCAAATCAGACAAATCATTTCAGTTTCCCTCTCTTGCTAAAACAAATAAAACCAAAAAATTAAAATTAAAGAAGAAACCGTTTCAACACGCCGAAACCCTAACAAAACCTTAAATATCTAAATAAAAGCAACGAACGAAAAGGTCCTTGACAACGTCAGGGGACACGAGCAGGGCAGGAGTGTGGTTTTAGCCGGTAAGAGTCCGGCACTGCCCAGATCGGCCCCGAAATGGGTCGATTTGGGCGTCCATGAGGATTTCCCACTCCTGCCAAAAAAAAAAAAAAAATACAAAGGCAAACACAGACAATATTTGTAACACATTACAAAATGAACCTGAATCTTTGGCTATAGCAACTGATCAGAGTACCTACTTACTAATAAAAATCAACCTTACAATCACAATTCATCGAATAAAATAAAATGTCAGTTATGTACAAGACTCATCTTTTGTACACTTGTGAAGAATTTCGTGCATTGCCGGTTGAAACTCGTATAGCTAAAGCGAAAGAATCTTTAATTGTTTGCGTTCTAGCCATGTAACTAAACGATGTAGATTAACAGGATGCAAATATTGTAAAGGTAAACATAATACGCTATAACATGTTGAGGATTCCAGATCGTCTAACTTTCAAGATCCCATGCCAAGTAGTGTTGCTTTATCTACTAACGTACTTATCTCGAGAAAATGTATCAACTAATTGCCCTCCAAAAAATGATGCATTGTCTACTGAGTCATTGTCTTTAAAAGCTTCTACCGCTTCGCATATTTTACTGTCCACAGCGTTGGTGAAGGTGGTGAACAACCAAGGACGCAAGGTTGGCGCCCGGATCCTGCTCGATAACGGTAGCACAGCCAATTTTATAACTCAGACGCTTGTTGATCAATTGGGGTTGCCTAGACGCAGCGCGAGCTCCACAATCACAGGTATATAAACAGTCAGACTACAACTAGTACACAGTCATGTAATTTAACTATCCAGTCTCGTAACGGTGGTTATGAAACAAAAATAAGCTGTATTGCCTCAAATCACAAAAATACTACCGTCTACTTTAATAGACAGACATAATATTGCCACAATATTGCTGTACCTTCAAATGTACAGTTGGCTGATCCTACGTTTCACATTCCGTCAATAATTGACATTTTAGTAGGTGCCGAAGTATTTTGAAACGCCCTAGGTTCTGCATCAATTAACCTAGGTGACAAAAAACCCACGTTACGTGACACTAAGTTCATAGTATCAGGCTCTGTGGCTCTTCCATTACATTCATCCACGAAAATTCACAAATTCGCACTTGTGTAACGCTTCTCTAAGTGAAATCGAAAACAATTTGAGTAAGTTTTGGGAGCTAGATTCCGTGTCACCAAAACATTTCTTATCGCAGGAAGAACGGGCTTGTGAAGAAAGTTTCCGTTTGCATACAACTCGTGATGAAAAAGGTCGATTTGTGGTTACCATGCCTCTGAAAGAGAATCCTAGTATATTAGGCGGGTCTTATGAAATGGCTAAGAGCCGTTTTTATCTTTAGAGCGTCGGTTCTAGCGAGATCCTGTCTTCAAGCAGAGGTACATCGACTTCCTGCAGAAATACGAAAGTCTGGGGCACATGACAGAGGATCGTTCTCTGATGACACCACATTCAGATGGTAAGTCGGAGTATTACCTTCCGCACCATGGGGTCGTTAAAGAGTCAAGAGTCACCACGAAACTGCACATCTGGATTGTCGCTCAACGATATCCAGATGGTGGGACCTACCGTCCAAGATGATCTTTTTTCAATATTGTTACGTTTTCGCCAACATAAATACGTAATTTCTGGAGACATCGAAAAGATGTATAGGGCAATTATGGTAACACCTGAGCAACGTTCCTTGCTTAAAATAATTTTTCGGACTGATCCAAAGCTTCCTTTAAAAACATACAACCTCAATACCGTTACTTATGGAACGGCCTCTGCTCCTTATTTGGCCACGAAATGCTTAGTTAGCCTAGTTAGCCGGAAGCAGCCACTAGTGAACAAGCGAAGTTGTCAATCGCGCGTGATCACTACGTCGACGATTTTCTTAGTGGCGGAAACTCCATTTCAGAGGTAATAGCGATGGGTAGGGAGGTCACTTCTGTTTTAGCTTCAGCAAACTTTCATCTGCGAAAATGGCAGTCAAACAGAGAAGACATTATAGCTGAAATAACAGGTGTTTCAGGTACTTAGTTTAAAAAGCTTGGATTTGTCCGCGAATAGGAACGTGTCTTCGAAAACACTTGGCTTACATCGGTTTTGTGAGTCAGATATGCTCGCATTCTCAATTGGTATCGACAACAACGAACATGTAACAAAGCGACACATTTTATCTGTGATAAGTCAGATTTTTGACCCACTGCGTCTTGTAGGTCCTTGTGTTGAGGCAAAATTAATAATGCAGATGTTATGGATGGCTAAGTCTGATTGGGATGAACCAGTACCAGACGAGATCAACACTCGTAGGGTTTCCTTTAAAAATACTCTTCCACATCTAAATGAATTAAAAATATCACGGTGGGTGCTGCATGACAATTCGATTGTACACGAACTTCACGTTTTTACTGATGCTTCTGAAAAGGCGTATGGTGCTTGTGTGTATGTGCGATCAGTAGACGAGAACGGGTCAGTTAAAGCACAATAATTGTTGGGCTCCAAGAGTCGGGTGGCGCCAATCAAGCCAACGACCATTCCCCGACTGGAGCTATGTGGCGCATTGTTAGGAACAAGACTGTGTACTGGTGTGCTGAAATCTCTTACCTTGTTTTTCAGTAGATGTCGGTTTTGGTGCGATTCTACAATAGTATTGAGTTGGCTGTCAATGTCACCAAGCTCACTAAAACCATTTGTTCGCAACCGCGTCGATGAAATATAGGAGAGCATTACTGGGTATACGTGGAGCTACGTGGTTGTATTCCATGACGGGCAGGCGATTTGATGCAATGCGACGGGGTGGACCCCGGGGACAAGAAATTTCACGTTTTGTGGCCTATTCATACTTTAATTTTGAGTTTTAATGGCTGACTATCTAACTGGTCCATAGGATCTGTGAAGAGCAATATTATGTTTACCGATCATTTATCGTCATTATCAACTTAATTTCACAAAAAAAAATATTAGATACCTACTTAGGTACACATTTTTTTAATGTTTTGCAGTGGAGCTTATTGTTGCAAAGACATAAACGTCCGACCCGAAACAAAAAATTCTTACTGTACTGAATAAAAACTGAACAGCGCGCGGCGTTTCTTTATAGTGCGTCCGGTTTTTATTGCTCTAAACCGTTTAATCCGAAAAAACCTTTATAATACTCTTCCAAAAAACCGGTATATGCGAACAAAACCGAATGTAAAGGTTTTGCGTCAAGTACATAATAACGGTTAGAAAATTTTTACCGGTACCCCAGCCTTGTTCTTCGGTGTAGTCGGTGTAGTCGGTGTAGCCTCTGGTATCCGTTGGATCGAATTTAATGAACTCTGAGCCTTCTAGATCGTCTGTTGGTAGCGGCGAACCTGAAAAGCAAGACGAATAAGAAAAAAAATATCTTTTAACATCTTAGAGAGTCAGTTTAAACCTACGAATATAATGTTTTTATGACGTGTACGTGAATATCGTAGAAGACCCAGAAGATAATAAAACTGGTAATAAATCTGATAATAATAATGGTCAAGAAGAAGAATCTGCTTTAGATTAAAAACGAATAAATCCAAAGCCAGATCCAGGCAGGGTCGATTCATGCCTCGATCTACCTTCGCATCCACGAAAAGCATCATAACTATTAAAAGGGTTGGTCGTACACCCATTA
Organism: Hoplodrina blanda; assembly: GCA_949316365.1. Classification (NCBI taxonomy): domain Eukaryota; kingdom Metazoa; phylum Arthropoda; class Insecta; order Lepidoptera; family Noctuidae; genus Hoplodrina; species Hoplodrina blanda. The sequence goes on along the minus strand of OX438565.1, from coordinate 10,666,155 downwards.
GAGTAGTTAACGGACTATTCACGAGGTGCGTTGGTCAAAGAGATTAAAAATACACAAATCAAAGTAAAAACACTCACTAGGGCTGTCACTCGGGGCAAGGTCAGGCTGAAATGATATAAAAATGCATTATTAAGGTATAGTTACTAGAATGATCGTAGATAAAGATACTCTTTTTTTCTGAGCGCGGTGGAAATCCTCATGGACTTCCTCCATCCTCAGTGCACTGTTGGCGATGTGTGGATAAAGATATATTTAGATTAAAAAACCGGCTAAGTGCGAATCAGACTCGACTAAGTGCGAATGAAGGGTTTCGTACCACTTTACAATATTGACACTAATACAAAATAATAGGTTACGTATTTTATCACTTTAATTTTCAACTTAATTTTATTTTTATACATTATTTATTTGTTGTTATAGCGGCCATTTTAATACACACTCTGTGAAAATATCAACTGTATATCTACCTATAATGGTTAAAAAAAATACAGCCCTGTGACGGAGTCTTAGTAATATGGTCCATTTGAAACCCTTTGAACCCAGACAAGACAAAAATCTTCTCATTTCCTTAAATACGCATATTTACGTGTCACAGAGCTGCATTTAAGGAACTAAAACACATTACAAATAGGTTGAAAATTGTACGAGAGAACAGAAGCTATCGTTTAGCACTTGGCGACCTTTCGTTGTACACTCCACTACTCTCTCTCTCCTCTCTCTACTCTACTCTCGTACGGATCTTAGAGGTGCAAGAGTCGCACTGAAAAAATATAGAGCTGTTTAAACGGTTCCTTAATTGTGCCATTGGGGAAATTGCGCTATTCTCCGAGTACAAAAACAATAAGATGTGAATAAAGTATTTCTGTTGCTTCAATACAGCTCTAAGTAACAGATATAGCATAAGACTTCTTTCCTTTATAAAGTAACTACATTTTTGGTTTGTGTATTTGGCCGTTAGTAAAATTGATCGACCAGAAGATTTGCGGAACCAAAGACCAATCTACAGAAGTAGATAAGATATTAGAAAATAGTACGGTAATAAAAGTTTAATTAAAATTTTAAGATTATAAAGCAGTTACGTTTTTTTCATTAGATAACTAATGGAACCGATGCAGAAATATCGTTTAATTTGAACAAACGACGAAAATCCTAAAGTTTTGTTTACTTACTCCAGACTGCACTACCTCCGGTTTTGTCTCAGTACAGTTCGTATCGTCAAGCATTTCGATGCGGCCATTGATCTCCTGATAGCAGATCACACTCCTCGTCTGCTTGCCCTCATCACAGAGCTTGTCGCACTGATGGAGAAAAGAGTTGGTTGGTCATTTGAATTGTGAGATACAAGACATTTGAGGATGGCATTGATACCAAAAACACCATTGAATACTTGACGTTCTACGAGCAGTTGTACTTACAGGTCTCCATTTTCCCACGAACCATGTGGGGCAGGGTGCGTCCTCGTTGCACTTCTGGAACGCTTCAGGCTTTGGCCCCAGGAGGTCGAAGCACTCCTTGTCTGGCACTATTGACGTGGCACTGCACAGACAAAGCAATTGTTTTTGTTAAGAGTTTCTGCGTCTCTCGGTCTCTCGTCATACAAACTTTCAAATCTAAATACTTGGGAAATGAATCAACCGAATGTTGATTAAACCTGATATGTATACCAAAGAAGTCCAACAAGTTAGTTAATTCAAAGAGGTATTTTCATTTAACTCTTTATATGATGTAACTAGGTTTTGCCTACAACCTCAATCACATGTATATTCTTTCAATTCATCAGCAACATCGCACAACATCGCTAGGTATGTCTGACAAATCTATAATATCTAAGTTCTGTAATGCGAAGCTAGAAATATTGCGTGTTATTGTGAGCTAACTTTCATGAGCAAAAATAAACTCAAAATCTTCTTTATCTTTTACACTTCAAAACTTACCCATCAGCAATGATCTTCTGGCAGGTGACCTCCCTAAACTTAACACCACCACAGCCGCATCTATGGGAACATTCTTCCCATGGTCCTTCGACCCACTGCGGTGGGCAGGGGTCTGGACTGCAGGATTGCTTGGTCGGGGGCTTCAGGCCTTCATCGCACAAGCTATCGTGAACTAACTTTAGTTCTCTTGATCTACATGACACGTTACGGGTTTGGAAGCCTGGGAAAGAAAAAAGACGATTTACATTATTGATATTAGAATTCAGAAAACTATTAATTCGAAAACTTCTAAGGAATACATATTTACGTTTAGAAAATATGCAAGCATGAACTTGTACTTTTGTACATATGAATAAGTTAGGCTCTAGACAGACGGACTGCATTTCAACCGCAATCCAACTGCAAATTTGCAGTTCGGATGCAGTTTGAATGCAGTTGACACGACTGCAATAGAACTGCAAACCAACCGTGCGGTCCAATTGCAGTCGGCGTGCAGTCGTGTGAACTGCACACCGACTGCAATCGAACTGCATCCGAACTGCACCATACCCACCCGCCCGCACTACTTTAACGCTCCGCCCCCCCGCGCATATTATATGGTATGGTGCAGTTCGGATGCAGTTCGATTGCAGTCGGTGTGCAGTTCACACGACCGCACGCCGACTGCAATTGGACCGCACGGTTGGTTTGCAGTTCTATTGCAGTCGTGTCAACTGCATTCAAACTGCATCCGAACTGCAAATTTGCAGTTGGATTGCGGTTGAAATGCAGTCCGTCTGTCTAGAGCCTTAAAGAAACGAGTCTGTTTCAACTGTTTTTCATGTGTTTTTATATTCTGATGTATTAAATAAAATATTAATAAATAAGAGGCGGGTTTTTTTTAAAAGGCGTGAGTTTATGTATGTGTGTAATTGTGTATGTTAATAAATAAGTAAGTTAGTATACCAGAAATATTAGCCCGAGGAATTTGGAGCCACGGCATCTAGCGTGCGTCAACATAGCAAAAGCAGCTTAAGTTCGTACCTCGTATGAGAATAATAAATACGTTTACTCACCTCCGCCACAGGTGGCGCTACACGGCGTGAACTCTTCGTGCACCCAGTTGTATCGCTTGTCGGTCGGGGGGGCTGAGTCGTTGGGCACACTGTACTCGTACCTGATCCCCACGTTTTCGTCTTGAAGAAGAAGCTTTAAGAAAGGATTGTTAATCAGTTACTTAACCCTTCGCACATGGCGTCGTATCGTAAGCGTATCGTAAAACGCGCGTAGTACGAGAGCAATACAAGCAGGAATATGTTCAAACAAGTCCGCACACGAGGCGGTGTTGCGTATCGTATTAGTGCGAGAGCCGGCTGCAAAATTACCTACCTCATCGGCTACCCCAATAGGCTATATTTAGATCGTTAACCGACACTTAAACACGTAAAAAAAATCAGGTCTGCCAGAGCCGATCCTGCCGGGTCATAGAAATAATCGATATTTTTTGACGTAATTTTTTAGTAAAAGTTACGTCATAAGATACCCGAATGAAAGTGCTGGCAGCAGTTAACCATTGAATAGTTATGTAAAAAAAAGTGGGTCTGCCATTGCGCACCCTGCCGGAAGTACTTGGCAGACCCCTAAAATATGCCCTTCTGACACACTAAACCTACCTCATCGAGTACCCGGATGGGACCAACGCTAAATAATAACCAAGATGCCCCTGATAATGGATCAAAAGGTCTGCCAAATCTAAGCTTGCCGGAACTTAGTGTTCAAAGCATTTGAAGTTGATAGGGAGCATACTTTCACTTGAAGTCAAAACAACATTATTTTGTTTCTAAATTTATACTTTATGAATATTAAATATTTTTTTATCATAACATTAAATAAAACAACAAGTGTAGAGATAAAAGATGTATTCAAAAGGAGCATGGGCACCTTTGTATGAACCCTGGGCCCACTCAACATATTGCTCAACAGTAATAAGACATCAAATGAAAGCTCTTAAGATAGGCTTCATTTCATTCTATAGCAGCTAAGTTCAAATCAAGCTCGAAAATGGTGTTTTAGTGCATTTTGTCATTTTTATTAAAACCTCGAGCCTAGTTTTCCACATTGTTCAACAGTGATGAGACCCATGCCAAATGAGAGCTCTTAAGGTGTACTTCATTTCATTCTAAGGCAGCTAAGTTCAAATCCAGCGCCAACATGGTGTTTTAGTTAGAGGTTTGCACTGGAGCATTGAGTACCGGAGAATAACCGGTGATTTACCGGTGAAAGTACTCAATTGAAATAATCGGTAATTAACCGATTGATCTCCGGTGACCGTCGCATCTTATTTTTTTCGAATTAGATTTATTATTTCAGCCTTTAGACGATATAGCTAGCTGTGCTTGCTACTTTTATAAGGTCAGAGAGAGTATTTTCGGCGATAGGACAAATACTAAATGATAGAAGAAATATGTTACGGTATGACGCTGTTGACATGTTGTGTTTTTTAAATCAAAATCAGCATTTGCTGTCTTTAAAAAACGTTTTTTTTTAAATATATGATTATATAAAGTATTACAATTCATTATTCTTATTTCTTGATATTAAAATGAATGTATAAATTAAAAATAGAAACAAAATTTCTTTATTCTCCGGTGACCTCCGGTTTTTCCCCGGAGATTGCCCAATCACCGGTGAATTCAATCGGTTGTTAAAATCTCGCTCCGGTGCAAACCTCTGGTTTTAGTACGTTTTCAAAAAAAAAAAAAATTATTACTATTATAACTGAAAAATATGATAGTGCTTCTCACCAGTGATGAGACCCATGCCAAATGAAACCTCTTAGAGTGTACTTCATTTCATTCTAAGGCAGCTAAGTTCAAATCCAGCGCCAACATGGTGTTTTAGTACGTTTTCAAAAAAAATATATATTTATACTATTATAACTGAAAAACATGATAGTGCTTCTCAACACTGATGAGACCCATGCCAAATGAAAGGTCTTAGGGTGTACTGCATTTCATTCTAAGGCAGCTAAGTTCAAATCCAGCGCCAACATGGTGTTTTAGTAAGTTTTCAAAAAATAAATATATTTATTACTAATAAAACTGAAAAATATGATAGTGCTTCTCACTAGTGATGAGACCCATGCCAAATGAAACCTCTTAGAGTGTACTTCATTTCATTCTAAGGCAGCTAAGTTCAAATCCAGCGCCAACATGGTGTTTTAGTAAGTTTTCAAAAAAAATATATATTTATACTATTATAACTGAAAAACATGATAGTGCTTCTCAACACTGATGAGACCCATGCCAAATGAAAGCTCTTAGGGTGTACTGCATTTCATTCTAAGGCAGCTAAGTTCAAATCCAGCGCCAACATGGTGTTTTAGTAAGTTTTCAAAAAATATATATATTTATTACTAATAAAACTGAAAAATATGATAGTGCTTCTCAACAGTGATGAGACCCATGCCAAATGAAACCTCTTAGAGTATACTTCATTTCATTCTAAGGCAGCTAAATTCAAATCTAGAGCCAACATGATGTTTTAGTACGTTTTCAAAAAAAATATATATTTTTTACTATTATATTTGAAAAATATGATAGTGCTTCTCAACACTGATGAGACCCATGCCAAATGAGAGCTCTTAGGGTGTACTTCATTTCATTCTATGGCAGCTCAGTTCAAATCCAGCGCTAAAATGGTATTTTTTAAAGTTTTCGTATAAAAAAATAACTATATCTAATAATTATAAACTGAAAAATATGATCCTGCTTCTCAACAGTGATGAGACCAATGTCATATGGAAGCTCTAAGGGTGTACTTCATTTCATTATACGGCAGCTAAATTCAATTCCAGCGCGAAAAGGGTGTTTTGACCATGCGGGCACTTTGGGCCCACTTTTCAACATTGCTCAACAGTGATGAGACCTATGTCAAATGAAAACTCTTAAGATAGGCTTAATTTCATTTTAGAGCATCTAAGTTCAAATCGAGTGCGAAAATGATGTTTTGGTACATTTTGAAACCCTTAGCCGAGGTTTCCACATTGTCCAACAGTAATGAGACGTATGTCAAATGAAAGCATTTCGGGTGTATTTTATTTCGCTATAAGGCAGCTAAGTTCAAATCCAGCGCGAAAATGGTGTTTGTTTCAACTTTCAAGGGTGTTTAGTTATTTTTTTGAAAACTTAAAAAAAACCGTTTTCGCGCTCGATTTGAACTTAGCTGCCTTAGAATGCAATGAAGTACACCCTAAGAGCTTTCATTTGGCATGGGTCTCATCAGTGTTGAGAAGCACTATCATATTTTTCAGTTATAATAGTAATAAATATATATTTTTTTTTAAAACGTACTAAAACACCATGTTGGCGCTAGATTTGACCTTAGCTGCCTTAGAATGAAATGAAGTATACTCTAAGAGGTTTTATTGGGCATGGGTCTCATCACTGTTGAGAAGCACTATCATATTTTTCAGTTATAATAGTAATAAATATATATTTTTTGAAAACTTACTAAAACACCATGTTGGCGCTGGATTTGAACTTAGCTGCCTTAGAATGAAATTCAGTTAACCCTAAGAGCTTTCATTTGGCATGGGTCTCATCAGTGTTGACAAACACTATCATATTTTTCAGTTTTATTAGTAATAAATATATATTTTTTTTTGAAAACGTACTACAGCACCATGTTAGCGCTGGTTTTGAACTTAGCTGCCTTAGAATGAAATGCAGTACACCCTAAGAGCTTTCATTTGGCATGGGTCTCATCAGTGTTGAGAAGCACTATCATATTTTTCAGTTATAATAGTAATAAATATATATTTTTTTTGAAAACGTACTAAAACACCATGTTGGCGCTGGATTTGAACTTAGCTGCCTTAGAATGAAATGAAGTACACCTTAAGAGCTCTCATTTGGCATGGGTCTCATCACTGTTGAACAATGTGGAAAACTAGGCTCGAGGTTTTAATAAAAATGACAAAATGCACTAAAACACCATTTTCGAGCTTGATTTGAACTTAGCTGCTATAGAATGAAATGAAGCCTATCTTAAGAGCTTTCATTTGATGTCTTATTACTGTTGAGCAATATGTTGAGTGGGCCCAGGGTTCATACAAAGGTGCCCATGCTCCTTTTGAATACATCTTTTATCTCTACACTTGTTGTTTTATTTAATGTTATGATAAAAAAATATTTAATATTCATAAAGTATAAATTTAGAAACAAAATAATGTTGTTTTGACTTCAAGTGAAAGTATGCTCCCTATCAACTTCAAATGCTTTGAACACTAAGTTCCGGCAAGCTTAGACTTGGCAGACCTTTTGATCCATTATCAGGGGCATCTTGGTTATTATTTAGCGTTGGTCCCATCCGGGTACTCGATGAGGTAGGTTTAGTGTGTCAGAAGGGCATATTTTAGGGGTCTGCCAAGTACTTCCGGCAGGGTGCGCAATGGCAGACCCACTTTTTTTTACATAACTATTCAATGGTTAACTGCTGCCAGCACTTTCATTCGGGTATCTTAAGACGTAATTTTTACTAAAAAATTACGTCAAAAAATATCGATTATTTCTATGACCCGGCAGGATCGGCTCTGGCAGACCTGATTTTTTTTACGTGTTTAAGTGTCGGTTAACGATCTAAATATAGCCTATTGGGGTAGGCGATGAGGTAGGTAATTTTGCAGCCGGCTCTCGGACTATATGAGGTGTTCATTGTCATTACGATAGTCGTAGCGTACTGGCGATGGCGTAAAAAAGAAAGTGTAAAAAAAAATATTTTATAATGAATACTGCAAAAGTTATAGAATTTGTGAGCCTAATCGAAACATTTCCGGCTGGGCGCAAACGTCCGGTTTCCGGATCAGGTTTCCGAATTAGGAGGAGTGTATGTACATACACACACATGCATAAATTACACATACATTCATATTTTTTTACATGTGTGTGTAATTTATGTACGTGTGTGTATGTACAGACGCCAGCACATCAACCTACCTCAATCTGTCAAATTTCTTTAATAGATTTTCAACCTTATCACAATACTGGAAGGTTAATATTCGATTGGTAAAATTTGACAGATTCGGATAGGTTGATCTGCTGGCGTCTGTACATACAGGATGTGTAATGTATGATATAATAACAAATGCTCTAATTTCACTTGAAATAACGTTCACATGATATAATTTTCATATGCTATAAAATCATATAACCTAATTTCATATGACCTAATGTTTCATATGATATAATTTTCATTTAATATAAAACATTTAGTATAACGTTCATTTTATATAATTTTCAATATGTATAATATTCTTTTTATATAACATTCATTTGACCTAATGTTCTTTTGACCTAATTTTCATGTTTAATGGTCACAGTTCTAACCTAACTCAAATGGCACCTAACCAAACCTTAAAATATTCTATGCATGGTCGACGGAGCCCCGCTTCGCTTCTTATAACTTAGCTTTTGCTATGAACTTCTCTCAGGCGTCAGGCAAGCAAGCATGCAGCATGCAAGCAAGCACGCAGCATGCAAGCAAGCATGCAGCATGCAAGCAAGCACGCAGCATGCAAGCATGCAACATGCAGCAGGCATGGTTTCTGTCACGGCTCCGGTGCTGCGGGGCTCCGGCAGTCCCACGCGAGTTTATCGTCGCAGATGGATTTAACGCTCACCACCGCAGCTTCGGCTTGCTGGCCGGCTATGCCGGCCAGCCTCAGCCGCGGCGGCGAGTGTTACAACCACCTGCTCCTCAACTCGCGGGCCGCCTCGCCCCTCCGCGCCTACGCGATTTTAAATTACACTCTAGGGGTAGGGCAAACAAGACTGCGTGGAGTCGGATTTACAGCGATTCGTTTTTGTCACTAAATCCTAATTTTTAGCAAATGTTTTAGGACTAAAAAAAATATTATAAATGAACATTCGGAATAATACACATATAAAATATAAAACAAATATCGAGATTGCAATAGCCACACAATGAATATTTCGCTGTAACTGTATGACAGTAAGAAAAATAATAAATTCGTGTATAGTCTACCCACCTCATGCATAAAAGCAAACTTTTGTAGCAATTAATGCTTATGCGATGCATTTTTGCTAGCACCATACTAGCGGGCGTTTAAAATCGTATCAGATTTTCTTAATTATATTAAAAGTTACTTAGAGATTATGAATATTATAGTAAATGAATAATATACTACATGAATATTATGTCAAATGTGCATTATAGGAAATGTTAATTATATCATAAGAAATTAGATAAAATGAAATTATATCAACAATTCATTATCTCAACTGATCGTTATATTAAACAAAATTATATTAACTGAAATTAGGTCAAGTGATTGTTAGATTTTTTGTTATTATATCAACCGTTACACACCCACTTGAACGCCCACAACCACATCGACTTCCCGAGTACCATCATGATCGCTGGTGCCCTCTGGACATATGAGCGCAGTCAGCAAGGATTCGCCGCGTCTGACAGACTGCGGTGCCTAGGACCAACCAATGAACCTCTGTACCTTTCTGTAAGTGGATCAGCTTGAAATATAGTTTTATTTTTAGTCCCCTCTGAAATTAAAATCTCTGAACTGCTATATAGCGCAGGTCCTGAGAAAGTTATTGAAAAATTAAAACTGAATAAAGGCAGTCATGGGGATTGACGACTGCAGTGAAACCTTAAGGGTCAGTTCACACCGAGACGCGACGCGACGGACGCTGCGTGCACACTTTAAAAGAGCGACTCGAAATATAACTTTATTTTCTACACGAAAAGATACACATTTCATTGTAAGAATTTAGAATACGTTACGCCACGCAGCACTACGTCGCGATGCGTCGCTCTACGCCGCGCTGCGCCGCGCGGCGCCGCGAGACGAATCGCGACGCAGCGGTGAATCGCCGGTACGCGCGCATAGAATGACGTGCAAGAGCGGCGACGCGACGTTGCGATGCGTCTCGCGGCGGCGAGCGGCGCAGCGCGGCGCAGCGCGAAGTCACTGGCCTCTTCAAGTATCTTCACGTTGCGTCGCGTCGCGTCGCGTCTCGGTGTGAACTGACCCTAACATTGGCATGTCGATGACTCGGACTCATAAGTTTTTCCTTAAAAAAAATCGCTCAACGCAGCTAAAGAAATAAATGATATTAAAATGTTAACTCTATTACCAGTTTTACTTAGACTTCGTGGTAATAGGGGATCGGACAATAATCAGATTAAAATCTAAAATGTACTTAGATAAAATAAATATACTGTTTTACGATTATTTATAGAATAGTAATTTAATATAATTCATTTAAATGTGTTTAAATGAAAAAATAAAATGTTGTTATAATAGGTACAATATTTTTAATCTGTACTGAAACACTAATCACAGTTCGTGACGTTATTTGTGGGCAATCATTGACTGCACGGGTACTAACTAACTTAATTCACTCGGTTATTTCCATAATTTTGTTGAAATTCTAAAAGTTGCTAAAAGATTACTGATAAATTAGGATACGGTGATCAATAAAATTTAAAAACTGTTACGTGGTGTTTCTCTAGGTTTTCATAATGGACATTTTGTTATGACCACAAATGACGTCACGTGGCGTTTTGGCGGGATTTTTAAACAAATAATATTAAAACATGATTTTGAGTAGGTACCTAAAATAAATAAAATTTTATTTTTCATGAGAATAAGTAACCATAAAGATTAATTTAAAACACTTTTTGAAAATTTGGCCGATCCCCTATTGACTAAGGCTTTTCGCACATGGGTCGTAGGCGTAGTTATCTCGTGCGCGTATCGTAACTACGCTACGCGCACGAGACGCGGAGTGCTCTACAAACGAATCGTCGCGTAGACGTATCGTTTTATAATATCTCAGTTGAAATCATGGCGTCAAGCGTATCAGATGTGTTTGGGGAATTTATTAATGACCTTACCTTCTCTTCAGACAAAGAGGAATTTTTGACAAAAATTATGTAAATATTACATCTTTCCTAGAGTAATCACTTAATGAATGATTATAGGCTGGGCGCAAACGTCCGGTTTCCGGATCAGGTTTCCGAATCAGGAGGCGTGTATGTACGGGTGTGTAACGGTTGATATAATAACAAAAAATCTAACAATCACTTGACATAATTTCAGTTAATATAATTTTGTTTAATATAACGATCAGTTGAGATAATGAATTGTTGATATAATTTCATTTTATCTAATTTCTTATGATATAATTAACATTTCCTATAATGCACATTTGACATAATATTCATGTAGTATATTATTCATTTACTATAATATTCATAATCTCTAAGTAACTTTTAATATAATTAAGAAAATCTGATACGATTTTAAACGCCCGCTAGTATGGTGCTAGCAAAAATGCATCGCATAAGCATTAATTGCTACAAAAGTTTGCTTTTATGCATGAGGTGGGTAGACTATACACGAATTTATTATTTTTCTTACTGTCATACAGTTACAGCGAAATATTCATTGTGTGGCTATTGCAATCTCGATATTTGTTTTATATTTTATATGTGTATTATTCCGAATGTTCATTTATAATATTTTTTTTAGTCCTAAAACATTTGCTAAAAATTAGGATTTAGTGACAAAAACGAATCGCTGTAAATCCGACTCCACGCAGTCTTGTTTGCCCTACCCCTAGAGTGTAATTTAAAATCGCGTAGGCGCGGAGGGGCGAGGCGGCCCGCGAGTTGAGGAGCAGGTGGTTGTAACACTCGCCGCCGCGGCTGAGGCTGGCCGGCATAGCCGGCCAGCAAGCCGAAGCTGCGGTGGTGAGCGTTAAATCCATCTGCGACGATAAACTCGCGTGGGACTGCCGGAGCCCCGCAGCACCGGAGCCGTGACAGAAACCATGCCTGCTGCATGTTGCATGCTTGCATGCTGCGTGCTTGCTTGCATGCTGCATGCTTGCTTGCATGCTGCGTGCTTGCTTGCATGCTGCATGCTTGCTTGCCTGACGCCTGAGAGAAGTTCATAGCAAAAGCTAAGTTATAAGAAGCGAAGCGGGGCTCCGTCGACCATGCATAGAATATTTTAAGGTTTGGTTAGGTGCCATTTGAGTTAGGTTAGAACTGTGACCATTAAACATGAAAATTAGGTCAAAAGAACATTAGGTCAAATGAATGTTATATAAAAAGAATATTATACATATTGAAAATTATATAAAATGAACGTTATACTAAATGTTTTATATTAAATGAAAATTATATCATATGAAACATTAGGTCATATGAAATTAGGTTATATGATTTTATAGCATATGAAAATTATATCATGTGAACGTTATTTCAAGTGAAATTAGAGCATTTGTTATTATATCATACATTACACATCCCGTTCAAGTAGTAGGTGCCGTTTTTAGCTTTTAATGCTGAAAAAAATAATGAATTTTAAATAACGCTTTAGAAATAGTTTTTTTTAATCATTTTTGTTGGGTTATGCTCGCCATACTGTAACTAACCACTGCAAGTCCGGACGGCCAGAATCAACAATGGCGACGACCAGAAAAGCGCCGAGGTAATAAAGTTCGACTAGTCAGACCATGCCGTAAGGTCACAATACCAACATGCAAGCCGGCACCGACACAAACATAGGCTGTTTGTATCACAGATTAGTTGTAACACTTACCCAAATAATTGTTAGAAGGTTCAACTTCTTCAATATTAATGCTGGTAGAGCCTGCAGGAATCAGCAAGATGTCGTTGTACCCTACAATCAAAATAAAAAAATAGATTTAAATACAATCGAAGTAGGTAACGTTCCCGGAATAAGATCATTTTGACACAATAATATTTTATAACTAATTTCATTTTCAGTAGGCTGCTTGCTTACCTTTCATGAGATCCTGGGAGTCAAAGATTCCTTCAAAGGTGCGACAGTTGGCACCGTTCCCACGGCACTCCCGACACTTGTCCTCACGCGCGGTGGAATTCAGCATCATGTCGCAACCGACGGGCTTGAAAATAAGGAAAAATTACTCTGTGGTCCTTCCTAATGTCACGCAGGTTCCTATTATAGTTTTAAACTTTTGATTTTGCTTTTATCATTAATGAAAGAAGAATTAATCATGACACCAAAATCACATTTACTTAGTGTATTTATTACCTGGCATCTGCCATTGACACAGACGTCGAAGGACTCGTCGTTACACCTGGTGCCGTCTATCACTTGGAGCTTGTGCCGGAAGTAAAATCGGTCCCCATGTAGTATGCAGTTCAGCTCGCATGGGTTTGGAGCCTTCGTGTATCGCACCCCGCTAGGAATTATAAAGGATAATTTGTTGTGATGTGTGTTTTTTACAGTTCGTATTTACTGATTACTTGCTACAGTAGGTACCAAATCTGGTTTAGTATTATTATTGTAATTAGTCCCACAGATCAGAGTTTTGACTTTTATATGGACAGTCCGTTTAACAGATTTTTTTCATAATACGCATTTTTATAGGTTTATTTGTTCATTTTGATTAAGGCAGTAATAAAAAAACAACTTTTAAATATCACATTACACAATATCACATACAACATCACAAATGATGTTGTAGTCCTATCATAATGGTTTATTTGAATTCAAATTTACTTGTATTTGAAACCCCTGAAGGCTTTGTTGCTGAACTCAGCGCACTGCTCAGCTCTGAAGTCGCCGGAACCATCAGGACAGTCCTGCGTCTGACACGAGAAGTACTTCGTGTCGCCTCCCGAACACTGCGACTGGCCTTCTGGCCTGCACACGTGAACAAATAAAATTATAAAGAGTTCAAGTGAATAGAAACTGCATAAGTTTTTATCTACGTACATTTGCTGACGATAATGCCATTGTAAAGGTGACGTCTTAATTTGGAGTAATGAATAAAATAGCAGTAGAAAACTCCTGTGTTCTAAAGTTGGAAATCTTATAGTTTATTCTCCTCGTTTATCGGGATTTGTTTTTGGACCAGTTCCAATCATCCCCAAATAATTTCAAAAAACCCTATCCGTATGCTCTTCTGCACTTGAAAAAACCTGAACCCCTCTTTGTATGCTTTTAATGTCAAGTTACTTATTTAGCATTTAGAATTACCCCCCTTATCATGTCAAAAGAATGCTAACATTTTTACCAGTCTAGATAAACTTCTTAAGTTAATTTGGGTAACATAATTATGTCTATCTTACCCTGGCTGCAAACATATTCTCTTTTGGCTGGCCACACCTCCGCCGCAGGTTCTAGAGCAAGGGGATACCTCTCCCCATTCCCCCCATGGGCCGTCGCCTTCACCACCAGGGATAACGTAGGACGCGGGTAGATCTAGATACTGCCCGGCACTTTGCGACCAGTATCTGGTGCGGTGCTGGTGTACCTGATGGAGACAATCCATAACTAAAGGATGACAATAACTAACATTTATAATTAGTAACTCAGATTTATTTTCACATGTGTCATGTAATATTTCCAAATATCAAAGATTTTATCCTTGTTTGCTGGTCCTTTGAGCCAGAATTATTGCGCACACCTCTATAGTTACTTCTGCATTTTTAGAATGACACGGAGTATGAATTGAATTTGATTTTGAAAAAGAAAACCAAAATTATAAAATTATTAAAGATTCGTCTACGATAGTTACATAGCTTATGTTTGTAACAAGTTCTACAGGATTTAACAAAATAGCAGATGAATTAAAATAAATTCGTACTTAGGTACATAATAATTATGTGAAGTAGGAAACGCTTTGGCTTGATCAAATAAATAACGTGTTAGGCCTGAATTCCTCTGTCGCTGACGTCGGTCGCGTACGTCGGTCGCACGTACGATTTTTTTTTCCTTTTTTTTTCGGATTGGCATCTCGCAGATCAACCTATGAGGTTGTCGGCTGCTTAACCGGGCTATCCTGTGGTGCCTTAAAGAAAATTAAGGCCTCCAGCCAGGGCTTAAAGTCTTACAAACTAAGCGACTACACGCTAAGGGAACCCCCTTTGGGGTACCAGCCTCGGCTTAGGGCGTCGCTGGGGGAGGGCAGCAAAGGGACAGGCTGGATCGGATTATTATTATTTAGGGACGAATTTAAAGCTACAGCGACGCGGGCTGGCACGAGCAAGGGACGGGGCGGAGACGGACAAGGGCGTCGCGACGGACCTCGGCGGCGAGGGCGGAATGACGGCGGTCTGTGTCTGTACTTGCGAACTGTGCTAGTTTCTTCCTCGACCCAACGTGGTTACACGTCCAGGTCATCTCGTCACCTTTTTCTAACACGTATAACCGTAGTAAATCATGAATTAAATTCGTAAACTCATAAATATAACCAAAACGATCACAAATAAATCTATATCAGTACTACCACATAGCCACTTTAAAAATTGCAAAATTACTTACAATAAAATAACATTGCGAACGTTATATATTTAAAGATCGTGAATTTATTTACGAAACTCGTCAATTATATATTGGTGATCGCATAAAAGTCAGCTAGTCATTCGCGAGTGCGTTGTGGTGATTAAAATATTGCCGCGGCGGCTGGTCGCGGTCGTTATTGTCATAAAGTCTCGGTCGCGACTCGCGGTCGCGGCCGCAATAGACCAGTGTCAAGGTTTGGCGGTCGATGCTCTCGGGAATTGGATCGGATTCGCTTTGTTTCTTTTGTAAATGATAGATGAATTTCAGGATGTTTGTTATTTGTGTGGTGTGAATAGAACAGTGTTTTTTTTTGTTGCTTTGTAGTGGTCGTTGTTATGTACTTAAATAGAAGTCTAGTAAGAAAGCTATAGGTAGGTGTCCTATATTCTGGAAAAGTTTTTCCATTGAACCTTAAAAGCTACGTGCTTTCTGAGGTATCAGAGTATCACACCACCAATTTGAAAATTCCGGGTCAGTACCTACTGAGAAATTCCTAATAGAAGAAGTTAATTGCCCGATCTGAGAATTGTACCAAAGGACCATGCCCAGCAGTCCCACTTGCGACCACGAGATCAACGGAACACTCAAATCTTGCAAATTAAAGAACACAGTAAGGTAAAACACCCAGTGTTCGACAGAGCCCCAGTGTCCGACACTTAAAAAGTTAACAAAAAAAAACAAGAGTTGAGTCTCGCTTCGGAACGTATTTGAACCATAAATATAGTTGAGGATTATCTAGCTATCATTGTGAAAGATATTTCATAGATTCGGCTGTTTTAAAGAAAATGGCGTAGCTGAACATATACCAACCGGCAGAGATCTCTAAATAAATTCCCGTTTCATTAGCGAAATCGCTAAGGAGGTGAGCAAGATATAATGCCCATAACTTTTAATTGTTTTGCTTGACCGAGCATGTAAATTATTTATTAAGTTAGAACCCAAATTCTTTAGTTTTTAGTAATGTCTTTGCAATTGTAAGTTTATAATATAATATGAAAACACACTTGTCGATAACTGGAGTTTTTTTTTCGCATGTTCCTATAATCGACATAAATGTTTTTCATGGCACCAAAAAAAAATTCCACACTTTTTCAAATAATACAGGCAATAGAAGTTGTCAGAAAGGTGTAAAACTTAGATATTAAATCCAAGGAAAGAAAAAAGAAAACGATTAAAATTGAGGAAGATAGAAAAACAAAAAACAGAAAAAACTATCAGATAAAAACAATAAAAAAACAAGAAAAGGCGGATACTAAACCGAAACCAAATGACACATCTTCTACATTTATTGTTTAACATTTAAGAGATGTATTATATTGCAAAAGTGTATTTTTTTAGAAACCTACGATTTACTAGCCACTATTTGTTTATTATAAGACTAGCTGTCCGCCGCGGTTACACCCGCGTCTTTGGTTACTGCTCCGCTCCCGTAGGTCGTAGCGTGATGGTATATAGCCTATAGCCTTCCTCGATAACTAATCTATCTAACACTAAAAGAATTTTTCAAATCGGACCAGTAGTTCCAGAGATTAGCGCGTTCAAACAAACAAACACTGCAGCTTTATAATATTAGTATAGATTGTTTGTTGATTAAAATGATCAAAATACTGATTAAGACTAAGTTTTTATTTCGTCACATATAATACTAGATTATCTCGGCTTTTCTATTGGGATTTATTGTTTAGAAGTGTTAGGAATATGTCGATTATTGGATGTCGATTACTGGAACATGTCGATTACCGGGTGTCGAAAAATAGAATTCTGCTGTCGATCACTAGACCAAAAAACGTTAATTTATTTCAATATATTATTACTTTATTTATTTATATGAAACTTATGTTTGCTTTCAAATATTACGCAACGAAGTCTGAAGCGTTACCCGGGTGATTCTTTGAAACATAGTTTTTACGTGTTTTTTACCGAAGAACATATCAAGATAATCTCCAATTTAAATATCGATTTCAGGTTTTATGGTAAAGCTAAATGTCCATCGAGGCCTCATGTAGATAATTAGGATTTTTTAAAATGAACTTTAATTATGTCTGCAGAAAACAGTAAAACCTAATTAATCTGGCGTGTCCCAATGACGCTTTTTGTTAAATTATTTAATTTTCTGCGATGTTTCGTCTCAATAATAATAAAAATAGTAAATTACAGTAATATTTAAATATAGGGTGAACACGCCAGTTCGCCGACCACCTCCGGCTCTCGACCACTTTGCGAAAATCAGGTAAAAATAAGGAAACCGAAGCGCGGAAAATGTTCGAATTGCATGCAAACGAACGGTCATTCAGTATTCTTCCTACGCGTCATCGTTTGTCCACCTAAGATCGTTTGATGCCGCTCAGTGAAGTAATGAACTTAAGCTCAGTACACCAAGTCACCAAATTAAAGCTAAAATTAGTGGACGGGAACATTTTCTAACGTCAGTAAAACATGTTATTATTTAGTTTTGAACATAAATATTATGCTTGGTGTGTCAAAATATGTTTGTATTTACTTATAAACTAATAATCAATTGGAAATTACGAGTGTTTAATTAAAATAATTAGTAGTCGGTCAACTAGCTGCTAAAATTACGCTTCCGTTAGTTTACGACCACCTGGTCGGGAACTAGCTGAATTAGACTAGATAATTTTCAAAGATTGTGGACTTAAGTACTGCAAGATATAATGTGAAAAAATTCGATTTATTCTATTCATTTCGGCATAGCTGATTTGCTCGCCAGATTACGACCGGCTAATTGTATCAAAGAAACTAAACTGTAAGCCCTTAAAGTTCTCAAATTCTCAAATCATGGTGGTCGACAACGGATCCGTTGTCGACCACCATGATTTTACTCTGAAGAAAATCGACTAGTTTTTGGCGGTGTACAATTTTTTAATAAATATTCCTTACCTACCTTACATAGAAGCAGCATATAAGATTATACCTGCCAATTTTGTACGCTATAATATTAAATAATTGTGATTATAAAAAAAAATATTAATGATTTTATTTTCGACTTTAATCTGATAGTGCTTGAGTTGTTTTTACAGTGGCTTTCTACCGGACGGGAACTAGCGGAAAAGACGGGCGTTAACTGGCTTTAAGTGTCCGGGAACTGGAAAAATCACACTTTTCGATATATTTGTTAATTATAAAATAATACATTAATATAATTTAAAAAAATATATCAGATCGTGTAATTTAAACATTTTTCTTTCACATGTAGGCCCAATATCAAAATATTAACGCTTATTATCATAACTATGTGATTTTAAAGATGACAAGTCGACTAAGTGGTCGTGAACCGGCCTAATCACCCTACGTTTCTTGATATTTTGATATTTAATTCCAAAATAATTGTATATTTTCGTAATTACATTAATTTGAAAAATGTCCCCGACTAAAGTAATCATTCAGCTGGCGCAATTTGTTCAAAGCATGATTTCACGTAAACACGAATATTTGATAGAATAAGATCGACTCGTGATTGGTCGCGCTAGTCAGTGCCGATCTGTAAATACGGAGTGCTCGTGCGCGGTGTATTTTGGCGAAACAGTACGATCGTAACTTGTGATCTGGCGTTTGTAAGGTAAGTAGCCTAGTTAATCTGTCTTCATTGACGGATTGTATGTATTTACTTACGTTTTGTAACCATATCAAAGTCTCTTATGAGGTTGTCTAATTATATTAATTACACCTTTGATTATTTACGTTTATAAATAAAGGAGCAGGATTTGATAATCTTCCAATTCCTCATTGGTCTGGAC
This sequence comes from Hoplodrina blanda, assembly GCA_949316365.1. Classification (NCBI taxonomy): domain Eukaryota; kingdom Metazoa; phylum Arthropoda; class Insecta; order Lepidoptera; family Noctuidae; genus Hoplodrina; species Hoplodrina blanda. The sequence continues at coordinate 10,647,100 of OX438565.1, read as the reverse complement.
TCCATTAGTCTGGTTTCATCTGGCTCTTAAGAGCAGATGAATTTGAACGGGGCATATGAATTAGGTTTCATTTAAATTAGGGCGGATAGCACAAGACCTGACGATTTTTTATGTATCAGATGAATCTTAGGTCTAACGAAAAAGTAATTGTATATCATGTCAATTTGTTTTTGTTTGTTAGTATGAGTTTGTTTGTAATATGTACCAATTTTTTTTGTCAAAATATTGTGGAATCGGAAACATTACCTTTGAAATAGAAGTCATTCATTTCACTAATATTTTATTTATAATTGAATAAAAATTGAGATAAAATTGCTTAATAATATAATAAAAGAAGATTAGAAAACCAAACCGTGAGAAAAATACCTGTATAAATGGATATGTTACCGGCAATCTGTATAATTCAGGTATTCTATATAATACCTAGGCAATGTATAAAATACCTGGGGCGTACAGGCAATGTATTAAACATTATAATAATAATAATTTGTTTATTGAGACTACAAATGAGGTCCACTCTGTTAGTAACAATTTCTTAGACTATGTTAGTACTTAATAACTAAAAAACAGACCTTGTCCGAACGGCTAATGCCCTCACAAGCGGGCTATCTCCCCGGGCAGCTATAGAGTTCAGCAAGATGTTAGGACTGTCACGCAACCTGCGAAGTAACGAGGCAGATTTCGTGCGCCATACTGCGTCAAAGCAGTCAGTGCGCGCATCGACAAACATCGCAGATGCACTGCAGAAGCGTGGCAGTCGCAACAGCACCCTGAACGCATTGCTGTACTGGATGGATACGCAGAGAATTGTAAGCCCTTTGGGTATATCTGAACCACAGGGACCCTGAGTACAGTGTTGTGCAATATGCCTTAAAAAGAGCAATTTTAACTGCGACTGTACATCGAGAGAACCTGCGGGCCAGCATGTTCGTCCGGACTGACAATGCTCTGCGCTGCCTCTCCAAATCTGAATCGTCTTTCAGGGAATCTGTTACCAGATGGCCCAAGTATTTAAATTTATACACTCTGTTTATTGTGTGACCTTTAAGTATCAGAGGAGGGACCGTAGGTGGACACCTGGCATCAGACCTGAAGACGATGTACTCCGTCTTTTTGGTGTTGTATATCAACCCATGAGACTCCGCGTACGACTCACACACGGACAGTAACTTTCGGAGAGCATTAATCGAGGGAGCCAGCAGCACCATGTCGTCCGCGTAGCTCAGATTATTAAAACAAACGCCATCTACGTAGCAGCCGACACGCATGCTACTGAGTCGCTCGACCAAAGCATTCACATACAGACCGAAGAGCAAGGGAGAGGACAGTCCCCCCTGTCTCACCCCACACTCCGGCCTGCATGGCTCCGAAAGCTCCCCTACCTATCTCACCCGAGTCTCTTGGTGTAGATACCAGTACTTGACAAGAGATGCGAGCTCTGGTGGCAGTGTACTGTCTCCTAGCTTCTTCCAGAGTAAATCTTATGAGACTAGGTCAAAAGCCTTGGATAGGTCCAGAAAAACCGCTTAGACTGGTGTTTATCTATCCGTGTAATACCTAACAGCGTGTTTCAGACTAAGAATGGCCGTCTCCGTTGACAGCCCTGCTCGGAAACCGAACTGGGCATTATGAATATTATTCTCTATTACATACTTTACCTAGGTAATGTATACAATTCCTAGGGATAAAGTACACTTATAGAGCATACTTTTGGACAATAAGTAATGAAACAGATGCACGAAAAAATAATAAAAATAAGAATAATAATCAAAGTCAAAAAAAGTCAAAAGTGCAAAGTCTCATTCTTCTGCGTGTATCATCATTAATCTGGCTCATCAATTAATCAGCACACTCTAAATCCTAAACTACTTTGTGCAAATCAGTGCGTTTGATATATGTTATTACATTTAATGACTCGGACAAACTATTATGTTAATTTAGATCCAAAGGTAAAAATAAATTTAAGCCATATGAATGAGTCAAAAACCCTCGGTTTCAAAGAATCACCCACCCAATGTTCCAAAATACCTTATAATATCATAAAGTAAGAAAATATTTAAAAAAATGCTTGTTTGCGCACGTTAAATTGTCGATTATTGGGGGTGTTACTACTTACATTATGTGCGTAGTGATGCCTCGATGCCGTCCATGTTATACAATTACTTAACACGATTGCTGCCAGAAGCAGCGATCTGAAACAAACAATTTATAAGTTAAAGCTAAGGAGTATATTTTGAAATATAATTCAATATCTTTAGGTACAATGCCATGGCATCAAGGCCATCAAATTTTATAGACACATACAACAGGACACATAAAAATTAATATGGAATTGGAAGGCTATACAAATAAGTTCAAGATTGAAATTTAAAAGTTGTTATAAAAAAACCCGTGTGACAAAGTATGAGTTACTTTATTAGGCGTGGAGAGATAGCAGCTGACCTCTCCTATCGGTCAATTCCATTTGGCAAACTATGCACTAAACATCCTGTAAGTATAATAATAAAATTAAATATACCAGTGTATTAGGAGAATCGAGGATTATGATTTTCGGAATTTTGACTTTGACCTTAAGGTCAATAGGTCGAGGTCAGTGATAGTAAGAAAATCGCGTATCTTGACTTTCGGAATTTCGACCTCGACCTCAAGGTCAAAGACCCTAAGGTCAAGGTCAGTGATCTTAGGAGAATCGCGTATTTTTACTTTCGGAATTTTGACCTTGATCTCAAGGTCAATATGGCCTTTTTCCAGCTCTATCATCAGACCCTGGTTACCATCTATGACCAAAGTACTCGTCAAGACGAATCGAACGAGCCCAAACTCGACGGGGTTGTGTCGAACTATTACCGAGTTCCTATGGCCACCTTCCAGCTCCATCATCAGACCATGCTTATTATAATATAGAATCAAAGTACTCGTCGTGTCGTCGACTTATAATTTCCATAGTAAGCCCTATAATATGGGTATCAAATGAAAGAGCTTTATAAGTGGGACATAATAAGTATTTATAAATCGGGTTTTTGTACATTCGCCACAAAGTAAATTCGTCACATTTTGTAAACTCCATACATTGAAAGTGTATTCGTCACATGAAAATTTCTCCGCCAATTATGAATTGATTTGGATGATTCTATTTTTGTTTGAAAGAGGATAGGTCCTATAGAAATATTGTCATGATCTGATGATGAACTTCGGAGATATGGAACGGAACTCCTCATAGGATCACAGCAGAACTATCGTAACAAGTAAAATTGCTTTGTTTATACGTGTAGTCGATGACTGACTGAAGAAAGAGGGGGAGGTCAACCCCCCTCCTACCACTTTCCTAAATTAAATATATCGTGTGAGGTATTGTTTGAAAGGGCTTTTATTAAGGATTTCAAACATTAACATATAAGCAATAAAAAGTGAAAAATAAAAAGCTTTTTTACAAAAAAAGACAACCGCTTTCAAAAACTACAAAATAAAAAATAACTTTAGTTTGGAAGTTGGTGGCAATACCTACATAACAAAAAATAAAACCAAAGCCGTCGACTTCCAAACAATAGTTATTTTTTATTTTCCAGAGGCACGGATGTTCACAGAACAAACGAATGAACTCTGTGATAACTTCGACGGTCCAAACCGCCATTTTTGTAATTTACGTTTACACGTGATGCGCGCGCAAAACTGTGAGACCTGCCCTCGCGTTGATATACCAGATCGGACTGTTAGACCCGCACATGTACACGTACAGTTCGGAGCGAGGGATGGAACGGCGCGTGCTGTTTCCCGCGGTCCGAACTGTACGTGTGGGAGGCGCTAATCCGTTGTGTAACGAGTTCCACGGTGATTGCCGGCCGGAAAATTATTTATAACTATGTATAACGTTGCTGTACGTCAATAGAAATGATAATATTACCGCTCACAGCATTCATTTATTTGCGATTATTGACGAGTACACTTTCAATAAACCTGTAATTAGTAATTAAACAATGTATTGTCATGAAGTCTATTTAATCGATGTGTGATTGATATTAAACTAAACTAATTAATTATAAAATATGTACAATTAAAAAAAAAGGATACATACATACTTACGCATTTTTTACTGAAACAACTAAAATAATAGTAGATTATTAACCAAGGGGATAAAGCAGTGCCTTCTGTCGCGGGTGACGATTTAAATCGCGAGCGTAACGAAGGACTCGAGGTTTACTCCCGAGCGTAGCGAGGGTGTTAAAAACTTAAATCACGAGCGAAGCGAGGGATTTAATGCGAGTCCTGAGTGTAGCGAGGGATTTAAGTTCACCCAAGACTAAGACAGCTTTATCACCGAGGAAAATACTCTACTTTCCGTACCATTTGCGAAAAAATTAACACAATAATAATATGAGATAAGCATTTTAGAACAGTTATTTATCAAAATAAAATAAAATAAACTTAACGTTTATGTATTTGAAGAAAACAAAAACGCGGCTTTCTAGACTAATATTTTTTTGTCGGAAAAGCAAACGCATCAAGCTCAAACGGCCTCGTCGGTTTTCGTAATTTTATTTAATAATCATAACTGCATAATAAATGCGTATTCCTTTTTCAAAAAGATGTATAATGCTTTATATACAACTCAATGGTGTAAACACAGATGTAGTGCAGTATAAATTTCGGTAAGTATTCCAAATTTAAATCACATTCTCCCCCTAGGGGATGAATGAAAATCAGTACAATTTTCTTTCCCTGTTTTTAACAGATTAAAAATGACTATTGTTATGTTCGCTTTTTGTGGCATAGAATGTCACTTTTTTGAGCAAGTGGTACGAAAAATATATAAATAAACGGAAAATACTGTCATCGGTGACGGAAAACGTCGTAAATAAAAAAATATAAGTCTGAAATCGCTAATCCGTTTTGAGCAAGCGTGATGGATGATCAATGCCTATGCCTTGCATGAGAAGATACCTTTGCCCTGCAGTGGGACAATACCTAATAGCAAAGTTTTGACGACGAGCTGTGACGCGGCGCGCGGGAGGCACCCGCTCTGGCAACGGTTGCACGGACGCGGAGTATGCGCCCCGCACGTGCGGCGTGCTTCCTAAGCCCTCTGTGCGGCTGCGTGAAAAGTCATCAAAAGTGACGTCCTAATTTGTTTATGTGTCAATATTTTATATTTATTTTGAGTTTTTTTTGTGAATAATATTTGTATAGTGTATAGTAATGTGTAGCTTTTAACTAGGGTAAGTTTTTCGTATTTTATGTTTTATGCTAGCTGTAGCGACGCCGGCAATTGTGCCAGTCAACCTGCCACATCGCTAGTGAGATGTCCCCATTGCTCCCAGCCTCGCTTTTTTAAGGGCGAACGAGGGCTTAAGATACATTATGGCAAGGTTCACAAACCTTATAATGTACCTTTATGCCCTCCAGCCGCTTCCCCAACCTTAACACCTTCTGGACAAAGTCTTTGGATAAACGCTTTCAAAATTTAAAAATTCTACTCCTGTTTTAAGGTGAGTTCCCCGGGGCGCGAGACGGTCTGTTGCACTAAGCTTGGCGCAATGTGTTTGTCTTGCGACCCAGGAGAACTCACAAAGTGCTTGGGAGCATTTACTCACCTTCCCTTACAGGATTCTTCATATACAAAAAAATTTGGCCTCAAAAAAAAACGTTAACAAATCAAATCGAACAAAACTGTAACAATTCGACCTTTACTTTCGATCCAAAAGGACAATGCCCAAAAATGTATGGACCAAAAACCCGGAATCGATTAAAACGATTTATATGTGGCTAGGTATAGTGAACATACTGTATCCCAAATTCAATATTTGTTTTCGATTAAACAATCACCAAGTACTAAAAAAAAATCGTAACTAATTGACTTTAGTCTTATAAAATCCATGATATTTAGAGCGGCATTGTGCGTAATATTGAGAGAGATTTAAGAGTTAAGTACATTATCCTACATGTTTACTGATTACATGAAACATTATTTGCATATGTATATATTTATATATGTGTATATATATTATATATCTAAAAAAACATTACACAGCTAGGTTTTTTGAAAGTTATGTAATAGTGTCTTGATATTATAATATATAATTATATTATAAAAATAATATAAAAAATACTAAAAAAAAAATTAAAAAAAAACCAATAAACAATAACTAATATTATAAAAAAAATATATATACTTTTTAAAAACCTACGTACTGAATTCTTGCAACGAAATCTTACGAAGGACTGCGCGGGGGACTGGGTCGGTCAAGGTTTCGCTACCTAGATAACAATGGCGCGCATAGATAAAACATCTCTTTCTTTCTCGTAAATTGTAATTCCTTATCTGTATTCCAGATCTCTTTCATGAGTGAGTGGGAAACTAACATAATAACAAAACAATGACCCTGTTATCAACGCACTCCGCTATAATTATTGTTATATGCTGCTGGCCTGTTCGGTTATAGTTTTATGCGAAACGAATTGCATATTTGCGACCTCTTATATATGGTCTATCTTCCTGTACATAAATTATTTTAATCGACTCCGGGTTTTTTTTGGGCATCCTCCTTTAACATATTATTTAAACCCATACACAAAAAGACGTGTGTTCTCTTGTGGAATCCAAGTTTTAAGCGAAGGTGACATTAGGGGAGCTTCTAGGCTTTTATTTAGCAGTGATGTGGTGGCGCCTCACTCTCCAGAAACTTTATCAGCTCTGGAGAGTAAACATCCAGCGCCTGCGGATGGTCTCACTTTCCCCAACCCTCCTGACCCCCCCGATCTAGATTCTCCTTTTATTAACATTACAGTCCCCCAGGTGATAGCAGCCGTGAGTTCCTTTCGAAGTGGTTCTGCCGGCGGCCTCGACGGCCTGACTCCACAGCATCTAAAAGACCTGTTGGGTTCGGGCGCCGGGGAAGCTGGTGAGTCGCTTTTGAAGGAACTTGCGGTTTTAGTTAACCTTATGCTCTGCGGCGGTGTGAACGATGCCGTCGTTGACGTCTTGTACGAGGCCAACCTGTTTGCCCTACGGAAGAAAGACGGCGGCATTCGTCCCATTGCCGTGGGGTGTACCTACAGGCGTATGGCAGCCAAAATTTGTTGCAAAGCTTATGGTGAATCGCTAAGCAACAAAATTCAGCCCCTACAGCTTGGCTTTGGTTCCAGAGGGGGCTGCGAGGCTGCCGTTCATGTCTTTTCAACTTTTATATATTCCAACCAAAGTGAGGTCATACTCAAGGTTGACTTAAAGAATGCTTTTAATTCTGTTAATAGGGACACTCTGTTGGCCGAAGTAAAAAAAGAATTACCCAAAATTTATTTATGGTTTTTTATGGCAATGTTACAGGCACCCTTCTAAATTATTATATTATTATAAAGACAACGTTTTGGAATCCGCAGTTGGTTGCCAACAAGGTGACCCTCTCGGGCCAGTTATTTTCAATTTAGCAATACATCCCATTATACAAAAACTAAATTCCAAAAACGTATGGTATTTTGACGATGGGACTTTAGGAGGTGATGTGGACACCGTTTTGGAAGATTTACAACAACTAAAACAGGAATTTAAATCTATTGGCCTGGACCTTAACCCTTCAAATTTACCTCTCTGACTCTACCGACAGACTATCGACAATATAAAAATTTAATGCAATAGCCCCACAGATTAAAATTTTAGAAAAAAGTTTATTGCACCTCCTAGGGTCTCCAATTTTTTAAGACAGTTTTTTACCTTTTATTGACGAAAAAATTAGTCATTTTAATGATATTTCGGATCGGCTTTCCAAAATTAATCTACATTCCGCATTTACCCTCATTGAATATTGTTGTTTTGGCCCAAATTTTATGTATTACCTCCGCTCTCCACCATTATGGAAGCAGCCACACCTCTTGGACAAAATTGACAAAGTTATTAGAAACACCTTAACTTCAGTACTGAATGTGGCCTTGGATGACCGAGCGTGGCTACAAGCCACACTACCAATTCGTTTTGCTGGCCTCGGCATCCGCAAAATTTCTAGTGTTAGCTTACATGGCATTCTTGTCTTCTGTCCACAGCACTATACAGTTAACCAGTAAAATCTTATCCTCGTCACTGGTTAACTTTGAGGTGCCGAGGTGATTCTGCCGAGCGCGCCCGCCTGCTGGCTGTGGGTCAGTGGGAGTCGGGTCTTTGGCTTCAGGCACTCCCGTCACCCAACATAGGCACTATGCTGGATGACACTACATTTCGGCTCGCTACATGCTTGCGTCTGGGCGCTCCTTGTGGGGCTCCGCATCGCTGTCAGTGCGGTGAAGCAGTCGACTGCCTCGGACACCATGGCCTATCATGTTGTAAGAGCGCAGGCCGGATGGCACGGCACGCCAGCATTAACGACATAACCCGTCGTGGTCTTGCTTCCGCCGGAGTGCCAGCTATTCTAGAACCAATTGGCTTGGCACGCGACGATGGGAAGAGACCAGATGGGATGACCATAATGCCTTGGAAGTTGGGTAGGCCTTTGGTGTGGGATGCAACATATGTCGACACCCTTGCGCCGTCCCACCTTCCTAGCACGACGTGCTGTGCTGGGGCGGCCGCTGCTGGTGCCGAAAACCTCAAATGGCGCAAATAAAACAACCTTCTTGGAAGTTATGTGTTTGAGCCGTTTGGGGTTGAAACACTGGGGCCATGGGGTCCGAGCGCTCACCTTGTTTTTCGGGACATCGCTAAGCGACTGGTCGACTCTTCACATGACCAAAGGGCTGGCCTTTTCTGAGGCCAAAGAATCAGCATTGCCATACAACGTGGCAATGCTGTCAGCCTTTTGGGCACTTGCCCCATTGACAGCGCCGCGGACGAATTTTTTGATGCCCTATGAGGTTTCCACTATTGTCATAATTATTTCACTTTGAAAGGTTTTGCAATGTATCATTCATGTAACAATGTATTTATTCGTTATAAGTTTGGAAAAAGCTATAGTAAGATAGCCGGTTAAAATATTGATATAAAGAAAATCCTTTTTTGTAGTTCTGCCAAAAGACACACAGGACCTACACTAAAAAAATTTAATAGTTTTAGAATTAAAATAGGTTTAATCCTGCTTAAATCTAAACCTACCTGAAGTTAAAAGCCGTCATCTCGACACCAGCATGCCCGTAAACCACCCAGTTCAACAACACTAAACAACACGACAGTACAAGCACAATAAAAAAATAAAAAAGTTCCAAAGTGAAAAAAAAAATATTTAAAAATTCCCGCCGAACTGCGCGCGTTTGCGCAGGCGCGCTAACAGTGAAGTGACTGGTGGGCTTCACTGAAGTGTGTGTGACGCAGCCTCCGTCGAGCGGAGAGTCTGTAGGTGACGCGCGCGCATCCTCACAGCCCCTACCACGCCCGCCATTAGCGCCCCCCACACGTACAGTTCGGACCGCGGGAAACAGCACGCGCCGTTCCATCCCTCGCTCCGAACTGTACGTGTAGATGTGCGGGTCTAACAGTCTGGCATATCAACGCGAGGGCAGGTCTCACAGTTTTGCGCGCGCATCACGTTTAAACGTAAATTACAAAAATGGCGGTTTGGACCGTCGAAGTCATCACAGAGTTCATTCGTTTGTTCCGTGAACATCCGTGTCTAACAAAATAAAAAATAACTTTTGTTTGGAAGTCGGCGGCTTTGGTTTTGTTTTTTGTTATGTAGGTATTGCCACCGACTTCCAAACTAAAGTTTTTTTTATTTTGTAGTTTTTGAAGGCAGTTGTCTTTTTTTGTAAAAAAGCTTTTTATTTTTCACTTTTTAGTGCTTGTGTGTTAATGTTTGAAATCCTTAATAAAAGTCCTTTCAAACAATACCTCACACGATATATTTAATTTAAAAAAATGGTAGGAGGGGGGTTGACCTCCCCCCTCCCCCTTTTTCAGTCATCGACTACACGTATAAACAAAGCACTTTTACTTGTTACGATAGTTCTGCTGTGATCCTATGAGTTCCATATCTCCGAAGTTTATCATCAGATCATGACAATATTTCTATAAGACCTATCCGAAAGTATACTCTTTCAAACAAAAAAAGGATCATTCAAATCAATTCATAATTGGCGGAGTAATCGGGTAATATACATACAAAAAAAAAACATAAGCGCCGAATTGTGAACCTTCTCTTTTTTGAAGTCGGTTGAAAAGTAATGGCGCATTTTCATTAGTCGATAGGGCCCGCATGCGCATGCGACATAACAACCAATGAAAGTTACAAGTCGTTACACCGCATGCGGGGATCCGCCGCGCATGCTTTTTACCGACTGTGATATCGACATGCGGGCCCTGTGGCATGTGTTCCAGAAATCTGTCGCACCTCGCATGCGGGCCCTCGACTAATGAAAATGAGCCATAAGGAGTATAGTAACAGGAATATGAGAAACAAAGCATATGACGAGCTCGTTGACTTTTGCAAGTCATACTGTCCATACTTGTTTGGACAAAGTCAAGGCGATTAAAAATACGCCGGCACCTTCGAACATAACGGAGCTGAGGGCGTTTATAGACATGGTGATGTATTATGCTAAGTTTATAAAGAATGTCAGTACAATTATGGCTCCATTATACAATTTATTGAGATTAGGTGTATAATATGATTGGACTGAGGAATGTGAGGATGCGTTTGGTAAGATTAAAACTTTGTTGGGAAGTAGTGGGGTGCTAACACACTATTTGGCTGAGTTGCCACTCGTGCTGACTACGGACGCGAGCAGCGTGGGGGTCAGCGCCGTGCTGTCCCTTATCACGCCGAGCGGCGAGCGGCCGATAGCTCAGATCACGCGATCACTCAGTGTAGCTGAGCGGTTATATTCTCAGATTGATCGGGAAGCGCTAGCAATAGTTTTCGGAATCAGGAAGTATTATCAGTATTTATATGGTCGAAAGTTTTTGCTGAAAACTGACCACAAACCATTGACTTCGCAGCCTAAGTTCGGGCACGCTGCAATCGCGGCGGTAAGACCCCTCTTTGAGGAGTGGCTGGAGAGGCGCCACGGCGTCCTCACCTTCCGGCTGACGCAGGTCCTCACCGGACACGGTTGTTTCGGGAGGTTCCTGTGTCGGATTGCATGGGAGGAAACGCCCGGGTGTCACCACTGTGTGGACCGCCCGGAGGACACGGTGGAGCATACGGTGCAGGTCTGCCCCGCTTGGGCAGGGCACCGCCGTGTCCTCACGGAGGCGATAGGCGGCGGCGACCTCTCGCGCCCGTGCCATGCTCCGGGGCGAGAGGGAATGGGATGCAGTCACCTCCTTCTGCGAAGCAGTAATGCTAGCGAAGGAGGAGGCGGGCCGCGTGAGGGAGAGAACATCCTCCACCTCACGCCCCAGCCGCCGCGGGAGACGCCCAGGGCGTCGGACGTCGAGAGACGACATCCGGCCACCGTAGGCGCGGGCTTGCGGACGGCGAGTAATGGGTAGCTCGCCGTCCGATCAAGGACCATGCCCGGGTCGACGGCGCGTTCTGTTCGCGCGCGCCTCAAAGAGCTGTCAGCACAGGGACGGGGCCCCAATAGGGGCCAAACGCCTGCCGGGGTTGCGGGACGTCTTAACAGGATACCGTGGCCCCGGAACGTAAAGGGCAACAGAAGGAACAGGGTGGTTTTTTAGTCAGTAAAAGTCTGACAGTCCCTTCCGCCCCACCCAGGGCGGAAGGCGTCATTTGATGATTTTTACCACCTAAAAAAAAAAAAAAAACCATTGACTTATATTTTCGGAAATAAAGCAGGAATACCAATCATGGCTGCATCTCGTTTACAGAGATGGGCAGTACTGTTGTCCGCTTATAATTATAGCATAGAATATGTTGGCTCAAAAAAAAAATGCGCAGATGCATTGTCACGTCTGCCTCATAAGACCACCAATCATTCAGATAAAAAAGACAGTACTTACGTATGTACATTTTGTAGAAGAATTTTTACCTATTACGCATTAATGATATTACGGAGGCTACGTAAAAAGATATAGAGTTATGCAAAATAATGTCATAATTATGTACAGTCTGGCTGGCCTAATGAGTGTTCAGCTATGGCAGAAATACGACCATATTCTTATAGACGTTGCGAATTATACACGGAATATGGATGCCTTATGTGGGGGTATAGAATGGTAATACCCGCAAAATTAAGGAGTCTTGTTTTAAGACAGCTACACAGTGGTCATATGGGTATAGTAAAGATGAAAGGGCTAGCACGAAGCTATGTCTGGTGGCCCAATATAGATGCGGACATAGAAGCAACGTGTAAGCAATGTGAGACGTGCGCCGCGGAGGCCGACGCACGTCTCACATTACCGCGCAGCCGTGCACTAGGTTGCATATAGACTTTCTAGGGCCATAACTGGGTTCAAAATTTTTAGTGATAGTTGATTTTAGTTCAAAGTGGATAGAAATTTTTGAAATGAAACACACAAATGCTTCAAGTGTCGTTAAGGTATTAAGAGCAACATTTGCTAGATTCGGTATACCAGAGGAGTTAGTTTCAGATCAAGAGCCACCGTTCACAAGTGAAGAGTTTAGTTCGTTTCTAAAAAATAATGGCGTTCGCCAATGCTTCTCACCTACCTACCATCCAGCATCGAATGGTGCGGCAGAAAACGCGGTCAAACTTTGCAAGCGGGCCATTAAAACGGCGTGCAGGGACAATATTGATGTGGATACAGCTTTACAAACATTCCTGTTAGCTTACCGTAATTCAGTACACAGCACTACAGCAGGCGAGACACCGGCGTCAATGCTGAAAAGGCGCACACTGCGTTCTCGGTTCGATTTGTTAAGGGGACAACGGTCAGTAGAAAACAGGGTACGGGAGATACAGGGCGCCAGGCATAGTGCGAGGGACTTAAGCCACGAACGCTGTGCGAAGGTGATACGGTTTGGGCGAGACAGTACGGTGCGTCCGATAAATGGGTGAATGGAACTGTGAGAGAGATTGAAGGTACTCGTAGGTATGTGGTGGATAGCGGTGATGGTCGAATTTTCAAAAGACACATTGATCAAATCAGGCGCCGTTCTCGCTTGTCAGATGTACCTAGTCAAGGTATGAGGATAACAAAGAACCAGGTGACCGAAGTGAGACTGTTGAGCCATTACAAGCTGATAGATCAGCAGAGGCATCGGATTCGGAACGTTTGATTCAAGATCAGCCAAGGCGTGCAGGGGAGGAGGATGTAGTAGACAGAAGTAGTAGTCCTCAAGTTAATGTTGTGCCTCCGATACCCCCAACTATTGAGCCACCTGGTTGTGATACTAAGACGACGACGACACCACCGGTGACGCGCCCTAAACGAACACGCAGGCCCGTTGTTCGATTTGAAATAGATTAATGTTTCTGTAACTGTTCGGTCTGTTTCTGTGTATGTACACACATCAAAAAAGTCTAGGGATCAACATCCCTAACATTTGTTAGGGATGTTGATCCCTAGACTTTTTTGATGTGTATATTTAACATTAAGTTTATAAATGTCATATAAATGTCGTTTAAAAAGGCATATAATCTGGCCGTAAGCATGGAGGCGGCAGAGAAAGATGCCGCAACTGTAATGGATGGGTCTATTAGTGCAACAAGTGAGGCGAAGTCACCAGTTGATTGTCAGCTGATGATGAATACATACTTCCAATCCAAGTCAGTATGAACAATCCTTGGATTGGAAGCAAATAATACAGAATTAAATACAATAATAAGGCAAAATGGTTTTAATCAAAGATAATGACATAAATCAACAATAAACCCTCATTAGTACATACCTTACAGTTTTGTTTCAGCTGATCGCGATTTCGTCAGCAAAAAATACAGAACTGCGTAAAAAACTTTTAAGTTATAACGTTCCACGCGCCAGTCCAAACTGCAGTCCAACTCTTGAAAATCAAATTTACACGCACAGTTCGGAACGTTTGTCCAGATATGTAGTAAGTTGTCTGCAGTTCAAACCGGGAATGCATTTTTAATCGTAGTTAGCACAACAGTTTGATCCGCAGTCCAAACTGTACAGCAGCCCTACCATGAACTCTTATCGCGATCCAAAAACTGAACTGTTCTTCAAATACGTCAATATAATGACATAAATTGATGCGTTATATTGACGTATTTAAAGAATAATTCAGTTTTTGGATCGCGATAAGAGTTCATGGTAGGCCTACAGATCTAACTGCGGTTTTTTGGGAGGTTTTTTTGTGATTTAAGCTTTTTTGTACTACAAAGCACTCACACAGACACAAAACTAGATTATTGAGTTACTACAATAGCATTACACACAAGCGGATATTTCAGGAGGTAATTATTAAAAGAGGTCATATTATATTAACTGAAACAAACAGAATTTTGCGCTTACCAACAGAATAAAGCACCCATTATTAAATCTGATTTTGAGTGGGTAGAGGTAGGGGTATCGGTAGGATAGTGTGGCGGGTCAGCTAGTTACATATAATATCATATCTATTACAAAAAAGCATTCAAATGACATTGTAGCCATGTGTGTCATAGAACTGCATTTGGCTAAACGGAATTAGGTTAATTTTGCCAAAACGACTAGGTTAACTTTTTCACCATTTTGTGAAGTACCTACTCCTAGTCCAATTTGGATATTTAACTTTGATTAATTAAAATTATGCCACGTTGCATGACTGCCTCGCTGGTCTAGTGGTCGCACAGCGCGACTGCAGAGCATGAAGTCTTGAGTTCGATTCCCAGGTCGGGCTAAGTGATATTGGGTTTTACCATCAGGAATTTCTCAGTAACAGCTTCGGAGTCTAGATTTGTGCCCGATTATGGCAATACAGTCGCCCCCTATTACATGGGACTTAAACATAACTAGCGAAAATTAAATGTGGGTGTACTAATGGGCACACCTCTGCCTAACCTTTCGGGGATTACAGGCGTGATGTTATGTGTTATGTTAAAACTTGTTTTCGTGAAAATACGTAATCGTTCCAAACAGTAGGTTTCCATAAAGAAGAATGAGTGAAGATAGGCGAATTTTGGCAAAATTACAATACACCCTTATCTACAATAGTCACACCGCGGAAGCATATACTTAGCAATCGTTTGTGCAACACACATAGGTACACGTAGCGGATGCATAGTGCGCGTGGGCTTATCACATCCGTCCATGACGGATGATCCAAAATCTATTATCCTAAAACTACATTTTTTGAGCGATTAGAAAAATTGTTAAGGTCAGTTCACACCGAGACGCGACGCGACGCGACGCAACGTGACGATACTTGAAGAGGCCAGTGACTTCGCGCTGCGCCGCGCTGCGCCGCGCGCCGCCGCGAGACGCATCGCAACGTCGCCGCTCTTGCACGTCGCGCGTACACCTTTTCGTACACGATTCACCGCTGCGTCGCGATGCGTCGCTCTACGCCCCGTGATGCCTCGCGGCGTAGAGCGACGCATCGCGACGTAGTGCTGCGTGGTGTAACGTATTCTAAATTCTCACAATGAAATGTGTATCTTTTCGTGTAGAAAATAAAAGTTATATTTTGAGTCGCTATTTTAAAGTGTGCACGCAGCGTCGCGTCGAGTCGCGTCTCGGTGTGAGCTGACGCTTAGTCATTATCAAAGAAATGTAAGCAGAATATTATATCATTGACAAAATTAAACCTAACTGTGGTACAGGTATACAAACAACTACAAATATACCCAAACCTAGTCAGTCAATGTATATGGCACCAAGTAATGAAAATGACATAAAAATCATAATAAAATCCCTAAAAAACACTAATAGTGTTAGACATGATGGTATATCCACAGACACGATTAAATATGTATCGGACAGCATTTAGTGGTCATTTAAGTCACATTATTAATTTGTGCATAATGCGAGGCGCTTACCCGGCAGATCTTAAGACTGCCGTAGTAAAACCTCTGTGCAAAAAAAATGACAAAGAAAAACCAGATTCTTATAGACCTATTACACTTGTCCCAATATTCTCAAAGATAATATTTGAAAAATACATTTATAAACAAATTCATGAATATATAATTAAACATAACATTTTGACAGAAGAACAAAAAGACTTTAGAAAAGATAAAACCATTAACATTGGCCATGTTTAAGACTACTTGAATAAAGTAATTGCAAATGTTGACCATAGAATACCTGTTTGTTCAATATATTGTGATATGACTCAAGCCTTTGACTACTTTTATCAAGCAAGATATTGTGATCTATATCTTGCTTGATAAATTAGAAGCTTACGTAATAAGAGGAAATGTCCTGCAGCTGATCGAATCATATCTAAAAAACCGAAAGCAATATGTATTAATTTCACAGGTAGATCCGAAAACCAAATATGAAAAGGTCTATAGGTCACGTGATAGGTCAATATCGTATGGTGTACCACAAGGGAGCGTGCTTGGCCCCCCTCTATTTATACTATACATATACAGGGTGGAATTTTGTAATGCCACCTGGAGGGAAAGTACTCTTAATACTGCAGATAGAAAATTTTACTCAAAGGAAACATTCCTTTATTTTTTAATAAAAAGCAAACTGCATTCAAAGATTTTCGAAAATTCTCTTCTCCCACACCCGGGAATCGAACCGGCTAAAGTCTGAAAAAATTATACCCTGTATTTTTATTGCATCGATCGTTAGGGTCAATTATAAGGATGAAATCTCTCTAACAGGGTGCTTACATAAAGAAGCAGGTTACAGGTACGGACAGGTCGGTACAGGTCGGTACCGATCGGTACGGGTAAAATAGCTCATACAATCAATATGCGCTCGTTCATAAAGAAACAGGTGGAAACTTGTCGGTACCGACTATCTGTACGGGTTATGCATTTGCCAGCGTAGTGTGTCTGTTATTTTGTGTTGTGTGTAAAATAGTCCTAATTATTATCTATGATATGTGATGCAAACTATCTTGTCTATGAATATAATGTACCGGATGTGTAAAAACAAAAAAAAACTTCCCCTCCGTTCATGTCAGCCAAATCGAGCACGTCGTTTTATTTAAACAAAATCATTAAATAATATTGGATCATATTATTTAATGATTTTGTTTAAATATTTATTAAATATTTCTTTCTTTTACTGTTCATATTAGAAACACCGACACCGACTGTCCTTTTTTTGCATTTATAATAAGCGGTTAGTTCCGCTATGCACTAGTCCCGCTATGCTCGACTCAAAAAATACCTACGGAAAGGTGCCGCTATGCACGAAATTCTTTGATTCTACGCAAACAATGGAAGACACAGTTGGAAAGAAAAGTGTTAAGTGAAACGTTTTGAAAATTGTGTAGCACTATTCGTTTAAGCGTAAAAGTCTATAAGTTAAAATTTGTTACAAATTTATGATTACCCAAGAAAAAAAGTACTAGGGTGTCATAAAATCGAGCAGGTATATCAACAAAAATATTTTCGATCTGTAAAAATCAAAAGGGTAGTTTTTTAGCACCTTACACTGATAATATCATCCAAAGCATATCTCCAACAGTTTTATTCAGACTGGGATTGTCTTTAAAAAAAATGTACTAGGGTGTCAGAAAATCAAGGATAATTAAACATAAATCATTTCATTCATTATTATACAAGCAGAGTACAACTTGAATTGATTGGCAAGTTCTAAATTCACGCCAGCGAAGCCGCAGGCAAAAGCTAGTCTAGTGGTTAAATAAAATATTTTACAGTAACACTTTTCTTCATCACTGCCCACGAATTTGATTTCGTGCATAGCGGCACCTTTTCGTAGGTATTTTTCGAGTCGGGCATAGCGGGACTAGTGCATAGCGGAACTAACCGATAATAAGTAGTGTGTTTTTTAATGACTTTCTACGCATCATTAGATTAATAATAATATAATTAATCTTTATTAAGAACCTTAAAAGATAAAATACACAATGAATCCGAAATTAACAATGAACACTTTCGAAGAGAAAAAGCTCATTGTCCGACGAACTCGAAGACATGATGGTCACTATGAACAGATTTACCTGTTTCTATATGTAGTTAAACCCGTACCTATCGGTACCGACCCGTACTGGCATATCGGGACCGAAAAACCTGTATCTTTATGTTTGTACCCTAAGGCCGTTTGTCCACCGCCGCCGTCACCGGAACGTCAACGAGAACGAGATGACGGCGCCGAAGTACTGATACATAGACTACTATAGCCGCCCAATCAGTAGACTTCTGTGTTTCTCACTGTACTTTCATTGACAGGTAAGTTTGACGTTGGACGTTTATTGTTATATTTGATTGTGAATTTCGGAATGTAAATAAAAATTTATGTTATCGCAATGTTTCTTTTTATTTTTGTTGGCATCACGATTTCCCGAGTATTATTATAACAGTAAATGTATTTAATTTTCATTTAGTAACGTTCTAATAAGCTTTTATTGTTCTATTGCTGGGATCCAACGAGCCTCGCCATCACACTGTCTATAATATTCAGCTTTGTATTTAATTCTGACAAGCGGTAATTAAACACCACATTTTGCTAATACGTTTTTTATTGTCCATCTATTTACATCGTCACAATTATAAAAGGATTCACTTAAACAAATTATTATGACTTGCTAATTAGCCACCCTAGCGTTACCCTAGCTAAACATTCACTTTATTAGACAACTTATTGCATAAATAATTTATTTACTATAATATTCTTCTGACTAACTATGTAGAAATGTAAAATTACTCAAAAATATTCCATCACAGATGGAGTTTGTGACATTTTAAAATATTTATTTACATAAAAATGTTAATTTCAAGTAATATTAACTATCTACATTATAATCTATTGGTATGATTGCGTGTTATGCACATGCGCACTGTAGACCGCCGTGTTGGGGTGCAACGTTCAAGAAATAATATCTATTCCAGCTATGGCACATGAAACGATAACAATAATTGCTGGCAGAGCTTGCGACCGACGTCATGCAGGAGGGAGGTAATAACTTCTCATCTAACTATAACAAATATTTTGCTGACACACTTATTTTACGAGTATTGTCATGCGTAATTCTAATAAAAAATAATTAAACAATATTGCAACTATAAATAAAAACTTTTTAAGTAGTATTCGAGGGGAAACTAAATGTTTACTATCGGTCGCGCCTGACTACTATGCTATCTAAGATCTTGGTGAAGCTGATGTCTACTTCTTCTTCAACGGCTGGTCTGCTTGCAGCTCCGCCTCCTGGGGGTCGAGCTGACCGGCCTCTACACACGACTTACAGCAGAACCTAAGGACATAATAACGTGGTTAGTCATAGTAAATTAACGACAGATTTAGCCTTACATAAAACATCATAACATAACATCACGCCTGTAATCCCTGAAGGGATAGGCAGAGGTGATGTTTAAGTCCCATGTAGTAGGGGGCGAGCCTATTGCCAACAACCGGGCACAAATCCAGACTCTGAGGTTGCTACTGAAAAATTCCTGATGGAAAATCCCAATAACATTTTGCCCGACCTGGGAATCGAACCCAAGACCTCTTGCTCAGCAGTCGCGCTATGCGATCACCAGACCAACGAGGCAGTCAGACCTAAAAAATAATATTTGTGTACCTAAGTACTCTAAATGAAAAAAATACTAATAATTTATGAGCTAGAAAACTTTAGCTTACACATCAAAACAGAAATGGTGAAATAAAAATGGGTTGTTTCATCATTTGAACGATTTATGTAAACACAAATGTAACGATGGAACAGCTGATCATCTGAATTGGAATTTTGAAGGAGTTTATTTAGGTGCTTTGGCTTTTTACACCCGTCATCGAAGTACCTAGAATATGTCTTAAATTAATAAACATTAGGTACACATTCCAACAGTAACCTTAACAACTTGCTAATACTGAGATAAGAACAATTAAACACTATTAATAATCTAATGATCTCGAGTTATCAACTGACCTAATTGATCGATTAACCTCACTTAAAGATATGTACTTACTTCGAGTAATACTTGTGTCTGCAGAACTTGCTGCGCACGATCAGGTCGCAGTTAGCGAAGAAGGGATTGTCTGTGCACTTAGCTGGTACCACGAGCTCTGTAAACATGAAATACACGATCAAATATCTAAGTATTCATATTCGTTCTTCAAATTTCATACATTTGGCAAGTTTACTCATCTCTGATGACCCCAAGAACGCTGTCTATAGTTGGTTTAAAGGCAAGGCCGCCGGCTTTTGCCGAACGTTTGTGCCGCCGGCATGTGCCGCAGAAACTTGCACAAATACCCGGGCGGCCATGCCGGCGCGGCGGCTCCTTTGTGCGGCAAAGCGTGCGGCTTTATAAGCCGCCGGGCGCACCGTGGCTTGGCCGGCGGGCCTGCCGCCGGCATTGTGTATAGGACACAGGCGAGGCGAGGTGTGGAATTGGACGGGCGAGAATAAACACGTGTGTAAGTAATAAAAACTCTACACATGCAGCAATATAGTTCAATGTTGTACGAAAATGTATTTCAATTTACGTCTTTCGTATCTTTACTGGATGCGCGGCAAAATTTAACTATATTAGGTATGTAGTACTGTATAAATAGAGTACCTATTTATTTACTCTGCGTAAAGAAAAACTTTAATTTTTACTTTAAAAACGGCGCGGTACATCTTTCGGTATGAAAGGGTCGCCCATCCAATCCACGCCTTTGCCTTGGGTGTGAAACCACCTTAAAACTACGATCAAGCCAATTTTCGAGTCATCCGAAAGTCACTTCCAGATAATTAGTGATTGAAGATGATAAAAGTAGTATAACTTACGTTGCACATTAATCTGCGTAGTGTCAGTCTGTGAACTGTATGAGTTGCTGGCGTGGCACGCGTACAGCCCGCTGTCCGCGACCGTCACGCGCGCAACCGTCAGTCGGGAAACGATCGTGCTACCTGTTGACAAACAAGAGGATGGATTAGATAAGAAATAACAGTAAATGGTAAGTTATTTAATTCTTTGTAATTTCTATTGTGAAAGTTTTAACTTTCTGAACCGAGCAGATTGTTAAAAATCTAACAGTGCGCAAGACTGTTTGAGACTATTAGTATATTCTTATATTACTGTTTTAAGAGATGGTGGTAGTTATGAAAGAGCGGAACTTGCACAACCAACGCGTAGTGTCAATACTCAATACCTACTTAATATCTTTATTGCTTCTCCATATGTATACTTAGGTGGTAACTTAAATAATTGAGATCATTATCAACGAACGAACGAGTGAACGTCTACCATAAATCATCACATAACATCACGCTTGTAATCCGCGACGGGTTAGGCAATGGCTCGCCTCCTATTACATGGGACTTAAACATAACTGGCGAAATGTGGGTGTACTAAAGAGGACACCTTTGAACGTCTACCCTATAGGTTAAATCAGTAGCTTATTCGGAATATTTAAGCTAAGCTTATCCGAATACTTAATAATACACCCAAGACTTACCAGTGATAGTGATCCTGCCGTCCGGCTGTATGATGGCGCCGTTTCTGGTCCAGTGCACGTCAGGCTCGGGGAAGCCGTCCACCTCGCACGTCAGCCGCAGGTCGGCGCCGATGTTCAGCGTCGCAAATGGCGACGTTATGCGAGTGCTGACTGGCACTGTTCGTAGAAAATATGAGTTAGAGCAGCCTTTCCCAAAGTGGGCGGTAACGCCCCCTTGTGGGCGCTGCAGGCCTAAAGGGCGTTGTGTGGATAGTGGTTTTTAAGTAGGGGAAAACATGGGGGCGCTAAAATATAATTTATTCTCGAAGTGGGCAGTAGACAAAATAATTTCTGGAATCCCTAAGTTAGAGGGTTATTTATTATGAAGTCAGTCAATGTCGAAATATTGCCTAAAAATCAGTTAGGTATGCGTCATAGGTATGCGTGATTTATAAAATCTACTAAGTGCTATAGCTAAGTATGATAAGAAAATATAGGATTAAGATTAGACTTTGCGGATTTGAAAGCTTCAGTATTTTTCGAATAAACAAATCAAAATCGCCACTTTAGGCAACTTAAAGCAATGAACAAATTACATAAAGCTTGCATTTACAGCTCATTGAAACATAAGTAGGAGAAATAGTAGGTGCTTAGACATCTGTGAATTTTATCACCGACAAACGATTATACGATAGTGTAATATTTATACAACAATAACGGTGCCTTATAATCAACATACTGACGAAAGCTCCTGCCATAGTCTTTATTGTAGTTGATAAATAAGTATCACTGTTAGTCCGGTCAAATTAGACATTCGAAGTTACATAAAGTCCCATCAAGCTGAAAATCAATCAAAAAAATTGTTCAAAACATAATTATAAGTAATATTTAAAAGTTCCCCATCATTCCCGTGTATGGAAAAAAATATATTCAAGGTCAAAGGTCCTAAAAATGAGTTTTTCGCGATTTTCAGCAAAACGGTAAGTTTTATCATCAAAGTACTTTAGACAAAAATTGTAGATCATAAAATTATCTATAAAAATGTATCAATACTTTTTTCCTACGAGCCACCGTTTCTGAGATATATATATATATATATATATATATTCAAAAAGTTATAAAAGTTGTTATTATATCGTCCTACTTAATATGCACAGTCACACGTTTCCACGTCACCTATAAGCTAGTGTACTTAGCGCGTTTTTTTTAAACGTGGTTTCCCCAGTAGGCCTACTCCACGGGTCAGTTGTGAATTTGTAATCATGTTTAATGTGAAACTATTGCAAAATAACGGAAATTTTCAAAGATTAGAAAAGATAAAAGCGATGTAGATAAAAAAAATGGTGAAGTTCATTCGCCTGATTCGTAAGTTTCAAATTTTTCTTGTTCCTCTTCTTGGTCTTCTTCTTGTTCTTCTTTTTCTCCTGCTTCTTCTTCATCTTCATTTTGAATGCAAGTAAATTGCGTCAATAGCGATGTACCTATCGCATGACACTTCGGCGTAATCAAACGAATCCTCCATTGTTTGTGATTCAACATTAGAGCACGACCGGCCTTGACAATTTGTGCATGCCAGAGAACAAAACAGTCCGACTTTTTTGCAACCACATTTAGCACTGCATCCCTTTTTGCAGTTGCAAAAAATTGTGTTCGGTGGCTCGTGGGAAAAAAGTATTGATACATTTTTATAGATAATTTTATGATCTACAATTTTTGTCTAAGGTACTTTTATGATAAAACTTACCGTTTTACTAAAAATCGCGAAAAACTCATTTTTAGGACCTAGGACCCTTTTTTTTTCCCTTGAATATTTTTTTTCCATACCCGGGATTCTTCTTCTTTCCGGGATTAATGGGGAACTTTTAAATATTACTTATAATTATGTTTTGAACAATTTTACTGATTTTCAGCTTGATGGGACTTTATGTAACTTCACTCTCATTTTTTGGTCTAAATTGACCGGACTATGTTGAATGTTGACAAGATAAGGAAACACAGTAATGAGTCAATCTTTCGGAGAAAAAAAAACTTGTATCTCTACCGGTCAGTACAGACAGAGCAGGAGCTGACAGCTGTTTTAATAATCAATTAATTATGAACTAAAACACAAGTCACATAGAATTGAAAATTGTGTTGTAAAAAGTGTTTGCATTGACCAAATTATTATAAAGTTTTATCACTATAATACGTTACATACCAGTATCCTACGCCAGCACATCATGTTGCTCCCAATAAGTCTAAAAATATGTTGTTTACTATGGGTCTTAACAAAAACAATCCAACATCGCACAGTGTTCCAAAAACCCCTCGGACCGGACATTTTTAACTGACCCCGCAGATTGACGTAGTTAGTTATACTGAGCAATTGTCTAGAAGTAACCACTATTCGAATGTGGATAGTTTTCGAGAAAAAAATACTTAAAGTTCGCCGTTCCGGAGGGACCGAAAAATGAAAAATATTTTGTATTTACTTTGTTATTGTTTTTTTTACAACTATTTATTTTTAGTATGATGTGCCATTCAATTATGAGCTCTTAAGGCTTTTAATAAAATAAAAATTGGTAACAGTTTAGAAGATTTAAAAAAAAAAACGATTTTTGATTTTTTTTTTTCGAAAAGCACGCAGTTTCCGCACGAACTATTTTATGCTGATAATACTTCAGCTTTATAACTACCTATGAAAAAAAAAGCAGCTCAGGATCTAGTGGATACTTTAAGATATTTTCGATTTTAACATTTTATAATAGTGCCTGCAGTATTGGTCATAGCAAAGTTGCATTGAAAATTTTGCTTTACAGTTTCTGAATTGGATTTTGTTTAAACTGTCAAAATCTATCTCTCCATATCAGTCTATTGCAGTCCACTAAAAAATATTACGTCTATACCTGCCTGGTATAGTACGTCTATAACTTGGTTAATGAATAAAGCAAAATATTGACCAAAATAACGAAGCCGGAATTTTTTCCTCTTCTTCACGATTAAAAAGTACATATCTAAGCGATTTGTATTCAGTAACTGTAAAGCAAAATTATCAAAGCAACTTTGCTATGACCAGTATTGCAGGCACTTTAATAAAAAGTTAAAATCGCAAATATCTTAAAGTATCCACTAGATCCTGAGCTGCTTTTTTTTCATAGGTAGAGTTATAAAGCTGAAGTATTATCAGCATAAAATAGTTCGCGCGAAAACTGCGTGCTTTTCGAAAAAAAAATCAAAATCAAAAATCGGTTTTTTTTTTAAATCTTCTAAACTGTTACCAATTTTTACTTTATTAAAAGCCTTAAGAGCTCATAATTGAATGGCACATCATACTAAAAATAAATAGTTGTAAAAAAAACAATAAAAAAGTAAATACAAAATATTTTTCATTTTTCGGTCCCTCCGGAACGGCGAACTTTAAGTATTTTTTTCTCGAAAACTATCCACATTCGAATAGGGGTTACTTCTAGACAATTGCTCAGTATAACTAACTACGTCAATCTGCGGGGTCAGTTAAAAATGTCCGGTCCGAGGGGTTTTTGGAACACTGTGCATCGCCAGAAGAACACATGCAAGCTGAATACATAAATAAACATGCTCCATGCAGAGATAAGCCATTCCGTACTATTAGTGGAAGTAATTGATTGTTTATCTTACAATTTAATCTATAAGTAACAAGGGATAAGTAAACTCTAGCACGAACGAGCGGATTAAACTTATAATATTAAACTTGTAAGTTCGAATGACTTTTTATTGAAAATATTCGTTTAGTGCATCGGATGGAATCGCAACTAAAACTCGTACCATAATTCAGTACATGATTCTAGACCCCCAGCGGTAAAAAAATTTTCTTAGGGATCCCACACAAAACCGCGAATTCGCATCGCATCGCAAATATCTGCGAATTCCTGTGAAGTTAAAGTTCCCGAAGTTCCTACAATGCGGCATCGTATCGCATCGCATAGTGGTTTTGTGAGGGAGCTCGCCCTGAGGGCTAATAACCGTTGAAAAATGGGGATTCCGTGCGTTTAAAATCATGTACTGAATCTATGGTAAAAGATTTACGTTAGGATGTCACTTAATTTCAAGGGAAGCCTAGATCTATATTCATTGCTATGGGTAGGTAGGTGATATTAATTGTGCTTGATTAAATAAACCAAAAGACTATAATGGTGCCGATTCCCTTGTTCACAACTAAACTAAAAAAATTAGACTATTTCTATCTTTTTCTGTCTAATAAAACAAGAAAGAGGCGAATGTAAATAAGAGCTGTCAAATTTAGTCAATCTGACACATCCATACAATGATACAATTACATGACATCGTAAAACGTGTAGATTAAAAATAGTTTTAGAGAAAAGTTCAAGGCAAAACTAATTTGACATCTCTAATTTAGTTCTTAAATGTCATCGTCCTTTTCTTTCGCTGTAAGAGATGACAATTCTCTTTTAGTCTAGTTTGTGAACAAGGGAATCGGCACCAATAATATGATTTCCACTCGTGCTAGTCTCTCTGATTTCGAAAAAAGATTGGAAATTATTTTCCACTGAACAATCGTAAGACAAACAATCAGATAAACAAGTTCATTCATAGTTTAGTTGACCTAATCTTACCAGTATACAAAGGTCTGGGCACTTCAGTAGTAGTTGATATGGTAGTGGTGGTAGACTCCACGGTGGTTGGTAGTCGTGTATGTGGCCTGGGCGCTACAGTGCCTCGCGGTACCAAGAACTCATGTTCTAGGAAGAACCCTTCAGGCATATACGCTCGCACGTACACCACCCACGACGCCGCCTTGCCTTCTCCATTGTATGCTTGACATGTGTACTGTCCAAGAGTTTCGATAGCCAGGCTTCTGATGAGGAGGACGTTTCCTCTGGCTTCGTACACCGCGTCGTTGTACGGCACTATGACTCCCTCGTAGCCGCCGCGGTACCAGAATACGGACGGTGGCGGGTACCCGTACGCCAGGCAGCGCACATGGAGCGGCCTGCCCAGCTCCCCGGTTACCACGGCGTTCTCATCACCAGCAATTCCGACCGGCATCCTCACAGGATCTACCAGCCCCCGGTAGTTAGCGGACCAATGTTAGAGTTTGTGAATGCATCCTCTTACCATAACCACGTTTGTAATTTGTGAGTGGAAGTTACATTCATAAACTCTATGTTAATTTTGACTACTAAGCGTAAAATTATTGATATGGGAGGACATAACAAATGAAGTTAGATTTTGTTTTGTTTGCTTCTAAAGTACTGGCCATACTAAAATCTACTTTAAAAACTTTTTCATCCCACCATCTCGGAAAAAGTATTTTTAATCTTCAATATCTGAGTGGAAAAGCCGTTTTTATTCTCTAGAGGATAAAGTAAATTGAATTTAGAACATCGTGTGCACTAAGTTTGTGAATTAAAAAAAAACATTAAACCTATTTACTGCTACCTCTATGGTGCCGAATATATCATACAACTTTTTTTTAATTTGTTAAAAACTCAGACTCGGAACCTTCTTGGTGTTCTTTTTTCAATTTGCTTTGTACGCGGTTCTTTACGCGGCATTTTTTCACGTCATTGTTAAACCTATTAAAAACAAGAAACTTGAAAACAAGTGAAAAAACTAAAATGAGTGATTCTAGCGACGAGGAAGTTTGCTTGACGCCAACAGAATTGACTGAAACTGTTAATAATGCGCAAATGAGCTTTCTCCCTCAACAATCACGCGAGAAGTATTTAAAACAGTACGATATGTTCAACACGTGGCGACTAGCAAAAGGAGCCAAAACTTTCTCAGAAAACGTATTGCTGGCATATTTTATAGAATTATCCGAGAACAAGAAAGCAAGCACTCTATGGAGTACGTATTCGATGCTAAAAGCAAAAAAGCAACAATAAAGATGAAAAAAGACAAACATATCGATACCTATCCTAAATTAGTGGCATTTTTAAAAAGAGCCTCATCTGGTCATCAACCAAAAAAATCGAAGGTTTTCACAGTATCTGATATTGAAAAGTTTCTTAACGAAGCACCCGATTCCGTATATTTGGCGGCAAAAGAAAGTCAGTTGCACATTCAGTATCTGCTTAAGTATATTAATCTCAATTAAATAGTATACTTAGTAGATGTTGATAGGCATAATTATGCGTTCATATCAATTTTATTCATTTATCTACTACAATACTCTTTACGTTACAGGTTGTTCTTATTATTGGAATAAACGGAGCATGTCGATCTAATGAACTAACACAACTTAATGTCAAAAACATTGAGAAACATTCAGATGACTTACTATTAATTAATTTACCTAATACAAAGACAAAAAGAGACCGCAACTTCGTCATTCGCAAGGAATACGTAACGATTGTTGAGAAATATCAAGCCTTACGCCCGCCTAACACTCCAATCAATCGATTTTTTCTACAGTATCGCAATGGAAAGTGTGTTAGACAGCCTATGGGTACTAATAAAATTGGCAGTATCCCACGAGAAATAGCAACATTTCTTGAACTTCCAGAACCCCTGTAAGTTGTACACGGGTCATTGTTTCCGACGAACTTCAGCCACACTTTTGGCTGATTCCGGAGCTGATCTCCTGTCCCTTAAGCGCCACGGAGGCTGGAAGTCCAATGCAGTTGTAGAGGGATACATAGAGGATTCCATCCAAAATAAGTCTAAAATATGTGAAGGCATCGTAGGAGCCATTACACTGAAAGAGCCTCAATCGGATCCTTGGACTGGCCCTTCTACATCAAAAATAAGCCGTTATGAAACACCTAACCATCTCCCTCTCTCTTCAACATTCACGCCAAGGGAATCCGATGAATCGGTACAACTATTAAGTATGACAGATAGTTTACCGAAAAACAGTACACAAGTGACTAACACCAATATTACAGTACCAAACAAAAATATTACACTCAATTTAAATAACTGTAGCAACGTTACTTTAAAATTTTCTTAATTATACCTTAGTATTATTTTGTTATAATTTAAAGATTATTCTGTAATACTTACCTGTCATAATGTAGTAATTAATACCTAAACTGAAATAAAAGTGTACCTATCTTGTGATTGTAAAGTAAACGTTTTTTTTTTGCATTTAGTCATTTCCTCGCTGAGGTGGAATGAAAAGTTACGTGTTGCACTCGAGTGCAAAGATTTTTCACCTCGTGCTCTTTTGATTCCCTCGCTAACGCTCAGGATTCTAATTTTGAATCACTCGCTGCGCTCGTGATTCAATTTTAGAATCCTTCGCTTGCTCGGTCATCAAAATTGAACACGCGGTTAAAAAGCAACTTTGCACTCTTGTATAACAAATAACTATTAAGCTTTAGGTACATTATGCACTTACAAACATTATTTTGTATCGCCAAACTTTGGAAACACCCAAAACAATGTATCAATATTATTGTGACAACCAGCAGCAGATGTGTAAAGTGTGTCGTTCACCTTCGTATGCGCGTGCGCATGCTAGCAGCGCGGCGAGCGAGAGGAGACAGACGCGCGACATATCGACCGAGCGTGACAAACGACAGAACGATGCAGAGTGACACGAATTTCAACTGCACGAGTTACAACCGTCGCGGGTAGCGGACAGACTCCTACTGATTGGGTTACATGACGCCAAAGATGAACGGACACTCAACAACGATGTATTTGAAAATATTAAATATTAAAACAAAAGATTTTGCCGCAAATTGTCCAATTAAACCATATTTATTTAGTAAGAAAAAAGAAAAGTTAGTGTCAATCAAAGACATAGACCAGAAAAGCTTAAATTAATGTTCTAAACTAATCAATCCAAAACCTCTAACTACTGGAAAATTTCAAACTGCTTGATATTTTCAAATGCAAATCCCAAAGCTTTGGCGCAAGTTGCTGTGTATCTTAGGATTACAAAATTAGGGTAGGCACCTAAGTACTTTTTTAGAAGAAATCGCCAGTTCTGTCCCAAGCCCCTTTGCCCAGGAGTGGAAGAGAACATAAAAATAAAAGAAAAAAGGGCAAAGGCCGCCTTCAGTCCTTCCCATCTTTGAGGATTTCGTGCTTCATCTTCCCAGTTTTGAAAAGTTTCAATAATAAGTACTTAGTCGATTTTTTTATTGACTTAGATATTTTGAAATGGAATCATCAATAGGTAAATAGAAAAAGATATATGTGTTTAAAATAAACACAAGATAATATTATTATTAGGACAAGCCCGCCATACTCTTCCCACCCACTGCAACTCTTGAAAGCCAGAACCAACAATGGAGGCCACCAGAAAAACGCCGAGGCAATGAACCTCGGCGAGTCCCTGAGAAACGATTCAACTGTTTTGGGTCCCGCAACAAAATTAATCAGAAAAGAATAGCGGAGGAGTAAGAAAAATACAATATCCACTTTCCACAAGCATAGGAAAGTATAATTCCCCTTTCATTAACAGAAGTCCATAGCAACTGGCGCCCTCTACCAGCCCATTCCCAAAGCTACTGTGGTATCATCCCCTCTCACCATTGACGACCAGGTGTATCTCCTGCGTGGCCACTCCGAGGCCATTGTCAGCAACGCAGATATAGACGCCGGTGTCGTTGCGGTACAGAGACACGATCTCCAGCGCGCCGTCCGACAATAGCCTGTAGCGGCTATCATTGCCATCGATCTGTTGAAAGATTGTGCTTTTAATCAAAAGGGAGCTGTTGTTACGTCATTCCGTCACAGTTTTTGTAGGACTATTGAGTAGTTATATGGGATATCGGCGTTGGTTCATATGTTCTATCCTTGCGGTCAAAAAATCGGTCATCGTCTGATGTGAATTCTGCTTAATTCTCTACCAGTCAACCAAAGGCGGTAAAATAACAAGTCAGGTGCAAATGATTGAAAAACAACAAAATTATATTGTAGTATTTTGACACGTACTCTTAGTTCTCCGAACGTCCACGTGATCTTGGGCGGTGGGTTGCCATGGAACAGGCAGCGCAGTGTGGCTGCGCCCCCTTCAGATGCTGTAACCTGAGGTTCTGGCGGGGGCAACGCTAGAGGCGCTGCTGGTACATCTACGAATAAGACGGGACTTTTTTCTCAATCAAGTCGAATATTCTCCATACAAAATAATTTGTCCTCTTCACGAGGTGCGTTACAAAACTCATCTGAATAAATACATTAGTTACAGTATTAAATTATTGTTGAACTTATTATCAAGACGTTATTAATTGCCATTAGTTTCGGTAAAATTCATTTTACGTTAATTATTTAAAATATTTAAAAAATGGGTAGAAAGTAATGTCCATTATTTTGTTCATTTTTGTAACAGAACAATGTCAGGTGTCCATAGTAACTTAGGCTCAATAAAAAATTTTCATGGACAGTAAAAATTCTCACGTTATTTTGTGTAGTTTCATGTCAGAAGCTTATCTGTGTTTTCCACTTTTACATTGAACTTCTCAAAAAGAAATTATTCAGACATTGTAAATTGGAGGTTATTTATTTTTACGGAGTAAATTAAACAAAAAATATACAGTAATTAAACTTTTATTCGTTTTCATTCATTAAATCATTATCAACACACCTATAAATGTTTTTTTTTTTGCATAGTCTTCACAGGACATGTCCCACAACGCCCTCCTTGTCTCAATCTCGGTTATCAATCTTTCCGTGTCGGAAGACATCGCGATGATCACAAATCACGCTGTAGTTCCACAATACGTGCGGCCGCCGCGGCTAGTGCGCGCACACTGGTGACTTAACTACAATGCAATTGATCTCAGTGGCCGCAGCGACCAGCGACTGAACACGGGCCGCAAATGCGTCGCTTCGATCTCGCTGGCCGCTGCGGCCAGGTGCGCGCGCTCTGTGGCGATTTCATAAGTTAAGGTATGTATCTCGTTGGCCGCCGCGACCTGGCCGCTGCGGCCTAGCCGCTAGTGCGCTATTGCTCATACAAGAATCGTACTTTACCACAGAAAGTGAAGTCCATTGCTGTAACAATGAACGGATATCATCAGATTCAACTAAATGCCGTTTCATCCGAAACACATTTATACCACAATTAATACAACGTAGTTGATGGGACATTGTCACAAAATGTGTGATATTTGAGAAAAAAACAACCGTACTCATATAAAAACACTAGCAACAACACAAACAAGATGTTTGACATTGACTAACAGTCAGACAGACACGTCAGAGAGACAGAACCTAACAGGGTTGCCATTACATTACGATTAAGTTATCGAGCACAGGTCATGAAAATCGATTTCTTGAGTTTTTATATTCTATAAAAATACTAAATGTATTTAAAATAAACACGATGAACGTATGATTTAGGTAAAAAATAATATTAAGAGACAATTGTGAGGTGGTAAATAAAAAATAAAGAGTAAATCGGTTTAATTATTTAGAATAATCGATTAGTGGCAGAACAAGTTACTACCTCAACCTTTTTATTTATAAAAAAAAACCTGGAACAGGATGGACCAAATGGTTTACGATTATTTTTATGATTTATTTTTGGAAAAGTTCTAGAAAATAAACAAATGTTTTTTAAGAAGTTAGAATTTTATATTTAAATTGTTGTAGGTAAAAACTTTGTGTCCGTGTGAACTTAGTTTTAAAAGTTGTGTAAGCCGAAACCTGACATTGTTCTTTGGTAATATACACATCAAAAAAGTCTAGGGATCAACATCCCTAACAAATGTTAGGGATGTTGATCCCTAACACCTTTTTTGATGTGTGTATTTAATAATTATATTATTATATTATATTGCTATAACGAGCCAATCACATGCTAGAATCGACTATGAGTCGGCCATTTTGTCCAAGAGTGAAAAAAGTGAATGACGTGTGTTTCTGTGTCGGCGAGCAAAATTCCAATTTTAATTTGTCAGTTTTGTTTTGTTTTGAACAACGCAGGTGTGAGAACTTCTTATTATTTAATTGATTGATTAGATAGATTATTGCTGACCCTTATTGAAAAGCAAGGTGGTTAGGACTCATTGAGTCTGTTTGGCTTAACACATTTGAAGTTACAATAAAGTATTGGCGGTTTTTCATTTTTGTTATGATTTTTTAATATGTTACAAAAATGAATAACTAAAATGAACTAAAGTCGCATTCACATAGCTGATGAAATATTATTTTTAGAACGTGATTCTAATGTTTTATGTCTTAGTGTATTTGATATTTAAAGTTTATTTGATATTTAAAGGATATTTTAAGTTCCTTTTAAGTTTATACGAAATCAATTAAATAAATACCGAAAAGTCAGATATTAATGCGCATTGTAAACAACCCCTAATATTTCATTGTTTTTTTTTTGTTACGCGTTTCATTTTTGTTACATTTTCTTTTTTGTTTCATTTTTGTCAAATTGGTCATTTTAAATGATTTTCACCCTTATCTGCCTGTTTGTCAGCTAAAATGCTGAATTTACTTTTGGGTAGTTGAACACATGGGATCAAACTTAGGCTTTTTGTAGCGGTAATCGACATCCACGCGGGCGGAGCCGCGGGCGACCGCTAGAAAAAAAACCCTCCTTTTGGCAGTCAGGAAATAAATCATAGCACTCAGTACTAACCGAACCACACTCATAATTTCATCACAAGTTAAAATGTTTACCGCCCAACGAAGTGGGCACGGGTCAGCTAGTGTAAAATATAATAACACTTTGCCTAACCTGGAATTTTAATTAAATCAAGGATGCAGTTGCGCTTGCGACTACGAAAAATACGAAGGCAGTCGAGTAAGGCATATTTTATATTTCTGATCCCCTACACTGACTCTGATAAGTTAAAATGTATCTACATATCATGTGAGATTCTTCATGCACATTAAAAATAAAAGCATCTTACCTATTTGAGCTTGGCAGTGTTGCGTGCACTCATCGATTGAGGAGAATCGGTTAGCACCACCGAGACAGCCACCGTAGACGAACTCCTGGCATTGGCCAGTGGACTGGTCGAAGTAAACTTTTGGGACGTATGCCTGACATGGACCTGGGTCCTTAGGTTGACTGCATACATCTGGAACAAAAAGATATTCAGTTATTACTTCTGCTTCATTGAAAGTATTGACGAATGAAAGATGTAGTTACATACCGATTCCTCGGAAAGCTCCACAAGATCTCTCGCAAGGCTCCTGCGATGTGAAGGTTCCAGTGTACCTGCAGGCCGGGCCAGCGTCCTGGTTGGAGTAAGACACGCACTCGTGGCGGCTAGGGTCGAAGTACCACACCACGCCGCTATAGCTGCAGTCTTCCAGTGCCTCGGGCACTCTGCATTCTGGTGGCTCATTCTTAAAGAAATGAAAACATTTAAATCATGCTCATTATTGAAAGTGAAAAAAAATACTCTTTTCTTTTCTGAAACTTTACGATTGCTAAGTGATTTTGCCCAACAAAATCTGTGTTTGGAACGAATAAAACTAAACAATATTTTTAAATTATTTGAAACATATAATGTGATTATTATTATCTAGTCTAGATTAAGACTTAAAAAATAGTCTTTAGTCACTTACTACGATTAATGTGGTTGTTGGAGTGGTCGGCACAACCGGCGCGGGTCCGGTCCTGCATCTATTTTCGCAAGCTTCAAGACTCTCGAATCTAAACATGATTTTCTATAATTAGCGTATGTTTTGTTACCATATTATCTACTAGAAAAGAAACTGGTTACAAAAAAAAACAGGCAGCCAAATATGAGTTTGGTCCTTCGAGCCGAAAAAACCTAATTTTGATATAATTACAATCAAATTAGATTTTCTGTAGATAAGACTTATCTTGAATGGGATTTAAATTAATGGAAACACTACTAAAAAATGAAGTGTCCATATCATACCCCTCAATTTTTAAATTCTTAAAGACCCTTACAATTGTCCTAGGTGACGCCAAAACAAAAATTCATATAGACGTTATCAAAGTACCTATTACCTGTTATCATTGCCTTCACAGCCTCCGTATGTGAACTGGCTGCAAGAGTCAGTCGTGGGATCATAGAACCAACGCATCAGAGAATCATCGCAAGGACCCTGCAGCATCGGCAGCTGACAGATATCTGGCAAAGAATAATGGTCATGTGAACATAGTCTTGACCAGAGACCAGCGTCAATGGCGTTGAAACAGAATTCTGGAAAGCGATTAAGGTATTTGTTTTTAGCCCCATTTCTTGATTTATGTATTACTTCCTTATCCCTTGGAGAAGCAACTTCAAAATATATTTTAATATTATGTCATTATTTTGTGTCCTACTTTTTGCATACATTTGTTTGCCAATTCTACCTGATCTTTCTGGTGCTGATGGCCTAGGCTCCGGCTCCGGTTTCATCGGATGCTAAGAGTATCTCTTTGGAACCTATTATTTTTCATAATTTGAACCCCTATAAGTTTAGAAAATACTCATACGTCTGCACAGTTAAAGGCTTCATAACATGGTTATTAAAGCTGATACAAAGAAGGACTTACTAGGTCTACATTCTGCAGTGAACTTGGGCTCCGGGTCGATGCCGTTCACGTATTGCTGCACCACGCAGCGCTCGCCATCTCCACAGGTAGACCTCCTTCCACATGGATTCTCTTCACATTTGCATCTGTTTTAACAAATGAATTTCATTCATGAGACTCACTACCAAAAGTGTTGACTTGTGAATTGTGAGAAATGAACCTTCAGCAGCAGAACAAACGTCACGATGTTTGGCTGTACAGAATGAAATCGAAGCATCACACTTGAACTATAGTCAACTAAGTAACTAATATAAGGCGATAATGGATAGATTACCAAAATTCCTATTACAGAAGACTTGCTAGTTGCTTGATCTTTATCTACCAAGTTCAAAGTCTGACAGTTCATTCATAAAAGCGAAACGTCATTAATTCACAAACTTAACACGAAATCTCGAAAACTACCTATGAAGCTGAAGAACTAAGAACGGATTAGCGACAGGGCCGAATAAAGGGGTCTTTGACTTCTATACGAAGTTACCGGCAAGAGCTAGTTAGCTATATTTCTAGTAAGTGCGATATGAGTAGAGCTGAGGTAAAGTAAACAGTTTACCCAATTAGCCTAAGATTTTCTAGGTGACAGAACAACTGGTCCTCTTATGACATTGCTATCAGACCTCTTGATTTTTATGTCTTAAGTTCACCGACGCTATCAAATGCAGTGCGTAACGAAAACTTTAAACCCTTCTTTTTGCGTCGGGGATTAAAAAGATGACATAACAATTTATATTGATTGACAAGGATGAATATAACTTTAACTTTTGACTTTAAATGTAAGTTTTAAAACCTATCTTGGGGGAATTTTGTCGGTAATTGTACTAAAAGGCTTACAAAGTTTTCAGTTAAATATAATAGGTATTCAAGTGTTACCTCTCGCAGCCGTCGGTTCCGATGACCCTCTCAATACCGTAGTTACACTTGAGTTGATTGCACTCCTCCCTAAGTGGCTCGCAATCGATCTCAACCTGGATGCACGAGCATTTCTCGCAACCGTCGGGCAGGCGCGTGCGCTGGATGCCGTACTCACAGCGTAAGCGCGAACAGTTGGCCACGTATTCGTCGCATTCGTATACTTCGTTGGTCTCTGTTGTAAGAAATGTAGTAGATTTTTAAATTATTATGAAATAGATTGTCATAAACAAATAAAATGACGACACCTAGTCAGTAAATTAATAAATTGAATAAGTACTTGTTTCTTTTATTCTTTATGTTATTTCAGAATACACCTCTTTCAAAGAACAGAATAGCCCCGTGGCATATGCAGTAGGCAGTGTCGCACGACTTTATTACTGTGTGCATACGGGTTCTTATTTATGCGGGTCATTATATTCTAGGCGGAAATTTTATTTAAAACCATAATATTTATCAAAATTCTTATTCTGTCAAGGTCCACGTTCGAATAAAACTGTTAGCCGTATTAATGCAAGGAATGTTTAGTTCGGAGGAACATTTTTATACATATATTATAAGACAGGCTGGCGGAATCTAGAGGTGGGACACTTTATAAAAATTAATGGAATGTGATGTATATAGTTACCGGCGACACATCTGGCGGCGTACACTACTTCCTGGGTGGCGGGGTCCCTCATCGGGACAGGCTCGCACCGCTCATTCTGAGCACAGTTAGCTCTGACACACGGATCTTCTCTACATTGACATCTAAATAGAAGAAGATAATGTTGTATTCAATATTGTAATTTATTTGGAAATACCCAGGAACGTTCTATCTAGAAAAAAATTGTTCCACAAACCTCTGGCATTCGCCTTGCATAAACCTGTCGACGCCGAACGGGCACACAATCGCCTCGCATTCCTGACGGTACGGAGTGCAGTCCTGTAGCGGTATTTGGTTCGGATCTACAATTTAGACATTTGAATCATAAACATTGGCAGATCAGACTTGCTTTGGTTGGGTATCTCAAAGGCATACAAATATTTTGGTATTTGTATGCGTTATAACGCTAGTGTATAACCTGTTAATGCCTGTCTTTATAATGAATCGTTATACCTATATAACCATTCATTGGATAACCAATGAATGCAGGCAGCTATACAAAGGGGAAGTGCATTGCATTCAGCTTTGAAAAAAAAAAACACACACACAGTGATTGAAAGTTAAAAAACATCATTCGATAACTACGAATTACGTCACTGTTCTCCACAAGACACATATCATAAACATAACATCCAAACAATACAATACCTTAAAACACAGACCTTCAATAAATATAAGACAAAAGTTTAGAAGTGCTGGTGCAAGACAGAGACACAAGCATGTGTGCAAGCAGTGCAGACAAAGCGTAAGCATTTGACGTTTAAAGACTTCAAAAAAACGGGCGGCTTTCACATTGACGGCGATGGCGCAGGGAGCGTTAGGTCCGCGCGCGGGGGACCGTCCTGTCTCCCGGTATTTGAATTTTAAGTTGTCAAATCTAGTGATTTGATTGGCTTCTGTCATTTTTGTGAAACAACCAATGCTGCTACAATGGCGATATCAGGCTTAGAGATGGCACTTGAACAGCCTTTCAAAAACCGAGGGCAAGTTTGTCTGCATAAGCAACGGGACTGTACGAGACATAAGTCGGCCGCGCACGGAGTGAAGCGGATGTAAGTACCGTCGCCTCTCGATCTCGACACTCTGCAGACGTCGGCGCAGTGCGCGTAGGAGCGGAAGTTGTTGTCGTTGCCGCCGCAGCCGAGGTACGCGAACACGACGCAGTCGACGTGCGCCACGCTGTAGTGCCAGCGCGGCCCCGGCGCGGCCGCGCAGCTGTGGCCCGTGTGCACCGCCTGCAGGCACGAGCGCGCTGCCCCACCACGGTCACAAGCGTTACACAAGGACGTAGCTAGCCTCTACTACTATACTAGCGAGGAAGCTTGTTGGCCATCGTTAAATGAAACTCATGCTTCGCTTAGATTGAGTGAGTTATATTAAGTTTAGTAAGAGTGTATTTGAAACGAAGATATTAAAAGAAAAAGTGTGTGTATAGATCCCAGAACCAGTAAGAGAAATGTTGCATAGTGTTGGTACGCACCAGGTCCGGTGTCTCCGCAGACTTTCATACATTCTTCGACGTTAGAGAATCGATTGGGTCCACCGTCACAGCCACCGTACGCGTATTCTTGACAGGTGCCTGTCATCGCATCCCAGTAGATCTTGGGGATGGACGCGCGGCATGGACCAGGGTCCAGGTGAGCGCCGCATACATCTAGGAGAGAACAGCTTCATATTTATAACAAAAGGGCCGTTGAATGTGGTAGAGGACTTAGGTTTTTCCTTGCAACCTTAAGGGGGCTTCATACCTATGATCAAATTAAAGATCATCAATCGAAAAGCCCATTTCCCTCACCTTGTCCGCGGAAGGCTCCGCATCTCCTCTCGCATTCTTCCTCCGTGCTGTAACTGTTGGGGTGTCCGCAGCCTCCGATGCCGCTGGCGAGACACTGTCTCCTCTCGGAATCGTAATAGAAAACTGTCACGTTGTTGCCACATGGTGCTATCGAGCTCGGAGTCTTGCATTCTGACTCTGACACCTGCTGTAAGAAAAAGTTTAAAATTGGTCCTTCTTTCCAAAATTAGGTTAAAAGTCTACATGTACCATATAATTGTATCTAGCATCTAGTTACAAATAAATTTTTTACCTGTGCAGGAGTTGAAGTGGTGGTGACTGGACCTGGACGTTTGCAGCGAGCCTCACAGTCGCCTTTTGTCTCGAATCTTGATAAACAATACATGGAAGTCATTTTTACAGTTCTTTAGGGATATGTAGCTACCTAATTATACAACATTATTTTTAGTATATGCGAAACCTGAATATAGTTTGTTCAGAATCAGTAATTGATTCGATTTCAAAAATTTTTACACCACGTTAAGTACTTTTTTATTCAAAAATATTTTAATAAATTTTATTACCAGTTAATTACAATACAATCACCGTACGGTTAGGTAGGTACCTATTGCCAAACTATTATCACGAGTGTATAAGTTACACAGGAGACGCGGTTTACGCGGGTGTACCGGGTGTACCGCGAAATGAGCATGTTTTTGAACGGACAACCAGGTAATATATACAAGTTTATAACTGTGATTTTGGTTACATATCAAAAAATCAAAATATTCTCGAGCAAATTTCAAAAGAACAATAAACGAAATACCAAAATTTAAATGACCAAATGATTTATTTAGAAAAATTTTAAAATCCCAATGTATGTGACATCAAATGAACGACTGATCAAAAGTTGCTAAGTAGATATAATTTTAAAATATCAAATCATAACTAATCAAATTTTATAATCACAAATGATTTAAATGTAGGTACCTATACTTATATTTGAAGTACATCATTAATTTTAACACATTAATTTGTTCAAAAATTATGATTAAAATAACAGTGCCTCAAAATAGTATACATACAAACATGAAGTAATTTGAAAAAGGTAAAATTAATATTAATATTGGCGAATAGCGCCTGTCTGATACAGAAAGCCTTTGCACAACATGATCGGTTTGCTAATACAAAATATCGAAAATCGTCACGTTTTGTAAGCGAGCGAAGCGAGCTCGGGACTTAGGGCACCCCGACATGGACAGGTTAGGTTCGAAGGGGATGGCGGGGTCTGAAAGACCCCGCCATCCCCTTCGTGTTAGGTTACTTTAAACCTTGAATGCAGAAGTAGGAGCCCCGCGCAGCGGGGCTCCGTCGACCGGGTATTGTCTACCTGCCCGCACGTCATCTCTTCTGCTTGCGTCTTTTACACACATTACGGGCTGTAGTCGACGGAACCCCGGTCAACGGAGCCCCGCTGCGCGGGGCTCCTACTTCTGCATTCAAGGTTTAAAGTAACCTAACACGAAGGGGATGGCGGGGTCTTTCAGACCCCGCCATCCCCTTCGAACCTAACCTGTCCATGTCGGGGTGCCCTAAGTCCCGAGCTCGCTTCGCTCGCTTACAAAACGTGACGATTTTCGATATTTTGTATTAGCAAATCATGTTGTTGCAAAGGCTATCTGTATCAGACAGGCGCTATTCGCTAATATATTAATATTATTTTTATCTTTTTCAGTTAATCCATTTGATAATTAATAATTTATCCAGTA
Organism: Hoplodrina blanda; assembly: GCA_949316365.1. Classification (NCBI taxonomy): domain Eukaryota; kingdom Metazoa; phylum Arthropoda; class Insecta; order Lepidoptera; family Noctuidae; genus Hoplodrina; species Hoplodrina blanda. Next base: position 10,607,212 of record OX438565.1, on the reverse strand, counting down.
ATCCATTTGACCATTAAACGATTTGGTCAATAGTGTAATAAATAATATATACATTGATATTCCAGACTTTGGTCAGCTGAACTTTTGATCAAATGACCATTTTTATTTTAAACTTTGGTATTTCGTTTATTGTTCTTTTGAAATTTGCTGGAGAATGTTTTGATTTTTTAATATGTAACCGTGATTTTTTATGATACGGTTTTAAAATTTTGTACATAAGTAGATTCTTTACACAAAAATACTAGACAGGTGTATCGGGTTTCGCATAAACAAAAAATAATGTTGTATAACCGAATTTAAATAACATACCGACCTATTATTTGGTTGCCGTGCCGTGCCCTTATCGGGTTTTGTGTTAGTAGAACTTACTTTTTCAGCAACTTTGACACACATGAATACAATAATTATATACAATAAAGATTTTGAGTATTCAATATCGAGTTTGCTGATCTTTCTCCTGTTGAAATTGTTCCCATGGTTGAAAATTGAAAAGGCGCCACTTGTTTTTATAAAAAAAAGTAGTTTTATCTAATTGCAATGAGCATTATAAAGTACATCATGTTTTTTTAAAGATCGAGGGTACCAAGTATTATGTAAATAATTTACTACAAAGAGAAAACATAGTCACCGGTTTCCGTTGCCGCTGCAGCCGGTGTACATAAACTGGTTGCATTGGTCGCTCGACGGGTCGAAGTACCATTGTTGGATATTTAAGAAGCAGTTGCCTTGTTCTGGAGGTAGTGTGCAGGGGTCTGCTGTAAGATGAAAGGCATCGATGACTTCTCTTTATAACATTAGTGGAGAAAGTCGTGTTTTTTTTGGGAATGCAGAACAGCAGTAATTTGTGTTACCCTAAATTATTAGGGTACCATTTTTCTGAAATTATATTTATTTTTGATCTAATCTGTTAGTCGTAGTGTTTAGTAAGCAAGAGATCTGGCACAAAACCAACGGTTTTACGTGCTTTTCATGACACGGGGGTGTCACGCCACCAATTCCAAATTCCGGGCTGCTACTGAAAAAAATCCTAATGTAAAATATAATAACACTTGCCTAACCTGAAATTTTAATTAAATTAAGGATGCACTGAGTAGTCGCGCTTGCGATTACGACAAAAACGAAGGCAGTCGAGTACCGCGTATTTTATATTTCTGATCATGTGAGATTCTTCAAGCACATTAAAAATAAAAGCATCTTACCTATTTGAGCTTGGCAGTGTTGCGTGCATTCTTCGATTGAGGAGAATCGGTTAGCACCACCGAGACAGCCACCGTAGACGAACTCGTGGCATTGGCCAGTGGACTGGTCGAAGTAAACCTTCGGGACGTATGCCTGACATGGACCTGGGTCCTTAGGTTGTCTGCATACATCTGGAACAAAAAGATATTCAGTTATTACTTCTGCTTCATTGAAAGTATTGACGAATGAAAGATGTAGTTACATACCGATTCCTCGGAAAGCTCCACAAGATCTCTCGCAAGCCTCCTGCGATGTGAAGGTTCCAGTGTACCTGCAGACCGAGCCAGCGTCCTGGTTGGAGTGAGACATGCACTCGTGGCGGCTAGGGTCGAAGTACCACACCACGCCGCCATAGCTGCAGTCTTCCAGTGCCTCGGGCACTCTGCATTCTGGTGGCTCATTCTTAAGGAAGAAAGAACATTTAAATTATACTCATTATTAAATGTTGAAAAAAAAATAATACTGTTTCCTTTTTCGAAAGTTTACGATTGCTAAGTGATTTTGCCAAACAAAATCTATGTTTGGAACGAATAAAACTAAACAATATTTTTAAATTATTTGAAACACATAATGTGATTATTATTATCTAGTCTAGATTAAGACTTAAAAAATAGTCTTTAGTCACTTACTACGATTAATGTGGTTGTTGGAGTAGTCGGCACAACCGGCGCGGGTCCGGTCCTGCATCTATTTTCGCAAGCTTCAAGACTCTCGAATCTAAACATGATTTTCTAAATTAGCGTATGTTTTGTTACCATATTATCTACTAGAAAAGAAACTGGTTACAAAAAAAACAGGCAGCCAAATATGAGTTTGGTCCTTCGAGCCGAAAAAACCTAATTTTGATATTATTACAATCAAATTAGATTTTCTGTAGATAAGACTTATCTTGAATGGGATTTAAATTAATGGAAACACTACTAAAAAATAAAGTGTCCATATCATACCCCTGTATTTTTAAATTCTTAAAAAACCTTACATTTGACCAAGGTGACGCCAAAACAAAAATTCATACATAAATGTTATCAAAGTATTACCTGTTATCATTGCCTTCACAGCCTCCGTATGTGAACTGGCTGCAAGAGTCAGTCGTGGGATCATAGAACCAACGCATCAGAGAATCTTCGCAAGGACCCTGCAGCATCGGCAGCTGACAGATATCTGGCAAAGAATAATGGTCATGTGAACATAGTCTTTTGAACGCCGATTTTTTCCTGTGTTTCAAAATTACACGACTGAAGTTCACAAGTACCAATTAGATGTCAAAGTCAAAGTAATCATATCAGTTAAGCCAGACACTTTTGAATTGTAAAGAAGTCTGTCAGAAAGCTAGTTGCTCGTTTCAAAACAATAATGCGTCAAGTAAAGCATAATGAACAGCTTGTAGATTAGTAAATGTACTTAAGACTATGGAAGAGTTATGTCATTGGTAGCGGCCTGACTCCTACTGACTCATTCAGCTTCCTATACCCAAAACACTCTACCTTGTATCGGCTGACAGTGGAAAGTGCAGTAGGCTTCATCTGGGAAGTTGTTCTGGTTGCCGCCGCAGCCTCCGTATTGGAAGGTGACGCAGCGTCCGAGCGCGCTGTCATACGCGTACCGAGTCTCAGTGTTGGTGCAAGGACCAGCGTCAATGGCGTTGAAACAGAATTCTGGAAAGCGATTAAGGTATTTGTTTTTAGCCCCATTTCTTGATTTATGTATTACTTCCTTATCCCTTGGAGAAGCAACTTCAAAATATATTTTAATATTATGTCATTATTTTGTGTCCTACTTTTTGCATACATTTGTTTGCCAATTCTACCTGATCTTTCTGGTGCTGATGGCCTAGGCTCCGGCTCCACTGGCCCAGGCTGCGGCTGTGGTTCCGTAGGCCTAGATGTAGTGGTAGTAGTGGTGGTGGCAGGGGTGACGGTGGTGGTCTTAAGTTCTGAGCAGCTGTTCTCACACTCTGCTTCTGTGCCGAAGTTGTTCTCGTTACCGCCACAACCGCCGTAGTAGAATAGACGACATCTGCGAAAATGGGTAATTTTTAAAGACTTACAAGAGTGACAGAGAAGAGAGAGTGTAGTCCACGGGTGTAATACTAACATGAAAGTAATGAATGCTGTAGGAATCTATATAATATAAAAGCGAAAAGTGAATGAGTTCCTTCATCCAATGACTAAACACGAAATCTCGAAAACGACTTGACCAATGAAGGTGTTTAGCAGGTAAGTCCTGTCGTTTATATGTACGAGACGTCAGCAAAAGTCGGTATCAGGGCTGAAATAAGGAGATCTTACAGCTAGTTGTTATTAATTAAATAATAATATTGAAAAGTCTTACTTCTTGAAAGTGGTATCATAAAACCATTTTTCTCTGTAGTTGGAGCACTTGCCGGTCTCTGCAGGTAGCGTACATTTGTCGGGCACTGCAACATAATAAAAATTAGACTCCGTTCCTGCTTTGTAAACAAAAATGGTGACCCAAAACCGTTTAGAACTATCAAGCAAATTAGTTAATGAGAAAATCTAAGTACTGGGATAAGAAGGAATAGACAAAGTAAAAGTAAACATGCAAAGAGGAAAAATCAGAACCCATGCTCCAAAATGCGTTAACATAGACAAGACATAACAAAACAAGAACTATACTATAAACTATTATTGTAGACCTTGGTGACGAAATGTGTTGTGACCAAGAAGTTTATTTCTATCATACATAAGTACATACCTGATACGATGAAAGCACGGTCGATCTTTGAGCTGCTGTTTAGACAATATTTGTGCCTAACGATTTTAGTTGTATACCACCCAGCTAGTCCACCTGTCTTTCTTTATCATGGAAAGAACTGTGACTCTAAACTTACCACATGCATTGTGATACTTGTAAGATTTGTGGATTCTTGGTACTCAACCACCAACTCCTGAACCTAAATCTTTCGATCACAGATCATATTAAAATAAATTCTCGTTTCCTCCTACGGTCTTTTTACGGTAGGTCGCCGCCCCTCGAAAGGGATAAATTTAGTTCTCGTTGTTGCGTCGCCTGCGCGCTGGAGTGCGTCTTCTGTGATTGGTGTTTGGTGAGATTTGAACTCGGAACGCGCGCGGCGGGCGCTGCTCCGTTGCCTCGAGCCACCGTAGCGTTAGCGCAGACGCCGAATTTGCAAGATACTACGCGCGGTGACATCCCCACCACGGGCCGCGCTCTGACGCATCGTCTACGAACTGAGCCACTGTTATAGTAAGCGGCTACGCGGCTACGAATCAGAAGGTGTGCTACGTGTGCTACGTTCTACGCGTCGACCGGTTTGCTGATATTTACTATCCTACAAAAATTGCACAGCAATGCCACGAATTCAACGGTCACGTCCTGCAGGCACGGGTATGGATAGTCAGCGGGTAATGTCATATGTCATATTTCGAGTGTTGGTAACGAGCCAGAGCATGCGAATAGCAATATAACTTCAAGAAGCAAGCGTCCTCGGCCAGACTTTTCACCGGGTCACTCCCCATAAAGTGAGTTCAAGACGTTTGAGGACAAAATAATGAATTTACAGATGCGTGGTCGGCTCCTTACGCAATAAATGCGAAAGTCTGTTTGTTTATCTGCCTGTTTGTCGGCTAAAATGCTGAATTTACTTTTGGGTAGTTGAACACATGGGATCAAACTTAGGCTTTTTGTAGCGGTAATCGACATCCACGCGGGCGGAGCCGCGGGCGACCGCTAGAAAAAAAAACCCTCCTTGTGGCAGTCAGGAAATAAATCAGGCCATGCTCCGAGGCGAGAGGGAATGGGATGCAGTCACCTCCTTCTGCGAAGCAGTAATGCTAGCGAAGGAGGAGGCGGGCCGCGTGAGGGAGAGAACATCCTCCAGCTCACGCCCCAGCCGCCGCGGGAGACGCCCAGGGCGTCGGACGTCGCGAGGCGACATCCGGCCACCGTAGGCGCGGGCTTGCGGACGGCGAGTAATGGGTAGCTCGCCGTCCGATCAAGGAACATGCCCGGGTCGACGGCGCGTTCTGTTCGCGCGCGCCTCAAAGAGCTGTCAGCACAGGGACGGGGCCCCAATAGGGGCCAAACGCCTGCCGGGGTTGCGGGACGTCTTAACAGGATACCGTGGCCCCGGAACGTAAAGGGCATCAGAAGGAACAGGGTGGTTTTTTAGTCAGTAAAAGTCTGACAGTCCCTTCCGCCCCACCCAGGGCGGAAGGAGTCATTTGATGATTTTTACCACCTAAAAAAAAAAAAAAAAGCACTCAGTAGGTACTAACCGAACCACACTCATAATTTCATCACAAGTTAAAATGTTTACCGCCCAACGAAGTGGGCACGGGTCAGCTAGTGTAAAATATAATAACACTTTGCCTAACCTGGAATTTTAATTAAATCAAGGATGCAGTTGCGCTTGCGACTACGAAAAATACGAAGGCAGTCGAGTAAGGCATATTTTATATTTCTGATCCCCTACACTGACTCTGATAAGTTAAAATGTATCTACATATCATGTGAGATTCTTCATGCACATTAAAAATAAAAGCATCTTACCTATTTGAGCTTGGCAGTGTTGCGTGCACTCATCGATTGAGGAGAATCGGTTAGCACCACCGAGACAGCCACCGTAGACGAACTCCTGGCATTGGCCAGTGGACTGGTCGAAGTAAACTTTTGGGACGTATGCCTGACATGGACCTGGGTCCTTAGGTTGACTGCATACATCTGGAACAAAAAGATATTCAGTTATTACTTCTGCTTCATTGAAAGTATTGACGAATGAAAGATGTAGTTACATACCGATTCCTCGGAAAGCTCCACAAGATCTCTCGCAAGGCTCCTGCGATGTGAAGGTTCCAGTGTACCTGCAGGCCGGGCCAGCGTCCTGGTTGGAGTAAGACACGCACTCGTGGCGGCTAGGGTCGAAGTACCACACCACGCCGCTATAGCTGCAGTCTTCCAGTGCCTCGGGCACTCTGCATTCTGGTGGCTCATTCTTAAAGAAATGAAAACATTTAAATCATGCTCATTATTGAAAGTGAAAAAAAATACTCTTTTCTTTTCTGAAACTTTACGATTGCTAAGTGATTTTGCCCAAGAAAATCTGTGTTTGGAACGAATAAAACTAAACAATATTTTTAAATTATTTGAAACATATAATGTGATTATTATTATCTAGTCTAGATTAAGACTTAAAAAATAGTCTTTAGTCACTTACTACGATTAATGTGGTTGTTGGAGTGGTCGGCACAACCGGCGCGGGTCCGGTCCTGCATCTATTTTCGCAAGCTTCAAGACTCTCGAATCTATTTACATGATTTTCTATAATTAGCGTATGTTTTGTTACCATATTATCTACTAGAAAAGAAACTGGTTACAAAAAAAAACAGGCAGCCAAATATGAGTTTGGTCCTTCGAGCCGAAAAAACCTAATTTTGATATTATTACAATCAAATTAGATTTTCTGTAGATAAGACTTATCTTGAATGGGATGTAAATTAATGGAAACACTACTAAAAAATGAAGTGTCCATATCATACCCCTCAATTTTTAAATTCTTAAAGACCCTTACAATTGTCCAAGGTGACGCCAAAACAAAAATTCATATAGACGTTATCAAAGTACCTATTACCTGTTATCATTGCCTTCACAGCCTCCGTATGTGAACTGGCTGCAAGAGTCAGTCGTGGGATCATAGAACCAACGCATCAGAGAATCATCGCAAGGACCCTGCAGCATCGGCAGCTGACAGATATCTGGCAAAGAATAATGGTCATGTGAACATAGTCTTTTGAACGCAGATTTTTTTCCTGTGTTTCAAAATTACACGACTGAAGTTCACAAGTACCAATTAGATGTCAAAGTCAAAGTAATCATATCAGTTAAGCCAGACACTTTTGAATTGTAAAGAAGTCTGTCAGAAAGCTAGTTGCTCGTTTCAAAACAATAATGCGTCAAGTAAAGCATAATGAACAGCTTGTAGATTAGTAAATGTACTTAAGACTATGGAAGAGTTATGTCATTGGTAGCGGCCTGACTCCTACTGGCTCATTCAGCTTCCTATACCCAAAACACTCTACCTTGTATCGGCTGACAGTGGAAAGTGCAGTAGGCTTCATCTGGGAAGTTGTTCTGGTTGCCGCCGCAGCCTCCGTATTGGAAGGTGACGCAGCGTCCGAGCGCGCTGTCATACGCGTACCGAGTCTCAGTGTTGGTGCAAGGACCAGCGTCAATGGCGTTGAAACAGAATTCTGGAAAGGGATTAAGGTATTTGTTTTTAGCCCCATTTCTTGATTTATGTATTACTTCCTTATCCCTTGGAGAAGCAACTTCAAAATATATTTTAATATTATGTCATTATTTTGTGTCCTACTTTTTGCATACATTTGTTTGCCAATTCTACCTGATCTTTCTGGTGCTGATGGCCTAGGCTCCGGCTCCACTGGCCCAGGCTGCGGCTGTGGTTCCGTAGGCCTAGATGTAGTGGTAGTAGTGGTGGTGGCAGGGGTAACGGTGGTAGTCTTAAGTTCTGAGCAGCTGTTCTCACACTCTGCTTCTGTGCCGAAGTTGTTCTCGTTACCGCCACAACCGCCGTAGTAGAATAGACGACATCTGCGAAAATGGGTAATTTTTAAAGACTTACAAGAGTGACAGAGAAGAGAGAGTGTGGTCCACGGGTGTAATACTAACATGAAAGTAATGAATGCTGTAGGAATCTATATAATATAAAAGCGAAAAGTGAATGAGTTCCTTCATCCAATGACTAAACACGAAATCTCGAAAACGACTTGACCAATGAAGGTGAAATTTAGCAGTCGGTATCAGGGCTGAAATAAGGGGATCTTACAGCTAGTTGTTATTAATAATAACATTGAAACGTCTTACTTCTTGAAAGTGGTATCATAGAACCATTTTTCTCTGTAGTTGGAGCACTCGCCGGTCTCTGCAGGTAGCGTACATTTGTCGGGCACTGCAACATAATAAAAATTAGACTCCGTTCCTGCTTTGTAAACAAAAATGGTGACCCAAAACCGTTTAGGACTATCTAGAAAATATGCAAGCATGAACTTGTACTTTTGTACAGATATGAATAAGTTGAAGAAACGAGTCTGTTTCAACTGTTTTTCATGTGTTTTTATATTCTGATATATTAAATAAAATATTAATAAATAAGAGGCGGGTTTTTTTAAAAGGCGTGTTTTTTTAAAAGGCGTGAGTTTATGTATGTGTGTATGTTAATAAATAAGTAAGTTAGTATACCAGAAATATTAGCCCGAGGAATTTGGAGCCACGGCATCTAGCGTGCGTCAACATAGCAAAAGCAGCTTTAGTTCGTACCTCGTATGAGAATAACAAGTACGTTTACTCACCTCCGCCACAGGTGGCGCTACACGGCGTGAACTCTTCGTGCACCCAGTTGTATCGCTTGTCGGTCGGGGGGGCTGAGTCGTTGGGCACACTGTACTCGTACCTGATCCCCACGTTTTCGTCTTGAAGAAGAAGCTTTAAGAAAGGATTGTTAATCAGTTACTTAGCCCCTTCGCACATGGCGTCGTATCGTAAGCGTATCGTAAAACGCGCGTAGTACGAGAGCAATACAAGCAGGATGCAGCGTAAGCGAGCAATGTTGCAGCGTATCGTATGAGGTGTTCATTGTCATCATTCTCTGCATGCGTCCGTTTCCTTATTTCTTTTAAATTCCGTGTTATTCCGTGGACAAAAGTGTGGGTTATGCGTTTTTAACTGTTATGCTTATACTTATTGTTAATATTGTAACGTATAACTGTTTTTTGTTTCTAATAAATAAAATAAATAAAAATAAATGACGATAGTCGTAGCGTACTGGCGTAAAAAAATTATTTTATAATGAATATTGCAAAAGTTATAGAATTTGTGAGCCTAATCGAAACATTTCCGGCTGGGCGCAAACGTCCGGTTTCCGGATCAGGTTTCCGAATTAGGAGGCGTGTATGTACATACACACACATGCATAAATTACACATATATTCATATTTTTTTACATGTGTGTGTAATTTATATATGTGTGTATGTACATACACGCCTCCTGATTCGGAAACCTGATCCGGAAACCGGACGTTTGCGCCCAGCCTATAATCATTCATTAAGTGATTACTCTAGGAAAGATGTAATAATATATAATTTTTGACAAAAAATCCTCTTTGTCTGAAGAGAAGGTAAGGTCATTAATAAATTCCCCAAACACATCTGATACGCTTGACGCCATGATTTCAACTGAGATATTATAAAACGATACGTCTACGCGACGATTCGTTTGTAGAACACTCCGCGTCTCGTGCGCGTAGCGTAGTTACGATACGCGCACGAGACAACTACGCCTACGACCCATGTGCGAAAAGCCTTAGTCAATAGGGGATCGGCCAAATTTTCAAAAAGTGTTTTAAATTAATCTTTATGGTTACTTATCATGAAAAATAAAATTTTATTTATTTTAGGTACTCAAAATCATGTTTTAATATTATTTGTTTAAAAATCCCGCCAAAACGCCACGTGACGTCATTTGTGGTCATAACAAAATGTCCATTATGAAAACCTAGAGAAACACCACGTAACAGTTTTTAAATTTTATTGACCACCGTATCCTAATTTATCAGTAATCTTTTAGCAACTTTTAGAATTTCAACAAAATTATGGAAATAACTGAGTGAATTAAGTTAGTAGTACCCGTGCAGTCAATGATTGCCCACAAATGACGTCACGAACTGTGATTAGTGTTTCAGTACAGATTAAAAATATTGTATTATAACAACATTTTATTTTTTCATTTAAACACATTTAAATGAATTATATTAAATTCCTATTCTATAAATAATCGTAAAACAGTATATTTATTTTATCTAAGTACATTTTAGATTTTAATCTGATTATTGTCCGATCCCCTATTAACACGAAGTCTAAGTAAAACTGGTAATAGAGTTAACGTTTTAATATCATTTAAATTACTTTAGCTGCGTTGAGCGATTTTTTTAAGGAAAAACTTATGAGTCCGAGTCATCGACATGCCAATGTTAGGGTCAGTTCACACCGAGACGCGACGCGACGCGACGCAACGTGAAGATACTTGAAGAGGCCAGTGACTTCGCGCTGCGCCGCTCGCCGCCGCGAGACGCATCGCAACGTCGCCGCTCTTGCACGTCATTCTATGCGCGCGTACCGGCGATTCACCGCTGCGTCGCGATTCGTCTCGCGGCGCCGCGCGGCGCAGCGCGGCGTAGAGCGACGCATCGCGACGTAGTGCTGCGTGGTGTAACGTATTCTAAATTCTTACAATGAAATGTGTATCTTTTCGTGTAGAAAATAAAGTTATATTTCGAGTCGCTCTTTTAAAGTGTGCACGCAGCGTCCGTCGCGTCGCGTCTCGGTGTGAACTGACCCTTAAGGTTTCACTGCAGTCGTCAATCCCCATGACTGCCTTTATTCAGTTTTAATTTTTCAATAACTTTCTCAGGACCTGCGCTATATAGCAGTTCAGAGATTGTAACTTCAGAGGGGACTAAAAATAAAACTATATTTCAAGCTGATCCACTTACAGAAAGGTACAGAGGTTCATTGGTTGGTCCTAGGCACCGCAGTCTGTCAGACGCGGCGAATCCTTGCTGACTGCGCTCATATGTCCAGAGGGCACCAGCGATCATGATGGTCCTCGGGAAGTCGATGTGGTTGTGGGCGTTCAAGTAGTAGGTGCCGTTTTTAGCTTTTAATGCTGAAAAAAATAATTAATTTTAAATAACGCTTTAGAAATAGTTTTTTTTAATCATTTTTGTTGGGTTAAGCTCGCCATACTGTAACTAACCACTGCAAGTCCGGACGGCCAGAATCAACAATGGCGACGACCAGAAAAGCGCCGAGGTAATAAAGTTCGACTAGTCAGACCATGCCGTAAGGTCCCAATACCAACATGCAAGCCGACACAGACACAAACATAGGCTGTTTGTATCACAGATTAGTTGTAACACTTACCCAAATAATTGTTAGAAGGTTCAACTTCTTCAATATTAATGCTGGTAGAGCCTGCAGGAATCAGCAAGATGTCGTTGTACCCTACAATCAAAATAAAAAAATAGATTTAAATACAATCGAAGTAGGCAACGTTCCCGGAATAAGATCATTTTGACACAATAATATTTTATAACTAATTTCATTTTCAGTAGGCTGCTTGCTTACCATTCATGAGATCCTGGGAGTCAAAGATTCCTTCAGAGGTGCGACAGTTGGCACCGTTCCCACGGCACTCCCGACACATGTCCTCACGCGCGGTGGAATTCAGCATCATGTCGCAACCGACGGGCTTGAAAATAAGGAAAAATTACTCTGTGGTCCTTCCTAATTTCACGCAGGTTCCTATTAAAGTTTTAACTTTTTTGATTTTGCTTTTAGGGGCCATCCATAAATTACATCACACGTTAAGGGGGAGGGAGGGGGTCAACGAAGTGTGACATTGTGTGACAAGGGGGAGGAGGGGTCCTAAATTTCGTGACGTCACATTTCAAAATCTATTATAATCTAAGTGTCAAAAACAATGCGCCAAAAATGAAGTTTAAATCAAGTAATTTAATCAATTTTTTTTTTATTATTTGATTTTTGTTTTGTTAATTGTTTGATTTGATGTTAATTTTATTGAAATTTGAATGGAAATAAAACTGATTTCGGAACCGCTGTTTTCATTCAATAATTTCTAAATGTAAATTTGCAAAATATGTGACGTCACACTAGGGAGGGGGGAGTCTCACAAATGTGACCATCTGTGACATGGACGGGTGGAGGGGCAAAAAATCATGAAATTCGTGTGATGTAATTTATGGATGACCCCTTATCATCAATGAAAGAAGAATTAATCATGACACCAAAACCACATTTACTTAGTGTTTTTATTACCTGGCATCTGCCATTGACACAGACGTCGAAGGACTCGTCGTTACACCTGGTGCCGTCTATCACTTGGAGCTTGTGCCGGAAGTAAAATTGGTCCCCATGTAGCACGCAGTTCAGCTCGCATGGGTTTGGAGCCTTCGTGTATCGCACCCCGCTAGAAATTATAAAGGATAATTTGTAGTGATGTGTGTTTTTTACGGTTCGTATTTACTGATTACTTGCTACAGTAGGTACCAAATCTGGTTTAGTATTATTATTGTAATTAGTCCCACAGATCAGAGTTTTGACTTTTATATGGACAGTCCGTTTAACAGATTTTTTTCATAATACGCATTTTTATAGGTTTATTTGTTCATTTTGATTAAGGCAGTAATAAAAAAACAACTTTTAAATATCACATTTTCAAATGATGTTGTAGTCCTATCATAATGGTTTATTTGAATTCAAATTTACTTGTATTTGAAACCCCTGAAGGCTTTGTCGCTGAACTCAGCGCACTGCTCAGCTCTGAAGTCGCCGGAACCATCAGGACAGTCCTGCGTCTGACACGAGAAGTACTTCGTGTCGCCTCCCGAACACTGCGACTGGCCTTCTGGCCTGCACACGTGAACAAATAAAATTATAAAGAGTTCAAGTGAATAGAAACTGCATAAGTTTTTATCTACGTACATTTGCTGACGATAATGCCATTGTAAAGGTGACGTCTTAATTTGGAGTAATGAATAAAATAGCAGTAGAAAACTCCTGTGTTCTAAAGTTGGAAATCTTATAGTTTATTCTCCTCGTTTATCGGGATTTGTTTTTGGACCAGTTCCAATCATCCCCAAATAATTTCAAAAAACCCTATCCGTATACTCTTCTGCACTTGAAAAAACCCGAACCCCTCTTTGTATGCTTTTAATGTCAAGTTACTTATTTAGCACTAGCTGTGCCCGCGACTTCGTTCGCGTGGATGTCGGAACTTAACAATGTATTTTTTAGTTCGAAGCGCTGTTGGAGGATACCGATACAAATCATTTTTTTTTATTAATGCTAGTGCTTCTTTATAAGCAACATTAGCTGTGGAACCATCTGGAGCGTACCCAAAAAGGTTATTGGGGTTGTTTATGCGTGAAAGAGCTACGTATAGTTGACCATGGGAAAAGCATCCAATACTTAGGTCCACTCCCGCAACGGATAATGTCTGGCCCTGAGCTTTATTAATCGTCATGGCATAACAGAGACTAACTGGGAATTGCACTCGTTTGAAAGAGAAAGGAAAGTTGTTAGGAATTATAGGTATTCTTGGTATAAAAACTATATCACCGGCGCCGCAACCGGTAAATATTTCAGCTACGATTATGTTTTGCTGCAGATTTGTGACTTTGAGCGGAGTGCGTTGAGAATGTTTGGGAGGACATAAATTTCCGAGGAGAACACTTTTTAGTGCTTGTGTATTAACGTTTGAAATCCTTACAAAAAGCCCTTTCAAACAATACCTTACACGATATATTTAATTTTGGAAAGTGGTAGGAGGGGGGTTGACGTACCCCCTCCCCCTTTTCCTTCAGTCAGTCATCGACTACACGTATAAACAGAGCAATTTCACTTGTTACGATATTGCTACTGTGATCCTATGAGGAGTTCCATTCCATACCTCTGAAGTTCATCACCAGATCATGACAATATTTACTATGCGACCTATTCGGAAGAATACTCTTTCAAACAAAAAAAGAATCATCCAAATCTATTCATAATTGGCTGAGTAATCAGGTAACATACATACAAAAAAAACATACGCGCCGAATTGAGAACCTCCTCCTTTTTGAAGTCGGTTGAAAATTTCAAACTACGAAGTAAATAAAACTACTTGAATCAAATTGCAAGATTATTTACTTCGCACTTCAAAATGACGACCAAATCTTACCAAAACTTTTTGAAAGATAAAACGAATTAACGACGAATTAACAATTTACGACACTATCAAGTCAAGCAAAACCTTTTTAAAGACAGAACTTTAAAGACGCCTACAAAACTCAAAGATGTCGGCAGACATGGGCGAAGGTTATTCTTTCAAGGCCTCAATTCAGAAAATGACGTCACACGCAGCACGCCATCATTCGAATATCTATTATTCAATACTGCACGCAGTTGATCTCTAGTTAAAGTCCAGTCTAAGTTCGATAGATGGCGCTGTTTTAATATTTTACTTCGGAAACATTATTGCAATTTTATTAATTTTCATTTTTTTATAAGGTGTGAACTGATTACGACGATACAAAAAACTTAATGTTACTTCAATTTACGCACATATTGTTGTGTATAAAAGTTACGTGAAGTTGTGAGACCAAGTGCACATAACCCTAATTTTACTTCTAGAAAACTTTAAATTCAAATATCTTTTGATAGACTGAACCGATTGCAATGAAACAAAAACTAAATGTTACTCCAAGTTACGCTCAATCGTTGTGTATAAAAGTTATTTACATTGCTTTCGTACATTTTACGTGATGCCCGAACATATAAACAGACAAACAGACAAAAATTCTAAAAATGGTGGAAATGGGTTCTATTGGTTGTCCTTTAACACCCTGGCTATTTTTTTTTTAATTTTTATTTGATGTACAAAAACGACTTTTCTACAGTTTTATTATATGCATTGATTGATTGATTGATTGATGATGATGATTGATTTAGAATTACCCCCCTTATCATGTCAAAAGAATGCTAACATTTTTACCAGTCTAGATAAACTTCTTAAGTTAATTTGGGTAACATAATTATGTCTATCTTACCCTGGCTGCAAACATATTCTATTTTGGCTGGCCACACCTCCGCCGCAGGTTCTAGAGCAAGGGGATACCTCTCCCCATTCCTCCCATGGGCCGTCGCCTTCACCACCAGGGATAACGTAAGACGCAGGTAGATACAGCCCGGCACCTTGCCGCCGGTGTCTGGTGCGGTGCTGGTGTACCTGATGGAGACAATCCATAACTAAAGGATCACAACAACTAACATTTATAATTAGTAAACGTTAACTCAGATTTATTTTCACATATTGTGTCATGTAATATTTCCAAATATCAAAGATTTTGTCCTTGTTTGTTGGTTCTTTGAGCCAGAATTAGTGCGCACACCTCTATAGTTACTTCTGCATTTTTAGAATGACACGGAGTATGAATTGAATTTGATTTTGAAAAAGAAAACCAAAATTATAAAATTATTAAAGATTCGTCTACGATAGTTACATAGCTTATGTTTGTAACAAGTTCTACAGGATTCAACAAAATAGCAGATGAATTAAAATAAATCCGTAGGTACATAATAATTATGTGAAGTAGGAAACGCTTTGGCTTGATCAAATAAATAACGTGTTAGGCCTGAATTCCTCTGTCGCTGACGTCGGTCGCGTACGTCGGTCGCACGTACGATTTTTTTTCTTTTTTTTTCGGATTGTCATCTCGCAGGTCAACCTATGAGGTTGTCGGCTGCTTAACCGGGCTATCCTGTGGTGCCTTAAAGAAAATTAAGGCCTCCAGCCAGGGCTTAAAGTCTTACAAACTAAGCGACTACACGCTAAGGGAACCCCCTTTGGGGTACCAGCCTCGGCTTAGGGCGTCGCTGGGGGAGGGCAGCAAAGGGACAGGCTGGATCGGATTATTATTATTTAGGGACGAATTTAAAGCTACAGCGACGCGGGCTGGCACGAGCAAGGGACGGGGCGGAGACGGACAAGGGCGTCGCGACGGACCTCGGCGGCGAGGGCGGAATGACGGCGGTCTGTGTCTGTACTTGCGAACTGTGCTAGTTTCTTCCTCGACCCAACGTGGTTACACGTCCAGGTCATCTCGTCACCTTTTTCTAACACGTATAACCGTAGTAAATCATGAATTAAATTCGTAACCTCATAAATATAACCAAAACGATCACAAATAAATCTATATCAGTACTACCACTTAGCCACTTTAAAAATTGCAAAATTACTTACAATAAAATAACATTGCGAACGTTATATATTTAAAGATCGTGAATTTATTTACGAAACTCGTCAATCATATATTGGTGATCGCATTTAAAAGTCAGCTAGGTACTCATTCGCGAGTGCGTTGTGGTGATTGAAATATTGCCGCGGCGGCTGGTCGCGGTCGTTATTGTCGTAAAGTCTCGGTCGCGACTCGCGGTCGCGGCCGCAATAGACCAGTGTCAAGGTTTGGCGGTCGATGCTCTCGGGAATTGGATCGGATTCGCTTTGTTTCTTTTGTAAATAATAGATGAATTTCAGGATGTTTGTTATTTGTGTGGTGTGAATAGAACAGTGTTTTTTTTGTTGCTTTGTAGTGGTCGTTGTTATGTACTTAAATAGAAGTCTAGTAAGAAAGCTATAGGTAGGTGTCCTATATTCTGGAAAAGTTTCTCCATTGAACCTTAAAAGCTACGTGCTTTCTGAGGCATCAGAGTATCACACCACCAATTTGAAAATTCCGGGTCAGTACCTACTGAGAAATTCCTAATAGAAGAAGTTAATTGCCCGATCTGAGAATTGTACCAAAGGACCATGCCCAGCAGTCCCACTTGCGACCACGAGATCAACGGAACACTCAAATCTTGCAAATTAAAGAACACAGTACTTACATTATGTGCGTAGTGATGCCTCGATGCCGTCCATGTTATACAATTACTTAATACGATTGCTGCCAGAAGCAGCGATCTGAAACAAACAATTTATAAGTTAAAGCTAAGGAGTATATTTTGAAATATAATTCAATATCTTTAGGTACAATGCCATGGCATCAAGGCCATCAAATTTTATAGAAACATACAACAGGACACATAAAAATTAATATGGAATTGGAAGGCTATACAAATAAGTTTAAGATTGTTTAAAAGTTGTTATAAAAAAACCCGTGTGACAAAGTATGAGTTATTTTATTAGGCGTGGAGAGATAGCAGCTGACCTCTCCTATCGGTGAATTCCATTTGGCAAACTATGCACTAAACATCCTGTACTTAGGCGATTAACACACGGCACCGTACGCCGCTCCGGCATGCGGTGATGCGGTTCTCACGTCGCACTAGCCTCTATGAAATCCGCTTGAACCTTGCACACGAACACCGCACGACCGCGCGGTCGAGCGGTGTTCGAAAATCGAAATCCGCTTCACCGCTACCGCATGCCGGAGCGGCGTACGGTGCCGTGTGTTAATCGCCTTAAGTATAATAATAAAATTAAATATACCAGTGTATTAGGAGAATCGAGGATTATGATTTTCGGAATTTTGACTTTGACCTTAAGGTCAATAGGTCAAGGTCAGTGATAGTAAGAAAATCGCGTATCTTGACTTTCGGAATTTCGACCTCGACCTCAAGGTCAAAGACCCTAAGGTCAAGGTCAGTGATCTTAGGAGAATCGCGTATTTTTACTTTCGGAATTTTGACCTTGATCTCAAGGTCAATATGGCCTTTTTCCAGCTCTATCATCAGACCCTAGTTACCATCTATGACCAAAGTACTCGTCAAGACGAATCGAACGAGCCCAAACTCGACGGGGTTGTGTCGAACTATTACCGAGTCCCTATGGCCACCTTCCAGCTCCATCATCAGACCATGCTTATTATAATATAGAATCAAAGTACTCGTCGTGTCGTCGACTTATAATTTCCATAGTAAGCCCTATAATATGGGTATCAAATGAAAGAGCTTTATAAGTGGAACATAATAAGTATTTATAAATCAGGCTTTTGTACATTCGCCACAAAGTAAATTCGTCACATTTTGTAAACTCCATACATTGAAAGTGTATTCGTCACATGAAAATTTCTCCGCCAATTATGAATTGATTTGGATGATTCTTTTTTTGTTTGAAAGAGTATACTTCCGGATAGGTCCTATATTGTCATGATCTGATGATGAACTTCGGAGATATGGAACTCCTCATAGGATCACAGCAGAACTATCGTAACAAGTAAAATTGCTTTGTTTATACGTGTAGTCGATGACTGACTGAAGAAAGAGGGGGAGGGTGTAAGTCCCTGCTACCACTTTCCCAAATTAAATATATCGTGTGAGGTATTGTTTGAAAGGGCTTTTATTAAGGATTTCAAACATTAACATATAAGCACTAAAAAGTGAGAATTAAAAAGCTTTTTTACAAAAAAAGACAACCGCTTTCAAAAACTACAAAATAAAAAATTACTTTAGTTTGGAATAGGTTGGCAATACCTACATAACAAAAAACAAAACCAAAGCCGCCGACTTCCAAACAAAAGTTATTTTTTATTTTGTAGTTTTTTATTTTCCAGAGACAGGGATGTTCACGGAACAAACGAATGAACTCTGTGATAACTTCGACGGTCCAAACCGCCATTTTTGTAATTTACGTTTACACGTGATGCGCGCAAAACTGTGAGACCTGCCCTCGCGTTGATATGCCAGATCGGACTGTTAGACCCGCACATGTACACGTACAGTTCGGAGCGAGGGATGGAACGGCGCGTGCTGTTTCCCGCGGTCCGAACTGTACGTGTGGGAGGCGCTAATCCGTTGTGTAACAAGTTCCACGGTGATTGCCGGCCGGCAAATTATTTATAACTATGTATAACGTTGCTATAACGTCAATAGAAATGATAATATTACCGCTCACAGCATTCATTTATTTGCGATTATTGACGAGTACACTTTCAATAAACATGTAATTAGTAATTAAACAATGTATTGTCATGAAGTCTATTTAATCGATGTGTGATTGATATTAAACTAAACTAATTAATTATAAAATATGTACAATTTATAAAAAGGGATACATACATCTTACGCGTTTTTTACTGAAACAACTAAAATAATAGTAGATTATTAACTAAGGGGATAAAGCAGTGTCTTCTGTCGCGGGTGACGATTTAAATCGCGAGCGTAACAAAGGACTCGAGGTTTACTCCCGCGCCCGCCTGCTGACTGTGGGTCAGTGGGAGTCGGGTCTTTGGCTTCAGGCACTCCCGTCACCCAACATAGGCACTATGCTGGATGACACTATATTTCGGCTCGCTACATGCTTGCGTCTGGTAGCTCCTTGTGGGGCTCCGCATCGCTGTCAGTGCGGTGAAGCAGTCGACTGCCTCGGACACCATGGCCTATCATGTTGTAAGAGCGCAGGCCGGATGGCACGACACGCCAGCATTAACGTCATAATCCGTCGTGGTCTTGCTTCCGCCGGAGTGCCAGCTATTCTAGAACCAATTGGCTTGGCACGCGACGATGGGAAGAGACCAGATGGGATGACCATAATGCCTTGGAAGTTGGGTAGGCCTTTGGTGTGGGATGCAACATGTTTCGACACCCTTGCGCCATCCCACCTTTCTAGCACGACGTGCTGTGCTGGGGCGGCCGCTGCTGGTGTCGAAAACCTCAAATGGCGCAAATATAACAACCTTCTTGGAAGTTATGTGTTTGAGCCGTTTGGGGTTGAAACACTGGGGCCATGGGGTCCGAGCGCTCACCTTGTTTTTCGGGACATCGCTAAGCGACTGGTCGACTCTTCACGTGACCAAAGGGCTGGCCTTTTCTGAGGCCAAAGAATCAGCATTGCCATACAACGTGGCAATGCTGTCAGCCTTTTGGGCACTTGCCCCATTGACAGCGCCGCGGACGAATTTTTTGATGCCCTATGAGGTTTCCACTATTGTCATAATTATTATTTCACTTTGAAAGGTTTTGCAATGTATCATTCATGTAACAATGTATTTATTCGTTATAAGTTTGGAAAAAGCTATAGTAAGATAGCCGGTTAAAATATTGATATAAAGAAAATCCTTTTTTGTAGTTCTGCCAAAAGACACACAGGACCTACACTAAAAAAAATTAATAGTTTTAGAATTAAAATAGGTTTAATCCTACTTAAATCTAAACCTACCTGAAGTTAAAAGCCGTCATCTCGACACCAGCATGCCCGTAAACCACCCAGTTCAACAACACTAAACAACACGACAGTACAAGCACAATAAAAAAATAAAAAAGTTCCAAAGTGAAAAAAAAAATATTTAAAAAATTCCCGCCGAACTGCGCGCGTTTGCGCAGGCGCGCTAACAGTGAAGTGACTGGTGGGCTTCACTGAAGTGTGTGTGACGCAGCCTCCGTCGAGCGGAGAGTCTGTAGGTGACGCGCGCGCATCCTCACAGCCCCCACCACGCCCGCCATTAGCGCCCCCCACACGTACAGTTCGGACCGCGGGAAACAGCACGCGCCGTTCCATCCCTCGCTCCGAACTGAACGTGTAGATGTGCGGGTCTAACAGTCTGGCATATCAACGCGAGGGCAGGTCTCACAGTTTTGCGCGCGCATCACGTTTAAACGTAAATTACAAAAATGGCGGTTTGGACCGTCGAAGTTATCACAGAGTTCATTCGTTTGTTCCGTGAACATCCGTGTCTAACAAAATAAAAAATAACTTTTGTTTGGAAGTCGGCGGCTTTAGTTTTGTTTTTTGTTATGTAGGTATTGCCACCGACTTCCAAACTAAAGTTATTTTTTATTTTGTAGTTTTTGAAGGCGGTTGTCTTTTTTTGTAAAAAAGCTTTTTATTTTTCACTTTTTAGTGCTTGTGTGTTAATGTTTGAAATCCTTAATAAAAGCCCTTTCAAACAATACCTCACACGATATATTTAATTTAGGAAAGTGGTAGGAGGGGGGTTGACCTCCCCCCTCCCCCTTTTTCAGTCATCGACTACACGTATAAACAAAGCAATTTTACTTGTTACGATAGTTCTGCTGTGATCCTATGAGTTCCATATCTCCGAAGTTTATCATCAGATCATGACAATATTTCTATAGGACCTATCCGAAAGTATACTCTTTCAAACAAAAAAAGGATCATTCAAATCAATTCATAATTGGCGGAGTAATCGGGTAATATACATACAAAAAAAAAACATAAGCGCCGAATTGTGAACCTTCTCTTTTTTGAAGTCGGTTGAAAAGTAATGGCGCATTTTCATTAGTCGATAGGGCCCGCATGCGCATGCGACATAACAACCAATGAAAGTTACAAGTCGTTACACCGCATGCGGGGATCCGCCGCGCATGCTTTTTACCGACCGTGATATCGACATGCGGGCCCTGTGGCATGTGTTCCAGAAATCTGTCGCACCTCGCATGCGGGCCCTCGACTAATGAAAATGAGCCATAAAGAGTATAGTAACAGGAATATGAGAAACAAAGCATATGACGAGCTCGTTGACTTTTGCAAGTCATACTGTCCATACTTGTTTGGACAAAGTCAAGGCGATTAAAAATACGCCGGCACCTTCGAACATAACGGAGCTGAGGGCGTTTATAGACATGGTGATGTATTATGCTAAGTTTATAAAGAATGTCAGTACAATTATGGCTCCATTATACAATTTATTGAGATTAGGTGTATAATATGATTGGACTGAGGAATGTGAGGATGCGTTTGGTAAGATTAAAACTTTGTTGGGAAGTAGTGGGGTGCTAACACACTATTTGGCTGAGTTGCCACTCGTGCTGACTACGGACGCGAGCAGCGTGGGGGTCAGCGCCGTGCTGTCCCTTATCACGCCGAGCGGCGAGCGGCCGATAGCTCAGATCACGCGATCACTCAGTGTAGCTGAGCGGTTATATTCTCAGATTGATCGG
Organism: Hoplodrina blanda; assembly: GCA_949316365.1. Lineage (NCBI taxonomy): Eukaryota > Metazoa > Arthropoda > Insecta > Lepidoptera > Noctuidae > Hoplodrina > Hoplodrina blanda. Next base: position 10,585,459 of record OX438565.1, on the reverse strand, counting down.
GAAGCGCTAGCAATAGTTTTCGGAATCAGGAAGTATTATCAGTATTTATATGGTCGAAAGTTTTTGCTGAAAACTGACCACAAACCATTGACTTCGCAGCCTAAGTTCGGGCACGCTGCAATCGCGGCGGTAAGACCCCTCTTTGAGGAGTGGCTGGAGAGGCGCCACGGCGTCCTCACCTTCCGGCTGACGCAGGTCCTCACCGGACACGGTTGTTTCGGGAGGTTCCTGTGTCGGATTGCATGGGAGGAAACGCCCGGGTGTCACCACTGTGTGGACCGCCCGGAGGACACGGTGGAGCATACGGTGCAGGTCTGCCCGGCTTGGGCAGGGCACCGCCGTGTCCTCACGGAGGCGATAGGCGGCGGCGACCTCTCGCGCCCGTGCCATGCTCCGGGGCGAGAGGGAATGGGATGCAGTCACCTCCTTCTGCGAAGCAGTAATGCTAGCGAAGGAGGAGGCGGGCCGCGTGAGGGAGAGAACATCCTCCACCTCACGCCCCAGCCGCCGCGGGAGACGCCCAGGGCGTCGGACGTCGAGAGACGACATCCGGCCACCGTAGGCGCGGGCTTGCGGACGGCGAGTAATGGGTAGCTCGCCGTCCGATCAAGGACCATGCCCGGGTCGACGGCGCGTTCTGTTCGCGCGCGCCTCAAAGAGCTGTCAGCACAGGGACGGGGCCCCAATAGGGGCCAAACGCCTGCCGGGGTTGCGGGACGTCTTAACAGGATACCGTGGCCCCGGAACGTAAAGGGCAACAGAAGGAACAGGGTGGTTTTTTAGTCAGTAAAAGTCTGACAGTCCCTTCCGCCCCACCCAGGGCGGAAGGAGTCATTTGATGATTTTTACCACCTAAAAAAAAAAAAACCATTGACTTATATTTTCGGAAATAAAGCAGGAATACCAATCATGGCTGCATCTCGTTTACAGAGATGGGCAGTACTGTTGTCCGCTTATAATTATAGCATAGAATATGTTGGCTCAAAAAAAAATTGCGCAGATGCATTGTCACGTCTGCCTCATAAGACCACCAATCATTCAGATAAAAAAGACAGTACGTATGTACATTTTGTAGAAGAATTTTTACCTATTACGCATTAATGATATTACGGAGGCTACGTAAAAAGATATAGAGTTATGCAAAATAATGTCATAATTATGTACAGTCTGGCTGGCCTAATGAGTGTTCAGCTATGGCAGAAATACGACCATATTCTTATAGACGTTGCGAATTATACACGGAATATGGATGCCTTATGTGGGGGTATAGAATGGTAATACCCGCAAAATTAAGGAGTCTTGTTTTAAGACAGCTACACAGTGGTCATATGGGTATAGTAAAGATGAAAGGGCTAGCACGAAGCTATGTCTGGTGGCCCAATATAGATGCGGACATAGAAGCAACGTGTAAGCAATGTGAGACGTGCGCCGCGGAGGCCGACGCACGTCTCACATTACCGCGCAGCCGTGCACTAGGTTGCATATAGACTTTCTAGGGCCATAACTGGGTTCAAAATTTTTAGTGATAGTTGATTTTAGTTCAAAGTGGATAGAAATTTTTGAAATGAAACACACAAATGCTTCAAGTGTCGTTAAGGTATTAAGAGCAACATTTGCTAGATTCGGTATACCAGAGGAGTTAGTTTCAGATCAAGAGCCACCGTTCACAAGTGAAGAGTTTAGTTCGTTTCTAAAAAATAATGGCGTTCGCCAATGCTTCTCACCTACCTATCATCCAGCATCGAATGGTGCGGCAGAAAACGCGGTCAAACTTTGCAAGCGGGCCATTAAAACGGCGTGCAGGGACAATATTGATGTGGATACAGCTTTACAAACATTCCTGTTAGCTTACCGTAATTCAGTACACAGCACTACAGCAGGCGAGACACCGGCGTCAATGCTGAAAAGGCGCACACTGCGTTCTCGGTTCGATTTGTTAAGGGGACAACGGTCAGTAGAAAACAGGGTACGGGAGATACAGGGCGCCAGGCATAGTGCGAGGGACTTAAGCCACGAACGCTGTGCGAAGGTGATACGGTTTGGGCGAGACAGTACGGTGCGTCCGATAAATGGGTGAATGGAACTGTGAGAGAGATTGAAGGTACTCGTAGGTATGTGGTGGATAGCGGTGATGGTCGAATTTTCAAAAGACACATTGATCAAATCAGGCGCCGTTCTCGCTTGTCAGATGTACCTAGTCAAGGTATGAGGATAACAAAGAACCAGGTGACCGAAGTGAGACTGTTGAGCCATTACAAGCTGATAGATCAGCAGAGGCATCGGATTCGGAACGTTTGATTCAAGATCAGCCAAGGCGTGCAGGGGAGGAGGATGTAGTAGACAGAAGTAGTAGTCCTCAAGTTAATGTTGTGCCTCCGATACCCCCAACTATTGAGCCACCTGGTTGTGATACTAAGACGACGACGACACCACCGGTGACGCGCCCTAAACGAACACGCAGGCCCGTTGTTCGATTTGAAATAGATTAATGTTTCTGTAACTGTTCGGTCTGTTTCTGTGTATGTACACAGAAACAGTTCGGTGTGTTTTTGATGTGTATATTTAACATTAAGTTTATAAATGTCATATAAATGTCGTTTAAAAAGGCATATAATCTGGCCGTAAGCATGGAGGCGGCAGAGAAAGATGCCGCAACTGTAATGGATGGGTCTATTAGTGCAACAAGTGAGGCGAAGTCACCAGTTGATTGTCAGCTGATGATGAATACATACTTCCAATCCAAGTCAGTATGAACAATCCTTGGATTGGAAGCAAATAATACAGAATTAAATACAATAATAAGGCAAAATGGTTTTAATCAAAGACAATGACATAAATCAACAATAAACCCTCATTAGTACATACCTTACAGTTTTGTTTCAGCTGATCGCGATTTCGTCAGCAAAAAAATACAGAACTGCGTAAAAAACTTTTAAGTTATAACGTTCCACGCGCCAGTCCAAACTGCAGTCCAACTCTTGAAAATCAAATTTACACGCACAGTTCGGAACGTTTGTCCAGATATGTAGTAAGTTGTCTGCAGTTCAAACCGGGAATGCATTTTTAATCGTAGTTAGCACAACAGTTTGATCCGCAGTCCAAACTGTACAGCAGCCCTACCATGAACTCTTATCGCGATCCAAAAACTGAACTGTTCTTCAAATACGTCAATATAATGACATAAATTGATGCGTTATATTGACGTATTTAAAGAATAATTCAGTTTTTGGATCGCGATAAGAGTTCATGGTAGGCCTACAGATCTAACTGCGGTTTTTTGGGAGGTTTTTTTGTGATTAAAGCTTTTTTGTACTACAAAGCACTCACACAGACACAAAACTAGATTATTGAGTTACTACAATAGCATTACACACAAGCGGATATTTCAGGAGGTAATTATTAAAAGAGGTCATATTATATTAACTGAAACAAACAGAATTTTGCGCTTACCAACAGAATAAAGCACCCATTATTAAATCTGATTTTGAGTGGGTAGAGGTAGGGGTATCGGTAGGATAGTGTGGCGGGTCAGCTAGTTACATATAATATCATATCTATTACAAAAAAGCATTCAAATGACATTGTAGCCATGTGTGTCATAGAACTGCATTTGGCTAAACGGAATTAGGTTAATTTTGCCAAAACGACTAGGTTAACTTTTTCACCATTTTGTGAAGTACCTACTCCTAGTCCAATTTGGATATTTAACTTTGATTAATTAAAATTATGCCACGTTGCATGACTGCCTCGCTGGTCTAGTGGTCGCACAGCGCGACTGCAGAGCATGAAGTCTTGAGTTCGATTCCCAGGTCGGGCTAAGTGATATTGGGTTTTACCATCAGGAATTTCTCAGTAACAGCTTCGGAGTCTAGATTTGTGCCCGATTATGGCAATACAGTCGCCCCCTATTACATGGGACTTAAACATAACTAGCGAAATGTGGGTGTACTAATGGGCACACCTCTGCCTAACCTTTCGGGGATTACAGGCGTAATGTTATGTGTTATGTTAAAACTTGTTTTCGTGAAAATACGTAATCGTTCCAAACAGTAGGTTTCCATAAAGAAGAATGAGTGAAGATAGGCGAATTTTGGCAAAATTACAATACACCCTTATCTACAATAGTCACACCGCGGAAGCATATAGCAATCGTTTGTGCAACACACATAGGTACACGTAGCGGATGCATAGTGCGCGTGGGCTTATCACATCCGTCCATGACGGATGATCCAAAATCTATTATCCTAACTACATTTTTTGAGCGATTAGAAAAATTGTTAGTCATTATCAAAGAAATGTAAGCAGAATATTATAATATGCGGTGATTTCATAACACTTTAAAACGTAGTAATATATCACTAGACCTAAAATGTATGTTTCTTAATTATAATCTGAAGTTGGAACTAAATCAGCCAACTAGAATGAAAAGCAACACATGTCTATTGACAACTTTGCACATAATCTTGGCAATAAAATTAAATGTAAAGCTGATGTAGTTGAATTTGCTTTGTCAGATCGCACCTGTCAAATACTGAAGTGTCCTGTAAAAAGAACCTACTGTTTAAATTACTGGTATGTTAAACGACGAGACTTTAGTACAGAAAATATGAAAAAGTTTAGGGAATGTCTGGATAACACTTCTTTTTCGGATATCTATGAATGTGATGACCCGGATAGAGCTTTCAACCTATTTCTGGAGACATTTACTATGTTTTATGGCTTATGCTTTCCGCTAAAAAGAATAAAAATAAGGCTACATAATAGACCTAAATGGGTGTCGCGTGGAATTAGAGTTTGTAGTAAAAAGAAAAGAGAACTTTTGTGGCGTTACCGCTTGAACAGAAATGAAGCAAATAAGAAAGAACTTCATAAATACACCACTAAGTACAAACGAATAATTAAATTAACGCAACGTGCTCAGAATACATATAAAATAGAATCATCATTAAACAAATCAAAAGCGACATGGTAAATCATAAACCGGTCAAAAACGAATACACCTAAGAATAGGGGAGACCGGGGATGGTTGACTAAGTTTTGACTTAAGCTCGTATATCTTTGATGTTTAACTTAATATAACAAAAACAACCGTTGATACAGATAGAAGAACTATTCAGGTATACTAAATATAATAAACTAGCTTTTACCCGCGGCTTCGCCCGCGTTAGTTTAGAATTTGACAACCAATTCGGGTTGTACTGGGCTTGTTGTTCGGCCAGATCCAGAATTATTAAATACGGACCAACTGTGACTCATAAAAGTCCGTCGACGTTTAGTTTGCATTTCTGCAAGAGAGGTCATCTCGCCTGCGACTGTTCTGGAGTTTCTGTCGCTGTAATGGCTGATCTTGTTCTCTGAGACGAAGTTGTGTTTGAACAGGCGTCTCAGTTGCTCTTACAGCTCTCTGGCTTTTGGCTTGTTCCTCCAAAAGCAATTGCGTTTGGAAGGGCGTCTCAGTCGCTCTCTGAGAAGCTTGGCGTGCGGGCGGCTTGGCTCTCCAGTCTTTCCTGGCTTAAGAAAATATCTCATCAGCTCTCAAAGCTGCTTGTCGCTTCGCTTGTGCTTGCCTTCTTAATGCGGCATGAACGGGAGATTCCTGGGATTGAGCAGTAATTTTTGCTCGGGCTCGCAATGAGCTTTTGCCTGAGTTGGAACTGCGAGATATTTTAAAATAGAAAAAAGTAACCTACCCTAATAAAAACACACCGAACATACCTCGAACGAAAATATAAACAGTACTGAGGGACAGACTTAACTTTGCCGTTGGAAAACTGTTGTCTACATGCAGCGACATAGGTCACGGTTAGTGATAATAATAATTATTACTTTCTCAAAAAAGTAATTATTTGGTGATGAATTTACGGTTTTCGGATTTTTCCTTTACTTGTGCTACTTCTACTTGGCCTTGCTCCTTGCCAAATTCTAGGTGAACGGAAAGTCTCCTATAGGTTTTGATTCCCTTGCGAGCGTCAAAATATGCACCATAAACAGAGCACAAACGGCCTTGAATTTAGATTGCGTTAACTTAGAATTTTGATTTTTTCAAAACATGGTCTTGACAGACGAACAACAAAGTGATCCTATTAAGAATCCATTTTTCCCGATCTATGTGCGGAATCCTAAAAACAGTCAAACTATCGAACTACCAAAAAATTGATTTTTATTTTTCACCTTTTTGGCGCTTGTCGTTAATGTTTGAAATCCTTATAAAAAAAACCCTTTCAAACGATATTATTTAATTTTGGAAAGTGGTAGGAGAGGGGTTACGTTGACGTACCTCCTCCCCCTCTTCCTTCAGTCAGTCATCGACTACACGTATAAACAAAGCAATTTTACTTGTTACGACAGTTATGCTGTGATCCTATGAGGAGTTCCGTTCCATATCTCCGAAGGTTATCATCATGTCATGACAATATTTCTATGGGACCAATTCATTTCATTTCATTTCTTTCAAACTAAAAAGAAGAATCATCCAAATCAATTCACAATTGGCGGAGTAATCGCGTAACATACATACAAAAAACATACCGCCGAATTGAGAACCTCCTGCTTTTTGAAGTCGGTTGAAAACTAATCCAAAAATAATAAAAGACAATGTTTTTAATTTTTAAACAAACTAACAATTAATGGTCGTTTCATCGATAACTCTTAAAGCTTGATTCATACATATCAGTAAAATCACAGTCCCGGCACAGCACCGTCACCGTGTAAAGCTTGATTCATACACATCAGTGAAGCCACAGTTCCGGCACAGGACCATCACCGTGATAATTATTCTTTCATACATTCTCTATGAAGGCATTCACACCAATCAGTGACAGCGACGACACAGTGCTTTCAGTGTCAGTTCCTGCGCCGGCAATCACGGACGTGATCAGCAACAACAATATTTTTTACCGGATCACGGACGCCGCTGCATCAAAAACTTTTCTAGTTTCTGCAGAAGAATCTTGAAACGGTTTTGAAAAATTCTAAAATATTCAAAATATTTACTTTTCTTTAATTAAATTGTATATTGTCAAGCATTGTCTTTCAGTCTCTCCTAATTGCCTTGCCCGGCCATGATTCATGCACCCATTTTAATTTTTTTCGTCCTATTAAATGGATACCATAACGAAACTTGGCAGACATGTGGCCGGAAGTGTGACTTCACTGACATGTGTGAATTGAGTCACTGCTGCATCACTGTATCACTGTTATGGGACGGTGTCGAAACTGTGCTGGAACTGTGACTTCACTGATATGTGTGAATTTACCTTAAGGCTGCTGCACACTTTTTACACCCGACGCCATTCTAGATGAAATTGTTATAAGTTCGCCTTCATTCTTCCATACATCCTCTATGAATGCGTTTACACCTTAAATAAAAATAAAAATAAAATACACCTGTCAGTGTCACTGACGACACAGTGATGTCAGTGTCAGTCACGCAGTTTTTCTGTATCCCTGACAACGTATATAAAGTGGGTCACAGACAAACGCGGAATGTTGTGGCGGCCGCGTTATTTGCAAATTTTAACGCGTGTACTGCTTTGTAAAATGACGCCAAATATGGAAGATGTAATAGAAATAAGTTTAATAATTTAATTACTCAAGTCCCACATAATGAGACACAATTGATTTTCTATTGTTCTGGCTTACCGGTAAGTCAGCCGGGGCTTGACCGGTATTTAATCCCACTTCTCTATTCCTAACAGTAATATGCGATGCTAATGATAATTTAGGTACCTCACACCTCAAGTGTTTAATTAAACGGTTTTTTTCCTACCTTTCTTCTCATCTTCTAAGAGGGCTAATGAGAGTAATAAGACAACGTTACGGTTAGCCATATTGACTGACGTCTGATTGTAACACAAACACCACAGCTAATGGCACTTCAGGCCGCCACTGTGACCGCGGTGGTGTGTTTTTGCAGCGGTTGGAGCCGCGGCCTGCGGTTTGCCGCAACCGCACCGTCCGTCTGGAGGCCACTTATGCAAAATGTCAGGATGCGCTTTAGCGGTTTATGGCGTGAAAAATTATTAATCAAACAACTTTCGTACTCCTAGGTTGTTTATTTGACTTGACTTACTGGTCTATCGACAGTCTAGACTCACAAAATACAATTAGATGCTTAAACTTAAAAATCGATCATGATTCGATAGACACGTGGCGCCATCTACTGAAATAAGGACGTTATTGTGATTTCCCTCGGGAACAGCACTTTTTTTCGGGATTAAAGGTACCCTATGCTTGTTCCTGTACACCTGGCAACGTATATGCAAAATTTCAGGATGATCGGTTCAGTGGCTTAGGCGTAAAGTGGTAACAAACAAACAAACAAACTTACTTTCGCATTTATAATATTAGTTAGGATACTAATTTATTAGTATAGTATAATATTAGTACCTATAGTATAATAAATACTAATTTATTACCTATAATATATTTATCATTGTCATACTTATTTAGTCGATTTTTTAAACCCCTGACGCTTGGTCAACCTACCCCATATCCGGGGTAAGTTGGCCATAAGCATGGGGTAGGTTGACCTAGGCAGTAATTAGTGTATATTAGTATAAAATGAAAGATTAAAATGTTCTAAATGATAGGAACTTTTTATTTAAATATAAACAAACTTTTTGAGATTGATTCTCGGTTAATAAAGAACTTTAATAAAGGTAACAGTCTCTATTTAAACTATTAAAAAAAACTAATTAATAAGTTAAATTAATTTTTGTACTTTTAACCTTAATTGTAACTTGAATTATTCTAATTAACACTAATCTCAGATCAGATTCAAATTGCTTTTATGAAAATATTATTCAACATACATAAACTTGTGACTATCTAATATTATAAACTATTAAAACAGGAAACTTCCAGTCTCATATTAGAGTTTTTAAGTATATCTCCTAACAAAAAAGTATCCCACAAAAAACATTTCATGTAAAATGTTGCCGTTTCGAAACTGTCGTGGAGGTGATGCGAATATTTAGTTTCTGAAGTAAGTAACGAAACAGCCAAGCCATATATTTTTACTGATATGTAGAATTTGTGAAGTTAGAGTCGGCAGAGTTAGGCCGTGTAGATTCAGAAGCTTGGCTCTACATGAGATCTGATATCTTTTTCACAGGGCAAACCTTATGTGGTTGTCTTGGCAACATTTTACATGAAATGTTTTTTGTGGGATTTCAGTTCTTTTTGTAAGTTGCTAGGCAGTCTTTCTACTTTCTTCCAACTGAACTTTGTTTACATACCAAATTTCGACTTTCTAGCACTTCAGGATGTACCCTAACAATTTGAAGTTTCATACAAACTTCCAACCCCAATTTTAAGGGATGGGGGGTGAAAGTTATAAGTTTATGAATTTTGTTGGTTGTATACTAAACTTAGATTACATACCAAATTTCAGCTTTCTAGCACTTCAGGAAGTAGCCAAACATTTTGATGATCATCAGTGTGTCAGTGTGTCAGTGACGAAATCGGTGTATTTTAGATATCAATAAAATCTAAAGTATTAGAGCTATTCAATTGAGACTTTGTATGTTTAATAAGTCTATTATTGACATCATATCCTGAGAATATGAACTATCTGGTACATCGGAAACCAACTCTATGAGGGTTCAAAAAAACGACGAAACACTTCGAGAAAAGGTAGGTAGTGCCCTTGCGCTTCGCTTGGCTCGTCTTGGCGGGGGCACTACCGTGCCCCCCGATCATCTTTGAAATAGTGATTATTATCGTTTATGCTGTTTATATCGAAGATTACTGCGTGGCAATAAGTCTTTCAGATTTTCTTTTGTACGTCCTCATTTTCTGTAAAAATACAATAAATGTTATTTAGTATGAGAGAAGACCATAATAGTGTTTACATTGATGATGCACATTAACCATTAGTCCATATAATTCTTTAAAATTAGTATAAAATGTTATACATATTTTAAAGGGGTTGGTTGACTAATTAGTCTACCTACCCCGAATAAAATTTGTCAACCAACCCCTGACGCCATTTTGAATTTAACCTGCGTATCATATGAAAACTCTGGCACTAACATGGAAGCAATACTGTGTAATATAGAATAAAACTATCATATTTACATTTGGCATAACAACAACATTGTTTCTATAACAGATCCAAGGCACAATAACAAAAAAAGTATGAACGAAAATACTTACTTACCGAGACCAAAAATACAAGATGTGATGCCACTCACAAACGCTGAGTGACTGCGGGGGCTCACTTCGCACAAGTTAGCGGGTCGCGGGGATGCATCGTCGCTCATGAGTAGTTGACGAAAAACACGTGATAGTATCGAGTTATTGTAGATTAGTCTACCTGCCCCTATAGCCAACCATCCCCGGTCTCCCTACTTTTGCAAGCCTAAAAATGGGCAATTTAAATATAACACATCCACGTGACATAGCCAATGTTTTTAACGATTTTTTCATTAACAAAATTAAACCCAACTTTAGTACAGGTATACAAACAACTACAAATATACCCAAACCTAGTCAGTCAATGTATATGGCACCAAGTAATGAAAATGACATAAAAAGCATAATAAAATCCCTAAAAAACACTAATAGTGTTGGACATGATGGTATATCCACAGAAACGATTAAATATTATGTATCGGACAGCATTTAGTGGTCATTTAAGTCACATTATTAATTTGTGCATAATGCGAGGCGCTTACCCGGCAGATCTTAAGACTGCCGTAGTAAAACCTCGGTACAAAAAAAAATGACAGAGAAAAACCAGAGTCTTATAGACCTATTACACTTGTCCCAATATTCTCAAAGATATTTGAAAAATACATTTATAAACAAATTCATGAATATTTAGTTAAACATAACATTTTGACAGAAGAACAAAAAGGCTTTAGAAAAGATAAAACCATTAACATGGCCATTTATGACTTCTTGAATAAAGTAATTGCAAATGTTGACCATAGAATACCTGTTTGTTCAATATATTGTTATATGACTCAAGCCTTTGACTACGTAGATCACAATATCTTGTTTGATAAACTTGAAGCTTACGGAATAAGAGGAAATGTCCTGCAGCTGATCGAATCATATCTAAAAAACCGAAAGCAATTTTCACAGGTAGATCCGAAAACCAAATATGAAAAGGTCTATAGGTCACGTGATAGGTCAATATCGTATGGTGTACCACAAGGGAGCGTGCTTGGCCCCCCTCTATTTATACTATACATATACAGGGTGGAATTTTGTAATGCCACCTGGAGGGAAAGTACTCTTAATACTGCAGATAGAAAATTTTACTCAAAGAAACATTCCTTTATTTTTGAATAGAAAGCAAACTGCATTTAAAAATTTTCGAAAATTCTCTTCTCCCACACCCGGGAATCGAAACGGCTAAAGTCTGAAAAAATTATACCCTGTATTTTTATTGCATCGATCGTTAGGGTCAATTATAAGGATGAAATCTCTCTAACAAACATGATAAATTAAATGAAAGTTTTCCTTTCATTTAATTTATCATGTTTTCCAGGAAATCTTAAATTAATTAATTTTTTTTAGATTTTAGCCGGTTTTGGGTACGGGGCTCAAGCCCCCAAAAGCATCTAAATTCTTCCGTGACAAATCTTAAAGTGAACTTGACATTATTCAAAAATTTCTCTAGGGTACCATTCCCATCAACTAAAATATTGTGTGCAAAAAAAAACTGAGTCAGGCTTCCCCAAACTATGTATAATCCGGGTACCGCCATTGGTGTCTTGTGTGTGTCCACCGCCGCCGTCACCGGAACGTCAACGAGAACGAGATGACGGCGCCGAAGTACTGATACATAGACTACTATAGCCGCGTGTCCACCGCAAGTCCGTCACCCAATCAGTAGACTTCTGTGTTTCTCACTGTACTTTCATTGACAGGTAAGTTTGACGTAGGACGTTTATTGTTATATTTGATTGTGAATTTCGGAATGTAAATAAAAATTTATGTTATCGCAATGTTTCTTTTTATTTTTGTTGGCATCACGATTTCCCGAGTATTATTATAACAGTAAATGTATTTAATTTTCATTTAGTAACGTTCTAATAAGCTTTTATTGTTCTATTGCTGGGATCCAACGAGCCTCGCCATCACACTGTCTATAATATTCAGCTTTGTATTTAATTCTGACAAGCGGTAATTAAACACCACATTTTGCTAATACGTTTTTTATTGTCCATCTATTTACATCGTCACAATTATAAAAGGATTCACTTAAACAAATTATTATGACTTGCTAATTAGCCACCCTAGCGTTACCCTAGCTAAACATTCACTTTATTAGACAACTTATTGCATAAATAATTTATTTACTATAATATTCTTCTGACTAACTATGTAGAAATGTAAAATTACTCAAAAATATTCCATCACAGATGGAGTTTGTGACATTTTAAAATATTTATTTACATAAAAATGTTAATTTCAAGTAATATTAACTATCTACACTATAATCTATTGGTATGATTGCGTGTTATGCACATGCGCACTGTAGACCGCCGTGTTGGGGTTCAACGTTCAAGAAATAATATCTATTCCAGCTATGGCACATGAAACGATAACAATAATTGCTGGCAGAGCTTGCGACCGACGTCATGCAGGAGGGAGGTAACAACTTGTCTCATCTAACTATAACAAATATTTTGCTGACACACTTATTTTACGAGTATTGTCATGCGTAATTCTAATAAAAAATAATTAAACAATATTGCAACTATAAATAAAAACTTTTTAAGTAGTATTCGAGGGGAAATTAAATGTTTAGTATCGGTCGCGCCTGACTACTATGCTATCTAAGATCTTGGTGAAGCTGATGTCTACTTCTTCTTCAACGGCTGGTCTGCTTGCAGCTCCGCTTCCTGGGGGTCGAGCTGACCGGCCTCTACACACGACTTACAGCAGAACCTAAGGACATAATAACGTGGTTAGTCATAGTAAATTAACGACAGATTTAGCATGCCTTACATAAAACATAACATAACATCACGCCTGTAATCCCTGAAGGGATAGGCAGAGGTGTACCCATTAATACACCCACATTTCGCCAGTTATGTTTAAGTCCCATGTAATAGGGGGCGAGCCTATTGCCAACAACCGGGCACAAATCCAGACTCTGAGGCTGCTACTGAAAAATTCCTGATGGAAAATCCCAATAACATTTTGCCCGACCTGGGAATCGAACCCAAGACCTCATGCTCAGCAGTCGCGCTATGCGATCACTAGACCAACGAGGCAGCCGGACCTAAAAAAAATCTACCTAGGTATGTACTCTAAATAAAAAGAGGTCATTATAAAATATTCATCATTAGGAGCTAGAAAACTTTAGCTTACACATCAAAACAGAAATGATGAAATAAAATTTTTTTCATCATTTGAACGATTTATGTAAACACAAATGTAACGATGGAACAGCTGATTATCTGAATTGGAATTTTGAAGGAGTTTATTTAGGTGATTTGGCTTTTTACACCCATCATTGAAGTACCTAGAATATGTCTTAAATTAACAAACATTAGGTACACATTCCAACAGTAACCTTAACAACTTGCTAATACTGAGTGAATAATAGATAAGAACAATTAAACACTATAAATAATCTAATGATCTCGAGTTATCAACTGACCTAATTGATCGATTAACCTCACTTAGAGATATGTACTTACTTCGAGTAATACTTGTGTCTGCAGAACTTGCTGCGCACGATCAGGTCGCAGTTAGCGAAGAAGGGATTGTCTGTGCACTTAGCTGGTACCACGAGCTCTGTAAACATGAAATACACGATCAAATATCTAAGTATACATATTCGTTCTCCTAATTTCATACATTTGGCAAGTTTACTCATCTCTGATGACCCCAAGAACGCTGTCTATAGTTGGTTCAAAGACAGGGCCGCCGGCTTTTGCCGAACGGCACGTGCCGCCAGCTTTTGCCGGGCGTTTGTGCCGCCGGCATGTGCCGCAGAAACTTGCACAAAGCCGCGGAGCATCATTTCAGTTGTTGTTGTTGTCGTCGTACATAGCGAACTTTCGTTGCAAATCCATGCCGGCGGCTCCTTTGTGCGGCAAAGCGTGCGGCTTTATAAGCCGCCGGGCGCACCGTGGCTTGGCCGGCGGGCCTGCCGCCGGCACTGTGTGTAGGAAGGAGCCTTTACACAGGCGAGGAACAGGGAGGAGCAGGTGTAGAATTAGACGGGAAAAATGTGTAAAAGTAATAAGTACTCTATAATGTAGCAATATAGTTCAATGTTGTACGAAAAAGTATTTTAATTTACGTCTTTCGAATCTTTACTGGATGCGCGGCAAAATTTAACTATATTTCTGTATAAATAGAGTATTTATTTACTCTGCGAAAATGATACGCAAACCTCGCGAAAAACGGCGCGGTACATCTTTCGGTATGAAAGGATTGCCCATCCAATCCACGCCTTTGCCTTGCTTGTGTGAAAGCACCTTAAAACTACGATCAAGCCAATTTTCGAGTCATCCGAAAGTCACTTCCAGATAATTAGTGATTGAAGATGATAAAAGTAGTATAACTCACGTTGCACATTAATCTGCGTAGTGTCAGTCTGTGAACTGTATGAGTTGCTGGCGTGGCACGCGTACAGCCCGCTGTCCGCGACCGTCACGCGCGCAACCGTCAGTCGGGAAACGATCGTGCTACCTGTTGACAAACAAGAGGATGGATTAGATAAGAAATAGGAGAAGATAATAGCAAGCGCGGATCCAGGGGGGGGGTCATGGGGGTCATGACCCCCCCCTGGGCTATTTTCATTTAATTAGAATTATTATTGTAATCGAAACGGAGCCTGTCCTGACAGTGACTAGACCTCATTATACAGAGTGACCCAGATAAGGACGTCCAAACAATAATTTTGTACCCCTCTCTTCTTGGGCTATCCAAACCATCCCCATGTATGTTCTACGATTTTTTGCGGTTTAGGAGCTAATAGACGACATTTTAATATTAGGTCTTTACCTATGAAATTGCCGTTCTGCAGTACTGGTCATTTCAAATCAAAATAATTTTTGTTTGTCTAAGAATTCTAATTTCAAATTAATTTTATTTTAAAAACATGGAATTTTTTTCCAAAAGTAGTCATTTGTTTATTGATTAGTGTTACATTTTCATCGCATTTCAATCTTTTTCGTCATCATGGATACGTTAAAAATTCGAGCAATTATGGAATATGAGTACCGTCGTGGCAGCAACGCGGCACAAGCGGCACGCAACATCAACGACGTTTACGGAGCTAACACTACAAACCAACGCACCACCTGTTATTGGTTTGCTCGCTTCCGTTCTGGAAATTTCGACCTGAAAAATGAACCTCGCGGTCGTCCGAAGACTTTGGTCGACAATGACGAATTAAAGGTGATTGTGGAAGCTGATGATACACAATCTACGGCTGAATTAGCAGCAGCTTTCGACGTTAGCGTCAAAACAATATTGGTCCATTTGCGTCAAATTGGCAAGGTAAAAAAGCTTGACAAATGGGTGCCCCACGAACTCAATGATCGCCAGCGCGAAGTACGCGTCGAGACGTGCCTTGCACTGCTCAACAGACACACAAATGAAGAAATTTTGAACCGCATTTTTACCTGCGATGAAAAATGGATTCTATTTGATAACCGCAAGCGCTCAGCAAGTTGGTTGGATCCTGGTTCAGCACCTAAACAATGCCCTAAACGAAAACTTACCCCTAGAAAAGTGATGGTCACTGTTTGGTGGTCTAGCGCCGGTGTGATTCATCACAGCTTCTTACCAAACGGGGTGAGCATTACTGCAGATGTGTACTGTGAAGAACTGAACTCAATGATGGAGAAGCTGGCACATCTCCAACCAGCATTGGTCAATCGCTCGTCTCCGCTGCTCCTACACGACAACGCGCGACCTCATACTGCACAGCAGACGGTCTCCAAGTTGCAAGAACTGGGGTTGGAAGCTCTCCGTCATCCGCCCTACTCACCAGACCTTACGCCTACAGACTACTACTTTTTCCAGAATTTGGATAACTTCTTGGCGGGAAAAAAATTCAATACCCGAGAGGCAGTACAAAATGCCTTTGAAGAATTTGTTGCGTCCCGTCCAGCTGATTTTTAAGAAGGGCATCAATAAACTGCCACTGCGTTGGCAAAGATGCATTGATTGCATGGGTGATTATTTCGATTAATACAATTAAAAAATACATGAAAAAAATTGGTTTAAATTTTTTCATACAAAACGGCAATTTCATAGGTAAAGACCTAGGTATTATTTTTTTGGAAAATTCTTTTTTACATTTGCAATTTACATTGCAGATTTTCGGCTCTTATAGAAAATTTACAGTAAGGGCCCAAATGACCGTAAAGTAATTTCAAAACCTTCCACGGACCCTCAGCTTTTTATAACAGTACAAATAACTACTAATAAACAGGACATTATTCAGTGCAATTCAAGCTCGAACATGGTAAGGCGAAAAAAGCAATATTTTAGTACATAAGTGTGAACCCTAATGAAAATGAATTAGAATTAACTTTTATCAAGTTTTCAATGCAATATAAGCTCTTTGTCATGTTTATTATTTTCAAAATGGTGATTCGGAGTAGTTATTACAGTTAGGTTAGGTTTTGGGCAGAACAGCGCCGTGAACTCTCCGCAGTAGTCGGTGACCTCTCGCTCCCGAACATCGTTCTCTCGATGGTCGTGAGCGAGAGTGCGTGGGAGGCTGTCGCCTCTTTTTGAGAGTACGTCATGCGCGCAAAAGAGGCGGCAGAGAGGGAGAGGGAAGCAACTGCCTCGCTTCCCTCCAAAAGACGCACCGGGCGCCGGAGGGCGCAAAATGACCTCCGGCCTCCATGATCTCAGGATCAGATGCAGGCCCGTGTAGGCGGCGCACGTGTTCCGCGCGCGCCACACTAGAGGATTCGGCGGCGCTTAGACCGCCGACGTAGACGGGACCAGCCTGCCTATACAGGTGGCGGGTCAAAGCCTGGCGGGGGCGCGGTAGAATGCGCGAGCGAATCCCGACCGCGGTGGTTTTAGCCGGTAAAAGTCCGGCACACCGTCTTTCCCTAGACGGGGGATAGTCCATGAGGATTTCCCCACGATAAAAAAAAATGTTAGGTTAGGTTTGGTCTGAGAACACGATGCAGCATACGCTGGAGGAGTGCCCAGCTTGGGCAGCGCAGCGCCGTGATCTCATTGCAGCTACAACTGCGGGTAGCCTCTCGTTCCCGGACGTAGTTCTGTCCATTGTCGGGAGCGGGAGCCGTAGACGCACCAGGCGCCGGAGGTCGCAAAACGATCTCCAGTCACCATGAGATGGGGCCTGCGGGCGGCGGACTTGGGGGCAGTCCGTGGCCCGAACAAAGACAGACCCGAGAGTAAGGCGCGCGTGGTATTTCCCGCGCGCCTTGTTAGAGTCAGTGCGGCGGGACCCGCCTTGTGGCGGTGGCGGGTCGATACCTGCCGGGGTGCGGAAGAATGCTCTGAGCGCCCCCGTGCCCCGGCAAAAGGTAATTGGAGGAACACCGTGGGGTTTTAGTCGGTAAGAGTCCGACACACCCCTCCGCTTTCCCCGAGGTGGAGGCAGTCCATGAAGATTTCCCCACGAAAAAAGTTAGGTTAGGTTAGGTAAACCTAACCAAAGTTTCGTAATTTTTTTAAATTAGTAATGAGCTCAAACTGTATTGAAAACTTAATAAAAGTTCGTTTTAATTCATTATCATCGGCTTTCACTTGAAAACAAAAATATTGCTTTTTTTTTCCTTACCATGTTCGAGCTTTAATTGCACCGAATAATTAATACTAGTTATTTGTACTGTTTTACAGAGCTGAGGGTCCGTGGAAGTTTTTAAAATTACTTTAAGGTCATTTGGGCCCTTATTGTGATTTTTCTTTAAGAGCCGAAAATCTGTTTACAAAACATAATTTTTGGCTTTGAACTAAGTTTAAGTAATTTCGGGTTACAATAAGATAGACAGTTGTTTTTATCGATCGAAGACCATTCTTCCAGGATTAATTATCTATAAAAATATTTCCAAAAAATGCGACACAAAAAGAGAAAATCTACAAAATCTGATGTAAAGAAGAATTTTCTAAAAAAATATAAAAATGTGTCTAGCTCCTAAACTGTAAAAAATCGTAGAACATACATGGGGGTGGTTTGGATAGCCCAAGAAGAGAGGAGTCCAAAATTTTCGTTTAGACGTCCTTATCTGGGTCACCCTGTATGACCCCCCCCTGACTTGACGGCTGGATCCGCCCTTGGATAATAGGTAAGTTATTTTAATATTTCAATTTTTTTTTTTACTTTTTTAAATTTTACCACTTTGTCCATGAATGAAAAATGTCTTGATTTTTAACTTAAGCTAGGGCAACTCTGGCCCCCAAGACCACCGTACAATTCACTCATGATTATAAGTATATAGTTACATAACTAAAGTAGCATACTATAATGTTAAGTTCTTATAATAAGATATTTATTTTTACTGTGAAAGTTTCAACTTTCTGAACCGAGCAGAGTGTTATAAAAATCTAACAGAAAGAATCTAAAAGAGTCTTTGAGACTATTGGTATGTTCATTATTACTGTTTTAAGAGATATGGCGACACGATTTTCGCAGTGGCTGAGCGATTGGCTGCTGTGCTGTTTTGCGGGTTCCATTCCCGCACGGAACAAATATTTGTTTGGCCTACAGAAAGTTGTTCCGGGTCTGACTGTTTGTGTATGTGAGTTTATTATGTTTGTAAACGCACCCTCGATACAGCAGAAATTCCTAGTGTAGAGCAACGTTACACAACCAACGCGTAGTGCCGCGTCGTTAAGGTTTGTGCTCAAGTGAACGTCTACCCTACAGTATAAAACAGTAACTTATTGGGATTCAAGACTTACCAGTGATAGTGATCCTGCCGTCCGGCTGTATGATGGCGCCGTTTCTGGTCCAGTGCACGTCAGGCTCGGGGAAGCCGTCCACCTCGCACGTCAGCCGCAGGTCGGCGCCGATGTTCAGCGTCGCAAATGGCGACGTTATGCGAGTGCTGACTGGCACTGTTCGTGGAAAATATGAGTTAGAGCAGCCTTTCCCAAAGTGTGCGATAACGCCCCCTTGTGGGCGCTGCAGGCTTAAAGGGCGGATAGTGGTTTTTAAGTAGGAGAAAAACATGGGGGCGCTAAAATATAATTTATTCCCAAAGTGGGCAGTATACAAAATAATTTATGAAGTCAGTCAATGTCAAAATATTGCCTAAAAATCAGTTTTGCGTCATAGGTATGCGTGATTTATAAATTCTACTACGAGTGCTTTAGCTAAGTATGATAAGAAAATATAGGATTAAGATTAGATTTGAGGGATTTGAAAGCCTATGTATTTTTTGAATGAACAAATCGAATATTCAAAATTTCCACTTTAGGCAACTTAAAACAATAATCAAATTACATCAAGCTTGCTCTATTTACAGCTTATTGAAACATAACTAGGATAAATAGTAGGTGCTTAGACATCTGTGAATTTTATCACCGACAAACGATTATACGATAGTGTAATATTTATACAACAATAACGGTGCCTTAAATCTACATACTTACGAAAGGTGCCAGTCTTTAAATTGTAGTTAACAAATAAGTATCACTGTTGAATGTTGACAAGATAAGGAAACACAGTTATGAGTCAATCTTTCGGAGAAAAAAAACTCGTATCTCTACACGCGCGGACAGGAGCGTTTGAAAACTACGCGCGCTGTCTCGCTCAGTCCCGTCGCACTAGGCTTCCGCCTTAGTCACTACAATATGGACGCAAAGGCGTGTTTCATATGTTTGATACTTCGCGCCCGTCGTCGCAACCGCGCTAGGCTCGCAGTGTGGACGCACACTACCGGTCAGTACAGACAGAGCAGGAGCTGAGAGCTGTTTTAATAATCAATTAATTATGAACTAAAACACAACAGACATAGAATTGAAAATTGTGTTGTAAAGTGTTTGCACTAACCAAATTATTATAACGTTTTATCACTATACGTAACATACCGGTATCCTACGCCAGCACATCATGTTGCTCCCAATAAGTCTAAAAATATGTTGTTTACTTTGGGTCTTAACAAAAACAATCCAACATCGCCAGAAGAACACATGCAAGCTGAATACATAAACATGCTCCATGCAGAGATAAGCCATTCCGTACTATTAGTGGAAGTAATCGATTGTTTATCTTACAATTTAATCTATAAGAAACAAGGGATAAGTAAACTCTTATTGAAGGTCTAGCACGAACGAGCGGATTAAACTTATCGTAAGTTCGAATGATTTTTATTGAAAATACTCGTTTAGTGCATCCGATGGAATCGCAACTTAAACTCGTACCATGAATTCAGTACATGATTCTAGACCCCCAGCGGTAAAAAATTTTTCTTAGGGATCCCACACAAAACCGCGAATTCGCATCGCATCGCAAATATCTGCGAATTCCTGTGAAGTTAAAGTTCCCGAGTTGATGCGGCATCGTATCGCATCGCATCGCAGTTTTGTGTGGGAGCCCTAAGGGCTAATAACCGTTGAAAAATGGGGATTCCGTGCGTTTAAAATCATGTACTGAATCTATGGTAAAAGATTTACGTTACGTTGACACTTAATTTGAAGGGCTTATTCATTGCTATGGGTAGGTGATATTAATTGTGCTTAATATATAAATGTAACCAAAAGACTATAATATTTCCACTCGTGCTAGTCTCTCTAATTTCGAAAAAAAAATTGGAATTTATTTTCCTCTAAAGAACAATCGTAAGACAAACAATCAGTTAAACAAGTTCATTCATAGTTTAGTTGACCTAATCTTACCAGTAAACAAAGGTCTGGGCACTTCAGTAGTAGTTGATGTGGTAGTGGTGGTAGAGTCCGCGGTGGTTGGTGGTCGTGTTTGTGGCCTGGGCGCTACAGTGCCTCGCGGTACCAAGAACTCATGTTCTAGGAAGAACCCTTCAGGCATATACGCTCGCACGTACACCACCCACGACGCCGCCTTGCCTTCTCCATTGTACGCTTGACATGTGTACTGTCCAAGAGTTTCGATAGCCAGGCTTCTAATGAGGAGGACGTTTCCTCTGGCTTCGTACACCGCGTCGTTGTACGGCACCATGACTCCCTCGTAGCCGCGGTACCAGAATACGGACGGTGGCGGGTACCCGTACGCCAGGCAGCGCACATGGAGCGGTCTGCCCAGCTCCCCGGTTACCACGGCGTTCTCATCTCCAGCAATACCGACCGGCATCTTCACAGGATCTACCAGCCCCCGGTTGTTAGCGGACCAATGTTAGAGTTTGTGAATGCATCCTCTTACCATAACCACGTTTGTCATTTGTGAGTGGAAGTTACATTCATAAACTCTATGTTAATTTTGACTACTAAGCGTAAAATTATTGATATGGGAGGACATAACAAATGAAGTTAGAAGTTGTTTTGTGTGCTTCTAAAGTACTGGCCATACAAAAATCTACTTTAAAAACTTTAAAGCTTAAGGTCCATTATTGCACTTACAAACATTTGTATAAATATGTCAGACCATCGCCAAACTTTGGAAACACCCAAAACAATGTATCAATTGTGACAACCAGCAGCAGATGTGTAAAGTGTGTCGTTCACCTTCATATGCGCGTGCGCACGCTAGCAGCGCGGCGAGCGAGAGGAGACAGACGCGCGACATATCGACCGAGCGTGAGAAACGACAGAA
Organism: Hoplodrina blanda; assembly: GCA_949316365.1. Classification (NCBI taxonomy): domain Eukaryota; kingdom Metazoa; phylum Arthropoda; class Insecta; order Lepidoptera; family Noctuidae; genus Hoplodrina; species Hoplodrina blanda. Next base: position 10,563,756 of record OX438565.1, on the reverse strand, counting down.
AGATGCAGAGTCACACGAATTTCAACTGCACGAGTTACAACCGTCGCGGGTAGCGGACAGACTCCTACTGATTGGGTTAATGTTTTGATAAAAGACTGTTGACTGCGAAAGATTGCAGCCTGTGCGCATGTTGGTAAACGGGGATAAGTGTACAAATCGATTTTCCTGAACTTATTTATAATTGTCATATTTTAACGCGTTTTACGAATTATTTAGATATTTATTCAGGTTTTTCAACGCGTTTTTTTAGAAACTTGCTTAACCTCTGGCCAAGGAAAAAGCAGCCCTTGGGTCACGGGAAGTGTCATTCAACCGTTTATTTGTAGGTAATTGTATTTGTAGTGTGTAAATATTGCACATATTCATTAACATAAATCTAATATTATAATTTTCCGTAAATTATAAATATCGAAATGTTGGCCTACGGTTGTTATAAATACTTAATGTATATTTTTTGTAAGTAAAAATAAATATAAACTTCGTTAATGCCATACATTCTAGAATTTTTGTTTTATTTTTCCTGCCTACTAAATAACGTTTTGTATTTTTATAAATTTAAAATTTCATGTCTTATTTATTATTTTAAACGTACATTTATTAGTCTAAATATCTAAGTTATCTAAACGGAAGGTCATCATATAAGTTGTTTACGAGTAAGAGAGGTCTTACAGACGCGCTGCGATAATAACGGGTCAAGAATAACGATCACACACGCTAGCGCTAATGATAGATGAAACGTGATCTATAAATAACACTCTATAGCCTAGTAAATTAACGGAAAAAGCATTAATTATAATAGAAATTGTAACTGAATATTCACGTGAAATAAATAACATAATTTACAAGTCACGTTTGTTTTCTGTATATCTTTGAACCAATTAATATTAATGGAATAATTCAATCGTTAGTTCATGAATGTCAGCGCATTTCTAATGCACATGATTGGATTTGAACATGAGCTTTGACTGTTTAATATCTAGTATAAGATAATAGTACGAAAATCCTGAAGGAAAAATCGCAATGAGACTTAGCGAACAAAGTGTCAACTCAAGAATTAAATAAAATTTCCCCACGTGAATAAAAAACGATTATTTTTGTTTCATTTTTTTTTTAAGTACGAAAATCCTTATGGAACTCTCCATCCAGGGAAATCGGAAGGTTAAGCCGGACTTTTACTGACTAACCTTCCTTTTTTTCTATCACCATGAGTTAGGAGAACTTGACGCCTGATCCACACCCCCGACTTGACTTTATTCGACCTGGAGATCGAACCTAGAAGGGCCAGGGTCCCTTGCGCTGCTTACGACCACTAAACCAACAAGTTAGTCCATATTAACCTTGGAATATTATCATATTTTGATATTAGGATATTTTTTTTAAATACGTATTTTTTGTTGTAAACAGCGTTACGTCTACGTAACTGCGTGAACTCAGTTCAAAGCATTGTCAATAATTATATTCGTGATGTGTGTCAACGAACGTAATTAACACAAGATAGTAACAGTGTTATTTTATATTTACAATCGAACAATACTCGTGTCGCGAGATAAACGAACATGACGTTCGATATCTATCATCAAACATCCTTATTGTCTTTATTTACCTTGTTATATTTTAGGTTCACTGCGTAGGTAGGTGCCTAAATAGATTCACATTGTTTGGCTTCGATAAAAAAAAACAACGAACTTAGCCTTTTAAAATTAATAATTTATTTATTTATTATTTATTTAATTTTAAGCTATATGCAACAAAAGTACAAAGGCGGACTTAATGCCTTATGCATTCTCCATTCGACCAAAGGTGGTGAGAGAATAATTCAACTAAGGTACCCTTTTTGGAAGGCTATATAATATAATTTATCGAGCTTCTGTCGGCGATTTGGCCCGAAATTGTGTTGTTGTTTTCGAAATTTTATATTTTAATATGAGATTAATTGAAATACTTGACCTTATGGAAGTTATCAGTTTCTGTGTCCATAGACTGATATCGAGATGCTTAGATCTAAAAGTCCGTGGCCTTTAGGTTGTTTAGTTATTAAAGTTCAAGTCATCGCGTTGTCTTAAATCAATGGCAATTCATTTTTATATTTGAGCACTTAGGCGTGGCACCTACTTCTGGTAGGTGGCACAGGCGCATCACAGTTCTACTATCGTTTAAAATGCAGGTGCAGGGACACTTTGGGCACTGTGGTAAATAAGCCCTTACTCGCCTTCTTCTTACTCGCTTTGCAAAACGCTGAAGATGAACGAACACTCAACAGATTATGCCGCTCATTGTATCATTTAGTAAGGAAAAAGAAAAGTTAGTGTCAATCAAAGACATAGACCAGAAAAGCTTAAATTAAAATGTTCTAAACTAATCAATCCAAAACCTCTAACTACTGGAAAATTTCAAACTGCTTGATATTTTCAAATGCAAAACCCAAAGCTTTGGGAAGCGCAAGTTGCTGTGTATCTTAGGATTACAAAATTAGTGTAGGTAGGTACTCCTACCTACACTAATTTTGTAATCACAAGTACATTTGTAGAAGAAATCGTCTAGCTTTTTTTATTAGCCTGTTCTGACCCAAGCCCAGAAGTGGAACAGAACATAAAAATAAAACAAAAAAAAGGCAAAGGCTGCCTTTACTAAAGAGTAAAGGCAGCCTTTGCCTTTTTTTTGTTTTATTTTTGATGAAGATGAAGCACAGAATCCTCGAAGATGCCATCTTCGAGGATTCTGTGCTTCATCTTTCCAGTTTTGGAAAGTTTAAAAAATAAGTAAGTCTTTAAAATTGACTTACCTCTTTTAAATTCTCAATTAAGTAAATAGAAGAAAATGTGTTTAAAACAAACACAGAAAAGTATAATTCCCCCTTCATTAACAGAAGTCCACAGCAACTAGCGCCCTCTACCAGCCCATTCCCAAAGCTACCGTGGTATTTCATCCCCACTCACCATTGACGACCAGGTGTATCTCCTGCGTGGCCACTCCGAGGCCATTGTCAGCAACGCAGATGTAGACGCCGGTGTCGTTGCGGTACAGAGAGACGATCTCCAGCGCGCCGTCCGACAATAGCCTGTAGCGGCCATCGTTGCCATCGATCTGTTGGAAGATTGTGCTTTTAGTCAAAAGGGAGCTGATGTTACGTCATTCCGTCACAGTTTTTGTAGGACTATTGAGTAGTTTTATGGGATATCGGCGTTGGTATTCATATGTTCTATCCTTGCGGTCAAAAAATCGGTCACCGTCTGATGTGAATTCTGCTTAATTCTCTACCAGTCAACCAAAAGTGGTAAAATAACAAGTCAGGTGCAAATGATTGAAAAACAACAAAATTATATTGTAGTATTTTGACACGTACTGTTAGTTCTCCGAATGTCCACGTGATCTTGGGTGGTGGGTTGCCATGGAACAGGCAGCGCAATGTGGCTGCGCCCCCTTCAGATGCTGTAACCTGAGGTTCTGGCGGGGGCAACGCTAGAGGCGCTGCTGGTACATCTACGAATAAGACGGGATGATGTAGTAATTTTAAACACAAATGCAGTGCTATCACAACTAATTAAAATTAGCTTTGTTATTTTATCGTCCATCGGATAAAAGGACCACATTTTTTTAAAAACAATGGTCCTTTGAGTCGTAGACGTAACTTTAAGTTACAATTGAAAAAACTAACTTTAAGTTACAATTGAAAAAATCGTAAGGCCTTTTTTGAAAGGCAAAGGTTCTTACTTGGTGCAATAGTAGTGGTAAGAAGTGGATTCGGGCTGGTCTGCTCGACTGGCACCAGGCATAAATCACTGCATCCTCGTTGGCAGCATTTGCCAACTCCTCGGCAGTCAGCATCGTCTTGACACTCGCGGCGACATGACACCTCGTTCGTAGTCGTCGTATCCATGGGACAGACTCCAGCCTTCACAACTGGTGATGAAACGATTCATTGATGAAACATATAGCAACAGCTAACAGATGTCACCTTTATGTTTTAAGTTGGCTACGAATTTGTTAAATGATTTAGCAAACAATTTTATTTGGTTATCCCTTTAAGGCATCCCCATATACGAGTGATATTATCTCCGGGACGATATATTTATCGGTAGAATAATTTCTATTTCTATTTTGCCTTTAGCATTATCGCCTCGATGATAATATACGAGTAGCTCGTACGTGGGAAAACCTTTTTCGTTGACTCGGTCGAATCTGTCTACTATAAGCCAGTAACACTCGTAGGTCTTTGGATAGGGTTTCATCGGATGCTAAGAGTATCCCAAGTAGCACAAAACTGCATTATAAGATGTCACAAGAGGGTAACATCGGTAACTTTAGCACTTATGAAGAGTTATTACAGTACACTCGACCTGCAATAGGTGAAAAGTGAACTTTCACCTGAATAAGAACGTTATTATGCGTCACGGAGCCCACGCTGTAACGCTTGCAGCGTTAATATAGGTAACAAGTTCAGTATTATACAGCTTTAAGCAATTTAAAGGATTTTTGTGGACTTTAACGAAGCTATATTCTGAATTGAAGACCACAACTGTACCCTTAGACCACTTGCATTTTAAGAAAGATCACGTGAGCTACTATAATGTAATCAGTTATTCTGTGGCTTCAAATAACAAAGATATAATGCCTTTTGCTGCACACAGTGGAACTTGTGTAATGTTAATCAGCTTGTTACACGCAATCGTATAATAGCTCTTATAAAGCCTACATGATCCCTATGGGTGAACATATATGATGCTAAGTTAAAGCAAACTGCTCTATATTAGCTCACATGTTACCCATAATCTCAGTGAGAGCTGAATACTTGTACTATCGTTCACTATCAAGCTTTACATGAATCTGTAGCTGACTTGTGTAACACAAGAACCACTCGTAACAGCTCGTTACTGATTCATGTACCACGAGTGGACACTTAAACAGCTCATGCCGTTTGATTGTGGTTAATACGGTACACATTGCTTGTCTGCCATTTTTTAGATTCCAACCTATGTATACAATAAAATAACAATTTGTTTTTGTTTAGTCAACGAAAATAACAACAGAATTTGAATAGAAAATGTAATGATTTTATACGTCTTACGCTTATTGTCAAATTACAAAGGAAAAATAAAAATACTTAAATTTTTATAATAATATCATCAACCTATTTTATACTATAATTTTCAAGTAAACAGTGATATTTTGAGAGCGCGTGAAAATATTCGTCTATAATTATATAGTATTTGACAATAAACTCTCTTTCCCATTCGAATTTCATGCACATGGAGGAAAAACAAAGTTTTACTTTCCGATAAACATTTGCCTATTTCCCACAAACACTTTACAAAATGGTTCACACAAAACATATCTAAATAATAAGTAGTAGAGTGAAAATTATTCACAATTTTGCCACTTGTGAATTGTCAACTCCATAAAAGAGTTAGTAATATCCTGGAGTGTATTTTGTGCTGAAAAATAGGTAACAAGTACTCTATTATTCAGCCCTTGTGGTGTATAAAAGGTAACACATACCCTGATAATCAGTCATTATTCAGCTCTTGGGGCGACTGTTACCTTTAATAATGCTCAAATAACGCTGATATAGTGCAACCAGCTACATTATTCAGCTAACAGCTGCTTAATTTGTGCCCAAATCAGAGTTATATCAGAGTTATAGGCGCCTCTAACACTCTTATTCAGCAGGTTTATTCAGCTGAAGATTCCATTGTGAACAGTTATTCAGCTACTATTCAGCGCTTCTGTGCTACTTCTTTGGAACCTATTATTTTTCATAATTTGAACCCCTATAAATTTAGAAAATACTCATACGTCTGCACAGTTAAAGGCTTCATAACATGGTCATTAAAGCTGATACAAAGAAGGACTTACTAGGTCTACATTCTGCAGTGAACTTGGGCTCCGGGTCGATGCCGTTCACGTATTGCTGCACCACGCAGCGCTCGCCATCTTCACAGGTAGACCTCCTTCCACATGGATTCTCTTCACATTTGCATCTGTTTTAACAAATGAATTTCATTCATGAGACTCACTACCAAAAGTGTTGACTTGTGAATTGTGAAAAATGAACCTTCAGCAGCAGAACAAACGTCACGATGTTTGGCTGTACAGAATGAAATCGAAGCATCACACTTGAACTATAGTCAACTAAGTAACTAATATAAGGCGATAATGGATAGATTACCAAAATTCCTATTACAGAAGACTTGCTAGTTGCTTGATCTTTATCTACCAAGTTCAAAGTCTGACAGTTCATTCATAAAAGCGAAACGTCATTAATTCACAAACTTAACACGAAATCTCGAAAACTACCTATGAAGCTGAAGAACTAAGAACGGATTAGCGACAAGGCCGAATAAAGGGGTCTTTGACTTCTTACGAAGTTACCGGCAAGAGCTAGTTAGCTATTATTTCTAGTGAGTGCGATATGAGTAGAGCTGAGTTAACCCAATTTGCCTAAGATTTTCTAGGTGACAGAACAACTGGTCCTCTTATGACATTGCTATCAGACCTCTTGATTTTTATGTCTTAAGTTCACCGACGCTATCAATTAATGCAGTAACGAAAACTTTAAACCCTTCTTTTTGCGTCGGGGATTGAAAAGATGATATAACAATTTATATTGATTGACAAGGATGAATATAACTTTAACTTTTGACTTTAAATGTAAGATTTAAAACCTATCTTGGGGGAATTTTGTCGGTAATTGTACTAAAAGGCTCACAAAGTTTTCAGTTAAATATAATAGGTATTCAAGTGTTACCTCTCGCAGCCGTCGGTTCCGATGACCCTCTCAATACCGTAGTTACACTTGAGTTGATTGCACTCCTCTCTAAGTGGCTCGCAATCGATCTCGACCTGGATGCAGGAGCATTTCTCGCAACCGTCGGGCAGGCGCGTGCGCTGGATGCCGTACTCACAGCGTAAGCGCGAACAGTTGGCCACGTATTCGTCGCATTCGTATACTTCGTTGGTCTCTGTTGTAAGAAATGTAGTAGATTTTTAAATTATTATGAACTAGATTGTCATAAACAAATAAAATGACGACACCTAGTCAGTAAATTAATAAATTGAATAGGTACTTGTTTCTTTTAATTCTTTATGTTATTTCAGAATACACCTCTTTCAAAGAACAGAATAGCCCCGTGGCATATGCAGTAGGCAGTGTCGCACGACTTTATTACTGTGTGCATACGGGTTCTTATTTATGCGGGTCATTATATTCTAGGCGGAAATTTTATTTAAAACCATAATATTTATCAAAATTCTTATTCTGTCAAGGTCCACGTTCGAATAAAACTGTTTGCAAGGAATGTTTAGTTCGGAGGAAGATTCTTATACATATATTATAAGACAGGCTGGCGGAATCTAGAGGTGGGACACTTTATTAAAATTAATGGAATGAGATGTATATAGTTACCGGCGACACATCTGGCGGCGTACACTACTTCCTGGGTGGCGGGGTCCCTCATCGGGACAGGCTCGCACCGCTCATTCTGAGCACAGTTAGCTCTGACACACGGATCTTCTCTACATTGACATCTAAATAGAAGAAGATAATGTTGTATTCAATATTGTAATTTATTTGGAAATACCCAGGAACGTTCTATCTAGAAAAAAATTGTTCCACAAACCTCTGGCATTCGCCTTGCATAAACCTGTCGACGCCGAACGGGCAGACAATCGCCTCGCATTCCTGTCGGTACGGAGTGCAGTCCTGTAGCGGTATTTGGTTCGGATCTACAATTTAGACATTTGAATCATAAACATTGGCAGATCAGACTTGCTTTGGTTGGGTATCTCAAAGGCATACAAATATTTTGGTATTTGTATGCGTTATAACGCTAGTGTATAACCTGTTAATGCCTGTCTTTATAATGAATCGTTATACCTATATAACCATTCATTGGATAACCAATGAATGCAGGCAGCTATACAAAGGGGAAGTGCATTGCATTCAGCTTTGAAAAAAAAAACACACACACAGTGATTGAAAGTTAAAAAACATCATTCGATAACTACGAATTACGTCACTGTTCTCCACAAGACACATATCATAAACATAACATCCAAACAATACAATACCTTAAAACACAGTAACCTACCTTCAATAAATATAAGACAAAAGTTTAGAAGTGCTGGTGCAAGACAGAGACACAAGCATGTGTGCAAGCAGTGCAGACAAAGCGTAAGCATTTGACGTTTTAGGACTTCAAAAAAACGGGCGGCTTTCACATTGACGGCGATGGCGCAGGGAGCGTTAGGTCCGCGCGCGGGGGACCGTCCTGTCTCCCGGTATTTGAATTTTAAGTTGTCAAATCTAGTGATTTGATTGGCTTCTGTCATTTTTGTGAAACAACCAATGCTGCTACAATGGCGATATCAGGCTTAGAGATGGCACTTGAACAGCCTTTCAAAAACCGAGGGCAAGTTTGTCTGCATAAGCAGCGGGACTGTACGAGACATAAGTCGGCCGCGCACGGAGTGAAGCGGATGTAAGTACCGTCGCCTCTCGATCTCGACACTCTGCAGACGTCGGCGCAGTGCGCGTAGGAGCGGAAGTTGTTGTCGTTGCCGCCGCAGCCGAGGTACGCGAACACGACGCAGTCGACGTGCGCCACGCTGTAGTGCCAGCGCGGCCCCGGCGCGGCCGCGCAGCTGTGGCCCGTGTGCACCGCCTGCAGGCACGAGCGCGCTGCCCCACCACGGTCACAAGCGTTACACAAGGACGTAGCTAGCCTCTACTACTATACTAGCGAGGAAGCTTGTTGGCCATCGTTAAATGAAACTCATGCTTCGTTTAGATTGAGTGAGTTATACTAAGTTTAGTAAGAGTGTATTTGAAACGAAGATATTAAAAGAAAAAAGTGTGTGTATAGATCCCAGAACCAGTAAGAGAAATGTTGCATAGTGTTGGTACGCACCAGGTCCGGTGTCTCCGCAGACTTTCATACATTCTTCGACGTTGGAGAATCGATTGGGTCCACCGTCACAGCCACCGTACGCGTATTCTTGACAGGTGCCTGTCATCGCATCCCAGTAGATCTTGGGGATGGACGCGCGGCATGGACCAGGGTCCAGGTGAGCGCCGCATACATCTAGGAGAGAATAGCTTGATATTTATAACAAAAGGGCCGTTGAATGTGGTAGAGGACTTAGGTTTTTCCTTGCAACCATAAGGGGGCTTTACATTTAATGTTCAAATTAATGATCATCAATCTAAAAGCCCATTTCCCTCACCTTGTCCGCGGAAGGCTCCGCATCTCCTCTCGCACTCTTCCTCCGTGCTGTAACTGTTGGGGTGTCCGCAGCCTCCGATGCCGCTGGCGAGACACTGTCTCCTCTCGGAATCGTAATAGAAAACTGTCACGTTGTTGCCACATGGTGCTAAAGAGCTCGGAGTCTTGCATTCTGACTCTGACACCTGCTGTAAGAAAAAGTTTAAAATTGGTCCTTCTTTCCAAAATTAGGTTAAAAGTCTACATGTGCCATTTAATTGTATCTATCATCTAGTTACAAATAAATTTTTTACTTGTGCAGGAGTTGAAGTGGTGGTGACTGGACCTGGACGTTTGCAGCGAGCCTCACAGTCGCCTTTTGTCTCGAATCTTGATAAACAATACATGGAAGTCATTTTTACAGTTCTTTAGGGATATGTAGCTACCTAATTATATAACATTATTTTTAGTATATGCGAAACCTGAATATAGTTTGTTCAGAATCAGTAACTGATTCGATTTCAAAAATTTTTACACCATGTTATTTTATTTTTTCAAAAATATTTTAATTAAATTTTATTACCAGTTAATTACAATACAATCACCGTACGGTTAGGTACCTATTGCCAAACTATTATCACGAGTGTATAAGTTACACAGGAGACGCGGTTTACGCGGGTGTACCAGGTGTACCGCGAAATGAGCATGTTTTTGAACGGACAACCAGGTAATATACAAGTTTATAACTTTGTGATTTTTTATGATACGGTTTTAAAATTTTGTACATAGATTCTTTACACAAAAATACTAGACAGGTGTATCGGGTTTCGCATAAACAAAAAATAATGTTGTATAACCGAATTTAAATAACATACCGACCTATTATTTGGTTGCCGTGCCGTGCCCTTATCGGGTTTTGTGTTGGAACTTACTTTTTCAGCAACTTTGACACACATGAATACAATAATTATATACAATAAAGATTTTGAGTATTTAATATCGAGTTTGCTGATCTTTCTCCTGTTGAAATTGTTCCCATGGTTGAAAATTGAAAAGGCGCCACTTGTTTTTATAAAAAAAAGTAGTTTTATCTAATTGCAATGAGCATTATAAAGTACATGATATTTTTTGAAAGATCGAGGGTACCAAGTATTATGTAAATAATTTACTACAAAGAGAAAATATAGTCACCGGTTTCCGTTGCCGCTGCAGCCGGTGTACATAAACTGGTTGCATTGGTCGCTCGACGGGTCGAAGTACCATTGTTGGATATTTAAGAAGCAGTTGCCTTGTTCTGGAGGTAGTGTGCAGGGGTCTGCTGTAAGATGAAAGGCATCGATGACTTCTCTTTATAACATTAGTGGAGAAAGTCGTGTTTTTTTTTTGGGAATGCAGAACAGCAGTAATTTGTGTTACCCCAAATTGTTAGGGTACCATTTTTCTGAAATTATATTTATTTTTGATCTAATCTGTTAGTCGTAGTGCTTAGTATGCAAGAGATCTGGCACAAAACCAACGGTTTTACGTGCTTTTCATGACACGGGGGTGTCACGCCACCAATTCCAAATTCCGGGTTGCTACTGAAAAAAATCCTAATGTAAAATATAATAACACTTGCCTAACCTGAAATTTTAATTAAATTAAGGATGCACTGAGTAGTCGCGCTTGCGATTACGACAAAAACGAAGGCAGTCGAGTACCGCGTATTTTATATTTCTGATCCCCTACTGACCTTGATAAGTTAAAATGTATCTACATATCATGTGAGATTCTTCAAGCACATTAAAAATAAAAGCATCTTACCTATTTGAGCTTGGCAGTGTTGCGTGCATTCTTCGATTGAGGAGAATCGGTTAGCACCACCGAGACAGCCACCGTAGACGAACTCGTGGCATTGGCCAGTGGACTGGTCGAAGTAAACCTTCGGGACGTATGCCTGACATGGACCTGGGTCCTTAGGTTGTCTGCATACATCTGGAACAAAAAGAAATTCAGTTATTACTTCTGCTTCATTGAAAGTATTGACGAATGAAAGATGTAGTTACATACCGATTCCTCGGAAAGCTCCACAAGATCTCTCGCAAGCCTCCTGCGATGTGAAGGTTCCAGTGTACCTGCAGACCGAGCCAGCGTCCTGGTTGGAGTGAGACATGCACTCGTGGCGGCTAGGGTCGAAGTACCACACCACGCCGCCATAGCTGCAGTCTTCCAGTGCCTCGGGCACTCTGCATTCTGGTGGCTCATTCTTAAGGAAAAAAGAACATTTAAATCATACTCATTATTAAATGTATTATTTATTTCATGATTATTTTTCTTATAACGTACTTACAAAGTGATTTGACAGAACATTGTCAGTTGTGAGAAATTGAAGAAAATTCAACAGAAATTAACCAAATCTTGTTAAAAAGTATTTTTTATAGTGATTTTGATCAATAATATTGACATATGTAACTACCAAATATATTCTAAAACAGGGTACTTATTGTGTTTTTATAAGCCCTAGTCCCTGCCTGTGGCGTTTTGACAGCATTATTTAAAATTCAATACGGTTGGTGACGTCATATTCAAACTATTATATAATAAATTCAAATACAATGACTGGTTGGAGAGAGTGTTATTAAAGAAGTCCGAGGAAGAAGGCTAAAAGCGGCGGCGCGCCGCCCTCGGCGGCCTGCGCGGCTGCGCCTCGCCTTTGTGACAAGTGTCATATTATTATGTCATATTTTTATTTTCATATTGTTCTGTTATTTAGTTTATTTTTGTAATAAGTGTTATATAATTAAGTGTTTTAATGCTTAGTGGCAGCAGCGATGGGGATCAAAGTGTATGCCAACCTTCCTCGTTGCTAAACATCCTCGAGAGATGCCCACTCTGTACCCAGGCCCGGTTTTTTAAAGGTAAACGGGGTCTAAATGTGCACATTGGGAAAGTTCATAAACCCCAATGTGCATTGTCGGACCCTGTGTTAACAACACCTACTACATCTACTTCTTCTTCAGACCCATTTTGGAAAACCCTTTCTAAATTCAAAAACTCTGTTCCGATTCTAAAGCGAGTTCCCCGCGGCGCTAGACCACTAGTTGCGCAAAATTTAGCAGGTTGCATTCGCCTTGCCGCCCGGGAGAACTCGCAACGTGCCTGGGAACAACTTCTTACCTTCCCTTACAGAATTTTACATGTACAGAAGAATTTGGCTAGCAAAAAAACTTTAACTGCCCAAATTAAAGATAATTGCAATGTTTCGGCTCATGATTTGGATCCAAATTTTTCGACACCTAGACTCACTCCTTCTGGGAGTATATCCCGACTAGTGGAGTCTAAGTTAGGCGAAGGTGACATAAGTGGAGCAGCCAGAATTCTGTTCAGCAGTGATGTGGTGGCACCGTGTTCTCCAGATACTCTGTCGGCTCTGGAAAGTAAACACCCTGCCCCAGCGGTTGGCCTTTCTTTTCCCGACCCCCCTGATTCGGATCATACCCTCACCGTTACAGGTCGAGATTTGGTCGCAGCCGTCTGCTCTTTTCGGAGCGGGTCTGCCGGCGGCCTCGACGGCCTGACTCCTCAACACCTAAAGGACCTTATTTGCTCAGGCGCCGGGGAAGCTGGTGAGTTGCTCTTGAAGGAGCTTACGGCTTTGACCAATCTGATGCTCTCCGGCAAGGTGAACGGGGCCGTCATCGATGTTTTGTATGGCGCAAATTTATGTGCCCTGCGAAAGAAGGATGGCGGCATTCGTCCCATTGCCGTGGGAACTACTTATCGTCGTATGGCAGCCAAGATTTGCTGTAAATTTTATAGTGAGGTGCTTTCGGAAAAATTTCAGCCCCTACAGCTAGGTTACGGCTCTAAAGGGGGCTGTGAGGCTGCTGTACACGCTTTGTCGACCTACCTAAATTCTGGCAAAGGAGAGGTCATTTTGAAGGTTGACATAAAGAATGCATTTAATTCTGTTAATAGGGACACCTTGCTGGCAGAAGCTAAAAAAGAAATACCCCAAATTTTTAGTTTCCTTTGGCAATGTTACAGACATCCATCGAAATTACTGTATCGGGACAACCTTTTAGAATCCGCTGTTGGCTGTCAACAGGGTGCCCAAGTAACACAGACATGCTGAATAAAGTTTGAGTAATAGCAATTCGCAAATGTTTACAGCTATAAGCTACATAATGTGTGAGTAAATGGCTATTGAAACAGCCAAATTCTGAATAATATTCTCTTTCGGCCTTTATAATTCTTTAAGCTTAGTAAAAGTTGTGTTAAATTGACTATTTTTCTTAAAGCTTAGTAATGACTTCTATACCGCGTATAACACAGATGTTATTAAGCCTAAAGCATTACAGATGACTTTTATTTGAAAAAGAGTGCTTGGGACAGCATTTATCTGTATAATAGTACAAGTAGCTGAATAAACGTAGTTAACTAATACCATTATACAAACTTTACTCAGCTTATTGCTTATGAAACCACTAAATACTATAAAATAGTGTCCTAACCACCTGTCTTCTGAATATTGGTGTAGTTAATTTCTATTAAAAAGCTTGATTTTGAATAACCACTTTTATTTTGTCTATAAGTCACATAAAGTTCCACATTTCATTAATTATTCAGCTACTGTATAAAAGTATTTTCTGGGTTCTTTATACAGCTTATTTCGGTATAATGGAAATAAAGTCATAGTTTATAGCCAACTAACACAGATGGAAGCTGAATGATGTATTCTTATTCAGCAATTACTTGTAAAAGTATCATTTTTTAACAAGTTATACAAAGTATTTCTGGGTAGTAATTGAATAAGGGACGTTTTAAACCATTGTTGTGTCGTTGCGTATTGTTGTACCGCAAGTTTGTTGTGAACAGTTTGATAAAAATGGAAAGTATATCATGGAAATCTAGGAGAAGAACTGGAGGAATTCGTCGTAAATGTATTAAAGAGTATATGAAGTTGAATAATACAATTTTAGAGACAAATACGAATGCACAAACGAATCAAATATGTACCGAGAACAAGCTTAGTCATACGCTGAGTCAAGTCCGAACAGATCCAGTTTAACAGAGTTCCGTACCTTCAAATATAGTTGATATTGATTTTGTACAAAATTCAGAAGACGATGGTTCCGCATCTAGTAAAGATGAATTAAATGTGAATTTCATTGAATTTAAAAATATAACCTTTTACTGTAAAATTAAAAAAATGGGTTCTTAGTAAAAATAAAGATAGTAAAGATAGGGTTGGTATTTTTTTAAGAATTTGTTGTATATATTTTATTTAAGTACCTACCTATAATAATTCACTACGTATCTACATACTACCTATTATAATACGTACAGTCAAATACAGCAATTAGCTGACCCCCTTTGCATAAATGGTTGGGATTTTTAAGAATACAATTCGATAGAATTATATAATACTTTTATATTTTATTTAAATACATAGATTAAATCTACCTAAATCTAGAAAAATATTAAAATCGTACGATTTGTTAGTAAAAAAATCTTAGCAATTTAAGCAAATGGGGGATCAGCTGCATTGATTTAATTTAGGTACATGCTACAAAAAAAAATATTGTATTATTTGCATTTTATTATTATGTGGACTTTATAGAACTGCTGATTGATTTGTAAGTATCAATTTTCCTGAGAAATTGGGTCGACTACATATTATTTTGAACCCTAATTAGCTGTATTATCAATCATATTTAGTAACTTATTCGAGTGTTATTCAGATATTGGTACTACCAGATCAGAATTTCTCAAATAAAAGCTTAATAAATGGAAAAGCGTAACTTTTATTCAGAGTTGTGCTGAAAAATAGCTGCGTGGAGAGTTTCTATCCAGTTTATAATGAATCGCCATTAAAACTTATTTTTAATTAACTATTGAATCATTATGTATATCAAATGCCTAATTTTAGTAGTTCATTACAGTTAAAATTCAATTTAAATTTATTTTTGAAAGATATGCATTAGCTGCTTTATCCTAATTATTTTTTTCACTTCTAAGAGTCGTTATTTATGTCTTATTTACCATCACTAAACTTGATTACCTACGCGGCGCGTGAAAAATATTGCGATAATTCATATACTATTCACGATAAAACTACTTGCGCAGTAATATTAACGTGTATCATGGTTATAATACATAATAACATTTACTTTCCGTTTGTCAGTTTCACCGTGTTTGATTTTATTTAATGCAACTAACTATGGCGTCAAAAAAAAGACACACTGCAAGATTAAACACCACTTATTTTCTACTTTACAAGTTAACTCTTAATTCCGTTTGAAAAGTATTACGCAAATGTACTTAATTCTTAATAATTTCTGAATATCAGTATCTACATGCATTTTTGTCTGAATAAATGCTGATGCTGAGCTTTTTTTCAGATGTTACTAAGCTATTTCCCAGACATTACGTCGCTGTTATACAGACTCAAGCATTTAAAAATGTGCCCAAATTGCTTGAATAACAACTGAGTAGACGTTTACTCAGACATTATCCCGACATAGTTTCAGCTTATAGTTTCGCTGATCGCTATTACTCAAATTTTATTCAGCATGCCTGTGTTACTTGGGTGACCCCCTCGGGCCAGTAATTTTCAGCCTAGCTATTCATCCGATTATTCGACAGCTAAATTCCAAATTTAATGTTTGGTATCTCGATGATGGTACCCTGGGAGGCGATATAGAAACTGTTCTGAATGATTTTATTTTCCTGAAAAATGAACTCCATACCATAGGTCTTGACCTCAATCTTTCGAAATGTGAATTATACTTAACTGACAAGACCGACAGACAATCGACGCTTTCAAAATTTAACGCAATAGCCCCCGACATCAAAATTATAGAGAACAGCTCTCTTCGTCTCCTTGGGTCTCCAATCTTCGAGAATTCCTTTCCCAATTTTATTGAGGAAAAAATACAAAATTTTAATGACGTTTCGGAAAGATTACACCAAATTAACATGCATTCGGCCATTACCATAATTCGGTACTGTTGTTTCGGCCCTAAATTAACCTATTTCCTTCGCGCTTCCCATTTGTGGAAGCATAATCATCTATTAGAGAAAATGGACCAAATTATTCGCCACACTCTAACTTCCATTTTAAATTTGGCAATGGACGACCGAGCCTGGGCCCAAGCTACTCTTCCAATACGTATGGGAGGCCTCGGCGTCCGCAAAATTTCAAGTATTAGTTTGCCTTCATTTATATCCTCGGTCCACGGCACTGAGAAATTAATCAGGAATATTTTAGCTCCTACACTGGTTAATTTTGATGTGCCGTGCTTTGCCGAGGCTATTGATGCGTGGAAACTTGCTTGCCCGAGCACTGATTTACCCGACTACCCATCTTCCCAGAGACGGTGGGATGAGCCGCTCTGCAGAGTAGCACAAGAAAACCTATTTACCACTTCTGCTTCTTCTGCGGAGCGAGCGCGCCTGCTTGCTGTGGCTAAATGGGAGTCGGGTCTTTGGCTTCTGGCACTACCGTCGTCGAACATTGGTACTATGTTCGACGACACTACTTTCCGCCTCGCTGCTTCCCTACGTTTAGGGGCATCATGTTGTTCTCCTCATCGCTGTCGCTGTGGGGGAGTTGTCACCAGTCTAGGACACCACGGCTTGTCGTGCAGCCGAAGTGCGGGTCGTATAGCGCGCCATGCGAATATTAATGACATCATTCGACGTGCTCTTGTCGCCGTCGGCGTTCCGGCTGTTTTAGAACCAATCGGCTTGGCACGCGACGATGGCAAGAGACCGGACGGCATGTCTCTGTTTCCTTGGAAGATGGGTAGGCCTTTAGTGTGGGACGCTACGTGTGTCGATACTCTTGCGCCATCCCATCTTCCTAGTTCGGCGTGCTGTGCTGGCGCTGCTGCCGCGGCTGCAGAAAACCTCAAGCGGCGTAAATATAGTACCCTTTCTGGTAACTATATTTTCGAGCCGTTTGGGGTAGAAACTCGGGTCGTGGGGTCCGTGTGCCCATGGCCTTTTTAAGGAGTTGGCCAAAAGGTTGGTTGACACTTCCCGTGACCCAAGGGCTGGTTATTACCTTGGCCAGAGGTTAAGCATTGCCATCCAACGTGGCAATGCGGCCAGTCTTTTGGGTACATTTCCAGTGGACGGCGATGCGGATGAATTTTTTGATGCTATTTAGTTTTAGTTTCTCTTTTTATTTTCTTATTCTGGTTGTCTTTTTTTATTTTTGTTAAGCTTGTAAATAATGTAAATATTTTAAATCAATAAATAGTATTTTATTAAATGTTGAAAAAAAAAATACTGTTTCCTTTTTCGAAAGTTTACGATTGCTAAGTGATTTTGCCAAACAAAATCTATGTTTGGAACGAATAAAACTAAACAATATTTTTAAATTATTTGAAACACATTATTGATTATTATTATCTAGTCTAGATTGGACTTCCAAAATAAATTTCGAAACTTAAAAAATTGACATTAGTCACTTACTACGATTAATGTGGTTGTTGGAGTAGTCGGCACAACCGGCGCGGGTCCGGTCCTGCATCTATTTTCGCAAGCTTCAAGACTCTCGAATCTAAACATGATTTTCTATAATTAGCGTATGTTTTGTTACCATATTATCTACTAGAAAAGAAACTGGTTACAAAAAAAAAACAGGCAGCCAAATATGAGTTTGGTCCTTCGAGCCGAAGGACCAAATAACCTAATTTTGATATTATTACAATCAAATTAGATTTTCTGTAGATAAGACTTATCTAGAATGGGATTTAAAGTAATGGAAACACTACTAAAAAATAAAGTGTCCATATCATACCCCTGTATTTTTAAATTCTTAAAAAACCTTACATTTGACCAAGGTGACGCCAAAACAAAAATTCATACTTAGATGTTATCAAAGTAGGTATTACCTGTTATCATTGCCTTCACAGCCTCCGTATGTGAACTGGCTGCAAGAGTCAGTCGTTGGATCATAGAACCAACGCATCAGAGAATCTTCGCAAGGACCCTGCAGCATCGGCAGCTGACAGATATCTGGCAAAGAATAATGGTCATGTGAACATAGTCTTTTGAACGCCGATTTTTTTCCTGTGTTTCAAAATTACACGACTGAAGTTCACAAGTACCAATTAGATGTCAAAGTAATCATATCAGTTAGGCCAGACACTTTTGAATTGTAAAGAAGTCTGTCAGAAAGCTAGTTACTCATTTCAAAACAATAATGCGTCAAGTAAAGCATAATGAACAGCTTGTAGATTAGTAAATGTACTTAAGACTATGGAAGAGTTATGTCATTGGTAGCGGCCTGACTCCTACTGACTCATTCAGCTTCCTATACCCAAAACACTCTACCTTGTATCGGCTGACAGTAGAAAGTGCAGTAGGCTTCATCTGGGAAGTTGTTCTGGTTGCCGCCGCAGCCTCCGTATTGGAAGGTGACGCAGCGTCCGAGCGCGCTGTCATACGCGTACCGAGTCTCAGTGTTGGTGCAAGGACCAGCGTCAATGGCGTTGAAACAGAATTCTGGAAAGGGATTAAGGTATTTGTTTTTAGCCCCATTTCTTGATTTATGTATTACTTCCTTATCCCTTGGAGAAGCAACTTTAAAAATATTTTAATATTATGTCATTATTTTGTGTCCTACTTTTTGCATTCATTTGTTTGCCAATTCTACCTGATCTTTCTGGTGCTGATGGCCTAGGCTCCGGCTCCACTGGCCCAGGCTGCGGCTGTGGTTCCGTAGGCCTAGATGTAGTGGTAGTAGTGGTGGTGGCAGGGGTGACGGTGGTGGTCTTCAGTTCTGAGCAGCTGTTTTCACACTCTGCTTCTGTGCCGAAGTTGTTCTCGTTACCGCCACAACCGCCGTAGTAGAATAGACGACATCTGCGAAAATGGGTAATTTTTAAAGACTTACAAGAATGACAGAGAAGAGAGAGAGTGTGGTCCACGGGTGTAATACTAACATGAAAGTAATGAATGCTGTAGGAATCTATATAATATAAAAGCGAAAAGTGAATGAGTTCCTTCACCCAATGACTAAACACGAAATCTCGAAAACGACTTGACCAATGAAGGTGAAATTTAGCAGGTAAGTCCTGTCGTTTATATGTACGAGACGTCAGCAAAAGTCGGTATCAGGGCTGAAATAAGGAGATCTTACAGCTAGTTGTTATTAATAATAATATTGAAAAGTCTTACCTCTTGAAAGTGGTATCATAGAACCATTTTTCTCTGTAGTTGGAGCACTCGCCGGTCTCTGCAGGTAGCGTACATTTGTCGGGCACTGCAACATAATAAAAATTAGACTCCGTTCCTGCTTTGTAAACAAATATGGTGACCCAAAACCGTTTAGGACTATCAAGCAAATTAGTTAATGAGAAAATCTAAGTACTGGGATAAGAAGGAATAGGCAAATTAAAAGTAAACATGCGTAGAGGAAAAATCAGAACCCATGCTCCAAAATGCGTTAACATAGACAAGACATAACAAAACAAGAACTATACTATTATTGTAAACCTTGGTGACGAAATGTGTTGTGACCAAGAAGTTTATTTCTATCATACATAAGTACATACCTGATACGATGAAAGCACGGTCGATCTTTAAGCTGCTGTTTAGACAATATTTGTGCCTAACGATTTTAGTTGTATACCACCCAGCTAGTCCACCTGTCTTTCTTTATCATGGAAAGAACTGTGACTCTAAACTTACCACATGCATTGTGAATCTTGTAGGACAATCGCTATGTGGATTCTTGGTACTCAATCACCAACTCCTGAACCTAAATCTTTCGATCACAGATCATATTTTACATCCGCTCACCGTAAGCACTAGGACAGGTCTGTTCACAAGACTCCTTGGACCTGAACCGGTTTTCGTTGCCTCCGCAGCCGCTGTAGTAGAAGGGCAAGCATCGGTTTTCTGACTGACTGAATGACCAGAGAGCCTCTTTCTCCCCACAATTGCCTGGTTCTTGTGGTTGTGTGCACTGTGCTGTTTGCGCAACCCATTGGTTAGTAGACGTTCACAAAGATAGAAAACGTTAGGAGATACACAGAAACACTTATTCTGTAAATATCATTTCAAACTTTGAAGTGGCGAGGTGTGAATTCGAGATGAATATCTTAAACAATACAGTTCGTTTAAAATCTTCTGCGGCCACTTCAATGAATGAGATTCGATATGATATTTTAAGAATATCGCAAGAGAAAGAAAAGAAACCAATCAAGCTTCTAATGGTACAATTTTCTTCAAATATCTAGTAGAGATTTTTGTAATTAATTTCGTTTGGATATTATTTACTTCAGAAGAAAAAAATACCAATGAAGCTTAATTTAAACCATAGTTTTATAGATTTAGTAACAGCCCACACCATGCAAATAATAACAGAAAAATCCCAAGCAACTACTGAAACTTTGAAACTGTTAATTAAATAAACATATTATTTTATCGTGCTTTATTGGAACCAAGTACACTGCCCTGTGGAACTCCAAAATCAATGAGCAGTTAGCCACTTTTAAATACCGTTATCGGTTTAGCAAAAAGTTTTAAATAATAAAGGACACATTTGCTCTTCTTCCTAAGCATATAAGATTCTTGAAAACCGTGTCAAATGCCTTTGGAAGATCAAAGACGAATAAACAAATCTATTTTAAATCAGAGGTTCTTTAGAGATTCAAATAACGAGAGCAGTGTTCTAGAATACGAAAGTTAGTACAACACACCAGAGATAGAGGCATTCACAAAATGCAAAACCCCCATAAACCGCCATAAACCAGGATACTTACGTGGTTGCGTGCCAGCACAACGCATCTGGCAGGCTGCCTCGCTGCTGAACCTATTGGAGTTGCCTTCGCAGCCTCCCCAGATAAACTGTTCACAGCGATGAGCCTCAGAGTTGAAGCCCCAGCGGCTGTAGTTACCCGCGCAAGAACCTTGATCGATTGGTAGGTCGCATTGGCCTGAAAAATGTTTGTATTCTAGTTACTGGTGCATGCATGATATGGATACTGGCTGTGCCAGATTATTAGGTTGCATCATTTTTTTTTGATAAAAATAAATACTAGCCTATTATTGTATTACTGCAGGGCCAAGGCCTATTCTCACACAGAGAAATCACGAGCATTAATCGCCACTCTTGTTCAGGGCGGATTGTTGGTTACAGACTTATCATCGTCATACTTAGATAGAAAAGGGTATGCTTAGATGGTTCGGTCATTTTGAGAGGATGCGTGAAAGACGTTAACAAAAGGTATTTATATGGCAGAGGTGAGTGGCAACGCAGAGAGGGGTCGCCCTAGGAAGACCTACACTGACCTTATTGGTGAGGTTCTTCAGAAAGGTCAGGTGCGCAGTACTAGACTTAGTAACCGGCGTACTTGTATGACGAGATGTATGAACGTGGATAAGGCGAAAGGAGTATGTAAGGATCGTAGCAGGTTTCTGCCTACCCCCATGGGAACAAGGCGTGAGTATGTATGTATGTATGTAAGTCTTATGACTCACCTGAAACGGAGCTGGGTTCACACTGCTTCTGGCAGAGCTCTCGGGTGTCGAAGTTATTGGCGTTGCCAAGGCAGCCTCCGTATCTGAAGGGTATGCACTGTTCCCGCGTGCTATTGTAGTGCCAGCGTTGGTAGTCCGCGTCACACGCACCCTTCACGCTTGGTAGCTTGCATGCGTCTGGGAAGAAACGTTAAGACAATAAAAAAAAAACAAGCATTCTAATTGATCTTTAGCGAAGGTTCCGTCTCAATAAAGATAAGCATATTATATAATGCCTATGTAAGACGTGGAATTCAGATAGACAAAATTCATTTCTACATCCTGTAAAGTTTTGTATGACTATTATATAAGATATTGATGAAGCAATAAGAACTCACCTTTAGGCGAGGGTTGTACGCAGACATCCTCGCACTCTTCCTTGGTAGAGAACCTGTTGCCATTGCCGTCGCAGCCTCCATACCAAAAGCGGGAGCAGCCTCCGTATGCCAGGTCGTAGTACCACATCGCTGTGAAGTTGTGGCATGGACCAGGATCCGTCGGTAAACTGCAAGCAGCTGCAATAGGAATGAATGTTAGTAATGCTAAAAATATCAAACCACAAAGAGCAACATTGGTTGTCAGTCACGAATTTATTAGTTTAAACTCACCTTGTCTATTTTCAGGTGCATCGGTACATCCGAGGAATTTAGGTCCAGTAGCTTCAGTGCGTCCATCAGGGCAGCATCCGTGCTGGCTAGAAGAGCAGTCGCATCCAACAGCGTCAGGGCCGGTGGCGGGAGTCTCGCCGTCTCCGCAGCAGCCGAACATCGAATCGCGGCAGTGGCAGCCCTGCTGGTCAGGACCCTTCGCGTTGGTGACGCCGTCGGCACAGCAGCCGAACTGGAATGTGTTGCACGCACATCCTTCGTTGTTAGGTCCAGAAGCTGGAGTATGTCTGGGAAAAACATGAATCTAAAATTAGCAGTTGTATAATTATACGGATTGAAAGTCAGTTCCAAAAAGGATATAGTATACTTTATTGGAATACTATAAAGTCGTATGTTACCTGTCAGGACAGCATCCATGTTGAGTGTATTGACAGCCGCAGCCTTGATTGTCTGGTCCCTGAGCGATGGTGACATTATCGGGACAGCAGCCATGACGCGCGTATTGGCATCCGCAACCTAAGAATAAAAGCACCTAAATGAGATAATCAATTCCAGAATTTTTCCAATCTGGCTCACAGCAGGTTGGCAGCATAGACACAGAGTGTACCGGACAAACGCTTAAGACAAATAAGAATATGGGTAAAAAGATAGCTCTATTCGTGGACTATAATAGGTAATATACCCTCAAGATGTGGTCCTTCAGCTGTTTTGCGGTTGTCTGGGCAGCATCCGAAGGCGTGCAGCAAGCAGCAGCCTTCAAAGTCAGGTCCATGGGCAGGAGTCTTGCCGTCTTCGCAGCAACCGTGCGTCGAAGCACGGCAGTCACCTTGGCAGCCTTCATTTTCAAGACCTAAAGCTGAAATGAGTATGCGGAGATTAGGAGGTGAAGCGGTTTATTGACGTATGAAATACCAGCAGTATTGCAAGTGCAATACCTTTGTAATTAACGTTGTAGTAATATAATTAGTCATCTGGGGTTATTGTTTACCTGGTGACACACCATCAGGACAGCAACCAAACTCAGTAGCGTTGCACGGACATCCCTCTCCGTTAGGCCCGGTGGCTTCGGTCTCGTTGTCAGCGCAGCATCCAAACTCAAAACCACTGCAAGGCTCCAACGTGCTCGTGCTGCTGAGATCAGTGGTTCCCTCATCGGTTGTGCTGCTACCTTCACTTGTTTCGATGGATTCGGTTGTCTCTGTTGTCGTTTCGGTAAGAGCTTCGGTCGTCGAAATTTCTAGAAGAAAGTCAATTTGATACATGAAACATGCGTGTCGTTCGCGTTGAATTTAGATCTTTTAACGCAGTTATCACAGTAGACTTTGAAAGTCTACAAAGATCACTGTTAAAGCTAATATTGGATTAAAGGATGATTAAAGGATTAAATGGATCAAAATCCTTTTAATCCTTTTCCTTTTTATTTTTTTTTGGCGGCCATCCCAAACCAACCAAAAAAATGTTACGATGGTAAATACAATTATCTTTAATTCAACTTACCGTTTTCGGGGCATCCTTCCTGCTCAGGTCCAGTAGCTTCGGTGTCGTTATCAGCGCAGCAGCCATATCTTTAAATGAAAAAAAAAATTAAAACAAAAGAACTGTTCCGACGATGTTTGGAATACTTATTCAATAAAAAAATACAGTATGAGCTAGAAACATAAAATTCACGGAATAAGAAACGTTGGTATATGTACAATTTATTTGTTTATTCAATGTGCGATTTCTCTTAATATTTGGAAAGTATATTTCGATATGCACACAATTTAGTTTTGAAGCAAAACCTTCTCAAGCATATTTAAGCCGTAGCAGTACGTACGTGGATAAGGCGCAAGGTGGTGGTGGCGGCGGGCACCCATCCTGGTCGTTGCCTTGAGCTGCAGTCTTATTGTCAGAGGTGCAGCATCCGAACAGGGTGTCTGCGCAGGCCTCCACGGGACATCCCTCGTTGTTGTCGCCCTGTGCAGGGGACAGGCCGTCCGGACAGCAGCCGTATGTGGACTCCTTGCAGGTACGTGGTTTTGGACAACCTAAGAGAAGAATATGATGTTATATGAACTAGAGCAATTAGTATAGAGGTGATGAATTAAATTGAAAACGAAAGATTCTCTAAAAAGTCCATCAATCCGTTCAAGTTCCATGTTTGCTGTATAATTTTAGATTGAATTCTCACATGTGACCCGGAACAACTACTTAGGTATGTATGTTAAAGAGATATTTTTTTCGTGAAGAAATAAAAACGGTTAGAAAAACAAGGGCCTGTTTCAGTATCTCGATAAGCTGACCAAATAAACTAAAGTAGGATAGAATTTGTATGAAATTACCTGCCAGCTAAATGGAGATGATGAAACAGATTACCTATGAGTCAAATGTGTACATACCTTCATCGAACGGTCCCAAAGCGGTGGTCTTCCTGTCCGGACAGCAACCGAATTGAGTCTTATTACATTTGGATTTCTTACGCGGCTTGCAGACCTTGCCACCAGGCGGCACGAGTACTGTTGACTTAGTCCATGTTGCTGTAATAATTGCATAAAAAAAGTCAAGAAGAATCATTCTGTGCCTCAAAAGATCCTGTAATCCCTACACATACATCAAGATCATCACTATTAAGATGGTTAGCGATTTCAAAGGCTTGGAATGCCGGTGGTGATGAATAGTGAAATTCTCCTACGCCCATTTTTTAGCGTCTTAGATCACAGATGTGCACAGGTGGGTTACGTAACCAATAATATCGCTTTTTTCCATAGTTTGAGCTAAGCTAGTGTTTTTTATAGTTAGTTTTACGCACATCTCTCGATCAATGATGATATTGATGATTAAACATAACATTAGTTTATTACGTACTTGTGCCAGGGCTCGTTCCTTCAGTGGTAGACGATTCCGTAACTGTACTTTCTGATTCTAAAACAAAACAGTGTTAATGAGTTTTATGATCGAATTTTAAAGTATTGGAATAATTTTTTTAAGTGAATTTATTAATATTACCTCCGGTACTTCCTTCAACGGTGCTGCCTTCGGTCGTGCTGAACGTCGAGATGGTAGATTCGTCTGAGCCCGTAGATTCAGTAGTGGAACCTGATTCTGTAGTGCTCTCTTCTGTGGATTCCTCAGATCCCGTGGTAATATCTGTGGAATAAAAAATTGATGTCAAAATTATCAAATGGACTAGTCCTTAGGGTTTGGTTGATAAATAAATTATGCAATGTCAACCTTTATACATTAATTCCAATTAAAATGTAATATCACTTGAAAAGCATTAAAATCCCAGGCACAAAATCTACCCACCTCCGGAGACAGAAGTGGATTCTTCTGTAGATGATCCACTTTCTTCCGTAGTTGATTCCGAAGCGCTAGTACTGCCAGATTCAGTTGTCTCCGCAGTAGACTCAGATTCTGAAGAAGTACTCGATTCAGCTCCAGTAGATGAAGAAGATAAACTACTTGATTCAACGGTTTCAGTCGTCGATTCACTTCCTGTAGGTGTAGTGGTTTCAGCGCCTGTAGATTCAGAGCCTGAACTGCTAGTTTCACTAACTGAAGATGATTCGGCGCTGACCGTAGAGCTCGCCTCAGTTGTATCAGAAGATCCCGAAGTACTACTCGATTCAACTGTGCTTGATTCTGTTGTCTCGCTTGTTGATGATGAATCAGTTCCGGAAGAAGTACTACTTTCAACAGTGGATTCAGAAGTAACTGTAGAGGTTTCAGAAGAAGTTGATAGTTCCGTTGTTGATTCGTCAGAGCTTGAAGATTTGCTTGCTGTTATGAAAGAAAAATGTCGTTTAAAGGGTGAAATTACATTAAACACAAAAATGTATAGTTTTAATTGATTGGAGTTGGTTAATTTATTATTGCATTGCTTACAGAAAATTATTACTGCAGCGTGGTAAAAAAATCGTGGTAATTACGTACCAGTTGGCAGTGCAAGTGTCGTTGTCGTTGAATCTGCAAGAATAATAAAATTCAATACTTTAAATCGTATTCTGTATTTATCATTTCAATAAATATCCTAAGGTGATTAACACACGGCACAGCGCACCATCGCGGTTAGATAGATAGATAGATAGATTTATTTATTTGTGGAAACATGAGTTACATAACATGACATGCAGGTTGGCGGTGAAGCGGATCTCATGTCGCATTGGCCGCTAAGAAATCCGTTGATACCTAACACACGTACCGCGCGGTCGAACGGTGCAATCCGCTTTACCGCCACCACCCTCCGCGGCAGTGTGTGGTGCCGTGTGTTAATCGCCTAAAGTAAGTCAAATAGGTATAAACATATCAACACGTTCAACATGCGTCCGCGATGTTTTGCTAAACAAGTTTTCCCCTTATAATATATACCTATATCATAATCTTCAGCGAGATTGAAATAATCAATTAATACATACCAGTTGGCAAGGCGCGCGTTGTAGTAGTTGAATCTGCAAGTACATAAAGATTTTTTACTCATATGATTCAAAATATAACAATCGCGTTAAAACAAGCAAAAAAAAAAATGTTCGACTTTATTATACATATAAGTATAGATTTACCTGTAGATTCTGTTGATGAAATATCAGTTTCTCCGGTTGCAGTACTACTTGTGTCTCCAGAAACCGACGAACCTGTATTTGTAGTTTCTGATGATGAGCTAGTTTCACTTGTGTCTGTGATCGTAGATTCTGTGGACTCTGTTTCTTCTGTAACTGTCGATTCTGTGGACCCTGTTTCTTCTGTAACTGTCGATTCTGTGGATTCTGTTTCTTCTGTGACTGTAGATTCTGTGGAACCTGTTTCTTCTGTGACTGTAGATTCGGTCGAACTTGTTTCTTCTGTGACCGTAGATTCAGTGGAACTTGTTTCTTCTGTAACCGTAGAGTCAGTGGAACTTGTTTTTTCTGTAACTGTTGATTCAGTTGAACTTGTTTCTTCTGTAACTGTCGATTCAGTTGAACTGGTTTCCTCTGTAACGGTTGATTCAGTGGAACTTGTTTCTTCTGTAATCGTCGACTCAGTGGGGCTTGTTTCTCCTGTAATCGTTGATTCACTAGGACTTGTCTCTTCTGTAATCGTCGATTCACTGGGACTTGTCTCCCCGGTAACCGTCGATTCACTTGGACTTGTTTCCCCTGTAACCGTCGATTCACTGGGACTTGTTTCTCCAGTAATCGTTGATTCACTGGGACTTGTCTCCCCGGTAACCGTCGATTCACTTGGACTTGTTTCCTCTGTAACCGTCGATTCACTGGGACTGGTTTCTCCGGTAACCGTTGATTCACTGGGACTTGTTTCTCCAGTAATCGTTGATTCACTGGGACTCGTTTCCCCTGTAACTGTTGATTCAGTAGAACTGGTCTCCTCTGTAACTGTTGATTCGGTTGATTCTGTATCACCAGATACTGTGGAATCTGTCTTATCAGTTGATTCGCTGGTTGATGAAGTTTCTCCAGTAGACTTGGCTTCAGTAGAAAGGGTGCTCTCCGTTGATCCTGTACCATCGGTATCTGAGGAACTGGTAGCTTCCGAACTAGATGATCCACTTTCACTTGTGGATACTGTCTCTTTAGTGACAGTAGACTCAGTGCTATCGGTGCTTCCTGTATTTTCCACTGTCGTTGGTTCCGTGTTGGTGGAGCCAGTATCTGAGCTTGTAGAACTGCTATCGCCAGATACTGTAGAATCTGTCTTATCAGTTGATTCGCTGGTTGATGAAGTTTCTTCAGTAGACTTGGCGTCAGTAGAAAGGGTGCTCTCCGTTGATCCTGTACTATCGGTATCTGAGGAACTGGTAGCTTCCGAACTAGATGATCCACTTTCACTTGTGGATACTGTGGAATCAGTGGACCCGCTTGATGATGTTTCAACAGTTTTACCGGCTAAAACAATTATTTTTTTAATGTCATGTGTGTTTTTGGAATATAATATGAAAATCATGATAAAACTTAACGTTCTAAAAATAATCACATAAAAAAATAGAATGCAAAGATCGTGAATCTTACTCGATATGAATGGCTACAAAAAAAGAGTGTAAATGTGATGAATATATTATTAGACTGCTTACTTTCTTTTGAAGGGGTGAATGTAGTCGTTGTTGAGTCTGTCACCTTCAAAGATGTTGAAGAAGGTTCATCAGTGCTGGATGTGTTTCCGGAGCCACTTTCTTCGTCGGTGTAGTCGGAGTCTGTAGTATCCGTTGAACTGAATGTGCTGAACCCTGAGCCTTCTAGATCGTCTGTTGTTAGCGACGATCCTGAAAAACAAGACGAATAAGAAAAAAAAAGCTTTTAACATCTTAGAGAGTCAGTTTAAACCTACAAAAAAGTTTTTATGACGTGTAAGTGAAAATCGTAGCAGACACAGACGATAATGAAATTGGTAATAAACCTGATAAAAAGAATGGTCAAAAAGAAGAATCTGCTTTAGATTAAAAACGAATAAATTATTTACCAAAGCCAGATCCAGGTAGGGTCGATTCATGCTCAGCGTAGCCTGCAAATGAAAATATTTAAAATAATTACATCATTTTTTTTAACCGAAGAAGTTATCGATTGTTTTCGTGATTTGAGGTGGTTGCGAAATGATAGAAAATACCTAGGTTTTAATTACCGTAATAGTGGCTATACGTTTATCGAACCACTACGCCAAATGTTTAACATAAGTTCTTCTATTTATATCCACCTGTATAGATCTACCTTCGCATGGTCGTAGGTACGCCTATTAAAGTAGTTACCGCACTATAATACACGAGGTGCGTTGGTCAAAGAGATTAAAAAATCAAAAATCGTAGTAAAAACACTTACTAGTGTTGTCACTCAGGGCATGGTCGGGCTGAAATTATATAAAAAAGCATTATTAAGGCACAGTTATTATTAGCAAGTTCGTATATCAAGATACTCTTTTTTTTTGTGCGCGGTGGAAATCCTCATAGACTTCCTCCGTCGTGGGTGTGACGGAGGGGCATGGATCTGCTGTTCTTCACCATCTGCCTAGCATGTTCTTAACCCCCATATTCCGCAAGATTTACCATTCTCGGGTTGGCTTTTAGTCTAATCGGACGCAGCTGAATACCAGAGTTTTACATGAAGCGACTGCCTATCTAAACTATAAAACCCACTCATTGGATAATATGATACTCCTTGGTGAGACTAATAGTCAGACTTTGAGGCTTCTTTGACGACCTCTATCGACTGTCAAAGATATACGAATGGACAGCCGGGAACAACGGCTTTACGTGCAGTCAAACACCACCAACTTCCAAACGTCGTGCTGCTACTGAGAATTAACTAATGGAACATCCCATTAATACGTTGCTGGCCTAAGAATCGAACCCAGGACCCCACGCTTAGCAGTCGTGCTTGCGGTTACAAGACCAACAAGACCGTTAAAAGCAGGAGTCAGAATTTGCCGGTGGATTCTAAAGGCTGACTCACACGTACTGACACTGACAAGTGTGAACGCGTTCATTGAGTATGTATGAAAGAATAATTTATCACTGATACTGGACTGTGCCGGAACTGTGTAATGTGTGTGAATCAAGCTTAAAACTTCACTTTGGCAAATGAGAGTGAGAAAATAAAAGCCATATCTCACTTGATAACACTGAGAGAGGTTTTTATGGAACCAACTATGGTTTCGGTAACGTGGGCTTACCGTAGTGCTAGTTATGGCTGCATCCAGGCCAACTTCTGGATAATCTTCATCGTCACAATACTCCTCATCGTCCATTACGACGGTCGATGTTCGGGATACTGGCAACAGATTGTCTAGAAATTGAAATAAATTGGCAAAATTAAACAAACGTGTTTGTAAGCAAGTTGTTAGTATGAATATAATGGAGAATGTATCGGGCTCTATTTTCGGCCATTTTTAATACTGTAGGCTCACTGTAAAGCCACCTCGCACTGCTAAAGCTTTAGCATTGTAAGCTCTATTACCTGGGTCACAAGGTCCTGTGTTGCAAAGCTGCGTGGAGTCTAGTACTGTGGAGCCATCACAGTCGCTGGCCTCCTTGTCTCCTCGGAAGCACATGACGCGTCTGTACTGCTCGCCTCCACCGCACTCCTCAGTGCACTGTAAGCGATGTTAGATACAGAAATTATATTCAGATTAAAAAATCGGCTAAGTGCGAATCAGACTCGCACATGACGGGTTCAGTAGGTACCACCTTACAATATTTAACACTACATACAAAAAAACCGTATTTTTTTCCCTATAATTTTCAACTTAATTTTATTATTATACATTATTTATTCGTTGTTATAACGGCCATTGTAATAAAAATAATAAAAAGTTTATTTGGAACAATAACATAAGACTAAGTACAGCAAGTAAACGATGATAGCTGCAAAAGTATAAACTGTAACGCAGCTAGCAACGCCCATCTCCAGATACAGAATGGAATGATGTTCCTTGTTAAAAGTGCTTATTAGGTAAGTAATTATTTAAGTTACTTTGATTTAAGTAAATTGTAATACACACTCTGTGAAAATATCAACTGTCTATCTACCTATAATGGTTTAAAAGATACAGCCCTGTGACAAGCGAACGGTTGGATGGAAAAGACAGACAGCGCGAAGTCTTAGTACTCGTAATATGGTTCCATTTGGAACCCAGAAAAGACAAAAATCTTCTCATTTCCTTAGATACGCATATTTACGTGTCACATAGCTGCATTTAAGGGACTAAAACACATTACAAATAGAGTTGAATTTTGTTCGAGCTTATTGCTGTTCTGTTTACCTATTTTTATGGTCCATTTTGAAGGGGGTTAAAAATCATAATCGAACTTACCGCAGACCAAGGTCCTGCGAACCACTGCGAAGGGCACTCCGACTTGGGCACTGTGCACGGTCTGGTGTCGTTGTATTTAGTAATGTTAGCGCACTCGGAGTCGTCTACCATTTCCACGCCTTCATCGTCCTTATTTTTGTAGTACATGCCACAGAACACCTTTCTGGTTTGCACTCCCTCGCCGCAGTTTACTGAGCACTGTTGAGGATAAGAGAATACTTAGTTATGTTTATATTAGTTGGGAGTAGGTACGAGTTATGCGAGGTGTAAAAAGACACGTACATCACATAGCTGTTAACTACGCTTTCTGGTCATGAGACTAGGTAACGTTTAGCAAACATTAATGTTACGAAATTGTTTTTATTTTTGGTGTGAAATGTCACTGTAGGGTAGCTTGAAATTGTAACGCACGCAGAACATTGTGTTTACAGGTGCATCTAACAGTAGTATAGTACCCGGCGATAAATATTGCACATCGACCTTTGGAAAGAGACAATCGGCTAATTTCGGCTTCGTAGAGCGTTACTACCACTATAATCTCTGTCGCACGAAATACAAACAGGTCGATGTGCAATATTTATCGCCGGGTACTGTAGTAGGGGGGACTTATAGAAGACTACAGCACGCACAATACAAATTAACAACTATCTAACAAAATAATAATAATCTATGGTAGATTCGCAGATATCAAAATTTGAATTGAATTCTTATTTGCTTTTTTTTAAAATTATTATTTAGTAGCGACCCGCCCCGGCTTCGCACAGGTGTAATATAGATGCAAAAATCTTCCTCTTGAATCACTGTATCTTTTGATAAAAACCGCATAAAAAACCCTGGCGTAGTTGAAAAGATCTAAGCGTACATAGCGGGAAGCAATTTTGTTTTTAAACTATGAAGGTAAAGATTTTAATCAACATACCTTGCTCCACTGCGTAGCGTACCACTGCACCTCGCAGGGCGGCAGTTCGTCTTTATTGCACTCCTCTTGGTCTGCAGGACGGTTGTGGTAAGAACAGAAGCTATCGTTTAGCACTTGGCGACCTTTAGTTGTACACTCCACTACTCTCGTACGGATTTTTGAGGTGCAGGAGTCGCACTGAAAAAATATATAACTGCTTAAACGGTTCCTTAATTGTGTCATTAGGGAAATTGCGCTATTCTCCGAGTACAAAAACAATTGGTAGTAATTAATGTGAATAGAGTATTTCTGTTGCTTCAATACAGATGTAAGTAACAGAGAAAGCATGAGACTTATTTCCTTTTAACATAACCGCGTCTTTGGTTTGTGTATTTGGAAGTTAGGAAATTGATCGACCGGAAGGTTTGCGGAACCAAAGACCAAAATTACAGAAGTAAAAAAAAATAAGATAAACAAAGTTTAATAAAATTAAAATTTATTGATTATGAAGCAGTTACGTATTTTTAATAGAGAACCGATGCAGAAATATCGTTTAATTTGAACAAAAGACGGAAATTCAAAAGTTATGTTTACTTACTCCAGACCAACTAGATGTGACCCAATCGACTCCGTCGCAGGGCTGCAGCATGCAAGGCTGCTCTACCTCCGGTTTCGTCTCAGTACAGTTCGTATCGTCCAGCATTTCGATGCGACCATCGATGTCCTGATGGCAGATCACACTCCTCGTCTGCTTGCCCTCATCACAGAGCTTGTCGCACTGATGGAGAAAAGAGTTGGTTGGTCATTTGAAAATTGTGAGATAGAAGACACTCGATGATGGCATTGATACCAAAATTACCTTTGACTACTTGACATTCTAGGAGTAGGTTGTACTTACAGGTCTCCATTTTCCCACGAACCATGTGGGGCAGGGTGCGTCTTCGTTGCATTTCTGGAACGCTTCTGGTTTTGGGCCCAGGAGGTCGAAGCACTCCTTGTCTGGTACTATTGACGTGGCACTGCACAGACAAAGCAATTGATTTTATTAAGAGTTTCTGCGTCTCTCGGTACTCATACAAACTTTCAAATTTATAATCTTGGGAATTAATCAACCTAATTAACTGATTAAATCTGATACGTTTACCAAAGAAAACCTAAGTTAAAAAAGTTGATTTTTATTTGAAGAGGCATCTTCATCTGGCTCTTAATATAAGGTAACTAGCTTTTGCCTGTGACTTCGCCTACGTAAATTTTCTTCTTTATATTTTAGCCATCAAAACTTACCCATTAGCAATGATCTTCTGGCAGGTGACCTCCCTTGACTTAACACCTCCACTGCCGCATCTTTGGGAACATTCGCCCCATGGTCCTTCGACCCACTGCGGTGGGCAGGGGTCGGGACTGCAGGATTGGTTGGTCGGGGGCTTCAGGCCCTCGTCGCACAAGCTATCGTCAACTAACTCCAGTTCTTCTCTTGATCGACATGACACGTTACGGGTTTGGAAGCCTGGGAAAGAAAAAAGACGATTTACATATTTATTCATATCGAAATTCAAAAAAGATAAATTCGAAAACATTGAAGGAAATACTTATATAAGTTTGGAAAATATGTAAGCATGAAAACTTTGTACAGATTGAATTAAGTTGAAGAAACGAACCTGTTTCAACACTATTAATTGTGATATAATAAATTAATTTAAAAAAATAAGCAAGTAAGTGTACCAGAAATATGAGCCTGAGGAATTTGGAGCAACGACATCTAGCGTGTGTCCGCATAACAAAAGCAGCTTTAATTGGTATCTCGTATGAGATTATCTAGTACGGGGTTTACTCACCTCCGCCACAGGTGGCGCTACACGGCGTGAACTCTTCGTGCACCCAGTTGTATCGTTTGTCGGTCGGGGGGGCTGAGTCGTTGGGCACACTGTATTCGTACCTGATCCCCACATTTTCGTCTTGAAGGAGAAGCTTTAAGAAAATATTGTTAATGAGTTACTCGGTTAATTAACACTCAGTCTCAGTACAGACTGGTAAAAGAGTTTAGTTCATTTCAGTTTTTTGAAGAGAAAACTTCTTTAGCCGCATTGAGTGATATTCGGTTAAGGCGAAACTTAAGGGTTCGAGTCACCGACATGCTAATGTTAAGTAGTTCATTTCTGTCGGCAGTCCCCATGACCGCCTTTTTGTCAGTTTTAATATTTCAATAATAAAATCAGATGGGACTAAAAATAAAACTATGTACTCGTAACAAGCTGATCCACTTACAGAAAGGTACAGAGGTTCATTGGTTGGTCCTAGACACCGCAGTCTATCAGGCGCGGCGAATCCTTGCTGACTGCGCTCATAAGTCCAGAGGGCGCCAGCGATCATGATGGTCCTCGGGAAGTCGATGTGGTAGTGGCCGTTCAAGTAGTAG
This sequence comes from Hoplodrina blanda, assembly GCA_949316365.1. NCBI lineage: Eukaryota > Metazoa > Arthropoda > Insecta > Lepidoptera > Noctuidae > Hoplodrina > Hoplodrina blanda. The sequence continues at coordinate 10,529,340 of OX438565.1, read as the reverse complement.
GTGCCGTTTTTAGCTCTCAATGCTGAAAAATTTAGTGAATTTTAAATAACGCCTTAAAAATTAAATATTTTTTTCCTTTTTTGGCACAAGTCCGCCATAATATTTATTACCAACCACTGCAACTCCTGAAAGACAGGATCAACAGTGGCGACCAACAGAAAAACGCTTGGACAATAAAGCGACTAGTCCCGAAAAGACAAAGTTGGTCCCAATACCGACACCCAAACGAAAACAGACACAAACATAGGCTGTTTGTATCACAGATTAGTTGTAACACTTACCCAAATAATTGTTAGAAGGTTCAACTTCTTCAATATTAATGCTGGTAGAGCCTGCAGGAATCAGCAAGATGTCGTTGTACCCTACAATCAAAATAAGAAATAGATTAAAACACCGTCAAAGAAGGCTACCTTCCCAGATTAAAATTATTTTGATACAATAATATACCCAATTTCACTTTCAGTAGGCTGCTTACCTTTCATGAGATCCTGGGAGTCGAAGATTCCTTCAGAGGTGCGACAGTTGGCACCGTTCCCACGGCACTCCCGACACTTGTCCTCACGCGCGGTGGAATTCAGCATCATGTCGCAACCGACGGGCTTGAGAAAATAAGGATAAATTACTCTGTGGTCCTTTGATCCTAAATTTAAAAGATGTTGATGATTTCATGCAGGTTATTATTATAGTCGTAACTTTTGATTTTGCTTATTATTAAAAAAGAATTATTATTGACACCAAAACCTAATTTACTTGTATTTATTACCTGGCATCTGCCATTGACACAGACGTCGAAGGACTCGTCGTTACACCTGGTGCCGTCTATCACTTGGAGCTTGTGCCGGAAGTAAAACCGCTCTCCATGAGGCATGCAGTTCAGCTCGCATGGGTTTGGAGCCTTCGTGTATGGCACCCAGCTAAAAATTACAAAGAATGCTGATTTGTAGTAATGTGTGTTTTTTACAGTTAATATTTACTGATTACTTACTACAGTAGGTGCAAATTCTGGATTAGTATTATTATTGTAATTAGTCCCACATATCAGAGTTTTGACTAGACTCTTATATGGATAGTCCTTTTAACAGATTTTTTTCATAATACCCATTTTTATAGGTTTATTTGTTGATTTTGATTAAGACAGTAATAAAAAATCAACTTCTAAATATCACATTCTTAAATGATTATGTAGTCCTACCATAATGGTCTATCTGAATTCGAACTCACTTGTATTTGAAACCCCTGAAGGCTTTGTCATTGAACTCAGCGCACTGCTCAGCTCTGAAGTCGCCGGAACCATCTGGACAGTCCTGCGTCTGACACGAGAAGTACTTCGTGTCGCCTCCCGAACACTGCGACTGGCCTTCGGGCCTGCACACATGAACATATAAAGTTATAAAGGGTTCATGTGAACGGAAACGGCAGGATTCGGTACGTGGAGTTGCTGAGGATATTATATTATTGTGAAGTTGACGTCTTAATGTGGAGCAGAAGAAAAAAGCAATAGAAAAATATTCTGTCTACTAAATAAAAACTTAGCTTCTTTTTCGGATTAACCGGGACTTTTGTTTTTGGGACAGATGCTCAGCTATAATTGGAATAACTCGAACCTGTTTTGGGATAATTTTAATCTCACGGAAATAATTCAAAATGCCTTGCCAGTGTGCTTTGCTGCACTAGGAAAAAACCCGAACCCCCATTTATAGACTTCTAATTAACCCCATTATTACGTCGAAGGAAAACTTAAATTTTTGTCAATCCTGATAAGCTTCTGAAACGTTACTGTATTCTTACCCTGGCTGCAAACATATTCTCTTTTGGCTGGCCACACCTCCGCCGCAGGTTCTAGAGCAAGGGGATACCTCTCCCCATTCCCCCCATGGGCCGTCACCTTCACCACCAGGGATAACGTAAGACGCAGGTAGATACAGCCCGGCACCTTGCCGCCTGTGTCTGGTGCGGTGCTGGTGTACCTGAGGGAGACAATCCATAACTAAAGGATCACAAAAACTAACATTTATAATTAGTAAACGTTAACTCAGATTTATTTTCACATGTGTCATGTAATATTTCCAAATATCAAAGATTCTGTCCTTGTTTGTTGGTCCTTTGAGCCAGAATTTGTGAGCACACCTCTATAGTTACTTCTGCATTTTTAAAATGACGCGGAGTATGAATTGAAGTTGATTTTGAAAAAGAAAACTAAAATTATTAAAGATTCGTCTACGATAGTTACATAGCTTATGTTTGTAACAAGTTCTACAGGATTTAACAAAATAGCAGGTTAATTAAAATAAATCCGTACATAATATGTGAAGTAGGAAACGCTTTGGCTTGATCAAATAAATAACGTGTCCTAACACTCCTAAGTTGCGGTGTTGGAGTGGTCACACTTGTCTTGTTAGCCGAGGTGCGTGGGGCTAACAAACGCACTGTGTAGCCGTACGTGTTTCCGATACAACTGGACATAAGGCTTGTTCACATTTAAGGTGTGAATGCCTTGTTTGCATATCGTAATTCCTTAATGAATCTAGAATTACTTTGGCATAAAAAAATTATTTAGGTAAGGGTGCGTCGAATAAAAGTCTTTTGGTCCTTTTACCCAATGTGGATTAATAAAAATCTTATATCATATTTTTATTGTTTATCGTTTCAAACATAATATTATGTACTATCTAAAAAATGTCCAAAAAAGAAAATTAACATCTAGTTAAAATCAAAATCAGTTCATAAAAATAAATTAATACAATGTGGTGGGTGCATAGACACGCGCCACCCGCCGCGTTTATTAACTAACGCTCGGTGTGAAAAAGCTCTTAGGAATAAAACGCGCGTCACCGCTGGGTGTATGTAAAATGTTATGACGATAAACAACTCGTAGAACATTACCGACGCTACGTGAGTGTTGCAACATGGTGCACTGCGGGCGATGAGCACTCTGAGAGAAGGACTGGAATTGGGATGCAAGATGTAGATACAATTTTGGTAATATGGAATGTAAAAAACACATCATATGACTCCTTTTCAGCTTTATGGTAAACTAGCTTTTGATCGCGACTTAGTCTGCGTAAATATTACGGCTAGCAATTTTGTTTTAATAGTAATTATACACTCTTTTGCAAAAAAAACGGGCACCTAAGGAAATTTACGTTCTAAGGTCGATTTGAGTTAATTAAATGAAATTTATTTCTTTGACGTAGTCTGTATACTTATAATCGTGTAAATTAATGCGCGTGAAGTGAATTCGGGCAATTAAAAGAAAAAAAACGATGGATTCTTTAAAACCGATGTACACGCCCAAACAATAAGAAGTGGTCGGCAAATAAGACAAGATTTTTTTTTACTTTTTTTAATTAAATAAAGTTACAAATGTAAAAACCTAATAACGAGTGTGACCTGCTCTTGCCAAAATCACAGCTTGAATCCTTCTGGGCATGCTTTCCACGATGTTTTTAATAACGTTTTGAGGAATACATTCGCACTCTTCTGCAATGACTCTTTTTAGCTCCCTGATGTTTTGTGGAGCAGGTTGCACTGATCTTACCCGTCTCTTTAGAACATCCCAGACATGCTCAATTGGATTGAGGTCAGGACTTCGAGCTGGCCAATCTAAACGACGGATCCCAACTTCTTGCATGTACGCTTCCACGTCGCCAGAACGGTGCGGGCGAGCATTGTCGTCCATAAAAATGGAATCTTCCCCAAGTGCAGTCAATGTGGGTTGTGCATATGGAATTAGGACTTCCATTATGTACCGGTGTGCATTTAATGTTCCATTTTTTATGAAAACTAACTCCGTACGCTCCGTCGAATTAATTGCTGCCCAAAACATAACGGAGCCTCCGCCATAAGGAGTGATTTCTTCGAAACACACTTCCGCATAGCGTTCCCGTGGTCTTCGCAGCACTCGCCGGCGTCAGTCCTCTCCAAACAAAGAGATTCTAGCTTCATCAAAAAAAAATCCTTTATTCCAGTCCCCAGAGTCCATGAAGCATAGTTCCGAGCAAACTGAAGTCGAGCAACACGGTGCTCACGGAGTAGTTTAGGGCCCCGAGCTGGGCGGTAACTCCTGATATTGGCAGCCAAAAGCCTCCTCCTGACCGTCCACAAGCTAACTTCTACTCCTCTTACTTCTTCAAGGCTCTTCTTCAGGTCCACACTTGACGCCTTACGATTCCGCAACGCCTGACTCACCAAAACGCGGTCATCTCTTGGTTCTGAGCATCGTTTTCTTCCCGAACCGGGTCTTCTTTTGACCGAACCGGTCTCTTGATACCTTTGCCAAGTCCTCTGGACAGTTGAACGACTCACATTTAGCCGCTGAGACACGTAAAGTTTGCGAACAACCTTCTTCAAGTAGGGCTATAATTATACCGGCCCTTATCGCTTTATCACTCATATCAAAAAGTGGTATTTAATGTAAAAAGAAAGATTAAATTGTTTAATTTGCAGAAAATATCCAAAAAGTTTAAAAATATCGTAATCAGTTAAAAATCGTTTCAGCAATTCGCGCCATTAGTAAAGCAATTTTAGAATAATCCACAATAATCATTATTTTTATTTTATTAATTTTAAATTTGGAACGTAAAGAATCATGCCAGGATGCTTCAAATAACATGCCAATACATCGTCAAATTAATAAAACCTGTTTCTTGTTCTTCTTCATTGAAGTAAGAAAAAAATCTAAAGTGCCCGTTTTTTTTGCAAAAGAGTTTATAATATAAGTTACTCGCTGATATTGTATCTTTCTACAGCTGGAAGAATTTTTAAAATCGGTTGAGTTTTTGAGTTTATTCATTACAAACAAAACTAGAAACTTTTTCCTTTTAAGATTGCACATCCAAGGTTGCACATGCAGCGATCTCCAAGTCCGGCCCACGTTTACCGAAGGTACTTATTGATGAAGTGTAGGTAAGGTTGTAGGTGACAGTTTATTTTCATTTCCCCCACTTAACACGCCACCTGGCGGCGACAAGCGACAGCAGGAAACGTACGCCATTCAGGTTTAATTACTCTAGTGAAGCGAGCAGTGGAACAAGAAAAATGTTGATTGAGTAAACTTGAGATATTGCGTTCTTTTTTATGTGGTCCTAGTAGATACATATATTATTATTACAATTTTTTTTATAAAGAATCAATGCACTCTATTAGATTAATAATAAATTCAGCCTTTTGTTGTCCCACTGCAGGGCAAAGGCATCTTTTTATACAGAGATGGCACAAGCATTGATCACCACGCTTCCTCAAGACGCTTTGGCGATTTCAGACTTATATTCATTATAAGTCCAGGTTTCCTCACGATGTTTTTCCTTTACCTATGTCAGTGATGTCCAAGAGAAACTTAGAAAGTACATATTGCCCAGTATTTAACCCACAACGGTGGCGTTTTAACACTGGGCCATCATGACTTCTTGATCAGATAATTTCTGAAAACGTATTTTCAATGTGTAGTCACTATAATAGATTTCAGATTCTACGCGGCGTCAGTCAGTTATTTATTATCGCAATGATCATCTACAATAAATGTTCCAGACAATGAATTGATCCAAATACTGTAATGCGCAGGCGCCGGCGTCGGTTATGAACCAGTATTAATCAAACGAAAATAAAATATTACAAACGACAGTTTAAGAAATGATTAATTCGTATGTAGATCATCAAGTCATACATCCAGAAATAGTACTTACTGGGCATAAAGGGGGAGGAGAGGGACGGTGCGCGCGCGCACCCATCAATAGGCGCCAACCCTGATTAGATTTATGACTATTCTCATGTTTTTCTATTAGTTTTGATTAGGGCTGTCAGTTAGCTCATTAATTTTATGTTATTTTCTTGAGTGTCTGTATTGATTTTCAGTATGTAGACTAACATTCTAACCTCGAATGTTTTGGACGTGCTCCTTATAAAGATGCAGCCATGAAATATTAATGTTGTCGACTGTGCTATAAATATCGGAATGCAGATTGAGTCAGACATTTTTCCGGGTCTGAACCCTGAATTACTAAACTGTTTACCGTAGGCATTTAGAGGTGGAACAGGGTGAACCACCCAATCAAGGTGTTGTTGGGATCTTGAATAAATAAAACAAAAAAATGTTTTACTACATCTTAACAAGGTTCATAATAATTGTACTTTAGCTTTAAGCCATACGTAATCTTGCTTTTATAATAAATGCGACAGTTTTGATGTTTGATATTGGATCATGCAAGAACGGCTGAATGGATCTGGATGATATTTGGCACAGAGATAGATTATAATTTGGAAAAGCATACTACTCCTTTTTGTCCCGGAAAATGTCCGATTCCTGTGGGATAACAATAATAAGTATATAGACAATGACGCGGACGAAGCCGCAGACACAAGTTAGTACCTGGTGGTACTAAATTATTACTAAATTGGTGGTATGCAAATAAACTAATATGAATATGAGAATTAATTCCTAGTGCGGAGCGAAGTTCTTAAGAAAAAAAGACGTGCTTGACACTGTAGTCTGTAGGTACCCACTTTACGTTAGGTAATTAATTTTTGCCAGCCCTGTTTGTAATAGGTACTGTAAGTAATGAAACGGGTCGGCTCACATGATCTCACGCTGTGACTGCCACGAATCTTCATCATACGCGTCACTCTCAACGGGATCCAATGAAACATACTCCTAGTAACTAATACAGGTGCAGACAATCTTCTTAAAAATAAACACTATTTTAGCCCTGAAAAACTGTCCTGCGCAGTTTTCATTGGTTTGTGGTCGGTTTCTCGGGGATAACCAATGTAACTGAAAATTGGTAATAATTATTATTTAAAAAAAATGGTCCTTCCGCCTTCGTGGTAACAAGGACCACGTTAAAACTTATCGTATCTTATGTAGGGGGGAACAGTATAGTTATTGGCCCCTACATAGTTATTGGCCATTTCAACATCGGTATTGAAAAACTAGCAACCCACATTACTACATGGTAAATTTTAAAATGCACTATAAAAACATAATTGTTGACTGTCAAAATATTTCGGTAAAACACCGCTAGGTGAATTCGTTTTATTGTAGTCTGTGGTTTTTTTGCAACGGTATAGAAAATAGGTAAGTTTGTTTAATAAATGTTAAGATCATACAATTTTAGGATGTCATATTCTAAAATTAATTTACAATTTCAGTGATTTAAAATCCGTACAATATATAGAGTGATATGCATAGTACGCGTATTTGAAGTGTAAAACGACAAAATCATAACATAACATTAAAAAAATGTAGTGGCTAATTACTGTCAATAATTTAAATAACATTTACAGTAAATGGCCCCCTATGTCAATTACTATATTCAGTTCACCCAAAACCAAATGCGTTTATAGTGATAAAAAACTCTACTGTCTGTTATACTATGCATTATATTCGTTTGTCACTCGTTTTAGGGCTGTGTAAATAGTTATTGGCATAGGCCAAGTACTATGAAGTCTGGAATAATTTTCAATACAAAAAAGGAGGCCAATAACTATAATATTTTTATGTTTAGTTTGGACAAGATTACTCATGCTTATTTTTCTGTTCTATCAGGTTAAATAATAAAAAAAATCATGTTAAAGAAACCTCAGTACACCAAAGAAGCCCTAGATGAGGCGTTAGAAAACATTCAGAAAGGGCAACTTTACAGTTTAAATTTAAAAATCCCAAAAAATATCTGAGTTTGGACCGACGCCGTATTTGACTCATAAGGAAGAAGCTTCCATCAAGGAATGGCTATACAAAATGGCCCGGAAAGGCTTTTCAAGAAAACCAGATGATGTTCTTGATACTGTACAAACATTTTTGTCTGATACTAATTAGTAGATTTTATATATGCCACAAATGTTACATAGTTAACGATAATTCCGAGCCTTCTGATGATGAGAACATTATTCAATTAGTGAGGGCTATTGGATTTTTGTTAAAGTTTTGATTTTATAGTGTTAATTATTATTTTGTTTTCTATGGCCAATAACTGTAACATTACATGGCCAATTAATGTGATTATGGTGGCCAATAACTGATAATTCAATATTTGTATCTTTATGTTGATTTTATTAAAAGCGTGTATGGAAAAAGAGTATGTAAGCCATACCATTGAATAAATACGTTAATGTAATATATTTTAAAAATTATTTCATTTACATCTACTCGTTTTATATTTTTATATATTTTAAATAGTGCCTAGAGGTAGCTTAACTGGCCAATAACTATACTGTTTACCCTATTACGTTTAAAGTTATAGTAATGCAATTTTACAAAGATCCAGACACAAATAAAATTGGAAAGTTTAAACTGCGTCAAAGTAAAAAATAAATCATTTATTTCAATTACATTCAAAGGCACTTTTGATTTTCATTTACAAAAATAAAAAAAAAATCTATTTGCCCTTCCCAAAAGGTAGTTTAGCATCAACCTTTTTTTTGTTTCACTTCACTGGCTCACATTTGGGCAGAGGCCTCCTTCAAGTTTTCTTAAGCTGCACTACCTCGATCCACCCTCGTGGTTATACGTCCAGGTCATCTCGTCACCTTATTCTAAGACGTATAACCGTAGCAAATCATGAGTTAAATTCTTAACCCCATAAATAAAACCAAAACGATCACAAATAAATCTATATCAGTACCACCACTTAGCCACTTTAAAAATTACAAAATTACTTAAGTACAATAACATAACATTGCGAACGTTATTCAAAGATCGTGAATTTATTTACGAAACTCGTCAATCATATATTGGTGATCGCATAAACGTCAGCTACTCATTCGCAAGTTCGTTGTGGTGATTGAAATATTGCCGCGGCGGCTGGTCGCGGTCGTTATTGTCATAAAGTCTCGGTCGCGACTCGCGGTCGCGGCCGCAATAGACCAGTGTCAAGGTTTGGCGGTCGATGCTCTCGGGAATTGGATCGGATTCGCTTTGTTTCTTTTGTAAATGATAGATGAATTTCAGGATGTCTGTTATTTGTCTGGTGTGAATAGAACAGTGATTTTCTTTTGTTGCTCTGTAGTGGTCGTTGTTGATGTTCCCATGTACTTAAATAGAAGTCTAGTAAGAAAGCTATAGGTAGGTGTCCTATATTCTGGAAAAGTTTTTCCATTGAACCTTAAAAGCTACGTGCTTTCTGAGGTATCAGAGTATCACACCACCAATTTGAAAATTCCGGGTCAGTACCTACTGAGAAATTCCTAATAGAAGAAGTTAATTGCCCGATCTGAGAATTGTACCAAAGGACCATCCCCAGCAGTCCCACTTGCGACCACGAGACCAACGAAGCAGTCAAATCTTGCAATTTAAAGAACACAGTACTTACATTATGTGCGTAGTGATGCCTCGATGCCGTCCATGTTATACAATTACTTAATACGATTGCTGCCAGAAGCAGCGATCTGAAACAAACAATATAGGAGTTAAAACTAAGGAATCTATTTTGAATTATAATACATATCATAATATCTATTTTGAATTATAATAGAAATCTAGGAGGCAAGGGCATTGTAACGGAACACTTTTATCCCTGAATGCTCTCAAAAATCTTGAGAATTCGTAAGAAAATTTACACGGACGTACACGCGAGCAAAGGTTAGTTCAATAATAAGCAGCTATAACATTATTCAGCGATCGATGACAACAAAAAGATAACTTAAAACGAAAATAACATATTTATCGACATCGAACATCTAAGTACAGTTCGAAAGTCCAATAATAAGGCGTAATAGTATGTAAATAAAAGTTTAATCTCCGCGTTCATCTTCAGTAACGTCTGTCGAACACCGAAACGTCGATAGAATTCGTCGATAAAGGACTCACGGGCCTAACTGTACCTTTAGTTTTGATAACATCTCTATTATGTAATAGATCGAGTCAGAAGAGGTCAGCGATTTTCGGAAATGTAGGTCTGTTGTGTGCTTTTTTAACAAAATTGAGCTTTTGTCCGCCCAAAACGTTAAATTTTACAAAAAATCGAATAATTACGTCAAACATACAAAATGAATTAGTATTAAACATCCAAAATCCTTATAATTACTTTTCACGTGAGTTGGTTCGTTTTGGCTGAATTAAGCCCAATGTATAGTCGCCTAAGACCTAACATACGTTTTTTTATTGGAGAAGAAGCCAAAGTGGTCCTTGTAGCCAAGTAACAATTATAGGGTTAACATTAATTAATGGGTCCTAAAATACATATCATACATAGGTACGTATCGTGAGCCCAATAATAGGTGTGAGCCCAATAAAAGGTAGATGTGGCAATAAACGCTTGAACGCATGTTTATGTGCTATTGCAAGGGCGACTCCACGGATTAATAAAATTAGTAGTTATAAGTACAGACGAAGTTTTTCGCAGATTTTACTACAACGGTGCCCAACTATATTTAGATTTTCGTATTTTTTACCACCCCACATGTTCCTCCTCTTAATAAAATAAATAAAAGAATGTAGTTCCGCAAATAATACAACGCGTATCATGTAACAAAATCACTCCGCGCAGCTTTTATGACTCATCCGTTCAAAACTGAAGCGAGTCCCACCGTCCCACGAGACTCTGGTCCTTAGGACCGCGATGAAAGCGAAGGGTTAATTACCCTCTGCGGCCGAACAAAGGCTGTTCCCTCACAGTAACTGAGTTACATCGGTTTAATTAACACCAAAGTAATCACAGCCGGAATAACGAATCATTGCTCTTTAAGTGGTTAATTAGTCTGTATGATGGTTTGGTAATAAAATTGTTATGTGCTATTAAAATGTTTTAGTTTTGGAGAGCCTAGCTTGGTAATAAATGGATTGTGGCTTTGCATTGATGTGATTGCCACATACGTTTTACTGAATATGACAATTTGAAGTGGGGAGTTGATGGAGGTCAGACAGAAAAGACATAAAGACCATAAGGCCAATTCTCGTGATTAAAAGCGTTCAAAATTTAGTCGCAATGTTATCTCAGCGACCATCAATGTCAAAAACTTGTCAAAAATATAAATAAGTACCTACTCTTACTTACTGACATGTATCTTTGACACGTTTTTGCATTATTGACATTTTGAGATTAAAATGCAACTACCTATTAAAAAAAAATTCGAGAATTGTACCTCTCTATAAATAAATTCTATCTTCTGCATCTAAGTTACTAGTGGCGGTGTGGACAAAGGAGTTGTGTTAATCAGAAATTAACAGCTGAAATTAAATCATATCTTATCTAACGTCTGCATCAACAACATAGTGTACCTGACATAAATCATCATCTCCGAACATTAAAGAATCGAAGGTCAATCTCAAAAGGACCAACTTCCTTACCACTATGGTCCTCACAACTATCAAGTTAGGCTACCAAGGTTGCATGCGTCTGAATAATTTGAATATTACGATGCAAATGCGTCCATCGTATGACACGAATGCACAATTACATCGATACTTAATGAATCATGAAGGAAGCTAACTAATAATGTTCTTAAGACGATGGCATCCGGTGGCTATGCGAATATGTAATTCGGCACTAAATTGTTTTGTAATATGATTAGCAAAGTGCAGTACGAATAATAATTATTATGCATGTATTGTTTTGCTTTTTAGGTCCTCAGTCCTCGAATTAGACAAACCAAATATTCTAAGGAGGTCAAACTATGCATACACTTGTCCGGCTAAGTAAGTATGCTTACCTACGCACGTAAGTGTGGCGAGGAGTTGCCCCAGAGTTCTTTGACTTCTTATTATTTTACAGAATGAGTAATGTAGCTATTTTAGTGTTGAGTAGTACCACCAATCAATTTACATATTTCTTGAAAACTAGCTGCAAAAACGAAATACCCCTGTATAGATTGTATGGCAAACGCGTTTAAACATTTATTGATTTCAAAGCTAAGCAAATTTAAAATCTAAAACAGTTAATTAAAAATGTATCGGGTATTCAGAGCAAAAATAAAATGTTTTTTTGTGAATTTGGTTTGAAATTTTGGTGTCTTCTTCCCAATTATTATAACTAGAATTCTGGCATGGATCACTACTACTATCAACAGGAAACAAGAAACAAAAGATCTCTTTCCCTTTTCTAAGGAATTTTAGTGTAAACAAATCTTTCAAATAGAATTCGTTTAGCAAGTTTATTTAATTTCTGCCAAAAATACTTTGTAACTGCTAAACAAATACCGATGAATTACGAGAAATGTAAACAGTACCTAAGGTGAACACTCTAACTCAAAGGGATCCGCGGAGAGCTTCGGTCTTTGCCAATAAACAGTCGCACGCGCATGATTTGTTAGAACAAAGACCTACGGTTACACAAGTCATGTCGAAATCATTCATAAATGTAAAGAAGCAAAAATATGCGGTAACATATTTTAAGATTTTTGCGCTTGCAAGATGACCTATGATGGCATGAAATCAAAACACGAAGATAAATTATTTAAATAAATTATTTAAATTGAATTATGTAAAATACTGGTACTCAGCTGCATCCGGTAGACCGGTAGCCGACCCCAACATAGTTGGGAAAAGGCTAGGCAGATGATGATGATTTAAATTGAATTTAGTCGGAAATGCGGATACGTAGTGAGGAACCGTGGTCGTTCTTTCTCTGTATTAAAGTAATTGATTCAGAGATCAAGTAAAACAAAAACTTACACTTAAGTCTATCAAAATCACGACCAAAATTCGATCGAAACGTAAGTTTACACTTAAGATTTATCTCGAAACATTAGCCTTACAGTTTTGTGTTATTTAGTCCTAAACCATTACATTTAGCAAATTACAAACAAAGCAATTAAAGAAAAAACTTGAAATGAACTTTCAATGAATCGAAAGAAAATCCTAGCGTAGTAAAAGCTAGGTACTCTTTAGCATATAATTTAATATTCTGCTTTGCGTGTGTGCAAAAAGTGTTGAGTCAAGTGTCACATTTAAACATAACCGAAAAGTGTATATAACAAATTGACAAGCGTACGATAACCAATCACAGCAGCTCACGCTCGCTTGTCAATGTGTCACATTAATTTTCGTTAGAAACACCTGAGTTTACTATTCTTAAGTTAAACATCGTAGCCAAAACAAATGACTGACGACAAACAGTGTCTGTTAGCTGACGGGTAGCTGGTAACTAGCAGTTATGTAATAGGTCGTCACCTTTCTTTGATTAGTTTGTTGTATTTGAATAGCCTATAGTGCTCAAGTGTTTAAAATTTGACTTCCTTGTTTACCGCAGTTACAAATTTTGTGGTGGGTTAGGAATTGTTGAAATAATAAAAGTTTTCTGTTGTTTATTTTTATTTTCCGGTGTTTTAGATATCTCTGGACATATATGGTTGCCAGATCTTAAACCCTACCAACCCTAGACTTACCTATATATAGTATCATCATTATCATGAAGGCTCGTTTATGGCACCCCATTTATACCACAAACAGCTTGATTAAAGCTGTAAAATTAATCCAAAAGGACCATTTTCCGCATCCTCCTTAGATGGAACAGCATTACCACCAACATCCCGACATCCGACACCACTTCCTACCAATCAGCATGGTATAATAAATTGTCAGTGTCGGCCGCGGCATCCGACACCACACGTAATGTCACGACATCCGTCCGACACGCCGCTGTCAATTAGCTGTGAGCTGATGGACTGATGTTGGTGGAAGAAAGTTTACTTATTCATGGGAATATGAGGGACTATTGTTATTTTGAAGAGGGCGAGGCTGAGATGTGCTGTATGCGAAATTGATATGCAATAATACTGAAACTTGATCCTGCCTGCAGATTTATCATAAGCTTACGAAAGCTCGTATGGTTTATGGGGAAAAACCCCGTTTAGTAAAGTCAAAATCAAAGCATTTATTTCAATTAGTTTTTTAACTAAAATTACAAGAAAACAGTATTTGAATCTCGCCTCTTCCAGAAGCTAGATCTATGCATTCTTTTTCTTTTAAAATAAATGTTCTACAATATTTGGTACACAGGATTACACGTGAATGCAGTTTACCTTGCATAAAAAAGGAACTTATAGAGTGGCAGTACCTAATCGTTTATTTATATTGTCATTTTGTTATCCTTTAACCCTCGGGCCACCACTATACTTCGTGATTTCAAACTATCAAAATAATAAACTCATAATACCAGCCTATTATTGTCCCACTGCAGGGCAAAAGCCTCTTTTTATACGAGCATTGATCACCACGCTTGCTCAAGGCGGATAAAATAAAACACTTTATAATAATAAACTTAATGCAAATGCAATTCCGACACCATTGGCCCATTGCTAACTTAGACATTTGCAACACGACTCCTGCGCAATAAAGCAACCGTTAAACGTCATTTACATGTACGTGCGGTAGGGGCCGCCACAAGCGCATGCATTTAATTTCGCCCATGATATCACTATGACACTACACCTAATAATAAAGTCTCATAAATTTCATCGGAGTCCTGTCCTCTATCGAATATTGATAGGAACATACATTGACACTCTATTGTCTGGTGAAGTAAACAAATGAGTTGCAAATGTGGGTAGTTAGACGTTTGTATGCAAGAGCTCGTGTCGTAGAGTTATTGTGTTGGTATGGGAAAATTAAGTAGGTACAGATTTCTTAAAATCAATTGGTGGGTGGGATTTTTTTTCTTGCGTAGTGATTAGAATTACATTAAGAGAAGCAAAGCATTTGGTATTGAGCTTTTAAATCGACGGCGAATATATACATTTTGGGCGCCTGACTGTTCGGCTCGAAGGACCAAAATTGATTATAATCATGAAAATTATTGTTTCTACAAATAATCACAAGTCATCTTCATATACAGCCTATAAGCGAGCTGCTGGGAGCAAAGCCAACTCTTAATTATAATGTTCATCAGCTATCGCCTCACTCATTAACAGAATGGGCTGCTGAAACTATCACCGAGGTAGATCAACTATAATTATAATTAATATCTTTTGTCGATCGTCAGTTCTATCTGAGGAGCACTACGAACGTAATGCACTTACACACGTGGAAGATAATTATAACATATGACATTATTCCTATAAGATATTTTAATCCATAACTACAAATGCAGCTTTCAGCCATTCCCAATAACATCAACCCAAAGCTTTTAAGCTATCAATAGTTTGCCATTAAAAGTATTTTTGTAGAAGTTAAATTATGTAAAGAGGCGCGATACCGATGCGTTGCGCGCGCGCCGCTTCCGACGCAACCGCCCGCCCGCGGCGCTGACGCCGGCGCGTCTGCGAACAGACGATTAGCATTCGCACAGCGATACGCTAAAAATAACAGTTAGATAATCGCGATGTTCGATCGATTAGAAGTTGATGGTAGACATTTTTTTTGTAGCGGCTTCCGTGGGTTGTAGATGGCGTTGATAGCGCTAGATAGCGATCAATCATATTCAAGCAATTTGATTAGATTGATAGATAAGCCAGTTTAGAGGCTAAATAGGCTCTATTGCATGGAGATAGATCATTACTAGAATGACTTATACTAAAAAAAAATTTATATTTAATTCTACTTCATCTAAGTTTTACTACTTTTTGACAAAAGCTTGTTTTTATGAAGAATTTTTAAAAGAAAAATAACGGCATTTTTTCAGTGTTAGTGTATAATAAGCTCCGTTATTTCACGATAAATGTAAAGAAAAGTAGACTATAAGTCATTAAAAAAAAAACAAGAATGCACACATTTCAGCAATATGTATGTATAACACAGTATCAGCCATTATTGGCCGTTGATTTTTCAACCATGTATTATAATAAATAAAGTTTAGTAATAAACAATACTGTGGAAAGTACATCCGTCCAAAACTATAAACTACCTAAATATGCTATTTTACAATTCAGCCTTTTTGCCGTCAAAATGCAAATCATAGTTTCTTACGTATTTGCCCACAGTATGTTCCTCGTTGACCCAGCAAACAACTATGTTTACACTGTCCATCGAAAGCTTTCAACCCATTAGGGTACACAAGCAAGGTTCGAAAACACTTCTGCTTGGCCTGATTACGAAGTAAGGAATTGACATTAAATAAATACAAGAATATTACTTAGTAAGTATTTATAGCAAGACGTATTTTCGTAGCTAGGCGCTTCGTCACCGCCAGATGTTTTTGGAGTTAAGTACAATTATTTATCCGTAAGTACCTTATTTAAGACTAGCTTGTGCCACGATTTTGTCCGCGAGGAAGAAGTTAAGTTATTATAGTTACCATAAAATAGCCTATGGCTCTTAGCAATAATGTAGCTTATTAACAGTTTTGTAATTGTCCAGTATTTTTGAAGAATACTTCTTACAAACAAACTTTGCCTATGAAGTATGATAATATAGTTTGCTTGTGTACCAACATAATTAGTACCATACTAGTACCAACATAAAAAACGTTTCTTTTTTCACAATAATGATTACCTGAATCATGAATATTTTTGTAGACAAATAATCTTGAAACTAACAGAAACTCCGTATGTATACTCAAATTTCGTTATTGCGCAAAACAAAGATTTAATTAAATAAAATGTTAATTAAAAATAGAAGATTAGCGATGACAGTTTAGTCGTCATCTAGTTCACTCAAAGATTAATGAACTGTCAACGTCCTCAGAATTAGCTAATTGTTCACTTTGATTATATTAACGTTGACATCGATTTACTAATTAGGCACACACACTAGGACACGCAGCTTAATAGACGACAATTGCTATTAATGGCCGTCGCTAAGGATTCAGCTCGTATTAATCTCCATAATCTTTTGTTTGGCTATACATTTGAGTTAAGAAGACAGCTGTAATTATGAGCTTTTTATTAGAGAAAGCCGACAGATTAAAATCTCATGCTATGATGCTATAGAAACACTCACTTTGATACCGGTAATAAAATCCTTATCGTCCTTATTGAAAGTCATAACCCTCGCACTACTGAGTTTGGTCTTTCTTCCTTTTATGTTATGCGTCCCTGGTAGTTTCGGGGGTATCATTACCAAATTGATATTTTTTGATATCCTAATATTTCTTTTGTTTTTGCAAGCTATTTCAATCTACTGTTTGGTGTACCTTATTAGTGAGTTAGGATTTTGACTTTTTAAATAAATCACTCTTGCACCGAAGGACCAAACTCAATAAGTTTAGTCCTTCTTCTTTTGATGTTATTTTGGTAGTTTCGGGGCAATCATTTTCATATCGATATCCTAATATTTTATTTTATTTTCTTCTGCAATCCATTTTGACCTACTGCTTGGTTAAAAAGTAAATCGGTATTTGGACTACATAAATAAATCACCCTCGCAATATTGAATATGGTACTATTTCCTTTTTAGTTATGCGTCCTTGGTAGATTTGGGGCTGCCATTACCATATTGTGATCCTAATATTTCAATTATTTTCTTCTGCAATCCGTTTTACTTGTTGCTTGGTATATAAGTAAGCTGCCAAGGGAATTTGACTTCTTAAATAAATTACGAAAAATGCTAGGCAATAATGTATGCAAACGCCTACATGCCATTGTCTCGGCATTGCCTTTTACATGTCAAGTTTTGCTTGCTATCTACAACGCCCCATTCATTTATAATAATACCATTTTTTTCCAATAACCGTAAATAAAATCGATTAAGTTTAATTTTGTCCAACTTTCCAGTAACAGTTAACATTATGCATTTCCATAATGACATGTGACAAATCTATATTTGAAAGATCATTAATCTTTTACGAATTTAAAGCTGTAATAAGTTGTCGTGTAAACTTATTCAAATTCATTAATCTGCTTGAATATGATTGTCATTCAATTTAATTCACATTATGAAGTGTAGTAATCGGATTAGTTGGCGATGAACGCACTCGTCATCGTCATAGTCTCTTGATGTCGCACGCGAAATCGCTTTTGGACTGATGAGTTCATTGTTACTCGGATTATTATGGTTGTGGAATGGAAATTCTTATTTGGATAAAGTAATATTTTGCGTGCGGTTTTGATAGGCTACGTGCCTTCAGAGGTTCCTTTATCTTTTTCGCTATGACAGCAAATTAATATTTAAAACTTGTACATCTTAATTAGCCTTCATATCATAAAAAATTATTACTTTCTTCATAATTAATTGAACCGGCACTGTGTAATTTATATTTCTATTCTAAAATAAGTGAATTAAAATAAAGCTGAATATTTTTTTATTTTTAAGTTAAAACACGCTAATCTCTGTAACTCTACCTGTGGGATTGCAAAAATTACTTTTGTGTATGACAGCCAGATTCATGATTCATTGTATAGGATGTATATTATCACGCTACGACCCATGGGAGCGGAGCAGTAACCAAAGACGTAACTTAACACGAGAAAATAAAATGCGTACAAAGTTGCAGGGAGCAGTAAGCGAAAATAGTCTTAGTAACTATGTATTAGTCATAGCAATAAACAGTTTAATACTTACACCTGCATATATTCATGTAGCTGAATCACGTAACTATAAAGAGATACGTACCAACATTAAACACGGTGTAAATTGTGTATCGACTGAAATAAACGCAGACATGCGTGTGAGCCGTTAATAAATATTGTTTAATCTATTTTTTAACCTAAAATTTATCTTTCATTGGCAGCTCTAAGTGAAAAACCAGGGTTTACACCTTTAAAAAAATTATCGAAGAAAACGTTCTTTTAGAACGCTAGAAGCTAATTGTTTTATATGACGCAGGTATATCGGATTAAGGTGTAAAGATTGTGATTTTTTTTAAAAAAACGCAAGAAAAAAATCTAAAAAAAAAACTTGTGAAAATAAAAGTGAAATTCAACAGGGGTCAGCCCTACGTCCGTTATTCTTAAGGCGTTGATTGATTGCTTATCCAGATTTTTAGTGTTCCTACGCATGCACCCACGAACAAGAGGTTAATGTTCCGACTTACGTTACAGACTAGAACATAAAACACAGTCGCGAATCTATGAGAATATTGCCCCTGAGCCATTTGGTAGTGTTACACGAATCTGATGAATAAAGACTTTGGATACGACTTACTCATCATTTAGTTCGATACAAATTGAGAGATTTTTGTTGGGTTAATGTTTGATTTGACATGGCCGTCTAGAAAAAGTCTAGTCATTTCTTGAATGGTTGTTTTAATTTTCGCAAAAAGTGTTGCGCGGCTGATTATATCATGGCGAGCTTTTGGTAGTTCTGTGTCCTTTACAGCTTTTGGAGGTCAGGAAAACTTTTTTCTTCATGTGTTATCTGTAGGTTCTGGCTGGTTATACGATATTCAACTTCATTTTTTATTGAGTATAGAGAAAGACATTTCAAAAATAGAACGAAAGGGTTTGATAGTCAGCCGCAAGGGCTAGTAGGCGGTGTTTACCTACATAAAATATTATAATTAGGTATTTGTATTACATAATAACTAACAGATTTTTTATTGTGTAGATTGAGCTTTACCTTCTTCGTAAATCAGTACTGTGATCACGTCAGGGACCTAATAGAAAATGGCTATAAAATCACGATGTTTTACATGGGAAGAAAAGAAGATTTTTAGGATTTTCGTCAAAGTTTAACGCTAAATCGCTAAAAAACGTTCTTGTAAACTTCTTACCTAAGTACAGTTTTTAATAAAGACGTAAAAAAACGTCAAAGAATAATTAGAAATTAGATCGTTTGCTTACGTTTCGTAATGAAACTACGCTGATAGCTGGCTTAGGGCCTCAAAGCTCGTAAACTGCCCTGCGAATTCGCAGTAAAATCTTCAAAGAAAGCAAACGTAAGCTTCACAATTGTTATTGCTATTCTCTCTGTTGTTATACATATTATATTTAGAGAAAAGTTTAAGAGAAAAGCTACTGAAGATTATGACAGTATATGGTCGGGAAAATTTTGCGTATGATCGACAATGGAAAGGAAAAAAATACCAAGCGACAATTTGGTCGTGTTGTATATTATTAGGTGTGTATAGACTACAAGAAGTCTGACAACCAGTATTAATATGGGGTATCGTATTTTACCCAGTTACTGGCTTGTGGAGGTCAGATAGGCAGTCGCTCAATGTAAAATACTGGTATTCAGCTGCGTCCGGCTAGATCTAGACTGGAAGCCGACCCCAACATAGTTGGGAATAGGTTAGGCAGATGATGATGTGTATGGACTAATACAAAAAGTTATTGTTTGTACTCTTAACTCTAATCTCGTCAACTCTCTTCTTTTTTGGAGTAACCTTGGGGGTTTGTCGATAACTGTCCGATATAACCCTGCTTTCTACTCAGAATACAAGTAGATTTCTCACAAAAAATAAGGTAGGTACCTATAAAAAAGTACAAGTCATTGCTCTGCTAAACAGGAACACACAGTTTATGTATTTTAAGAAAACACACTAGCATCGCAAAAAGTTTCAAGACATGACGAAAAAAATTTACGACCACTAAATAAATAGGTTTTGATAAAATTTGAAAATACAAATTTTATCGTTGGTACTATTCTCAGGTAGAATGTGATAAGTGTTTTATTGTGCTACTAGCTTTTGCCCGCGGGTTAATTCGCGTGAAAGTCGGTTTTCATGGGGTTTGTCAACATTTCTGGAAAGTCCTTTCTTAGGGTTCAAACTAACCCCGTACCAAATTTCATCAAAATCGCTTCAGTGGTTTAGTCGTGAAAGGGAAACAAACAAACAGAGTTACTTTTGCATTTATAATAAGTATGGATATTGGTACATTATCGACTCGTATTCAGGTTATAAAACCAGGCATAAAATGTCGACCGTCTTCTAATCGATCCATAAAACGTAACAGATGTCCAACTTTCGATTTTATTATCGGGACAATTGTCAATTCATCTGTATCGATCGGACTATTGGAGACGTGTTCACGACTTTTACGACTGAGTGATAAAATTTTATGATGTGGGTGTACTTGACCAATGGGAGAAAGATGTATAGCTAACCTCTATATACATCAGATTAAGATTGAGATGCTCAATATCTCAATCTTTGTCTGTAACATGTTACCAATCTATGGCAGAGTTTGCAGTCTATAAACATGAGAGAGTGGAGCACAAGTGGCAGTCAATGATCGCAGATCAAGGATTGACGATTGAGAATTAAGAAAAATATAATAAACTAGCTATACACCGCGGTTTCACCCGTGTTCAGTGGGTCGTAGCATGATGTAATGTAGCTTTATTTAATTTTCTTTTCATATTAAAAAAATAAATCCAATCCAACTAATAGTTCAGAGATTACTGCGTTTAAACAAACAAAAAGAAATATTCAGCTTTATTATATTAAGTAGTAATAAGAAAGAAAAAGAAAGAAAGAAAAATGTTTATTGACACAGACCATGTGCACACAAAATTAATTACAACAAAAAAGGCAATAAAAAAAACAAAACATAAGAAAAAACATAGTATAATAACAAAATAGTATATTTTTACACGCTTTATATTAGCTTCACTTGTATGTAACTATGTAAGAAAATCTTGGAATCTTAATTTGACCCACTTCCCAGTCTTCGATTGGGATGAAATTTTGCACACGCTCTGAGTTCTGATGACAATACATGACTAGCTAAGAAACGTCATTACAAATCCAATATGGCGGCCTCCCCAAGATGGCGGACTGGCTGTTTGAAATCCACCCCCATAATATGGGTATCAAATGAAAGGGTTTGCTGTCAGGAATACGAAAAAAATAGTCACGTGACTTATTATTAACACGCTTCAATTGTAAGTAACTATGTAAGAAAATCTTGGAATCTTAATTTGACCCACTTCCCAGTCTTCGATTGGGATGAAATTTTGCACACGCTCTGAGTTCTGATGACAATATATGACTAGCTAAGAAACGTCATTACAAATCCAATATGGCGGCCTCCCCAAGATGGCGGACTGGCTGTTTGAAATCCACCCCCATAATATGGGTATCAAATGAAAGGGTTTGCTGTCAGGAATACGAAAAAAATAGTCACGTGACTTAAATCCAATATGGCGGACAGGCTATTTGAAATGCACCCCCATGATATGGGTATCAAATAAAAGGGTTTGCGGTCAGGAATACGAAAAAATAGTCACGTGACTTAAATCCAATATGGCGGACGCCGTATTAAATTTGGATGCGTAAAACAGTGAATTTTGTTAAGTTTTTTAATGATAAATATTTTTAAATACCTAAGTATTAATATTTTAAATTAGTAAGTAGTAAATTAAGTTTAAATAATAAGAAGACTAAAAAGTATAAATGGAGCGTTTAAAAACGCTCCACGCTTTCTTTCATAATAAATCGTAAGTAGTAAATGTTCGAATTATTTTGTAATTTTAAGTGCGTGGTAAAAGCGTGTTTTTTAGTTTTTTAAACTATTATTTTTTTTATTTTTGCGCACCGCATCCGATCCGAATCCGAGGAATATCAGTCCTAAGAAGCCAGGTTGGTACTGTATTTGAGGTTCGGGTACGAGAATCCGACCGAATCTGAACAAACTCATCAAATACGTAAAGAACTTTTGTTATGATGATATGATTTGTTGAAAAAGCTCTCGGCTATCAAATCTGGTAGCAATAAAGAGTATGCCGCCATATTAGGAAACCGACTTCCGCTAAATACTTTTATTGCACTCGTTAAGCAAATCATAAAAGATAGCAATCTGATTCGGACGGTGACATATTAGACTTATGTAGGCGGCATTCAGGACGAACTTGACACACGTTATAGATTTTTTGTCGTCCGGTTATGATTCATACATAAATAGAGCTATAAAGCATATAAGCTTGGTTACGTCGGCTGCCTCTATTCTATCCTAACTCTGTGAACCAGAGCTCTTCAAAAGATTTAGGAGTTGTCGAGTGCCACTGCCAGTGCGTCTGACTGTGGTAATCAAGACTAAGCATGTGGAACTTATGTTATTAACTCACAAATCACTATACCTAACCACTTACTACAGTTTTGGCTTTGGTGTTCTTTTACTCATTGTTACATAATTATGATGAAGTCACGACTCGAGCTCTTTCTTGAACTAAAGCAGAGGTTCCCAACCTTTTGTCATATTCCCTCCAACTTACTTCTAAAGCCACTACACACCCCCTGCTTCTTAAAGTAAAACTACAAGAAGCACATGCAACGTACCTACCCCAATATGACAACCTCTTTGTTGGCATCAAGACCTGTAGGTTTAAAATTTGTTTTGGAGCTACCATGCCATGGATTACTTTCCATCCCCCATGGAAGTAAAGGAAGCAATAGGAAGCTAAAAGTCATGTCTCCTAGATTCGCTTGGATGGAAACACAAGTCGTGAAAGTCTAAGCGGTCACAGTATGATGGGCGCGGCAGTGTGGGTGATGTCCAAAAATGAGCCATGACTATTTTTGTCGTTTTGATTTATAAGTGTACTTAGTGAAATTAGGCTCAACTTTTATTACTCCGGACTTTGTGGATTGGTGATATATTACCGATAATTCTGAGGAGATTAACTAATACTTTTAGTACCGTTATTAGATCCAAGTTAAGCGATGTATGATGAAACAAAATGGCTGAAAGGATTACAGTTACCTTTGTGGTGAGAGGTAGGTGATTTTCTCATAAATCAGGCATCTTCTCTTATAACAATGGAGTTTGCTAATTCTATTCAAGTATAGTGATTTTTGCAACTTTTACGTTAATTTGATTTTTTTACGGGCTTGCGATTCTCATTGTGTAGACGACCTGAGTATTCAATTATCTTATAAGGTATCTCATTACGGTACCGGGGGATAAAATTTACACATACACATAACATTGCGCCTGTAATCCATGAAGGGTTAGGCAGAGGTGTACCCATTAGTATACCCACATTTAATCAGTTATGTTTTAAGTCTCTTGTAATGGGAGCGGGCCTATTGCCATCAACAAGGCTGCTACTGAGAAATTCAGATGAAAAACCCAATAACAGTTTGCCCGACCTGAGAATCGAACCCAAGACCTCATGCTCAGCAGTTGCGTTTTGCGACCACTAGACCAACGATGCAGTCACAATTTGCATAGATCGGAATGACAAATGCAACACATTAATTGACGCAAAAACAAAATCACCCACATACACGAGTTTACACGGACATCGTGACAGCTTTCCCGTTATTCCTAGAAGTGGCAATGTAAGAGGTAGGTTTTGTCACAGAATTAAGAAACTGAAAAGACGCGACTCTTAGGATTCCGTTATTCCGAAGACAAAGGGTGAAAATGGAAACCTATTTGGAGCCTACGTTATCGTTGGCAATGGATCCGACCTTTCATTTGTTTGCTCGTCTTTGTCTTTTTACAAGCTTTTATTATTTAAAGACTAATGCGTGGTAAAAAGATAAAAAAAATAAACGTTAGGTACTCTTCGTAGTGCCATAAGTGCGATAGTCCCACTCGCTATTATATTGGCCATCAAAAAGAAGCAGCTGAGCGCAAAGCTCGTACGTTCAATCTTGACTGCGTAGGCCAGTCCTACTGACCTTTAGGCATTTAGAATGCGTTCGAATCTGGAGTTTCGCTTCTATACATTATTATTCTACGGTTTAGTGTCTATTCTGTTCTTCCACTTCCATTAGTTTCAACTTATACCACCTACAGTACATTGTTAAGTCCACATATTGTTGCTGAATCAACACAATGAGAGAACTGATGAAGTTGCCGATAACGTTTACAATAAGCAATTTATGTTATAGGGTAAGCTTATATAATAATTTCTATGGAAAAGATTCGAAAGTGGTTTTATTTTAAACTTCACTTTTCATGGCGGTCTTTGTGACCAATGTTGACGGAGTTACAAATTGTCAACTGCATGTCGCTGATTTAAATTATCCATAGCCATCAGGGTGACAAATTCCGTAACTTCTAAAACAAGATACCAAATACAGTTACCGGCACGTAAGTTGGCAAGAGTTTTTGTAGTGGGGGAACTTCGCGCATATAAAAATGTATGAAATTGTGCGTGCGCAAACTTCCCCCACTACAAAAACTTTTGCCAACTTACGTGCCGGTAACTGTACCTACTAATGAAAAAAAAACTAACGAAAATACATCTATTTGACCAAAATTTTTGACAGATTTTGACGTTGATGAGATTGAGACTAGATTTTGAGCATGTTTAATAGCAAGAATATTGGTCTATAAATCACTTGACATTCATTTTTATTTGCAATTGATTAAAAAAAAATCTGAAAACACTTTAAAAATGCATCGATTTTGTAAGTATTACAGATTCTGAGCAAAATCAATACTTAAGTTCTTTTGTTTGTCTCATCCTCTACATTTCCTAGTTATCTCACCTATCATTATAATAAACTGGTTTTAAGGACTATAAAAATATCTGAATCTCTCACTAAAAACCTTTCAAAATCTGATCACGTTAACAAGAACTAAAAGGTCAACAAGCTTCATTAGACGCAAAAATTGATTGAGTCATTAATGGAACGCGTCCTAATGATTCAAATCCTAAACTAGGTAGATGATTGATGAAGATAATTATGGTCATCATTATACACTATAAATCAAGAACTAAATTAGTGCTAAATTGTTTTTAGATCAGCCATCTTGGAGGGTATCTATCCCTTTATCGCCCAGATTTTGTTTATGTTATTTTGCTATCCAATTACGGTCCACACTGTAATTTCCTACATTAATGGACTCAAATGCATTAAACGTGCCCTCTGGCATAATGATTTAAAATATTTAAAATAACGTGGTGATTTTATTTTTAAAACTAGCCTTTGCCTGTTCGCTTGCGTGGAAGTCAAAGACTCCTTAATTTGACTCTGTTGAAAAATCTATTTTTAGCTTACGTCTCGTACCTAATCTATACAATCTACATAGAGATATGAATAGACTAGCTTTCGCCCGTGACTGTTTGTGTGGAAGTCAAAGTCAAATCCCTTTTAGTTGATGTCTCCTTACCTATTATCATCCAACCTGCCGAGTTCAGCTTCAAAGGTCAAGTAGTTTTAGAGATTTCGTGATTATTCAGTGTTGTTTTGATTTAATTAAATATACATAGCTTCTTAGACTTAGTGGAGTTCATACAACCAATTTTTTTTTTTCCAATTTTCTTTTTTCCAAAACCACCCTAGTATTGAGGCGAACATAATCACAAAAAAAGATACATTTTAGATTTTTTGCGAGACTAGCGCAATAGATTTTTATATCATTTGTATTATACCATACAATAAACTAAAGAGTTTTTTTGTTTGTTAGTTTAAATGCGCTATTATCTGGAACTACTAAACTACCTAGTCGGATTGGGAAAAATCTTTTATATGATAGACAAATTCATGACGAAATAGTATCAGAACCTGGTTATTTTATATTATAGATGACGTATGCTATTGTAAACTATATAATAATTTACATAAGCGACGTAAACTATTATATCTTAGACCACCCAACAATCATCCAGATGAATAATTAATACAAGTTCATGTTCCAGATGGCGCGCCCAAATGTCTCTATGACACACACACACACATATAACATCTTAATTGCAATTTAGGTACTATTATTAATTCCACATGGGAATTAGGTCTCAGTGAAGCTTAGCCTGAAAGCACTAACAAATTGATTTACGAGTAACCATTGTATGAACAGTCACTCGTGAAATTAGGTTGACTATTTCGGTGGCAGTTATTACTTTTAAAGTCCTAGATTGCGTGCTAATTGATGTGGAATGGTGATCTTTGGACTTGTGGTGCCCTGGTTCTGGAATTACAAGGTCAATGGTTAATTTTTTTGGAATTTTTGGCTATTAATAGACAAGTGCTATAAATATATTTATTTGTACGCCTAAAAGGTCAAACGTCGCGACAGATCTTTGTCAATTGACTGTCTTGCATGGTCTGTGTTAGTAGAGAAGGGGCAATTTTCGCTAGAGGGAAGCCGAAGCAAAGTTAATTTATTAGCTTCTGCACGCGACTTCAGCCGCATGGTTTTTGTCACCCGCGTTGTGGTAGGACACGGTAGCCGTTGGTCCCGGCTGTCATATGTGGATCATTGACAGTCGTTACGGGTCATCAGAAGCCCGCAAATCTGACAACCAGTCTTACCAAGGGGTATCGTATTACCCAGTTACTGGGTTGTGG
Source organism: Hoplodrina blanda (assembly GCA_949316365.1). Lineage (NCBI taxonomy): Eukaryota > Metazoa > Arthropoda > Insecta > Lepidoptera > Noctuidae > Hoplodrina > Hoplodrina blanda. The sequence continues at coordinate 10,502,347 of OX438565.1, read as the reverse complement.
AGGTCAGATAGGCAGTCGCTCCATGTAAAATACTGGTACTCAGCTGCATCCGGTTAGACTGGAAGCCGACCCCAACATAGTTGGGAAAAGGCTAGGCAGATGATGATGTTGGGGTAGGACACGTTAGGGGTCGTAGCATGATGTTATACATCCCTAATGAATCTGGCTATCATATACAAAATATTTTTTCTAATCCATCTGGCAGTTCTAGAGATTAGCGCGTTAAAACAAACCAACAAAAACTAGCCGTTAGACTTGAACGTAAGTGAGTTTTTTTTTTAGGTGGTAAAAATCATCAAATGACTCCTTCCACCCTGGGTGGGGTGGAAGGGACTGTCAGACTTTTACTGACTAAAAAACCACTCTGTTCCTTCTGTTGCCCTTTACGTTCCGGGGCCACGGTATCCTGTTAAGATGTCCCGCAACAACGTAAGTGAGTAAGGTACCTCTTGTACCTGATACCTAGAAATGGCCATAGTTCTTAACGAAATATCCCCCTATTTATCCTCTAATTTCAACCATGCTTTAAACAGTTAAATCACGTAGATTTAGTGACAGTTGGATATCAGTCAATAAGCAAATCTGAAGAGGCGTCTGTCCTGCTTTTGACACTCTTGTTAGAATGGGAGTTAATCATCATCATAAATATACATGTCCATGCAAACAAATAACTTGCGTTCTAAAATTATCAACCGGGTCAATGCAACTTTTTCCAAGTAAAGTTTCTTAACGACGACTAGTAGTTAAACGAACAATTGTAACTGACAAAACAAGAATAAGTAACAATACAAATAATCCAATCATCCAATAAACTATATGGAGTCACCAAAATGATTTGGCACTCATTCAATTTTGACACTTAACGTGCAGTCCCAAATATGACCTAGAAGTAGTTGTTACGTCCAATATTGGAGGATAAATTGACACTATAGTACTTGTATGTGGGTTCAATATTAACTACTATTCTCTTAGACACACTTGTGACGTCATTACTGAAGTCCTAAATTGTACTAACGAAGCGGCGTTTGCTGATGTGTTAGACGATCTAATTGTCCACTTATGGCTTCCTCTTTCTTTTAAATACCGCCTCCCACGGCTTTATATTTAGATCTTTGTCTTTACGTCCGAAAGAATGTGTGATATTCCCTGGCCGAGCCACTGTGAAGTACTTAAAAAACATGTTTCTAGAAAAAATGTACAGTCTACGTACATCAAGGTACGTATGCTGAAAAAAATTGTACCTCAACAGATAATGAGGTATAATGATGTACCGTGGCGCGGCCAGTGAGTATCAAACCTAACAAGGTAATAAATTGGACTGTGGAAACAACGACCTTTTGATTAGAAGCCGATGCATTAATGATGCACGTGTAAATAAGTTCTTGTTAAAAAAATATTAATTTAACCGCATACAGTGAGTCAACGTTGGAATAGAAGCTGGAATTACATTAGGAACTGAGTGCAAACGATCTCTGTTTGCATATCATAAGTGCAATTTATGGTTTTGTAATGTTTGGGCATGGTTTTCGACGAAATGCTGGTTCACTTAAAAAAACTAACCAATCACAAGAGTTCAGTTATGACGAATGAGTTAATGAATTCTAAGGAATGAAGAAGCCGCCTAATTTGGGAATCTTGAAATGGAAAAATATGAGGTAAAGACGTACGGGTGGAATTGTGACTCTTCTTTCTTATTTTAAATAAGTAGATAAGTTTATTTATTTGTATAAACTTGGTACACATTATATGCATGCATAATTTAAATACAGAAAAGAAATAAATAAATAAATAAATATCTTGGGACAACTCACACACGGCCATCTGATCCCAAGCTAAGCAGAGCTTGTGTTATGGTAACCAGACAACTGATATACATACTTATATAATTTATAAATACATACATATTATAGATAAATTACACCCAGACACAGAACCAACAATTATGCTCATCACACAAAGTTTGTCCTGGGTGGGAATCGAACCCACTACCTCCGGCTTTGCAGTCAGGGTCACTAACCACTAGACCAACGAGGCAGTCAAAATGTTCTTCCATGTTTAGCTGCATAGCGTGGCGTACAAATTGTTAACCAGAGATGGTGCATCAAGCGCAATAATATTTATTGAAAACACATTATAGAATTACTTATTAAATCATAATTATTCATTATCATACAATTCAATGTCCAAACTTAATATGAAATGAGACATAGTAAATTACAATTCCCACGGACAAAAAAGTTTATTCAGCTGGTTAAAAACGTTAAAGGCATAACAGACAGATGAGAAATGCCATTAAAAATTAACTTGTTTTGGTGGCATACCACAGTAATTTACTGTAGAAACTAGGAAGTACAAAATAAACAATGTAATAGAAGAGCTGGCAACGAGATTAGGCGTTCCCGCGGTTCATAAGTACTTTTATTGTTTATTCTTGTTAACAATAAAATTAATCAATTTGAGGATTACTGTTACAATGCCATACATAGTTGCTGAAGTTATTTTAAAACAAGTAATGCGACTATAATCTCATGTAAGTTGTCTTGTCAATTTTTGATTGCCTCGTTGGTCTAGTGGTTAGTGACACTGACTGCAAAGCCGGAGGTAGTGGGTTCGATCCCACCCAGGACAAACTTTGTGTGATGAGCATAATTGTTGGTTCTGTGTCTGGGTGTAATTTATCTATAATATGTATGTATTTATAAATTATATAAGTATGTATATCAGTTGTCTGGTTACCATAACACAAGCTCTGCTTAGCTTGGGATCAGATGGCCGTGTGTGAGTTGTCCCAAGATATTATTATTATTACAGATATTAATTATTATTTGAGAAAACTGCCATATTTGTACACCTTCTATGCATGCATGTAGCACTTATGTACTTATGTTTAACACGATTGCATGCATTCATTTGTATTGTCATCTACTAATGTTATAGCAAATAAATTTATCTGTCCTGTCTGTCTGTCTGTTATTTATTTGTCTGTCTGTCTGTCTGTTTATTTGTCTGTCTATGTCTATCTTGATTTTCTTTTATCTTTAAATCCAAATCTATAAAATTAATGAACCGGTTTTATTACCCTTGATACGCAGTCATATGCAATATCTAAAAAATTAGTAGACATTTGTAGCGATTTAGATTTTTCTATAGAAATCTCTGCTACTTTGAAAGTCTGTTAACTGAATAATATGATTTATTTATGAGATGTACCATTCCATTACGCGTATTTGAATTTCTGATACATGTAAAGGGGATGCATGAATGATATCGACAGGATTGAATCTAAGGAATAAGTTTTTCATTAAAATTGTGGCGACATCTACCGCACGACATGCGAACTACAAATGTCGTTTCCTATATCGCGATATGAATTAATGTGTAATTTTGTATACAAATATTGTAAAACATTGATTTTAAAAGATTTCCATTCACTACCACCTCGGCTAAGCCATCGCTGGGGGAAGACAGCAAGGGGTCTGGCTAGGTCAGATCTCGATTATTTAGAGACGAAAAGCTACAGGCTTAGCGGTGCAGGCTGGCGCGAGCAGGGTAAAAACCCTTACCTGTTTTTACTTAAGTACCTACAACAAGACAGAAAATATTGACTGTCAGGCACCCAACAATTTTCTTAGAGTAGGTAATTCAAACGCTCTTCTTACCATTTCCAGGAATCCTAATGATATCTAAAACAGACCTAGATAGGTCACGGGTGGACAAGTCTAGACAAATTTGATCGCTCTAATCAATTAGTACCGCGCTGTTACAGTTGACTGAGTCGGGCGTCGAACCCAGGACCGGGATGCCAGATATCAGGAACTTGAACTTCTTTGTTTCGTTTATGAGGTCAATAGCTTATTGTTCGGCGACATTTGTAAAGATAATAATGAAGTATTAGATATATTTGCTTATTGTGAAAACTTCACGCAGTAAGATCACGCACTTTTAAGGGAGCGGCGCCCGCGCCTATTCTTTTCCGAAACAAAACGTTATTTATTTACGAGTATATAAACTTTGTGCACTTCTATCGCTTCTTTATAATCCGATCCAGCCTGTCCCTTTGCTGCCCTCCCCCAGCGACGCCCTAAGCCGAGGCTCGTACCCCACAGGGGGTGCCCTTAGCGTGTAGTCGCTTAGTTTGTAAGTTGTTTTAAGCCCTGGCTGGAGGCCTTAATTTTTAAGGCACCACAGGATAGTCCGGTTAAGCAGCCGACAACCTCATAGGATAAACTGCGAGATGCCATACCGAAAAAAAAAATATCGCTTCTTTCCTTGAGGTCAGCCAGACAGAGCATAATTAGCAAAAATATGCCCAGTTTCACTAAAATACATTACACTAAAATTATAAAGTTATGTATTACCACATAACTCCATAAGTTATTTACAGATTTACACCTATAAAATGTAGATTGACTGCCATTTTTATTTCCAGTTGGTATATTAGCAAAAGATTTATTGTTTTATCAATATTTTTACAACGACTTTTATGACTTTTAGTATCTTTCGCAATAGCCGTTCACGGATCATCTGCCGTTTTATTTACTTTGATATTGTTTGTCTAATTGGTTGTTATGATTTTATCAAACAGATATGTATTTATTTTATGTTGCTCTAAAACTCTGAAAGGTCTAAAAAAGATATTATGATGACGCATTTCTCTTTTAATGAACTTTTTCTTAGTAAACTTTATGCAATTAAGTTATTCTACTTTTTATTATTTTTAATTTTTAATTCATTCAATGAAGTATCGTGTTTCTATTTTTACATTTTGTTTTTTTCTAATGAATTTCTGTACAATTCCTTTTGTTATTGCGATCTTGACATATTTACCATATGTAGCAATTAATAAAAATGTAAATTAATAAAATAGTATCAGCATAAATTGACTCTGAACGCAGCAAATGCCTCTTCTCATAAAGAGAAGGCACAGGCATTAATCACCACGCTTGCTCAAGGCTGATTAGAGATTTCAGACTTACATTATTTGCAGTACAATTACAGGTTTCCTTGTGATGTTTTCCCTCACCGAAGTCAGTATTCAATTTTATAATCTTAAAAATTACGGCACCATCCAATTTACAATCCACATACCAGCCATGTCCAACTTTAAAATGCCCATAAAAGTAACAAGTACCCTAAAATGCCCTCACCATTCATTCAATCTGTGCATTTTTTGCCGTCATCATTAGTTAACCCTTCGGAGGCACGTCCCTCTTCTCGGGAGGTCTCTCAAAAGAGTCTGTGTGTGGTTCCGTAAAAACCACGGCGCGCCGCGAAAGGGTTAGGGTCATTACATAGTAAATAAATTTTATTATGAGCGTTTTAAGTAGTATCTAATTGAATGAATTGGTGGGTGGCGAGCGGAAGGGAATGGAAAGTGACATTGTTTTTTTTTACATTTTATAAACTCACAATGTTTCAACACTAAACAGGCGTCTTCTACGTAAGGCATATTAAGTTTATTTTATTTTAATCCTAGTATAGCGACTTAAGTAAAAGAATAAATTCTTTAGTGGTTAACGTTTGTAACAATTTGATAGACTTTACAACATTTATTATTGCTTATTTATTTTAGGAAATAGTATGTTTTTCTCGTAAGCTTTATTTGTATGCCTTCTGGCATAACATAATGTAGATTCTATCCAATAAGCTTGTTCCTATCTAATAACTATGATTCTATCCAATATCTTTGTCCCACACTAGGAATCTCTCCTGTATCGTAGTAAACATTTATAAACTCAAACTCAACTAAAAATCAAATATTAAACACAAACTGTAGGAATCAAACCCGCAAGACGCAGCACAGCATTCAATCGCTGAGCTACTGTGCCAACCGTACCTTTAAACAAATTATTTTGTACCTTACATATTATGTTTTAACAAATAATAAATGAATAGATTTATAAAAATAAAATATATAGATTAATAAAAACGCTTATTCCATCACCGTGTCCACAGTCCGTCGTCAGTATAGTGACTGGCAACTTTGAATCTTTATGCTAATATTGTTATTATAGAGACATTACCTCTGCATCTTTTATAAATTCAGCTTGTTCATAATTACAGTCTCGTGAACACTAATATTGGATTTGTTCTGCAAAGTGTTTGGACAGATGATTCATTTATTTGGGACTAGTTTATGGCCGCAGCTTCATTCGCGTGTATTGTGCGGTACAATTTTTTTTTGTAGACCGTATGTTAAAATTAGCATACATTATTCCTTATAATATCAGCTATCTGACAGTTTAAAACCTGTCAAAATCAATCCAGATGTTTCGAAGATTTGACGACAGGCAGGAAAAATATTTAAAAAATTAGATTTTTTCATGTAGGTCATTACCGTGTAAACATTCATAATATTTGTTTTGTAAAAAAGTTTTTTATTTTATTTGATAGTATTCTATATGCTGTTTTTTATTTTATTTGATAGTATTCTATATGCTGATCGTGTAGATATATTTCTAATTTCAGATTCATTTCAGATTTCAGAATTTTGTTCAAATCGTTTGGGGATAAGGACCACATTTTTTTTCTACTTTTTCTGTTGCAAACTTCAACCATCCCTGCAGATTTTTCACGGAATGATCGTCGTGTAGTGTAGAATATAATAATATTTACTTTACTTCGTAAGTAATAACTCATGTCGTGAAGTACTATGTACTTATCTGACGAGAAGTTCAATGCTAACGTTCAAATGGCGCGGTATATCAATTTATTTTGACGTCCTGTCATTTGCAGTGCGCGTAAGATAGACGTAACAAATCAGAGAAATGGTTCCTTTGCTACGCGGACGAAGATTTTTTATTATTCTAAAACAACAAAATATAATGTTTGAGTTTGTTAAGTTTGTTTAATATGTATGACACCGAATAGTTAATTTTATATGACAACTCTTTTTGGCAATTTAATTTAATTTATCCGACATTTCTTACCTATATTTTTTCTTTTTTTTTTAATTTATGACGATTTCTATTGCTATTTTGTTGTATATGACTGTTCGTCTTTTTTGTTTTATTAATTAATGACGATTGTAATTTTAACCATTTTGAATTAATTTCAAATCAAATCATTTATCAATCCAATCCAATCCAATTTAACAATTTATTTATTTTTTGACTCTCATTTAACTATTGTACTATGATAATTTTAGCATAGGTATAAGCGTTTTGGTTCCTGTACTGTTAGCTTATATTGCTTTTGATTAAGTAAATAAATAAATAACTACACTTTGTATAATATACCAAACTTATTTAGGTTTATTCATAAAATTATTATAAATGATTATTATAATAAATTATTATAATTATTTGAAAGAACCTGTATAATCAAAAACATTTTTTACTTTATGAGAACCGAATAGAATGTAACATTCTCTTTTCGTGAACCGTATTGCTATGTAATACAGTTCATATTCGCTTAAAATATCAAATGCAACAATGTTATCAAAAATATTCACGAGTCATGTACAGGTGTTTGATTCACACGTAGGGTCATCACCGAGGTCCATGTGAGAGCCTCTATCACCTGTTCCTTGGGATCATACCTGTGGCAAGATGCCAGCCGCCTACCAGGATACCAGGAGTTATCAGGAGGTTGCTAGCAAGCTTACCTGGCCGCTGGCGCATGCGTCCCACTACCCACCTGCCTTCTACCTGTCGCGTAAACCAATTTAGAAAGAACCCGCCGGCTGCAGTGTGGACCCTTCGATATTTGAAAATTAACTTAGTTGAGAAGGTTGGGGAGGTCTGTTTACAATGGTGGCCATGTTAACGCATGCGTTCTGGTTACCTGGCGTGTCTGTCCGTATATACGTCCGTACACGGTATTGTATCGTTTATTTGGCACGCGACCACGGCACGCGATAGAGGGTTGTGTAAACAAAACAGGTTTAAACACAGTCGCATCAAATCATATTAGATGTTGTGAATTAGTATTTTTTTCAGAAGAATTTTGTTTTTGAGAAATATTAGGTTGGTAGGGAATTAGCTTGTGATAATACCTATAGTGTCTACATAATATAACTATATTCTGCCGCGGCACGCAACATAACTGGCAAAATGTGGGTGTGCTACCATTAGCACACCCACATTTGGCCAGTTATGTTTAAGTTAGGGTTAGGCAGAGGTGTACCCATGTACACCTCTGCCTAACCCTTAGGTGATTACAGGCGTGATGTTATGTTGTCAAACGTATAAACATTGTAGTATTAGTATAATTCCGAAAAATTAAGGCACGTAGCACACACATAAAATGTTTTCATGCAATTACACTAAATTCAAATTGACGTTTGTATCTTGATTACATAACCCCCTAAGGGTTCCTTGCTCTTTTTACCAGGAGTGCAGTCACCTTAAGAGACATAGCCTTGAGGGCTGGCCGTAATATTTCAGCAATAAAGAGGTAATTACGTCAGGCGGCGAGACACACCCGCCTTATTAAACTGGTCCTTGTAGGCTAAGAGATAGGATGTAGTTGTTTTTTGTTATGTCGGTTTAGTCGTTTATTAATATAAAATAACACTTTAGTGAAAAAAACTGTTATTTTTTGTTAAGCTGCTTTATAAAGCTGCAGAAAAATTACACTACACTACATAATTATAAATATTACTAGCTTTTGCTCGCGGTTTCACTCGCGTTAAAAAGTTATTGTTCTATCCCAATGGAACAGTACTTTTTTTCTGGGTGTGAGGTACCTTATGTTCTTTTCTACACCCCTGACAACCTGTATATTTTATTTTTCCTTATTGGTTGAGTAGTTAAGACTTGAAAGCGTAAGAAACAAACAAACTCGCTTTTGCATATTTTATAATATTATTTTAGAATTTTAGATACTCGATCTACATTGAGTGACTGAAAAGTGATCTGACTGAAATAATGCATCTTGCATATTTTACACGCTGATAGAAGATGTCAAAATTAATCAAAAATAAATTAGTTCAGAGTTCATTAGTATTTTTGGTTTGAAGTCCTTCACTCTTTATCCTGACCTAAACATTAAAATCGGGGGATTAAAATTGAATTACTTCAGTACAAAGTTAAAGTACAAAATATTCTTCTACAAAAACGTGTAATCACATTAATTAGGTCCCTGACTCCAGGACTATGCTCGTAAGTGCATCCTTTAATGATGAAAACGATGAGACGTGCAGCGTGATAATGCTCTCCTGGTCACGCCTACTGGCATAATAATGTAACGTCACTTTTATTATCGTTACCAGATACCTACCTAAATGACATCAACAAGTTAGTGCCGATTCCCTTGTTCTAAAATTATTTCTATCTTTTTCTGTCCAATAAAACAAGAAAGGGGCGGAAATAAATTACAATTAGTCCTGTCAATTTTAGGTAATCTGAAACTTTCATTGAATCGGTCATATAATTATCTACAATCCTACATTATTAGGTAGGTGCTTATTCGTTCAAAATAGGATTCTCCAAAAAACAAACTTTCAAAGAAAATTGACTTGAGCCTAGAGATCAATATCAATTTATCAGGAATTCGTATTAGGAAAACTTTAAGAAAATTCCAAATTAATAGCTTTTCTTTAAAAAATAATATTTTTCTGATTTTTTAAGAAATTGACAACCCTTGAAGATCAACCGTGCGTCGCTAATGTGAGCAGACTGTCTTTTAAAATTTAAAGCTTAAAATTACAGGTTTATAGTCTTCACATCCTTCATGTGTTACAACTTACAATCATAAGTAACAGGTTCGTATTGTACGGTAATCTTTTAACTCCTTTTATTGTTTTTATTTAGCCTTAAAGCTAAGGATTCGCCTGTATCTTTACAGAATATAGGTAGGTAGTTCCTTTTTTTCAGAGCTATTTTTTTTTTTATATAAGTTGGGTTTGTTTTTGACTCTAGGTCAGAGGTGACAGACAAAGTCTACGATGCAGTGAGCTTACCTAGAAGAAGCCTGTTCAGTCTAAGTTTAAAGAGATTAGGGTCGAATGCGTTCGGAAATACAGACAGACGCATTTTTATGATACTAATAAAATTTAGACTTAACTAGCCTTACGCATCGCTTTTCCAACATCTAAAGCAATCAAAACTTTAACCTAGCTTTAGGTAATATCTTAGCTCATGTATGTTTAACCTGCTGATTGTGTAAAAAATCATTTTCTATCATTAAAGTCAGATACAGCAAATGGTTAGGCTCGGTTTTTATTTATTATCCGTGGTTTGGCCATAGACAAAACTTGAATTCTACTAAGGCTGTTTTTATAGTTCTTTATATTAGTAGGCATTTTAAAGGTGTTATTATAGTGACCCAGTTTATTTGAAACAATGGAAAATATCAACCGTGTCTTACCCCGGCTTGAAGGTACCGAGATCGAGAAAGATAACTGTCAAAACATTTCACAAGACAGACAAGTTTTATAAATCCTTCTATGTTTGTCCCATCAATCTATTGTGTAGGTTATTTATTCCCATATAAGACTGTTTTTATAACTTCCATTTATGAGTACGCGTAGTAGCGTAGTGTATGTACATTTATATTTGTAACACCATAATAGTTTGTACTTTAACTTTGTAATGGGAGAGAAGATCAAATTAGCTTTACAGGTTGTGTTCGTTTAACCGCAAATTACTGACATAATGGATGCCGCGTAATTTTGCGAGAGCGATAAAGTGACTAGAATGAGTAGATTAGGGTTGAAAATTGCACTTTTATAACACAAGAGCTGCCGATCTTAATAAAATTCTGAACTACGATATTCCAAAACTATCTTCAATTCTTAGGGTAGTTAAGACGAAGATAATAATATGCAAAGAAACTATTACGTCACCTGCAGTACCAAGGCAACAGAACTCAGAAGAGTAGTCAACTCTCAAAGCGCGTAATCTTGCGAGTAGTATCGCCACATTCTGTGGTATCGCTGCCGCGGCAACCTCACGGTCTCGCACTATCATGTTAGTCATGTAACCCTTGTACGGAGTAATATCGCGAGAGAGATCTTTACACGTAACACGCATGTTACACTGAGTTTACAAGGAGCTGTAATGTTAATAATACCAAAAAAAATAGCTGTTTTTAAGATACAGAAACAATGCGACATTTTAACTTTTTAATTAACTTTTGAATGTGTTAACCCTGGTTTACCGAGACCGATCTTGATATGCTTTCAAGACTTTTAGATATTTTTTTATAATAATTTTGAAGTACCGTATCAAGTATTAATTTACATAGCTTCTGTCTACAACATGCATAAAAAGTTTCTAAAACTGTTTTAGATGATTAAAACACAGGTACTATCAATTCTATCTTCACAGAGTATTACAAAACGCATTCACATTAACAGATACAAATCTTGAAGCACCCCTGGCAGCCGCTACTTAGGATCAAATTTTAATGTTAAAAAGAGGATAAAAACGAGTTATTTTAATCCAACCCCTCGGATCCTGTTGCGTAGGAGTCTCGGAGATTTGGACAAAAATAAAATTCGACGCTCACACAAAAACTGGGAACGTGTCGTAATTAAGTTAAATTAATAGTGAAAACGTTCTGGTATTTTTTGTCTGGGAATCTATTTAAAACTAGGTATTTAATATTGGTTCTTTACTGCCAGTATTTTATTTACTATATTTACTTAGGTCGAAATGGTCGATTATAATTTACAATCAAAGCATATAAAGGTAAAGTTACATGTATAAACATTACAGACAACAGAAAACATTAAAGACGCCAATTCTTCTATAAGTATAAAAAATGTCAAAAAATTTTGGTAAATTAAAAGCATTTTTTGACAGATTGAAACTAAGATTACATTGTGATTGTGTAAAAGTTAGTGGAATTGGTCCCCAAATAGCTGCTATTCTGTCAAAATCTTCTTTAATGGTGAAAGGCTTGAAGTTAACTGCCATCCCAACTAATGCAGAGGGAGGGAATAAGATTTAAACTCACTTCACCAAAATTCGATAACAAGAATGAATGATAAGGATAGCAAAAAAAAAAAATAATTAAAAATGATGCACAATTTACTAAACCTGCAATACTAACGTAAGAGTAGAACTAATAATAATTAGGTAATTACCCAGTAATTACTAATTAGTGGAGAAACAACACAAAGCGATTAGCTCCGGTTTGTTAGAAGCAAATACGAGTATTATTGCCGGTTGATTTACTGGGTCCTTTGATGTTCATATTAGCTGAAGTAAACCTCATATATTATACTAAATAACTAATATTTTGCAATGGAGTAAGTACTTATATAGAAAATGCATTTGAAATTCGTTATTATTTAAGCCCGTTAGGTTGGCATTAAAAAACTAATTTGAAGTTAAGTTTTTAACCATTATTATAATCTATGAATTAACAGGACAGTGGGGCAATTCTACTAACATTTAGAAACGATCGCAATCTAAGCTCAGTTTCATTCTATCAAAAATGCCTGTAATTTGCCTAAATTTTTGACATTGATTCTCGCTGAGATGAGATTGCGACTAGATTAGAACAAACCTTCTGTTAGCAGAGCAAGTTACCCCACAGAAATATCAATTAAACTAAATTTTGCCCACGGCTTTGCCCACGTGGTAGCTGACAAATGACAAAAAAGAACGTTTATATCAAACATGCGTAGTTGACCACTGAAAAAGAGATAGGACTACATAGCAATAACGTACTATATTCAATATTTTTTTTAACCAAATGAATGTCAAGTGGATAGACTATTTTTAACCAAAAAAAGCGTATATTATGAATCCATTCACGGTTAATTGAATGGTCTCAAAGGGATGCGGTGGCACTTCCTTCTCAGAAGCCGGGGGTGATATAAAAAGATCCTTTTCATCCTGACACTTTACTTTTTAAGTTTTTAACTCCCTAGTCAAATGTCTCACTGATTTATTTGTAGTTTTTAAGTTAGAGCTTCCGTATTTAGATCAATTGTGAAAAGTTTGAAGTTTTGAGAGAAATATACTTATAGAGAAGAAATGCATTTATATTCTTTTAAAATTTTGATAAAAGTCACCTGTCAAGTTCACTCTTCCCATAAATCTTAACATGTTTTATTCAGTTAACTAAGATCGGTTTTAAAAACGGGCAAATGGCACGTGGGCCCAGTTTAAGCCTAGCCGCTCTCTAATCTCTATTTTTGGACCTAGGATGACGTTTTTGACGTCTTCCTAAAACAACACAAATACTACGGGTTATCCTGTTTTGACGTATAACCCGTTGTACTTTGTTCCACCCAATTTTCCTAATCCACCCCAGAAATAAGGCGATCAAATCAAAAAAATTATATTAAAATCGATCTATTTTCGAGATTTTTGGCAATTGATTTACTAAATAAATTGATCATTAAAAAAATAACTATAATATTGATCTCTCAATATGGAGTATTGGAGCGGACTTCCATGCAAACAGGCAATCTGACTGATAACCCTTCCGCCGCCCACTGCCCGCTATAGTGGTCAGGGACAGCGCCACATTGTCATAGATTCGCATTCATATGAATTCAATGACGATTCGCAATTGTACGGATTTGTACGTCTATTCAGATTATTATGTAGGATTTAATACCTACTTGATTATATCATGTTTAGTAAGCAATTAGTTTTCCAATAACTAAGAATTTTTGTATTTTTTTTTTTAATTGCAGTTGTATGCAACAAAATGTACAAGAGCGGATTTAATCAAGTCAAGCATAGGTGGTGAAGAGATAACAATCATGACAGATGCAAATTAATGCACAAGCAAAAGAACTTTGAAAAACATCTCTAATCTGTAATTCGATAAAGTAGTCGGTTATTGTACCAGATAATCACAAAATAGCTTACGATAGATAATGTACTTTACTAAGTAGGTACCTACAATAACTTACGCATTTTAGTTATTAAAAGGTGAGTCCGGAAAGCAAGACTATTAAATAATAGCATAAAGACTGCCTCATAAAATATTCTATAGGACTACAGTGACGATATTTATGAGAAAATTACCGAATGACTATTCCTCTGAAACACTTTCACCGGTAGTCTCTGTTACCACTTTCTTTATCGTCATTATGACATTTTTATTACACAAACTGTAAGTTAGTTATTAACTTTTACTTCCAACCCTTTGAAGCGAGCGATAGTAATTCTAACTAGTAAAAAATATTGTGCTATAAAATATGGTAAGGTGAACAATCTAATAAATGGTACAATAAAAATTCTACGGATATAAAAATACAATGTTGGTACCCAGTGGCCCGGCGGGTGACGTCACGGGATTAGGCGTGATTTACACACACGTTTACGGGAACTTGGTACCAGGGTAGCAGGATAGCAGCGGCGTTTGTTACCTGTAAAGAGAGGGTTAAAATTAATTTGAGGTCGTAAAACTCGTAAAGTTGTTTGATTAAGTGAGCGTGTAGTTGTAAATACCTATTATAAATTAATGAGATATAATTAAATAAACGATAGTTCTTTATAAATTTTTCTAAATCACAATGTTCACAGCAACTTTAAATATTAATAATAATTGGTCAAAGCATACCTAAATAAGTTACCTAAGTAGTAAATAATAATACCAGCCTATTGTCGTCCTACTGCAGGGAAAAGGCATCTTCTTATACAGAGAAGGCACAACGCTTGCTCAAGGCGGATTGGCAATTCCAGACTTTATATTAATTAATTATAGTATTATTCATTATTTCATAAGTTTTTATTTAATAATCTTTATAACATAAATATGTATATACAACTAAATTAAAATCAGAATTGCTACACTATACACACGGAGCATTAAAAAACCACACAATTCAAACATTTGGTTGAAAAAGTAATGCATTATTTAACATCAGCAAATGTGTACCTACTTATTACGTCACAGTTCTCAAATATGGCGCGAAGCTGGACATACGGCACTTGACATAATTGCATAAATAAGTTTTTTCACTAAAGTAAACATACACACCAAACATCATTTTGCTAAAACGTGTGTTTTGTGCGAAAAAAATGTTTTCGGCAAATATTTATTGAATCTACAAGGATTTATAAAATCAACGTAGATTTCTAGCAGGAAAAAAGCTTATTTTATAAGTACTTACATCAAGTGCGCGCCTAATTTCCAAGAAAAAATCATATTTGTAATAAAAAAAAATATGACTCGACCTGACACCTCTTAAGGATATTTTCTTGTAGATTCGGGCTAGCCAAAAAATCTCAATCTAAATCTACACTCAAAATGTTTATGTTTTAGTTTATTTCGCAGAATGAATCGTTCCTAGCCGCTGCACCGCCATTTTTGCGAGTTTATATTGTTATCATGCAATGGACGTTTCCTGCGGCGGCGCTGCCATTTATTTTATGTAACTATTGTTATTTATACTTGATCGACAATCTAATGAGATGTAGGTACTGAAACTATTCTTGTGGGAACATCAGACATATAATAGCGTCATTTTATCTATTCGCTTAGTTGTCTATCTAATGAGATAACTAGCCGCCCAAAATTCTAGACTAGATCTTTGTTCAAGTTGCTCAAATCATCAAAAAGTTTCTTGAGTACTAAACCAATAAGCAGTACCAAAATATTAAAGCTCTGCCACAAGTTCATCTAAAACAAATTCTCCTTCAAACGAACTTTACGCAAAACGGTAAAAGAAATGCTTCAAACTGGTTGTAGCGCGCGACCTTCAACAAATATTGTGGTACTGCAGTCGAGGGGTTAACTCGAAGCTAACAGTCCGCATCGCAATGTGGACATAAGAGTAGTACAGTCAACCAAACGTCAATGTATTTGGAGCGTCTTGATTCGTAGCAGAAAAAGCGGATTTTTGTAGTCATAAGTGTTACAACTGTCGTCAGTTGA
This sequence comes from Hoplodrina blanda, assembly GCA_949316365.1. NCBI lineage: Eukaryota > Metazoa > Arthropoda > Insecta > Lepidoptera > Noctuidae > Hoplodrina > Hoplodrina blanda. The sequence goes on along the minus strand of OX438565.1, from coordinate 10,486,555 downwards.
CCGTACAAGACGCCAAATTATGACCGCTACTCGCTAGCTGTCGGCACTTGCCACTTAGCGAGACATTATGTCTAGCGGACAATATTTAAATTGATTTTAAAAACTGGAAGCTGGTACACATATAATTTCAACAACTTTGATTCGGAATTGAAGAGCTTGTTTTTTATTTGCTTAGTTGCGATATAATTATGCAATTTTTTATTGCAATATTTGTACAAACAACGTTACCATTGTGTAAAATTCGATCAATATTTATTTAGCACCTATTTTGAGCGGTCTATAACCGTTTTTAAAGCTTTGTTTGCATTTTTAAAGATCGGCTACCTCATCTGACAAGCCTGCCATATTACCATATGTACCTAATCACTTAAAACATTAAATAACATCTAATAATTATAACGTAGACCCAGGTATTAATTTTATAATGACTAATTTCTAGCAAGATTATTTTAATTGTTCCCTGTACCAAATCAAACCGCGTCGTGTGAGGTTCCCAAAACCTAAAGCCTCCACGTCAGAAAGAGACGGGAACATCAACATTTTCCTGACCGTTCTAACGCCGAACACTCGTGTGAAAATGTGTCCACATACGAGAACTTAGATACAGTGCATTTAAATAACGGATTTGTGTGCTCTAGACTGCTACGAATATTAGAAGCGTACGTTAGTATCACATTATGATTGTGTGCACGACATGTGTTAGAAAAAAAACAGCGTTTGCTTAGCAAATTCTAATCTCTACACATACTCATGTACCAAGGCACCAGAAACCGGTAGGAAGTATCACATGTATGCCCCTACTAGACATAACACACGCCATAACCACACACGCAACGCCTGTCAAAGGGGTTGAGCGAGCGTACGTGGCCCCTAACCTAAATCCACACACACTAGCTTGCAGGCAGACGAAACAACCCCTCTAGGCAGGTGCGAAAGAGATAACATACTAGTCCAGAGCGTAGCGTTAGAAAGAGTTAGATATGGGGCGCGAATTGCGAAGGCACAAGACAAGTTTGAGTCTGCGCATCTTGAGTCTATTCTAAGGGTGAAAGTTCATAAACCACTCCCGAAGACTGGGAGCCTGGTAGTTGTTTTCCATTTTAGGACAAAACTCGATAAAAAAGGGCGCTTGGGTGAGGGGATTTCATGGGGCATGAGGGATCAAGCTAATCGTGCTTAGGGGTTGAAGGGTGCGTAGGCTAGTAAAGTGAAATGTGAAGGTGTGAGACCGTCTAGACAGGCCTCCTGTTGATGTGTGCGTAGAAAACAAAGTAGGCGTCTTTTGTCACGACGTTTTACTATCGTGGAAATCTTAGTCTGCGGTTATTTTTTCCTCAGTGCAGTATGTGATGAAAGAAGCAGCTTTAAAAGCTAATAAATACTTTTTTTAACATTAGTAGGTAATTGGCCCCTTCATAATTAGAAATAAGTTTTCTGTGTATTTTAACTACGTTACAGGCATTGCTTTATTAAAACTAAGTACTACAAAATAGTTACTTAAATAAACAAAATTTTCATAAGTTTATGCAATGAAAATGCACATTTTAAAAACAATACTTCCTTTCCTCTTTCTATAAGCTTAATCTCCATTAAAAAAATAAGAGATGAATAAACATTCCCATCAGTAAAAATATTTATCTGTTCATTAATTTTATTAACTTATTTGCATGCTTTTTCAATCACCACAAACCAAGAAGTACAGCAAAGTGCATTAAAAAAGATCCATCTATAAATTCTTCTATTAATTTCACACATCGTATTTTGAGTGACGTAAGGTCAAAGCCCCAATCAGTGAAACGCATCGTGACATTCGTGGCCCATGCTATACGCATTACAGTGTAATGAGGTCATAGGCCCATTGGACCGCGAAATGCGACCATTATTATCCCAAACGATTTCAAACTAAGTACTTGAATGACTTAATTTGAATGTATGATGGGTCTATACAGCAAAGCTACCTTGATTGAAGTTTTAACATAGAAATGAGAGTCATTATGTAGGCAATTTATTTTGTTGTTGATTAGTTTGTTAAATCTGTGAAACGTCTTGATACTTTATCTCCGGAGTATGGCAAGTCAGAGTAAATGGGATGTGTTCCCATAAATCATACCATGTCATGCCTACGTCACGGTCCTGTGGGATTTTTAAAATGAATCTTGAAATATTATCTAGAAGCGCCACTGTTCAATTTTGGATGTTTTGTTAATTTCTATTTTTTTATAGATCTATTCGTAGATGGCATTTTCTTTGCGCAGCAATAGAAATAAGTAGGTTATTACGTAATACTACTTAATTTTTCTTTACTTATTCTAAGTTTGAAAAGTTTTATGGCACACCAACTATACAAATAAAAATTAAAACACACAAATTACGAAATGCAAACATAAATTAAATTGTGCATTAACACGTTCCTTATTTTCAATACAGATTGTTAAATACTTAAATACCCATGAAATTTTTAAGCGCCTTCATTATTTACACGTCTGCCGGAGCGCACGCGCGATCCGCCATGTTTACTTAACTGTCAAAAGCATTGACAACTAGACGCCTTGTTACAAGTACCAATTAGATAGACGGAGATTGTTGTTCTTGCCTACTTTGTTTCAATTAACTGTGATTAGCCTCTCATTTTGACCCATTTAACAAAACTGATCATTAATTTAAAATGTGAAAAGAATGCATTGAGTATGACAGTTTGACAGGGACGTCATTCAGTGCACTGCACTAATCTTTTATAAGGCCAGAGGTCACTTCTAGTCAATTCTCTATGTGAGTAGGTATATTAGTACCCACTTATAAAAATGTAATGTCACTAGGTATATGGGTATGAAAGTATTTTATAAGTTAATCTAAAAAGTAGCGAGTTGTATGTAGTAAGTGCGTAGGTTCTTATTAAGTCCAAATGGGCTTAAAAGAAAGTTACCCATGTTTCTGTTGTCACCTATGTTCTTGCACAAAAAACTTAACTTAGAGTTAGTTGTCATGACATCTTTTTCATAATTAACCTCAAAACGTTAATTTCCCTTCATTTTCATTCTCATTTTTTGAGTAATTACAGTAAAATAAATGTCCAATTTTATATAAAAAAAATATTTTTCAAACAAGAACGTTTGTCATTTTAGAGGCTGGCAGTTCATGTCGAACGTTTTTCCGTTTTGAGCTAAGGTTTCCTTGCAAATAAACCCTCATTTACGGTATTCATCTCATACATAGGCCAGGTAAGCAACTTACTCAGAGTTTATAAGACCCTGGTAGGTGCAAACGGGCCTTAGACATTTGAATGGCTACAAGTAGGAACCTTCCGGCCTGCAAGTGCCTGCAATCAGTATATTGTTTATTTGGCTTGTTGCTGTCAATGTGTTGTTTGATTGTGAAGCTTTATAACAATAAGCTCGGATTTTACTGCTTTCTAGTATTATTTAAATCATGGAGCTGTCTTTTCACTTGCTTTCGCTTGTGACCTAGTAGGGTTATGCCTAGTTCTTAATTATGCAGGTTGTCCACAAGAAGAAACAGCTGCTCCATATATTTTATGTTAGTAAAACTCGTCAAAATTTCGAAAATAGTTTTTAGGTATTGTGCGAAAATAGTTTTCCTGAGCTGTCATATATTTTGTTATCATTTTGATATAAATATAGAGTTACGAATACAAACTTACCCTTATCAGCTCTTGTTATATCCCTTTATAAACCACGAAAAACAGTACAGTTACATTTTTGTTTGAATACTATGCTTTTTTCCACAATAAAATTAATTTGACCTTCAAGCAAAAAAACAAAACACTCCAAAGCCATCGAATAAACCAATTATTCAAATTAATTGAATTTCGAACTAGCTATTTCACTCGAATATAAATAAAAAAAAAAGTTCAAAAAGGTTCACACCTCCTTACACCGATATTCATCATGGTCGAAAAAGTTCGAAACTTAAAATTAACCTTACAAAAGAAATGTTTAATAAGTGGTTTTTTAAAAAAAAAACAAATAATTTCTCTTTCAATAGAATGCTGGCCGCATCCCGAAGGAATGTTTCACTATCCCTTTTTATATAACCCTCTCTGTCTAACGCTGTCACAGGCCGAACTGGTTAACTTTGATTAATGACTACACTATTTTTTCCTTTAACTTTATGAATACTAATGTAATTAAAAGGCCTGTGATAAAATTACGCTTTTCATGATTCCCTTGTAACATGACAATGTTGATTTTCTACATGAATGTATAAAAAGTTAAATAGGAGTACCTAGGTACCTAGACATGATGCAAAATAAATAAAAAGTTGTTTATTTGATTTACATTTATCGAAATTGTGTCGCTTATCTTCAAACTTGGATAAATCCACTCTACCCTCTTCTGAGATATTAATAAAAAAGTGATATTAGGCTTAATTCCATGAATTAAAAGGAGGTATTTTTTTAATATGGCAACAGTATTGAAGGAAACGATCCTGTTTAGCTAATTCAGTATTTAACCCATTCATCCTTTCAAAAATGTAATATTTAGATTGGATTTACCTTCATTCGATATAATGGAACGCAATTTACCTATCTTTGAAAAAACTCAGTGTGGATTTATAGAATTTTGATTTAATAGATCTGGATTTATCCGGATTTGAAACTATATGATTAGAACTAGGGATGTGGTAGTGGCGAAATCACGGTATACTATCGACAGACAAATTTGTGGTAGCTATCTGAATAAAACTAAAATAATACAAACAAAATAAGGAAATCTAGTTTAATTTTACAAAAATAGGAGGTAGCCGATTTATTATTATTTTAAACAAAATTCAATATTTCTTCTTAGTCATCTTCTTCAATTTCTTCTTCATGCATTGGTCGCCCTATCACATTCTCACTGTTAAGCACTTTTTTATAATATTTTAATTCCACCAGTCTTGGCCAAAGTGCGTTTCCAGCAATTTGCGAACATCAGTGTACTTAAACAAACAAACAAACAACAAACAAACAAACTTATTATATCCAAATTATTCTGTACTTAACTCTATAACAACAAAATAATAATAATCGATAATAGTTAGCACAACACTAGAGCCAACTCAGGATTCCAATCGACGCATAGTATAGGTATTTCAAACTTACCGAATTTTCGCTCTTTCCTCTTTCTAACGGCCAGTTACGGCGAAGTTTTATATTAGGCCGCTTGCGGGCTTTACTTGGTGACACAATTTTAATGGAATTGTCCATGGGAACTGTCTAAATAATAAAAAGAAACAATAAAAAAGCAGGAGTGTACTGTGCCACTATCGCTTTTTTTTGGCTGGCTGTCATGGACTTAACTACGTTTGAAAAAAACTGTCTCATGGATCTATCTGACTTAGATAAAATATTATGACTTTGACAGTTTATTTCTCAAGAACTATGCGGATTTATACACAACTGATAAAGGACGATGACCGAATTTGTATGAGACCCGTCCCCCCCCTCCAACAGATATTTTGTATGTGTTAGTAGTTTCTTAAGGATCTATTAAAAGACTAGCAACCGGTTTTAACATCAAAATCCATGGGGTTAAGATATGAGATAAAATTAAAAAATCACTTTATTTTATCATTTTGTCAAAGTGGGCGTAAGACCAACAGCATTGAAATATATTTCATATGAAAGCTTATAGTTAATACTTTATTTCATATTAAGGCACCAAGTACCAAAGACGCGAGAGAACAGAGTTACACCGTTTTAAAAAATGCAATATTTCAACTTTATTGTAGTTACTTGTTTACAGGCAGAAAAGACAGTGGGTGTAAGACCAACAGCATTGAAACATACTTCATATGAAAGCTTATAATTAACACTCTATTTCATATTAAGGCACCAAGTACCAAAGACGTGGGAGAACAGAGTTAAACTGTTTTAAAAAATTGCAATAATATTTCAACATACTGTACCTGTTTACAGGTATTATGAACAGTGAAAAAAGACCAACAGCATTGAAATATATTTCATATGAAAGCTTATAGGTTATACTCTATTTCATATTATCGCACCAGCTACCAAAGACAGAACAGAGAACAGAGTTAAACCGTTTTAAAAAATTGCAAAAAAATTTTTTTTTTTTTTTTTTTTTTATTTCATCATGGATTTGGATAATAGGAAGTAGATAACTAAAAAGTGAAAAATTGCTTCAGAGTTTGAAGTTGGCGACTTTGGTTCTGTTTGTTTTATGACGAAACTACCTAAGAAGTATATACTGTTTCAAATAAAAATATTTACGCTAAGTAATTGCCATTTTACTAAAATCACGGAGAAATCGTACATACCTACTTACATAAAAAAAAAAAATATTTCGCGAACCTCTTCTATTTTTGACGCCCGTTAAAAAACTGAAACTGCTTGGGCACACCTTCCCACTGTCGATATATTATGCCTGTACACCTAAACCTGTTTAAGGTTTAGGTGTATTATGTTAAAGTACTGCACTTCTTAAAACAGTTTAAACTCTTTTCTCTTTCGCCCGCGTCTTTGGTACTTGGCGCCATAATATAAAATGGAGTATTAACTATAAGCTTTCATATGAAATATATTTCAATGCTGTTGGTCTTTTTTCACTGTTCATAATACCTGTAAACAGGTACAGTATGTTGAAATATTATTGAATTTTTTAAAACGGTTTAACTCTGTTCTCCCGCGTCTTTGGTACTTGGTGCCTTAATATGAAATAGCGTGTTAATTATAAGCTTTCATATGGAGTATGTTTCAATGCTGTTGGTCTTACGCCCACTGTCCTTTCGGCCTGTAAACAAGTAAATACAGTAAAGTTGAAATATTGCATTTTTAAAAACGGTTTAACTCTGTTCTCCCATATCTGTGGTGGTTGGTGCGATAATATGAAATGGAGTAATTACTATAAGCTTTCATATAAAATATATTTCAATGCTGTTGGTATTTTCCTACTGTCCATAATACCTGTAAACTGGTACAGAAATGTTGAAAATATTCCATTATTTAAAACAGTTTAACTATGTTCTCCCATATCTTTGGTGGTTGGTGCAATAATATGAAATGGAGTATTTACTGTAAGCTTTCAAATGAAATATATTTCAATGCTGTTGGTCTTTTCCTGCTATCCATAATGCCTGTAAACAGGTACCGTAATGTTGAAATATTGCAATTTTCAAAACGGTTTAACTCTGTTCTCCCACACTTTGGAAAGATGTCGCTATAGTAAAAAAATATTACCTTACTAAGATCTATTGACTGAGATACATTTCATATCTGTTGGTGGGGGGGGGACGTTTTGACGCATCGTCCTTTGTTTAAAAATATTTTTTTTTTCCTTTCTTTTGATACTAAAATCTTAAAAATTCTTAGAATTGGATTTATCCGAGTTTGAAGTTAAGCGACACAATTCATGTTCTGTAATAATGTGTGAATGAAAACGAACGAGTGAAACAGAAGACATTGCGTTTTACAATACAGCCCCTCCTACTTTTTACTACAAAATCCACCCTTCTTCATTCATAAACATTCGCCATTCAACTGAGAACCGAAGCGCAGAACTCCTACAAACATCTGCGTGCCTGGTAGTTTCAGCGAAACGTTACGTCACCATTTTGTCGTTCCGATTCCGTATGACAATACAAAATGTTCTATACTTTCAATCTTAACATTTCACAGATTCATGTCAGCTTATTAATTTATTTTAAATGTACTTTCTAAGTTTATTTTGGGACATTACTGATAAAGTTAAAATAAATAATATATAGTAAGTCTGCAATAGCCAATCAATGCTCGTGCCTTCTCTGTATGAAAAGAGGCTTTTGTCCTGCGGTCGGGTAGTAATAGGCTGGTATTTTTTTTTATATAATAAATTAAATCAAGTCATTCATAAACTTTTTCGCTATTCAAAAACCGAATGCGGTACTTATTGTTTATTATTTTAACATCATTTACATCTGTGCACTAAAATTTTGCTATACCAACTAACAATTTAATAGTTTAAAAATAACAAATCAAATTCCTAATGCTAACAATGATGTAATGCCAGATTTAGCTAAAAAAGAACAAAAATAAACTGCAAAATTCCGCTGGCGTAATAGGAAAAGTCATAAAAACCATTTTCTAAACATCCTATCTATGGTACAGAAATTGGGCTACTGTAAGCAACTGTCAGTCAAGATTCATGGGTCAGCTGGGATTATATGGCGCAGTTCTTAGAATGCAATTCCCTTGTATCAAAACGATTGAAGTTGCTGAATCTTTGGTTTCAAGATGTTGCGTCATATTTCAGATTTATACAGTATGTAACGGATATCGATGAAAAAACTCTAAGCATGGTTTCAGTTCATAATTTTGGAGATAATATTTTTTGTCGGATAATGAAAAAAATGTTTTATAGGTACATTTTGACTGACCAACACTGTCAATAAACAACTTAGTGGAACACCTACACTGTTGCGCTTTTGTACGGAAAAGCTGTTGTTTTTTGTATTATCTTGATTCTTGATTTACCCTCTGAAGAGGGCAGAGATTTTCTTTGTCATAAAAATCTATTATTTTTTCCACCGCTTAACGAAACCAAAAATCTAAAACCTACAAGGTAACAAATGTATGGAATAGTTGATTTCGTTTCTGTGGGGTATTGAATCATATACCGAACTAGCTTTCGTAAATGTCGGTCCCCCGCTTCATCCCCTTAGGGCGGCTTAGGGGGTAAATTTTGGAAAATCCGTTCGTAGCGGACGTCTACTAACTATAATCGACCTCTCTGCCAAATTTCATCTTTATCCGTCTAGCGGTTTTAGATATTTCCTGATGAATGCGTGAGTATGTGACCTTTCGCATATATAAATATAAACGGTAAAATTCTGCAATGTCGAATTCCACCCTGTATAGCTCTAGAAGTGACGCTACGGAAGTTTGCACAGCCAATAAAAAAACTTGAAGAGTTAATAGATAAGTAAATAAGAAAAGTTTACATAAGAGTTCATACAGGAAAATGGAGCGAACAGGATTAGAGAAACACAAATGTTTACCATCCGTAATTCCGATCGTTACAGTGACTCATTCTCGTAGTCATTCATTTGGGATTTGCAAACCCGACCCGCTTTCATACAGGTATCTATGTAAACATATTTCATGTTAAATGGAAAACAGAGTATTCCCGTGACCCAATTTTGATCTAGATTTGTTTATATTAACCTATTAAGTACCTATATTTATTTGTTCTATCTGAAAACACTAAAATTCACTAAAGTAGGTTCGCACTATTTCGCGCTTCAGTGTGCAAGTATATTTTTAACTAAGTGAATAAAGATTAGGCCGTTTACACGGTGCTTTTAGTATCCGGTTAAATAAACAATCGAGCCTAGTAGTGTTAAAACAAGCCAACACAGAATCTCTCAATGATTCTATTGATCACGTCAGTCCAATTCAATTATACCAAATACCATTACTATCCAGTAAAAACAGGTCAATGTCTGTATATCCAAAACATATGCTTAGAATGAATTTAAAATTAATGGTCCACAATATCTTTACAAATGACTTCGAAAAATGAAGACATTTTGAATTAGGTTATGAAGCACAGATAATATAGTCACGGGATGTGTTTTAATAAGTAGAGAAATGAGTATGTATTTAGTTTAAGACCAAATAAAAAAAAACCACCTACTTGTTGGGGTGGAATGAAATCATGGTGAATTCAATTTTGTCTCAATTGTTTATACAGATGAATTGGCAATATAACTAAGGAGAACTGGATTCAATAAATGCAGAGATAGGCTCCACATTTATTTTAGTATACCTAGAACCCGAGGAAAATAATTTAGAAAATTAAGACTATAACAATGGAAGGGTGTAAAAACACATAACGAAGCCGAAAGCTCCATGTTATTCTCATCATTGCGATCATTTTTTTTTGTTTTCGACCATACCTGAGTACTTTCTGGTTACGGAGATATTTAAGGTTTAAATTCCTCTTTTTAACGTATTTTTAAGAAAACAAGTTTCAAAAGTTATAACTAAAAAATACCTTCACGACACCAGTAGTATCTCATTTACCCATAAATGAAATTTTAACTGCGTGCTTTTTATAACAGTGATTTTTCACATCAAAATAAAGTCGTTCCCCAGCAATATTTTTTGCTGAAAGCTACTTGATCTACTAGTTTGATGGGCAGTATGCGCAGTTACCAGCTATATTTCTTGTTAAACCCCGTACAATGTTCACAATGATGAATAGCTCCGTCTTTCTGTTACCCAATAGATTCAACGTTGAACGCCATTACAAAGTTGTTACTTCCACAATCTCTCCAAAAGTGCATTACACACGTTCTCACATAAAATCTCTCCCGACAAGTTGCGCAAGAGTTGGTACAGGGCCGTTCCTAATTTTATCGACATAGTGTTGGGAGTAACGATTATAGACCATTAGGCATCGGTCCATTCAAATTACTCGATTAACGCGCCGTTTCTTCGATAAAAACATAAAATACGTTTCAATCCAACACATTATAAAAATATTACAGCGATTTTAGTATTAAAATGTTTCTTTACTTTTTTCTTTTTATCGTTTTATGGAATTAAAACATCGTTAGCTTCGTTTAAGTTACGGTTTTGTTACAAATCATTAAATCCTTATTCTTCGGATAGTTAACAAGCAAAATATTATTATTTTCTTTTGGAAGTTTCTTGAAAGTCTGTTTTGGTTACTGTATCTACATAAACTGCGTCGTATATCGATGTAAAAATAACGCAAATCGATAAGTCAATCGTGCAGATGAAATTATTAATAGGTGCTTTCAATTTTACATCATACGATGGCCATTTTAGCAACGACCCCAAACATCATACTTATTTAACAAGAAACTCCTTACCGAATTTCCAATTGCCTTGGAGATTAGCCAGGTAGTTTTTAAAGTGCACAATCGTGTGCGCAATATAGGGGAACTCTCTCTTCCCTCAATTGTATAGTCCTATGGGCGGTATTTTCAGGCGCAAGACCAAAAACTTGTTTTTAGGTTTTACGAGCTATGAGGGTGTAACGTAACACCACCAACTTCCAAAGTCCATTCTTCTACTAAGAAATTCCTAATGAAAAATTTAATAACACTGCTCGACCTGGGTGATCAAATTATAACATAAGTAGATACATATGCATGTTTTGCATAACAAGAATCAGTGTCATGCATCCTCATCAAGTCATGTACTTACAGGGGAATTACCGTAGAGGTATTATGTTCTGTGGGAATCACCTACAGAGCTCACACCTTTTGCTGAGCTTACGAAATCGGAAGACATTGGAATAAGTTTCATAGGCGCCTGCATAGGTACATATTCCCACGATAACTTTTCAGTTGAAAATGATTTCAGCTATTTTATTTTTGGTGACGTAGGTAGGTTAGAAAATCAGATCTAACTACCTGTATTTTAGTTTATTTTTTTAATGTGCTGTACGGTAGGGAAAGTTAAAAGTTTTCGTTACGATCATGTTTTCCACCCGTTATTAAATAAATGCATTGTTTCAAGACTTCTATCTCTTTCGATAAGTACATAATTATGTAGTTTCCATAAATTCACTAAAACCACAATAAAAAGGGTACCTAGGTGGTCAAAATTAGACTTAAGTCGTTGTGTTTTCCTTAATCAGAAATCTCAATTAATTTAGCGAAGAATTCGATGAGTTTAAGCTATTCCGACACGTTACGTCAACAAGAACCTATTCAAAGTCGCTTGTCGCTGAAAACTGAAACAATATTTTGTTAAGAATAATTCGAGCAATCTTCGCAGATGTTAACCGCCTTATTACAAACACAAATTTTATGTTTAGACCAGGTTAAATACATTTAAACCAGTAAAGCATTGTATTTCAAAATTTCATTTTTTCAAAATTCAAAAACTGCCTCGATCGTTTAAACTGTGTCTAAATCTAAATATGAACCAAATTTTGTATTAAGGCGGGCAGGGTTATATATAAACCTACGGGACAAAGGGCAAGTACAACCAAAATCATAAGCCCAAATCAAGGCGATTAAAGAATTTAGAGGTAACAATAATCATAATTTGGTACAGGTAATCAAAATGCCTTTTTATAGAGTAAAATAAAGAAGAAAAAAATCTGTTTTGCCTTTTCCCAGCTATGTTGGGGTCGGCCTTCAGTCTAAGCGGACATTAATGTTTTACATGAAGCGACTGACCAAGTAATCACCACAACCAAGATAATGGGTAACAAGATATCCCTTGGTTAGACTGGTTTTTTTTTGAGCTTATTAGAATTTTCTTTTTTTTTCTTTCAAGAGAGCAGCAATCAGCAAAGTCAGGACCTCTTATCAAGGGGTGTCGTCTTACCCAGCAGTGGCGAGCTTCCATATAACATGACTCCTACCAGCTCTTACCAACCCTTCGTAGTTTGGAACAGCGGCTACCCTACCGCCATCGAAAAAAATCCAGTAACTAGTATCTACTGTATGCTATTGCCAAATAATATAGTCACACTGCAGACAAGCAATTTAAGTACACCATCAAAAATAAACTTTATGAAATTACAGTAAAGTATAAAGTTGCATGCGGTTAAACTGGACACCACCCCGAAATAGTTGGGAAAAGGCTAGATGTTAACTAAGAGATGTTAACTAACACAATCATGCAAACAACTGGGACTATTTAGGGCATGCGCTAATATTACTCTCGGGAGTATGAGCGTCAATAAATTTTATGTTTATGACACTTATAACAGTGTCACAGGCGAGAGCTCAGGCCGAGGGCACATCAAAGACCCAGCACTAAACCTGATTGGTGCCGACACTGCCGACTTTAAACTCACTTCTTAGAAATAGTGCGACGGAGATGCAAAGAATGGCTTGCATTTGAAATATGAGTGCTCTCAAATTGAACTAAGACCAATTTACGTGTAGTTGAGCAGCGTGTGTCGAGTGTTAAATTGATTTTTAATGCTTATATTCATGAGTCTTTAGTTTAATAAATTCAAAGTTTTTACTAGATAATGTATGATGAAGTCTTTATATTCTAAGATTTCTTTTAAAGGGGTTTACGGTTAATGTAGGTACTGTTTTTGATTATGCTCGTGGCTCGCCATCTGTTTTCTTTAGTATTTTGAGTTGCAATGGCTTTGCAATTCCTAAAACAGTAGGCCTTCGTGTCTAAGAGTTACTTTTATAAGTCATTAAAAAGGAAATCTATTGCACATCTGATATTAGTTAGATCTCTTTACAAAGACTTCTTCTACTACCTACTAAAATACTCGGTAACCATCTCAAAACTCGCGTTTCGCTCTTGCCCCAAGCATCTTTATAATATAAAATTTTATTTTCTCCCAACTGAACCCGTCAATTGTTCCTTTATTCACACTCATAAAACGCTCCACGATAATATTTTATTACTTAAAAGAATAAAAAGAAAGTCTGCGGGATAGCACGTGTGTCGTCTTCAATGCAATGTCGTAAAATCGAAGAGTTCTATGCCATTGGCGTTCACTTTTACACTCCATAATGTGTCATTACGTGTAACTACATAATTTTCAAGAAGATTTTCTGCATCAAGTGTGCAAGGATAGATCTCACTTACTTATAGTAATCTTGTTATCTGTAATGATGTTGAGAGATGACGTCTCGTTACACCACAGACTTGTATCATAAGTAACTCTACTAATGGTACAAGTCTTCTGTAATGGAGGGTTCCAACCAATCATATTCAGTGGAGCATATTCTGGACATGACTTGAATATATTGAGATTGTCAATGTAGGAGTAATTGCTGCAAGCATGATTAGTTTTTGAATAGTTGTCTATCAAATATATTAAAAGACTAGCTGACCCGCCGCGACTTCGTTCGCGTGGTATCCTACACTACCAATACTCCTACCCTAACCCTGCCTTACCCTACCCCCTACCCTACCCTACCCTACCCCTACCCTACCCCTACCCTACCCCTACCCTACCCCTACCGTACCCCTACCCTACCCTACCCTACCCCTACCCTACCCCTACCCTACCCCTACCCTACCCCTACCCTACCCCTACCCTACCCCTACCCTACCCCTACCCTACCCCTACCCTACCCTACCCCTACCCTACCCTACCCCTACCCTACCCTACCCCTACCCTACCCTACCCCTACCCTACCCTACCCTACACCTACCCCTACCCTACACCTACGCCTACCCTACCCCTACCCTACACCTACCCTACACCTACCCTAGACCTACCCCTACCCTACACCTACCCCTACCCCATATTTTCTCACCTTCAAACCTTCCCTAGACCTCCACGAACATTTCAAAACTAAAATCAGCTAAATCGGCCCAGCCGTTCTCGAGTTTTAGCGAGTTTACACCTTGGGTCCGAAAAACCCAAATATCTTACGGACCCCTATTTTTTCTAAAATAAAATATAGCCTATGTCACTCGCAGATAATGTAGCTTTCTAATGGTGAAAGAATTTTTAAAATCGGTCCAGTAGTTTTTGAGTTTATCCATTACAAACAAAAAAACAAACAAAAATACAAAGTTTTCCTCTTTATAATATTAAGTATAGATTTAGTCCCAGTTAAAACTTTTGACACAGTACAACTTGTCATTAGCCAAAAAAAAAGACTTTTATAAACACAGGTATTTAGAAAAGGCATTCATTTTATTTGTAGAAGGAAAAAACAAAATCCAACGATTTTAACGCATCCAAAAACAAATTCCAACATTTCCTTTTGAAACTTCACACATTCGTCTAATTCAACGCAAGTTCCATGTAAAAGTAATTTAATAAGGCACCTAGCGACCGTGGGACCAACCATTAGTGCGCCCGCGCATTTAAAAGTGCATCAACGCGTAGCACTCCTGCCACACAGATCATTAAGATACGACATACGGAAAAAATATGGAGACGAAACGTTTTTGTGGATCATTATCTGAAGCTGATACATTCACAGCTGGGTTTGTTTAAAGTTTTTGTATATTCTCATTACTATTGGTTGATTTGTTCATTGACTCTTCCCACAAATGGGAATTTCTTGCTTTCATAACCATCAGATTGCTTATCAGACTTTTATCGATGTTCTTTTGTAGTGAAACCCGTTGTATTGAATGGATAAAAGAAAATATTTTCAAACACAAGATTCTTTTCGTTACTCCTACGTGCGTCCCTTTAATCACCCATCTAATTCGGCTATATATTACTTTAATGGGTAGTTCGGTAGTCCCTTTTGTTACTGTCAGTCCGTCACACAAAGGAAATATTTAAACGCCTTTAAGGGCCGACACATATAAAAGCGCTGCGGCGCGGTGCCGTAACGTTGTCGCAAAGCTTCCTACAACCGTTACGTGAGGTGACCGTTTTTCCTACGATCGTGATCGTTAATGGACTTGTGTGACGTCACAACGCCGAAGTGTGCGAGATGTTACACGCCTCAAATTTTGACGGTGCGGCGCCGCACCGCTTTTATGTGTGTCGGCCCTAATCATGATGCGTCGTTACCTCAGACTGGCTTCCCACAACTGCCACCGGTTGAGAAATTAATCCGAGCATCCATTAGTTTTATTTTAGCTGATTAATTACCGAAAGTCGTGGTAATTGTAGGAAGAACGTACGCTTTGGTTTTATTGCGAAATGTTACACAGCCCCCACATCGTACTATCAAAGAACTGACGGTTTGTTAGTAAACATTGTAGCACAATGAAAATGAAAGTCGCCAATCGTAAACTTTGGTGGCGCATTGTGCAATGTTGGGTCAACATGACAGGGAAATGTAATTTTGTAAATCTTTTGTATGCATGTATATGAAATGGGTCTATTGTTTATTTTATTATCTTGTGGATATTATACAGAAATATAACAAAAATAAAGGCATTAATAAAACAATAATGCCGATTCTTTTTTTTGTAGCCACGTGTGTGCTCCTGTTTTGTACCAGGCTAGCATAAGCCAACAGGAATAGTGAAAGTATCTGTAGCACTATGATGACATTTGATATCTCCTTATAAGTAGGCAGGTAAAGTTTGGTTCAACATTTCCCGGTAAAATTGATTGTCAGTGCTTGTTGGTGTGGCTAATTAACACATTAGCATGTGTGATTCCTCCAATAAGTTTTATATCATTGAAGCCTGCTAAATAGCTTCTTATGTTTGTAGGACATTACTACCTTTCTACTCGCACTTGAAAATTTAACTTCGTTTGATCCCTTCAACCATTTTTTTTCTTTTTGTAATGATCGACGCCTCACTCTGTGCTAGCAGACATGATACAATAGCCGCACAAAAGAATTACTACTATGTCCAGTCCCCATAACAACAAGATCAAAACTTCAGAATTAACGGGAATCAGGAACGGGTATTTCTACTCCTAGTTCCTAAGTCTCAGGCTCCCCCGACCTCTGTGATCCTAGTAATAAAGTTCAAAGTAGTGTGGTTTTCACGTGCGATATCAAATTTCTGACCGTTACATCTATGGTCAGACCACCGACATTGGGTTTCCGACTGACTGGATTCAGGTAATGCTACCAGAGAGCTGACTTGTTGATAGAATTAACCGATATGAGCTGGGGAACGGTTTCTTTGAATTGCGGTAATAATGTAGTGTTGATAGTGTCTTAATGGACGTGACAGTTTTCCTGCATAGCTGTTATTGGATTTTGTAGTTACTTTGCTAGTTAGTGTTAATGCTGAGCCTTCCAATAAAAGCGTGTGGAGTAAAGTATACCTACGTTAATTCGATTTTTTTAATACGATAACTGTAATAATTTTATTGTTTGTCGTAAAAATTAAATCAAAATGCTTTATGCTATTCGTATTTTGTTCATGTCAGACCCCCTGTTTGAAGTTTCTTGTCAAGATGGCGTATCTACAGACCTATGCTTTTAAATCCAAGATCTATCAAAATTCAACTCAATTATTGTACGATTCATCATCCAAAAGGAACAAAAAATAACGAATCTGAAACTAAAATAAAATAATACATTTCAAGAATCAGGCGAAAGCCGATTATTAGCCGAGCTAAACTAACGCGGCGGACCATATCTGGCGCCTACAGCCGCCCATAAATTCTAAGCCTGACCGTATTTTTTTTTTATTCTTGTCTGTCAGTTGCCGGGCAAAATGACTGGCCTAGTTTTTAAAACAATGAAAACAAACTTATGTCATGTAGGTACATACTGTTAACAGATGCATCCACATGGCCGTTGATGGGTACAGGCGCGAGCTAAAGTCTTTAATGTAAAATAAATATTATAAAATTAGAACGTGAGATAAAAATAAAAGCAATTAGAAACGTGAAAGACATTAGGGTGGTATTTTTAAGTAGTTTAGTATGTATTGGATCTGATTTATTCAATATGCAGTGGGCTAAAAATAGGTCTGAAAGAGATGGAACTTAGTCCACTATTTTTAAAGAGAAAAGTTAATGTGATGAATTGTCAACAGCGCGTGAGCTGTTTGTGATTGTGCACACAAAAATAACAATAAAAAGGATAATCTTTAAAATACAAAAAAAATTGTGTGTCCACAGCTGCGCCAAACAGACCCAGTTCTGCAAAAATGACAGACCACTGGTGCCAACGCTGCCTGGTTTTCAACTGGACCTTTTTGTATGACGTATAACATAGTTTTATAATAAAATATAAATAGATAAACAAAAGAAAACAAAATAATACTGGCTAGCATTTCCACCTAGTAATAAAGCAATTAAGAGTAATCTGACGATCAAGCTGCAAACAACACACTGCACATGGCTGTTTATATCGCCAATCAATAGTCTAATAAAATGCAGTTATTACCCACAAACACACAATTAAAACTCGTAGCTGTTTACCAAGAATACTGTTAAAAAAATCCTCACTAACTTTTTTTAAGTAAACGATTTAATACTTACCAGCCTGTATTTATTTTGCTTTTGTGTTCAATTTTTCTTTTATGTTATGTGCGTCAATTTCGCGTGAATAAATAGTTTTTCTTTCTTTCTTTATTAAATAAATAAATGCGTTACATCAAAAACATTTATGCACGAAACAGTACCAAGCGGACTGCGGAACCTTCTATAAAATTACGTATATTATCATCAAGTTAATAAAGTACAGTTAGCAACAAAAGTCGATTAACAATGTTACTTTTTTATATCATTTAAACAGACAGTAAACACATAATGTACTGGGTTTCAGAATTTCAGGCAATAGCTAAGGGTTTATTTTATCTTAATTTTACATTCATTGCGTTTCACCTTAAATATTGTACTTAATAGTTAGGATTTAAAAATCATAAATGTTAACCGACTTTTGTTGCTGGCTGTACCTAATCAACACATGGTTTACGAACAGTGAATAATTAGTCTAGACCAGGAACTAAGTAGTAACATTTGGTCTAATATAAACTACTGCGTTGTCAGTGTTTATGTCTGCACTATGCCTCGGTGATGTAATGCAGACACAAAAATTTGGTATTTACATCATACTTTTTGTGTTAGATCATAGTTTTCAGTTCGATTTTGGCGTAGATACAGTTTTTAATGGAGGATGTTTGGAGTAAGAGCTTAATAGTTTAGAATAATAATAGCACAAGATCAGCCAGATTATTCTGTGAAAATCTCACTAGGTGTTAAGGTGAAGTGAGTTTATGGTGAGCTGTCTTCTTACAAGTGCTAGGGTTGACTTACGTCACGCTCGCCTCACCGATACAGATTATTCAGAATAGCACCGTTGTACTTACTTATGTGTAATAACTTTTCTACCTGTTTGTTAATCAAATGTAGCGTTCAAACCAATCGTAATTATGTAGTTTTGTCATCTGTACGGTCGGGGTCATAAGTGGAGTAGCAATCTACAAAGCAAATCGATTGACGCTTTGGTTAAACTTACGACCTTTCGACGTCGTGTGCGAATTTTGAGATGTACGTAGGTAGTGTGTTATTACGTTCAAAAGTGCCTTATAATGGCCTAATTAAATATCTGATTTGACTTTGACTTCAACTTCGAATACATCACTTATACAATGTGTCGTTTTGCATCCTCGTCAAATTCAAGGAGGTAACTATGCTAGTGATTCTAGACCCGAATCAATAATAAAATAGGTAGGTGTTTTTTTTTTAATGTTTTCTTATTTACGGAAATCAGTAAACCACCCCGGTGAAAATGCGGCCCATCTTAAGACTAGGTTTAGGATCGCTGACCGCGCGCACACACACAAAGAATCGCAAACGATAAAACCACAACACAATAGACGCCGCGCGCGCACCCCTTACCCCTGAGGCGCCCCACTCCCGCGCCCGGGCGCCCGGCGCGGGCGCAAAGCAAAAAAAATATTAAATTAGTTCAAGTGATTTCGCCGCCGGCCGTGAGTGTATCGCAAATTTCGCTCCTTAGGTGTGCTTCGGTCGTATACGTGAATTATGTGATTGTGATGCCATCAGTGGAGACAGCCTACGTGGCTGTCAGCCATCCGGATGTTCGCAGAACGGTTTCCCAATAGGGAACCGCCAACGCAGAGCGTTATGCTGTCTGTCTGCTACACAGAGACTGCGGGATTTTCGGCAGTTTGACGTACCCCGACATGCTCAAGCTCGCGGCAGTGAAGGTCTGCCTGTCGCCTTGCAGGAAGATATCCTGGAGTACTTCCAGCGAGAGCCACAGGCAAGCACACAAAAATACCTACTAAGGTAGGTATTTTTGTCGGTCCTCAGCCCGTTAAAGTAGGAAGGGAAATTTAAAATCAACCAATTTAATCTACAAATAAAAACAAAATCATTACTAATAATTAGGTACTCATAAATCATGAATTTACCTACAATGCGCCAAGAGCGTCCCGCCGCCGCTGCCGCCGCCGGCAGCAAGTAGGTACCTAACCTAAATCCCGCGCTCACAACAAATAAATGTGCCACAGCCTAGCAAAACGTCTCAGGTTGTACCTAAATCCTAGTAGTTATGTATTCTTAGCAAAATCGGTAGATTTGCAATAAAACAGAATAAAGCAAAATGGCAAAACTAACATTTTATCAATCAGCTGATAACGTAGGTAAGTACATAAATCCTAGTACGTATTCTTAGATCTTAATAATAAAAACATGTATTATTAAGACCTAAGGTTAACAAAATCTGTAGATTTGCAATAAAACGTAATAATAATAATTCAAAACTAACATTTTATCTATCAGCTGATAACGTAGACCCAGGTAGATAAATCGTAGTACGTATTTTTAGATCTTAATAATAAAAACAAGTGTTATTAATTAACATCTAAGGTTAACAAAATCTGCAATTTGCAATAAAACGTAATAAGCAAAACTAACGTTTTATTAATCAGCTGACCGTAGATACTCACGACAATCTAAGCACCGTGAACTTTTCTTGGACGCGCATAGCATACCTACGCATGTGATACACTCACGCACACAGAGACAATTGGCGCTAAAGCGCAGAGAGTTTGGTTACATCTTTATTTTTATTATTTTTAACTACTGTTTTATATTCATCTTCATTGTGATCACATGTAGAATCAACAAGAATAATGTAACCAGGATTTTGTAAAAACCTAATTTAAAAGAGTGCCGTGGAGTTTCTTGCTCGTTCTTCTCCATAGAGGCCTACCTCCGTTTTGGAACGAGCAACTAGCTTCATTTTTCGGACTAACTGACTGACTTCTTGACAATTCAAAAGTGCCTGTAAATGGTCTAATTGAAATAAATGTTTTGACTTTGACTTTGACTTGACTTTGAAAGAGTGATTCTCCAATTTCAAGTTATGGATTATTCTGAAATACGATTAAATTTTAACAACTAATAAAAAAGGGTGTTATTATTATTGTTCAGGTCTCGTAATTTTAATTGATTATTTATGACTTTTATGACAACCTCCTGAATTTTGACGAGGATGCAAAACGACATATTGTACATACAGATGTAGGTACGGCCTGTTACGCGTGTTCACAGCAATTCAAACTTTAGCATGCTACTGCACTTATGACCCCGACCGTACATCATTATCTTATGCTAAAGTAAAGCTTCCTGAAGAAACCAGGGACTTGTGGCATGGTATTCAGTACAAGAGGCCTTTCTCTGGCCTAAAGTCGGACTCATTGATTGATTTTTTCGGGATAAGCAACCTTCTTGAAAACTGAAATGCGATTATGACTGTCATTTTTTTTAAGGTCAGGTGCGCAGTACTCGTAATCGGCGTGCTTGTATGACGATATGTATAAACGTAGATGGGGCGAAAGGAGTATGTAAGGATCGTAGCAGGTGGCGTTCTGTGGTTTCTGCCTACCCCCATGGAAAAATGGCGAGAGTTGTAGGTATGTGTGTATTTTTTTATTCTATTGACCCAATCATTCATATCGGGCATAAACAAGTGAATTTAAATAATAGTCGTAGTTCATAGACATGTGCCTATTTGACGAATGATCGTATAATTTATTGCAAGCAAAGTATTATGTAAATTAAACCATATGCACGAATAATCTAGTATTGTCGTGAATTACAGTCACTTGTTAAACAACGATTTGTTGTGAAACTAGGGCGCGGTGCAATGAATACTCACTACTACAATACTTCTGCGTCTATCAAGTTAATGTACTGGTATATGCATACAAATAACGTTTCATGAAAAAGCTAAAATGAACTCAACTAGTTACATACACATTACCCCACTTTTTGAACTACAAGTAAACATTGAAAATTATCCAGAATCAAGGCAAATAGTAATTCATCAAAATGACATTTTACTGAAGTTCAATTCTTTAAACTTCATTCTTCTACAGTTTTATCGTATTTCATACGATGATTACGATAAAATTGTAGAAGAATGATATGCCTCCTGAAATTATGAATTTCAGAAGGTCATTATTGAATAATTACTAATTAAAAAAACGTTCATAATCTAGTCGCAATCTCATTTCTGCGACAATTTTTTTTTGTAGATATGGCACAAAAAAAATAGGTAAATTAATAGAATTTTTACAAGCTTTCATTTAGCTTGCACTGTTCGTATGTAAGTAAGTTGTCCTTTCAAAATTTGCAAACCATTTTCCAACCATTTGTTGATATCCGATTGAGCTGAAATTTTGCATAAGTACACCTTTAGTTCTGATGACAATACAATGTCCAATACTCAATATTGTAACAATTTTAAATTAAAGCTTGTTTTTAAAAATATTTTTTAAATTAGTTTTTTTGACAGATTGAGACTGAGTTAAAATTGCGATCGTCCACAAAAGTTTGTTAAAAGTCACTCCCCAGTTGTAACTATTATATTTTTCCTCGGACTGATCATGTTTTTCCGAATACGGTAGGGTGAGGTTTACATGTTTGTGTTGCGTCTCTTTCATTTCATGTTTACCTGGTAGCAATGCTACATTTTGTAGCAAAATAATAATATAACTATAGACACGTCCCCATACATACGTAAAGTTGTATGTGACTGTGTGCCTTTCTTTACTTAAGCTTTTAGTTTTACAGTTTTAGCTATAGTTTATCTATTCCATCTCTTCTATTTTTGTAATGCGACTTTATGTATCGACAGTACCTATGTTTTTTGTTTTCCTTACGTGCTTAGATTAACGTTTACCGTTACACGTTTTAACGTTACACGTCAATCTTCATGATGGGTTATTCCACCGCGCGCCAAAACCCATTGTTCTCATAATTTTAATGTTCATACATTGATTCCACTGTGCTCCAAGAATTTTTAGCGATTAAAATATTGGGATATTTTAGTTCCACCGCGCTTCAAGAAATGTTGAGAAGAGTTAGCAAAAAAATAATTTTGCATGAAACATAAGGCAAGTATATTAAATGTCATAAAAACAGAAAATAATACATATCTAATATGTTTATTTGGTCACAATCACAACGTCACGCTAACAATACTTTTTTCTAAAAAAATAACAACAAAAAAATCACAGTTTCAGATTAGAAAAGTTTTCTTAAAACTAGAATACAAGCACATAACTGCAGCAATCCCTGCGAATTCTTCAACTGGGTAGTACACGCCATTACCCAACAATTTCAAGACATATTATAAATAACTTCTCTAGAGAAACACTTTATTTTAATTTAACAATTTATGGTTTGACTTGTATGCTGACTCTACTTATTTCATTTTGGAGCGCTGGGGAACGATTTTGGTACTTATAATATTTTAAATATTATAGGTAATAAAAACTTGGAGCGCAGTGCTACTCATTCCTGGAGCGTAGTGGAATAACCCTTCATGATTACCTTATGCTTTTTTTCAGTCCATTGAAAGTGACAACAGTGACAACAG
Source organism: Hoplodrina blanda (assembly GCA_949316365.1). Lineage (NCBI taxonomy): Eukaryota > Metazoa > Arthropoda > Insecta > Lepidoptera > Noctuidae > Hoplodrina > Hoplodrina blanda. Next base: position 10,463,347 of record OX438565.1, on the reverse strand, counting down.
TGTGTTTGACTTATATAGATATTTGTTTTTAATGATTTTAAAATCTCATGTTTGATTAGTTCCTCTCAAGTACCTAAGTACATTTTTTTTGCACCTGCTTTGTTATCTCTTCACCACCTTTGGTTGACTGGTAGAGAATGCCTAAGGCATTAAGTCCGCCTTTGTACTATTTTTTTTGTTGCGTAAAGTTTAAATAAATAATAAAGATATTTTTTTTTGTTAAAATCTGGAAACAGTGGTACGATTACAAAAAACATTTCTCTAATAGAAAGCCACACTATAACCAAGTGTCATCATAGAATATGTTTTAATGGTATACTTGGCTTCGAAGTCACAGGCAGAAAAAAGCCAGTATTTTCACTTTGGGATTAATAAATTTTTGACCATTTATGTCTTAAGTACCGGAGGAAGTTAGAACTTCATCTTAATAAAATAAAATAAAATGACAGAAGCTGTAAGTAATAATAATAATTCATCCGAATCTCCGAAACTGCCCCAGTAAGTAAAAATATTGAGCAATAAATCAATTCCTGTTATCATCACCGTTTTTCAAGGCACGCGCTCCGCTTCCTTCCTCTACGGACGGCAATACACGAAGACGACTTTCATGGGCTATTTTAGGAGGAACCGGGCAATTAACTTAGGGTTGCTACTTGCCACAGTGTTATAAATCTAATAAGACTTAAAAAAAAGTTTCCTTTTTAAGGCCAAAATCTGTTTAGTTATTTAGAAGCATAAATAAGCTAATAAGCTTCTGATAAGTCAAAGTCAAATCATTTGTTTCAATTAGTCCATTACAAGGCACTTTTGAACGTCATAAACAAAAAAAATAATTGAATCTAGTTGCCCCTTCTAAAGGGTAGTTTTGTATGGAGAAGAATGGGCGAGAAACTCCATACGTACTCTTTTAAAATATCTTTTAAACCTACTTTTATAAGACTTTTTGGGCGATTCTTATTGTAATTCGTGTCTCCAATCCCATTTCCATATTATGTAACATAAGTGTAATAGAGAACTGCTTTCAAAAAAAATATTGGGGCAATTCCATAGTAACAAAAATCTGAGTAAAAAATACATCCTATACTCCATAAAAACGGTCACAAAAGAATTTAACCGCGCAATCAAATCGCAAAATACTTTTTACTACCGTAATTCCGTTTTTAACATCAGCCCTAAATTAATTTGACGTGTTCCCTGGTACAAGAACACTCGGATACTATCGGATTTGGGGCACCGGGAAGCATAAAAACACCATAAACTTTATAATAATAATAATTGTTAACTTTAATACTTTACCGCGCGAGTGATGCTGATTGATTCTCGCCATTAAAACATTTATAACATCATAAGATGCCGTTATTTCGTAATTGAGTTTCATGAAATTCATGTATGTTTTGTTATGCAATGATGAATATTCTAATACGACTTTTCAGCATTATTTTCAGTAATCGGAGATAACTCTCTTCAAACTCAAGCCATGTTTGGAAAGCTCGGGTCGCCAATTAACGACTTTATGATCGTAGTATAATAATTAGCAATAATTCGGATACCACGTACTGTATAGTACGCATTACGCACCTAGTACTTTGGTCAGCCAAATAGGGGGTGGTAACTGTAGTGAGGCCAAAACCTACCCCCTTCCCTATTTCCTGGGCCACGAAACACCGCCTGCAATCTGTGTGCGCCTAGTATATTGTTTATAAATTCGGCCTGGAATCTGTGCCTGTGTTCCAGTGTGTATCCTTTCCTTTTCATCTTGAATAAGACAGTGATATGCGTTTGTGATAACCTAGTATCAACGTTTTTAAAATATCTCTGAGTCCGGACCTAGATTTGAAGATAAACCTGAGAAATAAATATTTACAACGAAAGTGATGAAAGCGAGTTCTTTCTTTCATTATCTCTCAGCCATTCCTTCAAATTTTGGTTAAGTCTCTTTCTGATCTGTAGAATTTAATTATAATTAGTAGATTATAAAAAATAGAGTAGGGAGAACAATTGACTGGTAATTAATTACTCATCGACATGGCGACACTACACTTTCGGTGACATACAGATAAGCGCCCTTTGAGATTTGATTTAGACAGTTTACACTTTTTCAGTTAAGATAAGATTTAACAACTGAATGAGTGTCAAGATTATATCCCAAACTTTCTATATATTTTCTAGTAGAATGGAACATTTTTTAAATAGGCATTCAGTTATTTTTAATAATCTGGGCTAAGTGGGCTAGGAACTGTAAAATTATAATATAAATCTCCTTAGCTTTTATGTAAACCTATTACTAATTTCTTGTAACTCGTGTCCATATTTCCCTAGTAAATATCATCATACTTGCCATTCGTTGTAAACCGTTGTAAACGGAATTTTACAATATTCAGTACCTACGTTCCTGATTTCCTAGTATGTGTTTTCGTAATTTATTATGGATGGTCTCCTGGGAAACCGACGAATCCAACACAATGGGAATAGTAATAGCACGAAGTAAATAAAATAACAGCGAGTTAAATTGACTAAACACGGAGTTAAAAGATAACCCTGACAGGCGCAAGTAGGCCTATTATGAGTAAAATAATATTAATTAAGTACCTATTAATTGTTAGTTAGCCAATACTTGTAAAACAGGTAAGGTTTGTTTGTTTTTTGTTTGTAACAGGTAGTCTCTGAAATACAGCTAGAAAGCCAAACTATTGCCGAGTTTTATACTCGACTTCCACGCGGACGAAGTCGCGAGTAGAAGCTAGTATATTATAAAAGCAAATAAACATTTCTAAACAAGATAGTTACATTCGATAGTGAATTTATTAAAGCTTGTTTCCATACGATTAATGGTTAAGCTCCTAAGTCATAGGTCGGGCTTTCACTAGTGTGTGACCCTACGCATCTCCTCCAGTACTTGGGATCCTAGTACACGATACGATTTGAATTGAACGCTATTGTAAAGCTTACCATTTCATTTAAAAGTTTTTCGTGTTTGTCGTGAGAACCATTCGTAATTAAACATGTTAGAAACTTAAACTTGAAGACCGCAAGGCGTTCATTTTGTTTTCTTTATCTTTGGAAAATCCTCGCAGTGGTCTGTCAGACTCTTACTGACTTAAAACCATCCCGGTGTTCCCTTCCCCCACTTCTGCCGGGGAAGCCGGGAGCGTATCGTTTCCGCGGATAAGTACCACACAAAGACAGTGCTAATCGTCTTTTCGAACTTGTAAATCGTCAAGGACTCTAATCAAAGTAACTCATTATCAAAACTTAATTTCAACGAAAGACTTTGGAGCTATGTTCACGAAATATGTATATTTTAATGGCAGGAAATTGTACATGGCAACTCATTTTGAACTGTTTGGCAATATTGTAAGCAGCGGTTCAGAATGCTAAAAGTTGCTAAAATGCCACAACAATAGAGTGATAAACTTTATTGTGTACAATAATGGAAGTCTGTTCGTGTGTTCCGGCTCTTATGATTAGGCCACACTCAAAGTATTATATTGTGTGGCGCTGGAGTTATATCTGTTACATAATATTCATACCGATGCAATGTTTAGAACTTTACTGTGCTTTCGTTTATAGTCAAGTAATTTTTTAGGGTTTAGCGACTCTTTTGACGTAGGTAATTTGAGCTTGGTTTGGTCAAAAAGCCAACCCACAATCTCTTAATAACCCACCCCCACCTCGGTCTCTTCCGTAGTGTTATTCTGGAAAAATTGCTTGCTAAGCTAACTAAGCTTAAGGTGAGCTGTAAATTTTTAGCATCTCATCTCATCCGACGTCAAGCTTACTTCACCTAAATTCGCAGAGGAAGATTTTTACAGATTAATAGGTACTTAGAGCTCAGTATTTTAAGATTTTACAGAATAGACCGGTGATCACAGTATTTTATAACTTTTGCCTACGACTTTTCGCTCAGTATCAAAAATATCATATCAAGTCCAATTTCAAAAATTCTTAATAACAAGACTTGACCAAAAAGTCAACAAAACATGGTGTAGCTTGCCCTGCTAACGTGTCTAATTCAATGTGTACCGTGGCCCCGTACCGGCCCGGACAACGGGCCGTTTCCGTGTTTCCAAAATCAATTACACCATTTACCACCGTACGGTAAAGACCCGGGAAAGAATTTAGGTGAACTTTTCCGAGCCATTTAATGTAGTTTGCGTAATACTTGCCAGATATGGATGCGTTGTTATGACAGATGGGCTATAAAATTTTTAATTCTGGGAGTTATGGGGTTTCTTGAGAAAACTTGCAGTTGACACAGATTTGGTCGAGTTCCAACAGTGCATTGTATAAAAACTATTGGAAATTATCAACACACATGACAGGGCAAACAGGGGCAAATTGTTTCATTTTTTGTCCATCGGCGGAAATACAAACACGGTCCGAACAATGACTTCTCTTGTTTTGGTTGAATATTCGTCACAAAGTTTATAATAGTCGGCCGTTGTCTGCCACACTCCGTCCGTCTGTCCCAGGATGTGACTCAAGGAACGTGACTACATAACCATCATAACAGTAAAAATTGCTTTTATATTTGCATGATGATGTGTAAAATATTGCTTCGTAATGTATGGTACAATTCGAGGGTTTACATTTCATTATCGGTCAAGTTCATGACCCTCGGTAAAGTTAGAGCGAGATAGAATGCCAACTACCCTTGAACTTGACTCGCTCTCCTTCCCTCGTAATCGATAAAATTAACCCCGTCATATTGCGTCACCGTTCCAACGAAGAATGTCACCCAAGGTACCAGGGGTTCATAGGTGAAAAGAAGTAGAACCGTGACGCAATAGATATTAATATCACAGTATTAATATGGATTTACGAAAAGTAGAAGTGTGTAAACAAATGCAGTTCTTGATAGCATTATGAATTTAATGTTACCATAAATTATCAAATAATTAGACAAACGAATCACAGAAGATGTAAAAAATGCCTTTTTATTTTATTGAATACCGTATAACAATATTCCATGAAAACAAGTACAAAACGTTAATATTTTTTTTTTATTGAATTGGAGAGAAAGAAAACCATATATGACAAAAACACAACATTTGCTTCAATGTATATTTTTTATTAGAACCAAACCTTTCTTTATACCTTCATAATTCCTTCATGCTCAATCTATTCTCAAAACTTTAGCCATAATAAAATGGTGAAGATCTGGTGACCATGATAATATAAAGACTAAGTTCATACCGTGAAAGTGACTAGAAAGCTAGCTTATTAATTCTGAATATTAGTAATAATCTACTAAAAAAACTTGTATGCCTTTCCAGAGCTTCTGTGTGTGGATACAGTACAGTGTTACGTACAGCAAATGCATGACAGATAATGTGAATGGAATTGGAAGCATAGGGATTGGCGTATGGACAGAGAATGTATCGCGCATGTGTGCGCGGTGCGGGCGTGCGGCGCTCTAACGCCCGGCAACTACCAGGCGGCCAGAACATTGCAAGAGACCTTTGTTATTGTTCCACTACGTGTGAAAGAGACAGAAGATGAGTGGTAACCGCGGAAAGTTGGGGTGTATTGGGGAAAACTTTGACTGTGTAGTGTAAGCTTGTGCTGTAAGCTTGTAATATTGGCGACGTGAAAAGTTTTTGCGCGAATGATACATAGGCTAAGTAAAGTTGTGATTAGCACAGGGTTACAAAATGAAATGATATAGAAATAATACAAAATAAGTTAAAACTTTAAAAAATTACCACTTCCTGTTATACAAAACAAAGCAGCTGGATTTAGTCCTAAAATTAAGTTTAACTAATGTCTAATAGCGACATTTGTATGTGTCCTACTGCATAGAAGAACAATGGACTGTGAAACAGATGTACTGTATCTATTTACCTATTCCGGAATATAAATGGCACATTCAAAACAAAATACTAAAAGATTAGACTGGGAAAATCATAGGTACTTACTTGTACAAATGCAGAATATAAAGTTATATATGTAAGTAGGAAGTAGGTAATGTAATAAATATAATATTATCTAAAATCGCCTTTCCCTTTAAGACTAAACGTAATTTAATTGTATAGGTATTACTGTAAGTAATCTTATGTAAATTAGAAGTAACTATAATTTAGAAATTAAACTCGTAAGTAAAGGAAAGAAGTACCCAAGGGCAGACTTTTAACCTCTAAAGTAGTGTACTACCAACAACTTAGGTCGCTTTGCTCTTCCGGGAAAGCCTTTAAAGGCTTAACAAATGTCCTATGCGTATGTAGTTTCACACAGTACACACATTCGAGGGAATTCAAATTACGAAACCTAGCATGGATTTGCTTAAATCTAATTTGTGTGTGTTCCCATTCAAGTACCTAGAAACTGACTACATAAAACGCAATAATTAATTTTGCCTGGATGTCGGATGAATCTATGATGCCCCATAATTTATATTTACATCGGCCTAAGGGCCCAAATAGTTTAAATTATTAAAGATGTATCCTCGATACAAAAAAAGGAAAAAAAAAAAACTTTCTGCCTCATGTAATATTATACGAGTACAATTATTATTTCAAATACAAGGTCACATAAAATTCACAGAAAAAACTTTATAGTACAGGCATGATGGGATATTTAAAAATTAAGAAAAAAAATATCAATGGTATAGCGTCCCTATGTAAAATTTAACTTTGTATTAAGATACCTAAATCTTATTTTTCAATTACATTATTTTCTGATTTACCAACAATCTAACGTGCATTTAAACACATTGACACACTTAAGGGTCGTCAATACAATAATTCAGTAATGCTCTGCCATTAGTTCCTATTTACTTTAGTTTCTCCATCAATACTGTCATTATAATCCTATTACGAACTTCACATAAATAGATTTAAGTGTTTAACCGACAAACTCAAGTAATCTCACAGCAGCTTTACAGTAAAATAAACAATTTCCTTTATTTAACCGTTCAAAGAGACATTAAGTTTTAAATCAAATAATAAAACTCATTGCGAACGTTAATAAGATTCAACATTACGACATTACGTAGCTATAGTTGTGAAGTTATGAAACATTATTTTTAATAAGAAAATTATGGACCGCTATTCCATTACAATCTTATAACTACGTATAGGAATGCCTGTCTTGAGAATTACTTGACACAATAATCGTAAAAGAACAAAAGTGACAGTTTTGTTCTTTTATGATTACTGTTTTTGGACAAAAATAGTAAAAATGGTAGAATTTAATGAAGGTCTAGCAGCAAAATAGATTTCTCTCAAAATTACAGGAACAATACTTGAAGCTTCCAGTGGTATGTACAACATTCGACGATAAATTAAAAAATATTTTTAGAGAAAGTTTTATTTTGATAACAAGTCATCTATTACCAATTTACACCCACGCTTAAATCGTTTACAATAACTAGATAAACGAATTCACTTTTAAAGCACACGTAATTGAAACACCTACGTCGTCATTTGTACAATTAACTATGAACCTGTTGTTTTTATTGGTTCAATAAAATCTGTGAAATTGAATAAAAGTACAACAAGTAATCCTAATATTTTGTTCGAGTTTGGCCTCTATCTAGTAATAAACGTCTTCGAATCAATAAATAAATTATTACATTACTACCATTGTATTCGTTAGTTACAATAAAATAAAATAAAAGAAGAGGTCTGTATTGTACACCCGAAATATTTTCAAAGAACATGGTAAAAAAAAAAAAAATTTTACAATAACACACCACCTTTTTTAAAGAATTTCGCTACTTATAGAAAAAGAGAAACATTTACGTAATCGTCCGTAGCATTTTGCCGTTGACTAGTTACCATATATTATGTACACCAACTCACTCCCTCGGCCTCGATGTAATATGGATTCTTCATTCTGTAACCGTAGCTACGAACAGGTCCGGAGCCCCGGAGTCGGGACAGCTCCCGTAATTCCCGAGGGACCTTGTAAATACCGTGTAACTTGTACTAGGATCGCATGAGTCTTAAGGATGTAAAGGTACATCTTCAACACGCGCGATAAAAATAATTGGCCCGCTTTAAAGTGTGCCCTTTGCTAGTAAACTACTTATTTTTTTTATTTTTAACCCACATGAGAGATTAAGTACTACGCAGTGCTTCGAGCCTTAATGTAATGGTAAGATAAAGGGCAGCCTTTGATGGTATAAGTATACACTTACTTTAATTTCGTGATTTTTTATCGGTACAGATTTAACACGCGTTTACTTGTAGAAACATAATTTATTAAACATGCGATTTACTATAATCACACTGTTGAGATATATTATAAGTGTACCATATGTCAAACTTTGTTCAACTATTTTGTCCTTGTTTTCGTATTGATGATACATCTATGATATTCAAATTCTATTTTGTTACCACGGTATTTTTAGGTTACCATTATTTTGTGAACCCGTTGAAAATATTTCGTTCAATTCAACTGTACTTTATATTTTATTACTAAAACAAATAAGTGTTTCAACAAAGATCCAAAAATAAGTACCTAGGTAGAAGTTTAGGCTCATCGAACTTCCTACGAAAGGTATCATTAGTTAGGTCTGAAAATAAATAAATACGCACACCAGTAATGGCGGAGGAGCGTGTAGCGAACCGCGTGAAATATTGCCTTGGCGGGAAAATTTACGATTCGACCAAACAGCAGCGGCGAGTAGCGTAGCGATAGCGAAAGTACAGTGAGAAAATTCTGCTATCCGTGTAGTTAACTAATAATTTTCAGCAACTATCAAGTGGGTTATTATTTGTGAACGAAAAATATGTTCTTGTATTATTTAAGAAAAATTTTAATTGGTTAAAAACTATTTTTTTTTTTTGTGCTTTTTTTTTGTCTTTAAGATTATGAGACTTACCGCTTATTACAGAACAGAAGGCTACATGCAAAAAACAACAATCAAGAAACTTTGGATTTTTCTCAATACTATATAGACTAAGCTTTCGTTTCAATTAAATAAAACCAAGAAAGTTTGTTCTTCTTATCAAGACTTTCTCAGGGAGGGACTAGTGAACTCAGTTTTACTTTCATTCTGTGAGTTAACAATGTTACAAAATGAAGCGGCCCTACATAGTAGTTAGAACTTTCCTCTACGGAATACTCGTAAATGATAACAGTAATAAAGCAAAATAATCTTTAAAAAAAAAAACCATAAGTAAGTAATTATTTTAATAAAATATGAAACAATTTCTATATTGGACTTTAAATCATAGGTTTTATATTATTTGCGTTGTACACTGAAATATTCCCCTTCTTCCTCAAACAAAATTACCATGCCTTTGACATTTTTTTAAAAGAAAGTTCTCCAAGTCGCCAAAATCACCGACACGTCTACGAAAGTACAAGGCGAGCAGTAACCGGCAGGAGATTGGCTATAGTCTATGAGAGCCAATCGCACGGAAGACGTGAATATTGTCGTAAAACGTAGCGCGGCATGTCAAAAGCATGCACACCCGCCGCGCCGCGCTCTGCGGGTGATTTGGCGCGCATTGTTGGTAAACCACTTTAGGGCTGTCAAATGACTGATTTGACACGCCTGTTAATTTAATTGATTTGCTAGTTGCGTTTTTGGTTCGAATTATGGAGTTTATTTATGCAATCTGTATTGTATTTATTACGTTTATTGCGAAAAGTGAAGCTGAAAAAAACAGATTCAATAATAAGTAAAAAAAAAAACAAAATACATTTATTACGAAATTGATACAGTGTTAAAGTTTTTTAGTTTTCTTTTATTTTTATTACAAGCTTTTATTTAGCTTGCACTGTTCACTTCGTATGTATGTAAATAAGTTGTCCTTTCATTTGCAAACCATTTTTCGACCATTTGTTGGTATCCGATTGAGCTGAAATTTTGCATACACCTTTAGTTCTGATGACAGTACAATGTCCAATAATAAATATTGTAGAATTTTAAATTAAAATTTGTTTTAAAAAAAAAAAAATAATTAGTTTTTTTTAAATCAGAAAGAAAATACGAGTAGGTATCTCCCAAATGCTGGGTCGGGAGGAGCCTTAAGACATTCTACAAGATAGTAGATGGACAGAGTGACCTGCTGTAGGTCGAGGGAATGATTGAATGCATGTCGCTACTTGCACAGAACAGTGAATTATAAGAAAAGACTATGTTTAGAGGCAATCCTCTTGAAGTTAAGATGATGCCTCGGTACTCTACTAACATACTAAAAATTCTCATAAAAAAAAAACTTTATGTTAATTAAAAGAACCACTTAATTTTAACTCTTCAAACGATATCACAAAAAATGAAGTGACATCAAATCTATCATTATTGACAACCTTGTTGTAAGTGCATGTGTCCACCCCCTAAAGTGACAACATGTGCGCCCCGGCTGCGCCCGCGCATAGACGCAGGACGCTCCCATCGTCTATGATCATTGGGAACTTTCATATTGACATCATTATGGAAACAATTAGTGCATGTGACGGGTGTTAATCGATGTGTGGGCTGTGTTATGTAATGTAATACCTAAATACCTTATTATGTAGCTGTATTATTTGTTACGCCTGTAATCCCTGAAGTGTTAGGCAGAGGTGTACCCATTAGTACACCCACATTTCGCCAGTTATGTTCAAGTCTCATCATTCCCCTCATCCACTCATCGTCCCGTCGTTTACATTGTATTAACTTCATTTATTTTAGTTGAGGATTTGGAGATCATAGTGAAAATTCAGACTGACTTAAAGATAGCTTCTACCCGCTCCTTCGTTTGCGTGAAAGTAGAGTATACCATTAAACTTTTGGCTCTCGGCAATAGTAAAGTTTTACATCAGTAAAGTAATTCTTGTAAGCGTTCCAGTACTTCTAGAGATAACTTATTAAAAACAAAAAGTACTTATATTTATAAGCTTACTTATACTCATCTATGAGTATTAGTTTTGCCCAAAGATTCATGACTTAAGAAATACAGTTTTTTTTTGGACGCTTCAAGTAATTTCTGCTCACAGTCAAGAGAAAAAAAACAAGTTTAACACGCATACTCGCGTACCATTTTGGCGAGTAAACATTGCACGCGGAAGTGAGTCCTAAACAAGTGAACAGTCGTCCCCGGGCCGTTAACGCTGTTTCCAGCACACATATAACTTTACGCCGACATGCCAGTTAACCGAACAAAACACAAAGCTCTTCTGCTAATTTTGAACTTGCTACAACGCTTTTTGTCGTTTTGGTCACCATTGAAATCTTACACATGGGTATTTAGAAATGGAGTCATTGTGTGACTGAAGTTTTTAGTTTTAGGAAAGTTTACGTCAAGTCTGGATTATCCGTACTACCATACTAATATTATAATTGCGAAGTAACACTGTCTGTCTATTTGACGCTTTCACGACTAAAGCACTGAACCGATTTTGATGTTATTAAAGCTTTCAAATATGTAGATACTTTTGGATTTTGACGTTGAGCTATCAGTTTTACAGAATATCTACATAACATAACATCACGCCTGTGATCCAAGGGTTAGGCAGAGGTGCACCCACATTTCGCCATTTATGTTTAAGTTCCATATATAGGGTTATTCTTATTTAGATGATTTTTCGAGCCAAAACTATATTGAACCATGCGCAATTAATGATTTCTTGTTTCCACTCCTGAAACTTTACCTAATTAATTCCAATGTTTTGTATTTTTTTTTATCCTTTCCTAAATAAGTCAAGGAAATTGTAAACACATAAATCCCTTCCTCCGTCCTTGAAAACCCAATGAAACACTTGACCGACATTTTAGAAGAAACAAACATTCTCCAACGGGTAATAGTTTAATAATGTAAACTAACGAACTTACAAACATGCTATTAACGTCTATATCCATGCCCACGCGTTGCCACACACCCTTCGTGAACTTATGGTTGCCCTAAAATGCAGAACGGGTAACTAAAACTTAAATTAAACTCTCATTTTAGAGTTCATTTTTGAATTAGACTGTCAAAATGGAAATGACGCTTGTTATCTTTTATTCCACACAAAAGTTCTTTTGTCTATGTCTTTACAGCCTTCTAAATAGCAACAAAACATTTTAATGCAACTGGTGCATCTATACTAATATTATATATTATAAATATTATAAAGAGGTATTTGTTTGTAAGTTTGTAAGTTTGTATGTAGGGAGTAATCTCCGGATCTACAGAACCGATTTTGAAAATTCTTTCGGAAATTGGAAGCTACGTTATCACTGAGTGCTATAGGCTATTTAGTTATTTAAAAAAAAAATAGGGGTTCGTAAGATATTTGGGTTTTTCGGACCCAAGGTGTAAAAAATCATCAAAAAAAGTTCCTTATTTGGCGTACGCCGCCTAAACTATAAAAGATAGAACCAAAAAATGTTCTAATTAATTAAAGACCTTAAAAATATCTACAAAAAAGTCCGCGACACACTATACCTATCTATTTCGAGTTAAACACAACAACCATTTTTTTATTTAAAAATCTTGATTTTTTTTTAGGACTTCATTTAAACGCTTTTATTTTACACATGTCATTACTCCTTATCAAAATAAACTATTTTGTCACAAAGTACTGTTTATGTAGATAATATTTAGTCTTTCATTCATTAAAATTGGACGTTTGGGGTGGGGTAGGGGTAGGGTAGGGTAGGGGTCGGGTAAGATAGGGGTAGAGTAGGGTAGGGAAGGGGGTAGGGTAAGGTTAGGGTAGGGGTATTGGTAGTGTAGGATACCACGCGAACGAAGTCGCGGCGGGTCAGCTAGTCATGTATAAAAAACCAAATTTAAATTGTATGTTAGCATCATTACATTAACGCATTTATAAATGAGATTCCCATCTTTCCCAAGCGGATTATTTTCCTATTAGAATTAATTAAATTAAGTATGTGTGAATTTTTTATTCGATAACAAGTTGTGATTGCGACAGCCCTGCTCGGCATTCCGTTCCTCAAATCCCGTTCTGTTTCCCTACAGCCAGCAACAGCGATTGCTGATGCAACCTTGACCGATTTGGACTATACGACAGGTTGCCTCAGGTTTCTCTAAGTACCAGGGTAGTATAGATGAACCTGGTTTATCCAGCGGATAGTTAGTACGTTGACCTGTTAGGCCTTGACGTTCATTATTAGTAAATCGTTCAGAGAAGAGATAGAAACAGAGACATTGTCAGATCTGTATCTGACAATGTCAGATAGAACCTTAAACTGTATACCGCCTCCATTTATGAACGACGCATCAGCAAATAAAAAAAAAATCCTATGATAATTTAACAACGCCTATATCGATAAGCATAATTCAGTTCATAACTAGTAACTTATAAATTGACTAAGTAATGGATACCTATGTTGAGCTAAACAGGCCAAATTCTGCTCATTCAAGATTGCGTACAGTGTTAGGTCTAGCTGTCAACATAAACGCAAATAAAACATCATTACAAAATCCTAAACCGCAAACATAAAATGCATCAAAACGAGTTACGAATCCGTCACTTGGGACATTGTCTGGGTTATCAGAATTGTAGGTTAGTTTGTTTTATCATTGAGCAATCATTTCCCGTCGTTCTGGAGCATTGTGCAAGCGGAGCTTTTATTGCGAACCTGTACTACACAATCATGAAAACGTTCAGTCTGCAAGTTTTACGAGTATATAAATTAAGGACTATATTTCTGTGCTAAAAAAAGGTACACATTTACCACAGAACCGTTATAATAATGCTATAAGAAGAAATCACTTATCTACTATTATAAATACGACAGTTTGGATGCATGAAAGTTTGTTACTAAATCATGCCCGAACTAATGAACGGATCTAGATGAAAATTGATACACAGGTAGATAATATAGTCTGGAATAAATAGCAAAAAGGCTACTTTTTATTTCGGAAAAATGTACGGTTCCCGTGAGATGATAAGTATTAACTTTGCCACAGACGAAGTAACGGACAGAAGTTAATACATAATAAGTATCTGTGAGACGTTTACAAAATAAAAGTAATGGACATTATACGAATTCCAAACTTGACGGTAACCACCAACGGAACAAGCAGCATTTAATTTATGACTTATCTCATAATGTGATCCTGCATTTAGTTCCAGGAACCGTATTTTAGTTACCAGGGAATAAGGATCAAGGAACGGGCTACAACATGGATTTATAGAGGACTTCGCTGAAAGTTCGACGAATCATGAATTGCTACTTGCAGCTGTAGCTATTTATAAGCGTGTTAAACATTTACTTCACCCAGTCTATTCTGTTCAAATCTGCCTCGATGAATTGAAATGAAGTGAGTTTAAGGTGAGCTGTTATTCTACCCTAATACTAGAGATTGAAAACTCACCTCGCGGTCACTTCACCTAAATTTATCTATAAGATTTTACAGAATATCACTGCAGTTCAGTTACAAAGATTTTTTCAGCTGTTTGTTGATGTAACTAAGAGTGAGTAAAGCATGAGAAATTCAGATAATTTATTCTCTTGTAAACAGTTCTTGTTGACTCCAATAAAGTACGTTAAATAAAGTCTTACAAAATATTAATTAATTCTGCTAAACCTTTTTTTTCGAATTCTTGTCAGTCTTAACTGAAATGACATGCAAACAAGTGCCTACTTAATTTTTATAACTACAAATGATGTCGAAAAAAATAATCTTAAATGCGAATTAATATTGCACAATTTAATGTAAGTATGGTAGGTAATAAATGCATTGTAACAATGTTCGTATAAAAATAAAAACAAAATATTCACAGCTACATTCCAACGCCACACCCGAGATAAAATATTTCAAGATCGAATTTACATAAAAAAACAACAAATCATGCATCATTTATTGCAAAGATTATGCGCAAAAAAACAATCACAATTAGTAAAATGAAATTTATTAACCCATAATTTACCAAAAAAAAAAACAGAAAAAACTGATTTCGTCAGACTAATTTTATTCATAGCTACGCGCGGCGCGGTAAAGTCTAGACTAGATCTCTCAGTCTAAGCTATGTCTGGTTTGTACCTAGAATTACCAGGACGGCATAACGTACCAGGAGGTTTGTAAGCACTAGGTTTACTTTCAATACCTCACACACACGAGAGTATAGCAAGGTAAACTGGATTTTCAACAAGATGGTTCAAATTGTTGTCGGGAATTCGGTTCTGCATCTTATATCAATTATTTTTGATACTATTTATAGGTAGGTTTACTTTTTAAACACAATAAATTATTCAAGGATAGTAAAGTTATTCTAATGTCTCTACTACCAGTAATTAGTAAACGTGTGTGTGTTACTAAGCCTAAGCGCAGTATTAGAATGCAACGCGTAACTCTCTGGCCCTTCTCACATAGTACCTTAGTCGTATCCGTACGTGCAAAGCTTTTGACAGGAAGTTAGAACTTTTAATTGACACAAAGACATATTGATATTATTTTAATATGAAAAATTGTCAAGCACTATGATTGGTTGAATAAATTTTCAAATACAAATCGCAGCAGTTCAAGTGCATGTCAATTTTTCGTTTTTCTTTTCTATTTTTATTCTTATTTTTATTATGTAGATGTTAATAAAATTGTTTGTTACCCAATAAATAAAATAGAAATAAAATATAGTACATATTTCAATAAGGTAGGTACTTAGACGTTACCACCAATAAATTGTCGTATTTTTTATGACCCGTCAAAACGCGATGCTCCCATAGATTTTGTGTTGACAACTATGACGTCACTTTAGTGCCGACTCAATTGAATAACTAATTTCAAAGCAATTAAAAATCACAGGTAAGTAGTTGAAATAATCGGGTTTTCAGTCCTAAAATAAAGTGTTTCTTTACAGAAGTTATGTCGTGAATTAATTGGCTAATGGTATTACCTAATTATTAATTTAAGTTGAATATTGTATTAAGTTGAATATAATATAACTTTGATTTCTATAAAATATTTACCTACCTCTTAAAGTGTAATTAAATATGCAGTTAAGTGAGTAGGTATTACCTAGGTAACTCGTCTCAAAACGTTAAGAAATGAACGAAATGTAAATTGGTAAGCGTTGGAACGTCCTGAAAGGTACCTATTTGTGGCTGACCCAATTTGACCAAAACTTCTAAACTTTATAGTCTATAGAATGTTTGCTGATAGCTTATTGTATTTAAGTATATGTCTTTGTTTCGTTATATTGTTACAAGCTTTTGCCTGCGACTTCGTCTACGTGTATATTGGCTATCGTAGGTGCAGTGGAATAAAAAGTAACCTATGTCCTTTCTCGAGGTTCAAACTTAGTCTGTACCAAATTTCATCAAAATCGGTTCAGTGGTTTAGTCGTAAAATCGTAACAGACAGACAGTGTTACTTTCGCATTTATAATATTAGTATGGAAAAAAAGAAATCATATAGACGAACTCCAAACCTTATTCCTTTTTTAAATCGGTTAAAATCACAGACACATTTTAGATTACACAATGAAGGATACAGAAAGCCGATTAGATTAGAACAAGAAAAAATGATTCGAGTAAACACGAGCATTTAACATCATTCCAGTATGTAACGCAGCGGCGGAAATCAACTAAATCTCAGAAACAAACGCTTTCTTTGCTAAGCTTCTCTGTAGCCTAAAGCAGGGGTTCCCAAACTATGCGCCGCGACGCCCTAGGGCAAGGGTTAGGCCGCCGACTTATATTATAGCTAGAAAACAATAAATATCTACCTAAAACTATTATTTAAATATTTCAGAATGTATGTGAATAACAAAATTAAAACTTGTGGCATTTTAATTTGGCCCAGTCTTCCTAAGTAAAAATATGTATTTAATTTTTTATCACCAAGTGGACCTCGAGAGTCCTGTAATTTTCAAATATGGCCCCTGCCCTAGTGAATCGTGGAGCTATCCTGAGAGCATTGTGCAACTGTGGGCAACGACACAAGTCGCATTGATCAGTACAATATTAAATACTGTTAGGTTTTCTAATAAATAGAACTTATTCTAATAATAATATAGTATAAATGTGAATGTTTGTGCAAAGTTTAGATGTTCGGATGTTTGATACTCAATCACGCGTAAACCGTTGAACAGATTTGGATGAAAATTGGCCCATTGGATTAACACATACTTAGGATACTTTTTATTCCGGTAATGTGTTCCCTTGGTATAATAGTTCAACTTACTAAATGGAAAGTTACTTTCTACTCGGGCGAAGCTTCGGACAGAAGCTAGTAATCAGATGAAATAATCTTAATGTAACACACATGTAAGTATTCTTCTTTAAGAAAGGTGTCTCAAGTTTAGTTACAATACTTATACACTATGTAACAAAAACCCTGTCAGATCAGTGTTGCCGTTGATCAGTTTTTATGTTTTATTTTAATTTAATTACTTCTTCTTTCTTCTTTTTTTTTCACTGGGGAAAAATAATAATCTCAAATCCATTAAATGGTTACGTATATGTGTACGCAGCACGATGCCGAATAATACCCTTAAGGATCGGACAGGGTTTGTGTTACATGCTGTGTGTAAAGGGAGTCGCAGTATAAAAAGTTTAAGGACCGCTGGCCTAAAGCATAAGCCCAGTTTGTTCAACCTTAGATTCAAAAGCTAAACATTGTCTTCATCTCCACACAAAGAGCTTTAAAGAAAATTACCGAACGGGACATAACAACAAAAACAAACACACAAAACTGAAAGCGAAATTTCAAAGAACTCGCGTGCGCATGCGCGGTCCTTGACGCTACTGTTTGCAAAAACTTTAAAATCTAACCAAACATGGTTATTGGAAATTAAACTCTATTTTAAGGTTGTAGTATTGTTATTACATTGTTTAGAAAAGAAAGGCTTTTCTGCCGTTATCTAAATCTTCTAAGACTTTAATTATACGGGGCTCTTTCTACTACAAAACCGACAATGAATTTATGCATGAACGGACGGAGAATTTCTCCTCTCGAATCGCCGGGATCTTGTATAAAAGGAACAATAGTCTTTAGTTTTAATCTTGACTTGTTTTTTTTTTCTTAATATATTTTTTGGTCGGGATCGGGTTCGTGTGCTGGATTTACGGCTTACGAGCCAAGTTAGGGTTGCCTCAGGGCTTGAGACGTTATCAGGTGTGAACTTGAAATGATGGCTTTATTAAGATTAGATAGGTTGTAAAAAGTGATAATCTCAAGATTCGAAGAATTAGGATTGATGTTGGATAAGAGTAAAAAATCGTTTAGGATTTTGACGATTCAAATAAATGACAAGGAATTTTAGACTTTATTAATAGCGGAGCGCCGCGCCGTATGCCGTAGTCTAAATCATATTTTGATCAATAAGTATTTTATTACATTCGATAAATATTTGTGGATAGGATAAGAACATAATTATATCACTCATAAGGACCATACACACTAAACTACACTACACTTCACTATAGGACCTCGTAACATAAAGTTCTTTTAAAAGTAAAGACATCACTAATCCTATAAAAAAACTAAACCACCTATAGGTAACTGAAGTTTAAAAACTTACAAAGGCAAAATATTAAAAGAGCAAAATCTTCTAAAAACAATGTCATTTAGACATTGATTAAGTATACGCAGCTAATATAGGACTTCAGGTAACCTACTTTGAAATAGGGGATTATAAGATTCCACCGACACTTGCAAGTTGCAAGTGCGGTGCTCCTGACCAGACGATGGCCCGCTTGCTGTAGTGCCCAAAGTGTTCCACACCAGCACTTTGGAGGACATTTAAAACGCCACTGATGCCCGGATAAACGTGGCCAACTAGGTACTGCGACCAAGTATTCTAAATACAAATAAACGTGGCCAACTAGGTACTGCGACCAAGTATTCTAAATACAAAAGAAAGAAAAAGGATACTACTTAAACTATCAATTCGAAAACAAAAAGAAGTTCCTTATACTAGAAGTAGAAATAGACAAAAATCTATAAACAACCTTATTCTCCTTTCCTGACTACCTATAACGTGGCTCAGGCTAATGACCTGACAGATATTACAGACTATAGGAAACCTAGGCAATCTCAGTAACGAAATAACCATTAGTGCTAATTACATGGAATCATACAATAATTAACATTTCCATATAGCTACGTGCACTTGCGATATTCGATGAAGATTTTGAATTTTGTTCTACAGATAGGTCTTTCTATATTTTTAACTAATTTCTACCCGTGACATCGTCTGCCTGGTAATGAAGTGTTTCATAAAAAATAACCTATAGAACTTGACGATAAAGTAGCATTCTATCAGTGAAAGAATTTTCGTTATCGGACTAGTACTTTCAGAGATTACCTCATACAAACAAACATACTTTAGATCTTTACAATATTAGATTAAATTAAACTAGCTTCTGCCCGCGACTTCGTCCGCGTCAAAGTTTGTTTCTGCATAGTCATAATGAAACATTGCTCACCCCCCAAAGCAAATAGCGTAAGTAATAATTTATAGCCTATAGACTAATTTGGCCAATGTGGAATATTCATACAAAATTTGAACAGAATCTATCGGGCAGTATTCGCGTGATGCTCTAACAAACATACAGACATAAAGACAAACAAACAAAAATTCTAAAAAAAAATTTCGGCATTAGAATTACTCCCCGAACTCATAGCAATTACTCTTTTTCAAAAATTTAGTTTTGACTTCGCTACGATTTTATTTATGTATATAGATTACTGCAGTCGTGTAAGAAAATGTGTTCCTCTAATAATTTACGAAAATCAATTTTAATTTGCATGATGACCACAAAGCCCACATCTTGGGTAATTTTTTTTTACTCCGTTTTTGTAAAATTGTCATTTGTTTTAAAGATTTCTCAACACGTGCTGACCCTACACCCTCCCTAAGCCCTTACACCTCGCCCCCGGCTGACAAGACATGGACTGTGCGCACGATTTGCGTGTGATTCTTCTGATCGATGCGTACGCGCAGCAAACGAGATGCCACTTTGCAATTTGACGAAATTACACAGGTATTTTAGATGGATATACATGTTAAGTTATTTTTGTAACTGTTGCCAATTGTGTATTTAGTTAGTTGTTGTGTAATCTAATTAACGTAGCTAATAAATCTGTGTGAAAGTATGTGCACCTATTTAAAGCTTTCTTATAGGTAAATGCGAATTTTAATTCAAAATCTGTCCAAAAATCCGATGGTCAGTTCTTTTCTGTTTTGTATATAACTGCATTTTATTTCAGTGGACTTATCTACATACCAATTTAATTAGGTATATTATAACGTTCTGCATTTTCTATCATTGAATACTTTATTATCAATTTCGAAGTTATCATAATAATATCTGTCATTATGCGCAGACGCCTAGTCTACTGTTCAACGCAATCAATATCCGTTGTGTGTCGAGTTCCATGGTGATTGCCGGCCGGCGAAATACTATAACTATGTATAACGTTGCTATAACGTCGATAGAAATGATAATACCGGTCACAGCATTCATATAAATGCAATTATTGACGAGTACACTTTCAATAAACATTTACTTAGTAATTAAACAATGTATTGATTTATTTATTTTATTTATTTGTTATAAGTTTGGAAAAGGGTATAATATAAGACAGCGCTTGGATAAAAAAAAATTGTATTCAAGTCAAAAAATCATATTGAGAAAAAGCTTTTGTAGTTCCCCAGTAATTATATCCCGAAAGAAACATAGGAACTACTTTAAAAAATTAAATAGTATTAAAATAAAAATTATGTTTAATCCTGCTTAAATCTAAACCTACCTGAAGTTAAAAGCCGTCATCTTTACACCAGCATGCCCGTAAACCACCCAGTTCAACAACACTAAACAACACCACAGTACAGGCACAATAAAAAAATAAAAAAGTTCCAAAGCGAAAAAAAAAGTATTTTAAAAATTCCCGCCGAACTGCGCGCGTTTGCGCAGGCGCGCTAACAGTGAAGTGACTGGTGGGCTTCACTGAAGTGCGTGTGACGCAGCCTCCGTCGAGCGGAGTGTCTGTCGGCGACGCGCGCGCATCCTCACAGCCCCCACCACGCCCGCCATTCATGAAAACCGCGCTCAATGGAGCTTTGAGACGAACTTCCAACTTTTAGATTTGTCCTGACAACTGAAACAATGAAGCTTTTGCGTAATAATGGCGATTTTTTGGGAGCTTTTTGTTAGGAATAATAATGTGATTTAAGCTTTTTTATACTACAAAGCACTCACACAAACACACAGCTAGAGTATTCACTTACTACACTAGCATTACACACATAGACAGATAAAATTTTATACCTACATCTAACTATAGGGCGGATATTTCAGGAGATAAGTATTAAAATAGGTCATAAGTATATTAACTGAAACAAACAGAATTTTACGCTAACCAACAGAATAAAGCACCCATTATTAAATCTGATTTTGAATTAAAAATCGCTTCTTAATTCTAAATCAGATTTAGTAGTCGGTACGGTTTGCGTAGTCGCCTACGCAAACCGTAGCCGTAGCGTAGCCGTAGCCGTAGCGTAGCCGTAGGCGTAGGCTCTACGCCTGGCTACGAGCATTTAAAGTAACGTGTCTACGCCGTAGACACTATTTCAAATCTGCCACAACAGAATAACGGTGCTATCACGAATGACGTCACATTTAGGATTCTAACATCCTCTAAAGTTTAGATTAAAAGTTGTGTCATTATGTAATATTTATTTTAAACATTTTTAAAAGTCAAATGAAGAATTTAAAACATAATATGATAAATTATTTCATAATCAGCAGCCAGATGTATAAAACTGTTTCAAATTACATTAGAAGAGAATTATTTTTTTGGATTTTGCAACGAAGTTCCTTAAATCCGGCTTGTAAGAGGTTAACGGTCAAAAGTCGTAACGTAAAGAAAAAGCGTTATGCCCCCACCAGACTCCAGACAGAGAACTTCCCTCTCTTTCTCTCTGTATAGAAAGAGACAGAGTCTGTCTCTTTCTATTATTGTACGGAATCAAGAACTTGAAATTCTCCCTGCATCGTGGGAGCTTACAAAGAAATTAACTCATACAAACAATACTTGTACACATATACTTGTGAACATTAAATATGTATATTTTTATATCCTATGATAAATAAAAACTACATTGTTTTAAGTAATACAACACGGTCTTCCCCGATATATCTACAAATATCCTGTACCTACAGCAATTACTTAAAATATCATATCTATTACAAAAAAGCATTCAAATGACATTGTTGCATGTGTGTCATAGAACTGCATTTGGCTAATCGGAATTAGGTTTAATTTTGCCAAAACGACATTTTTTTTTACCATTTTGCGAAGTACCTAAGTACTCCTAGTCTAATTTGGTTATTTAACTATGATTAATTAAAATTACGCTAATCGCGAGCATTTGGTATTTATTTCCTTTGCAAACATGGAATAAGTAGTACAGGTACACAGATGTTTTTAGAACATAAAATTCGGACCGAATTGAATTCGGTTATTGAGTTTTTCCCTCAGGAGTTTCTCAGTAGCAGCCTAAAAGTCTGAATTTGTGCCCGGTTGATGGCAATACAGTCGCCCCCTATAACTAGCGAAATGTGGGTGTACTAATGGGCACGCCTCTGCCTAACCCTTCGGCAATTACAGGCGTGATGTTATGTGTTATCATGTTATGTTAAAACTTGTTTTCGTGAAAAAACGTTATCGTTCCAAACAGTAGGTTTCCATGAAGAAGAATGAGCTGGAAATTCCATAAAAATACTTTAAAATTACATATCAAGGTTACATAATTCATGTTGAAACTACAGGAACAAAGTCACAAATCGTGTACATCAGAAGAGGTCTACCAACCAGATAAATACACATGTGACCACCTAAGATCACGTGCGAATCAGGGCAGCAACATGAAGGGCCGTCAAGCCTCCACGTCACTTATCATAGGCTCGTATCATAGGCGAATTTTGGCAAAATTTCGCAATACACCCTTATCTAGGATAGTCACACCGCGGAAGCATATAGCAATCGTTTGCGCAACACACATACACGTAGCGGATGCATAGTGCGCGTGGGCTTATCACATCCGTCCATGACTGCCAACGATGAGACCTCACTACTGCTATATTGATTCTTTTAATTAACTCCATATTTTCTTCATTGTTGGTCGACAGTGTTTGGTATACGGGGTGAATTAGGCCTCTTCATCAGCCATGCGAAAAGCGCTGTGCTTTCGATCCGCAAAAGTACCTTTAAGTTGACATCGTAATGGCTGCGGCAGGTGTCGTGCAGTGACGATTACAGGGGGTGGGGCTACGGGGCTCAAGCCCCCAAAAGCATCTAAGTTCTTCCGTGACAAATCTTAAAGCGAACTTGACATTGTTCTAAAATTTCTCTAGGGTACTCCCATCAATTAAAATATTGTGTGCAAAAAAAAACTGGGTCAAGCCAAACTATGTATAATCCGGGTTCCGCCACTGGTGTCTTGTGTGGAACGATGGCGCTATTTCGAAGTAGACTTCAAAGCATAATTAGCTTAATGTTATAGCATGTTTTTTTGAGGTGGTAAAAATCATCAAATGAGTCCTTCCGCCCTGGGTGGGGCGGAAGGGACTGTCAGACTTTTACTGACTAAAAAACCACCTTGTTCCTTCTGTTGCTCTTTACGTTGCGGGGCCACGGTATCCTGTTAAGACGTCCCGCAACCCCGGCAATGTTATAGCATGATATAAAAGTTGCGAATCAGCTGACTATGGTTATTAACTGAATGGCTGGTTGAAGACTGTTGGTAAAGGTATTTTGGGAGTCTAATAGCAACGCACTACGCTGAGGTAGACTAGATTTAAGTACAACAGGCATTTTCGCGTGATGTAAAAATAGTCGACATTCCGCACAGAAGTAGCAGGCTAAAATGAGGATGGCTTGGATTTATTGACCGTAGGACCTTTGGGGTAGCAGTGTTCTTGAATAAACATGACACCGACTTGAGTTTTATCTCGCTTGATAAGAGAACCCTAGTATCAAGAAAGCATTAGAGAAAAGGGCTGCTATATGCTGAAGACGATCATGGTGTTAAGAATCAAGGTCAAACTATACAAGTCAATGCTTACAAATAGCTTATAACTATACAAAATATTGTATATCATTAAAAAAGAAAAAGAGTTGGTAAGGATTTTCATGCCCATTCTTCTTCATACTGAACTATCTTTTGAAAGGGGCAACCATATTGAATTCTTTTTCTTGTAAATGATGTTCAAAAGTGCGTCTGTGATTAACTTTTTGATCGCCAGGCGCCACGTCAAAAAAGCAAAAACGTGCCCTCGGCGCCAAAAGTTGTGTTATGATCTTTATTTACGTATAAAATCTGGGTTGTGGAGGTCAGATAGGCAGTCGCTCCATGTAAAATACTGGTATTGCTGCATCCGGTTAGACTGGAAGCCGACCCCAACATAGTTGGGAAAAGGCTAAGCAGATGATGATTTACGTATAAAATCGTAATAGTACGTATTTAGTCTGTCATGTAGTCGTGACTGTGGCGTGCTGGGCACATTTTTATTTGTCATCTATACATGACCGTGGCGATCAAAAGGTTAAACTTAGACAAATAGGTCAGAGACAACCGCTTTTTTTTCTCAATCCCTGAGTTTCTCATGTATCGTGGGTGCGTTTACAAACATGAGATCTCGCACGCATAAACACTTACACCCGAAACACTACCTGTGGGCCATACAAATATTTGCCACGCGCGAGAACTGAACTGGCGACCCCCATTATTCTTGAACTACTTCAACTGACAAGTAAACAATGTTTTTCTAATAGAAATTGGAATTCTGGTTTTAGTTCGATCACAAGCACGTTTATTCTGGAAAAATCTCTCTCGATAAATTAAAAAAAACAAAATTAGGTACATTAATTCTATAATTAAAAGAATGTGAAGACGATGTACAGGCAACGACGTCATCAACTGGTTACTACTCTTGCTTTAAAATTCGTTCGAAAAGAGGGTAATCGGTTGATGACGCCGCTGTCTGTACCAACGAAAAAAAAAACACAAATTACCTATGTATAATACTTACTACAGTATATTTTTTTACCACGCAATGAATAGTTTTTTTTATAAGTACTTACTTAATTTTGTGCATTCATATTCATTGTGACTGCCTCGTTGGTCTATTGGTCGCAAAGCGCGACTGCTGAGCATGAGGTCTTGGGTTCGATTCCCAGGTCGGGCAAAGTGTTATTGTTATTGGGTTTTCCCATCAGGAATTTCTCAGTAGCAGCCTCGAATTCTGGATTTGTGCCCGGTTGATGGCAATAGGCTCGTCCCCTATTACATGTGGGTGTACTAATGGCTACACCTCTGCCTAACCCTTTAGAGATATCAGGCGTGATGTTATGTTCATATTGCGGTTGCTAGGTACTTATCCAAATGCACGGATACAGATTTACCATAATTTAATCTCTGTGGCCATGACCAATGTGAATTTAATTTTATTTGTGTCCTTTATTTTATTTTTCACGCGTGTACATAATTTTATTTTATTAGGTATAACACAAGTACCTGCATCAGCTGTTTCATCAAAAGGCGGAGCTAGAATACATCTGGAAAAAGAAAAGGTAGGTATAAGAAAGACAAACTATAAGTACTAATAATAAAAAGCTAGTTTGGTTGTTTATGTTTGTTTGAAAGCGCTATATAATCTTCGGAACTACTGGGTCGATTCTGAAAGTTCTGTCCCTAATTGGAAGCTACATTATCCGTGAGTGCTATAGGATTTATTATAAAAAAAATTAGAGATACGTAAGAACGTAAACGTATACGGTAAAAAGTCGCTGCAGTGAGATCGAAAGTCGCAGGCAAAATCTAGTCTTCTCTTTGATAAACGGAAACTAGACCAACCCCCATTGTAATAGCCGATTCCCTTGTTCACAAACTAGACTAAATTTAGAGAATTGACATCTCTTACTAACATACAGCGAAAGAAAAGGACGATGACATTTAAGAACTAAGTTAGAGATGTCAAATTAGTTTTGCCTTGAACTTTTCCGTATTTTTAATCTGCACGTTTTACGATGTCTACTATAATTGTATGGATGTGTCAGATTGACTAAATTTGACAGCTCTTATTTACATTCGTCTCTTTCTTGTTTCATTGGACAGAAAAAGATAGAAATAGTCTAATTTTAGTTTAGTTGTGAGCAAGGGAATCGGCACCATTGTTAAAGAACCACACAAAATTCTTCTACATAAAAGAAAAAAAAATGAAATTCTTTTTCCGAAATCAAAATTCAATTTATCAGTCATTGTAATGTTTCTCCCGGAATTAACATTAAAAACGTATTCTTTTAGCATAGTGTGGGCGTGAAACTTTATAATACTGGTGAATCTCTGCCTTACTGTTGCTACAAGTAGGAATGAGTACATCACATGCTTATTTTAACAGTCTGAACAACGTGGCGAGTGATAACGTCATTCACGAATAGACTGTGAACCTAGAAAGAGGGCAAAGCTTTGCTATTTTGTGCTACAGGGTATGGAAAACCGTAGCGTCTTTTCAGCTATGTCGATGGCTTGCAACGTATGATCTGCCTCTGAGTGCTAAGTGTGAGTTTTTTCACTCACGTTCGATTGCGGCGCGTTAGTATTTTGTATGGGAAATAAGGTTTTCCTAGTGACCGATGGCGACAGATGGCGCTATAACTTTTTCCTATATAAAATTCGAATGCGCTCGCAATCGAACGTGAGTGAAAAAACTTACACTTAGCACTCTGGTATTACTGATGTATGACGCTGACCTTAACTACATACATACATAAACTCATGCCTTTTTCCCATGGGGGTAGGCAGAAACCACAGAACGCCACCTGCTACGATCCTTACATACTTCTTTCGCCTCATCTACGTTCATACATCTCGTCATACAAGCACGCCGGTTACGAGTACTCCGCACCTGACCTTTCTGAAGAACCTCACCAATAAGGTCAGTGTAGGTCTTCCTAGGGCGACCCCTCCCTGTCGACCTTGACTACATCAAGTGAGAAAAAAAAACCTATCTA
This sequence comes from Hoplodrina blanda, assembly GCA_949316365.1. Classification (NCBI taxonomy): domain Eukaryota; kingdom Metazoa; phylum Arthropoda; class Insecta; order Lepidoptera; family Noctuidae; genus Hoplodrina; species Hoplodrina blanda. The sequence goes on along the minus strand of OX438565.1, from coordinate 10,436,441 downwards.
TACCTAATAGAGTATTAGCTTAGCATCACGCTACGACCCACGGCAGAAGAGCAGTAATCAAAGATGTAACTTAACAAGGCCGCGAGCTAAACATAACATCACGTATAATAATCCCCGAAGGGTTAGGCAGAAGTAAACAGTTATGTTCAAGTCCCATGTAATAGGGGGCAAGCCTATTGCCATCATCCGGGCACAAATCCAGACTCCGAGGCTGCTACTGAGAAATTCCTGATTGAAAAAAAGTGGTTACAAGCCTAAAATATAGTCAGCTTTTATTTCAGAGCAAGAATTAAATGTTAACTAAGCACAGTCTTAAAACTCAACATAATGATGTACTTTGTAAAATCTTCAACATGACCCTTACAGGCAGACCCAAACGTGGCCATTATCTAGAAGTGGTACAATACGAAAGCAAACTTCTAAACAATACAAAAAGTCTCAACAGCAGAATAAAACCTTTTTCTAAAAAAAACTGGCAGAACTGACCATAAATAAAAGAAAAAAAAACCTCTGACAAAACATTACACTGTCACTGTTTTGATACAAACGTCACATTAGTTGGTGATTCTAAATCTTTAGTCGTTTTTAAAGTTTATAAAACAAAATTAATAATGTGTGAAAAGGAACGTGTTAAGTGCGATGTTTGTCGCACCATCAATCTGGCTGCCCACGTCAAGCGTCCAAAACCAGATATGCAGATGTATGAAAAATGTACACCCTGCAAGAAGTTCTCTCCTCAAAAAGGTGAACTTTTATTGCAAAGCTAGCTGACCTAGCGAACTACGTACCTACCGCCTTTTTTCTTTCTTTCTTTTATAAGAACCTTTTCTTGGACATCACTGACATCGGTGAAGGAAAAACCCTGTCCCACTCAAACCATGTTAGAGGCCCTTGAGGCGGTTAGAAACTCTGACACTAGGGTGTGTGGGGTCGTAAGAACTTACTGCCCACACGATAAAGAAGAAAGATAAGAACCTTCTCCTTAATAACAAACACAACAAAAAAGAATTATTGAAATTGGTCCAGACGGTCATATGTGATCCCGTGACCAAGTCAAAGTCAAAGTCAAATCATTTATTTCAATTAGGCCATTATAAGGCACTTTTGAACGTCATTACAAAAAAAATATATACAAAGTTGATACGACAGATGGGCTTTCCTTTAAACTGCCTATACTAGGTCCCATTTTCAAGCTCTGTACCAAAAATCAATTAAACAGGAGCAGTAGTTTAGTCGCAAATGATTTTTTAAGTTTTTGGCCGACCGCTTTGATACGAGAGAATACACGCGCGCCGCGCGCGTACGACGTTGCCGCTTTAATACCTAGGTATCTAAGGTCAGTTAAATTTATTTACAAAGGGTGTTTGCGTTTTACTCTGATTTGTAAGCTATTTAGTTTGTTTGAAAAATAAAAATAAAATATGTATATTTTATTTTAAACCGTGTCAAATTAATACTAAACACGTATAGTATACGTGGTTTAATTTAATGCCCCTCTGTCATATCAACTCTGTATAAGGCAATAGGGATTCATTTTTGTATAGATGAATGAAGCATTACGGCAAAATGCAAGTGCACTGCCAGCGAAGATCTTGAGACTATTATTACACTAGCTATTTCCCGCGGTTTTGCCTGTGATAAGTTACCTCTTTAGTGAGTGCTCCGCTCCCGTAGGTCATAGCATGATATGCCTATAACCTTCCTCAATAAAGCCACTAACGCAAAAAGATTTTTTCAAATCGGACCCTAGATTAGCGCGTTTAACAAACAAACTCTTTTTCTTTACAATATTAGTATACATTCTTAGATAATAATTGATGTTTTTTGTACGAACAAAATAGTTTATGTCGACTTTAGGATGAAATGTTGGGTAATAAAAAAAAATAACATGTTTCAATAATTACACTTGGATTTTTGATTGAACACAAGCAATAGTCAATACCAAAAACCCTGTATACACAAAACACATAATATATAACTAACAACAATCAAAATAAAATAAAATGGCACCAAAAACCTCTAGAATGCTGTCCACTGGTAATGTGCCCAAGAAAATGGTGGCATTGCCACGTTGGATGGCATTATTTATCCTTTAGCCAGCTTTTGGGGTCACGAAAAGTGTAAACTAACCATTTGGACAAGTTCTTAAGATAGATTATCCCAAAATACCAGGACTGCAGCATTGAACAGAGCCAGCTTTGACCTTATTCTACTTGAGAATGTAAGTAATAGGTACTTCGCCGTGTTTCAAAATCCCTAAACTGTCTTTCACCAGTTTTCAAGAAAATCAATCAAGAAATAAACTGTTAATAGGTACCTACACACAGCAAAACAGATAGGTATGCAGGGTCGTCAGATATAGTTGAAGTTTTCTTAGAAACCGGTGGATGTTTTCGAATGTAATTTAATTTAAAACGTAGATATTAAATAGTTCTTTATTTAGGTTATGTTGCAGTCAAAGACATCCATCGGTTTCTTAGAAAACTTCAACTATATCTGACGACCCTGCATATCTATCTGTTTTGCTGATTGTACAAAGCTTTACAAATTTCCTTCCTGCGCGTATTTTTATGTAATTTCATAAACACATCTGAAAACCATTTTCATAATTTATTACTTTTGCTAAATATACCTGCTTCAGAACTGCTTCTGTACATCGTCCAAACGTCTAAACTTCCCTCGGGCTAAGTCCTATGTAGTTTTAGATAACAAACACTATTATACTAACAGACAAACCAGTTAAATTGTTTCTAACAGGAGCTAGATGAATGTTATGTTTAAGACTGTTGAAAGAAATACTTCGGGGTTACACGGGTCGGCACCAGAGTTCAGAATAAGAGCAAAAATGTGTTTATGTGAACTCGATACATTTGGACACGTTAAATCCAAATATGTAGTCATAATTTATCCAGCACGTGCAGTGAGCATTTTTAGATTTCATTAAAATTCGTCATATTTCGATGCAGGTAACGATAGTAATTTGTGAACGTTGGTACTACATGAATTTCATTATATTCTGTATTTTTCTCTGTATATTAAAGAGATAGCAAGCTGTTGTTTACTACTGTTAGCTAACAAACATGCGCAAGCGCAGTAATTGTTTTGGATAAATGAGCGACACGTGCGGGTAAACTTAAAAAAATAAACAAAAACGTTATATGCTTGTTTTCATTGAGTTTTTGGTAAGTTCGTTTTAAATACATATATTATTTTTATCAATCAAATAACCATTTTAATACTATTTACAACATAACATCACGCCTGTAATCACCGAAGGGTTAGGCAGAGGTGTACCCATTAGTACACCCACATTTCGCCAGTTATGTTTCAAGTCCCATGTAATAGGGGGCGAGCCTATTGCCAACAACCGGGCACAAATCCAAACTCCGAGCTTTTTACTGAGAAATTCCCTAATGGAAAAACCCAATAACACTGCTCGACCTGGGAATCGAACCCAAGACCTCATGCTAATCAGTCGCGCTTTGCGACCACTAGACCAATGAGGCAGTCTACAAAGCAAGATATTATTTGAAGAAAATAAAAAAAATATGGTCTTTAAGAAAAGATCCACAAAGATCATTGCAAAATAAGTTGCTATTTATTTCATTACAGTCCTTACCTAAATCTGCTTTATTTTTCACAAAAAAATAAAACTTTTAACCTCTTTATTGTAAAAATTAAACGATAAAAGATATTTTATTTATAAAACATGAGTATAAACAAGTTTATAATGTAAGGTTAGTTATAAAATGGCTTACTTAAAACAGCTTAAAATATACAAAATAGCGCCAAAAAGTTTCGCAGAACCTCTCCTAGGTTCCTAGCCTGAATCTTTACAAAGTATGGTATGTTAGTGAGTCAGCCGCCGCACAAGCATAATATAAAATCTTACGTGAATTCTATTTTAGTTCACAGATAACATAGTGGCCACACTCGTGTCACTGACATCCATGCTCACTGCATGCTCGGACACATCACACAATAGAATCGTAATGTGTTTCTAGCTTAAACTTCATTCAAATGTTGAATAAACATTGTCAATTCCAATTGTTGAAGATTCTATACACATAAATTAGGTAATGGCCTGCCGCCGGCGGCGGTGGTTCAAAAGATTTCTTTAATATTTGTCTTGGGGGGGGGGGGAAGGGAACTATTTTTTGTTTCTACGATTTTGTTTTGTTATCATTTATTTATTTAGTGTAAATTAATGAATACATTCAAACAGCCATTTCATTTCATTAGCTTACTAAAGCTAAAATTATCGTTTTTAAATCATTAAAAAAAGTTATTAATAACCATTATAAAATAAAAAACAACTTTCATTTAAAAAAAAAAACAGAATCGCCCGAAGTACCAGGATATAATAACTCGGATTAGGTAAAATGTGAAGTTTCAAAACAAAAATCTCCCCCTAGCCAGAAAGAGATGTAACATGGTAATTAAAATATCTCTGTCTCTTTTGTATCAATGAAACAGCCGTGTAATAGGTGACTGACCTACATTTTACAAACAGACTTCCTTAGTTGGTATGTTGCCTTGGTGTTTATTACAAATTATGTAACGTCTCCTAAATGCTCTCAAACTTTTACCAGGCACTCAATATACAGGAATTGTTGTTTGTTATTGTAAAAATAATTAAAAAATGGCTTTTTGATGTTTCCACTCATCATCTTCCTGCTCTTGTCCCATGTTACTTGTGGTCGGCGCAACACGTTTTCCTCTTCCACTCCGTCCTATCAGCCGTCATGCAATCACTGACTCCTTTTTTTCATATCAAGATCATTCTTCACACAATCCATCCATCTTTTCTTGATTTTCTCACTATCAGTAAATTTTTCAATTTTCCGACTACAGTTTAATAGGTAATAAGAGAGCAATCTATTTTCCAACAGCGAGTCCATTACAAGAAATCTTTTTGAATATTATATATTTTTTTAATAAAATTATACGTAGAGGAAAGAAAGTCGACACGCAATTTTTTTCCATTGATTCATTACATGATTCTAGTCTAGTTGACTTTAAAAACATAAATAATTGTTGTTGCTTTTTAATTAAACAAAGAAAAATTGCAACTTGCCTGTGCTGAATCTAGATTTGTAAATATTTACGGTCTTCAATGAATGTGTCATTCTTATTATCAATCGGTGAAATAAGTAGTCTGTAACTCTGACCTCCGCGTTCTTTTTTTCTTTCTTAGATTCTTGTTAATTACATTGAATTGATCCCCAGGACAACCACTGGAGCCAACCTGCATCAAAGTCTGCAGTAAAGAAGAGTATAAACTAAGAAAATCCGGTCAAACTATCACTCCACCCAGAATGCCTCACTACGTGCACGGAAGGCTTATGTATGCCGTCAAAGTTGGTGAAAACCTCTATTAGTTAATGCTTTCCTAGTACTAATTAAGATTTGTTATGCTGTAATCCTTATCCCGTAAGGTTGAAATTCCAAGATTAAACGTTTCTATTCGAAGTTTTGTATCGAAATTGGTTTAAATAAAATCAAGTAATAAAAAGCTATAATAGGTACCTACTATGTATACAGTATACAAGCACAAGTAGGTTCCTAAATATTTCAATATAATTATTTAATGATATTTGTGTTATCATCACAATATTCACATTATTTATGCTAATGGGAAGTGAATGAGCTGTCCTAAAAATAAATAGACCTGTTTGTTATTCAGAAACACGTGTTTTTTACACTGATTCTGTTTAATCCATGATCTTCATATTGTATTATTTTGTATCAGACAATGATATATTATATAAGCAAACATAAATCCATACCAAATCCCTATTACTTACATCTGTTGACAAACTTAATGCAACCTCCTGTTGACTTCACCGTCATTAGTAGTGATTGAATCAATTTACCGTTTGTCCATCTCCTCGACAGGCTGGCATCATAGTAGGTTCTCTTTACTTCACGTATACGCAAGGAGTGTGGGGTGACCAACGAGACGTCACAGAATGCGTTCGTCGCTGGCAAGAATACGTACGCAGTATCAACACTAGACGCCCACCGGTCTTCGATCAATGCGGTAACGTAATTGTAAGTAAAATTAAAATTCTACTTTATTTTCTTAACTATAAGATTCAGAATCAAGTGTGCAACGTGCTGCTACTGAAATATTTGTACCTGCTCGCGGCTCATGTGTGCCTAGTAGAAGTAGTTACGTCACCAGTCGTTCGATCAACTTTAGCGGCTCGGCAATTCGGTGCAAGTTTTTTCGCAATCCGGCTATCACTCTAATTCGTTTTGATAAGTTAAACTTTTTTGATTGGGGTCCATTTAATTAACAAGTGAAGTAAAAAAATAATTCTAATAAAAAGTTAAAAACTTGTTATTATAAAAAACTTTATGACAGACGGACAAAATGTGATCTTATAAAAAAATCCTATAACCTCTAAAGTTGATAAAACAGCTTTCATACTTGATCGGGCGAAATAATAATGATAGAGTAAACTTTGTACATTAAAATCATTATTTCTAAGGATTTAAGTCATAGCAAATTAATCTAATAGAAAAGGGATCAAATAAATAAACAATACACCAACTGAACACCTCTCCGCTATTTCTTGAAAATAATATTCAGAAGCACTGAACGGAATGTGTCTGGTACCTCCTTGTAAAGTCTGCGAGCCTAGTAAAAGGGAGGCTGTCTCGCAATCAGCGCGTGCCATTCGCATCGGAATCACTCGCTTTCGCAAAACGTCTGCTCACAATGAAAACCAACCGCGCATTGGCCTGCCAGCCATGCAGTGCCTACCTGCTATGATTCGCAAGGTTTAGCGCCATGTGCAAGTACCATCCATTGCGCTTTTTACTCAGTGCTTTGTTTAAGATAGCATACAAATGAAGCAATGGACCTATCCCTAGATGTAGCGGAGACAGCTGTCAATGTAATGTAATTGTAACACATTATTTCGGTATTACTCTACCGAAGTAACGACGTCAAGCGCTGCCAGCCTAGTAGATGTATGCTACGTCAAAACAGACACTATGGAACAGCGAAGTCACACTTCTTGGCTTTTCGTGGGTGAAAATTCCTGCTAACCTTTTCTAGTATTATGATTTCCTAGTGCTTGCACGTCAGTTACATACGAGGGACGCCGTTCTTCGCATAGTGTTTGTTCATTCATTCTCCCCCCCTCAATACGGTCAATGAAAACGAGCTCGCTCGCATTCTTGCATTGAGTGGGAAAAACAACACGTCCAGTTTATGTAGTTATGTAGCTCACATAAACAAATAAAAAAAAAAATGGTGTTGAAATAAAACGTATAATTAGATTAAAACGTAGTACATTAACTATGTGAATACCTCGTGCGAGTAGAGTTTACATAACAGATTTTTACACAGCGGAATTTTAAAAATGCCCAGTTTCCGTCATATATTTTTACACAATGACTTGTTAAAAAGCCGATTTACATTGACACCTTTAAGACCTAAATCTCTATTCCCACTATTGTCAGAAATGTGTCAGTATTAAAGTTTATTTAAAAATTTATTATTAAAAAGCAAGTAGAATATATTAATTAAATCGGATTGGACGCACCTAATCTATAAATTAAACAAATGATTTCAAGTTTCTAACAAACATCTATTGTGAAACAATTAAAATAGATAATTAGGTCACATCCAGATCCTAAAGGCCAAAGTCATACGGATAACGCCATTCAATGCCATAACCGTTTGACATATTGTTGTACGTGCTGGTACCCTTCTGTGCTCCTAGTACATGCACGCAGAGGGAGGCAGGGGATCCATGGTGATCAATATCGCCTATAGAACCGGTAACGTAATACTGGGCGGAAGGAGCATCCTACGCGCTGATAACAGCCTGGTATAAATGGGGTCATATCACTGACAATGTTACGTTACAAGGATGAAACTGTAACGCTTGGTTACACCAACCGACAACGACCATTTAGCCTACAAGGCAGCTGTAATATTTTATTTCAGTTTATTTATCAGTGAGGATGCTATTTTGGTAACGCGATGATAAAAAAAATTGAGACAAATCTAATTATTTGTTATTTTCATCGCCCTAGTGTAATTCTTGTTTTAAAATGGTGTACTTGAATGGGCAGCCCACTATACATGTACTAGTGCGCTGCCCGCAGCGAGGTGGTAAGACCCAAGCTGACGGTGATTAGGGATCCAAAATTCCAAATGAGGACCGTTCTCAAAATGCGCGACTTATATTTTTTTACATCTAGCCGAAACAAACATACATAATTATCATTATTTTACGTAAAAGCAAATTATTTTGTACCCTTTCCAATATCAAACATGTCACGCTGATTATGACAGTAGCAGCACAGAAAGGCAAATAAATATAAACAAAGGACAATGAGCGAAATGTCCCAGTTTCATGGAGAGCTGATAAAATGCTGTTTTTGTTTTTAGAAAAAGGATACCGTGGAGAATACGTTGGGACCCGTATATACAATCTACAAAAGTGCTGTGACTACCTGTTTTGCTGGTAATATATTTTCTATAAATATGGAATGTAAAAAAAGCTTTTTTACAAAAAAAGACAACCGCCTTCAAAAACTACAAAATAAAAAATAACTTTAGTTTGGAAGTCGGTGGCTTTGGTTTTGTTTTTTGTTATGTAGGTATTGCCACCGACTTCCAAACTAAAGTTATTTTTTATTTTGTAGTTTTTGAAGGCGGTTGTCTTTTTTTGTAAAAAAGCTTTTTATTTTTCACTTTTTAGTGCTTGTGTGTTAATGTTTGAAATCCTTAATAAAAGCTCTTTCAAACAATACCTCACACGATATATTTAATTTAGAAAAATGCACACAAAATAAAAAGCACTAAACCAAATTGGATGAAATTTTTATGGGACCAAATGGCAAGTACAAAAAAAAACCGAACAAAAAAAAGAATCACACTAATCGGACTAGAAACCTCGGAGTAATCGGTGTACATACATTAAAAAAAAAAAATACCGGCCGAATTGAGAACCTCCTTCTTTTTTTGAAGTCGATTAAAAAGACACATGGCTTTCAGTGGCGTTTTTCGCAAAGAAGCACTAAAAAAGCACACATTTTATTTGATACCAAAAGAAGGGAAATGCTTGCAAAAATGTTTAATTAAAATAATATCAACTTCACTAAGATTAGTCACGTAAGCTCAGTTGAGCCTCAAGGCTTTGTTGGAACTTTGACCTTCAAATCCTCTGTATCCACAAGGTATGGTCCAGAACAAAAAAAAATGCAATAATGGAAAGAATTTTTAACTTTCGGTTTCGTTATGTGTCTTATTACACCCTTTAGGGTCCGTTCACACAGACCGGCTCGGAGAGCATCGGCGCGCATTTTTCTTTTCACACAGACCGGACGCAATCGGAGCCGATCGGCTGCGCGAACGAGAAAATGTACGCGATCGGAGCCGGTCGGCTCCTCTTATTATTTCACACCAAGCGCGTTCAAGCATTCATGACAAAAGCAGTGCACATGCAAAAATAAACCTTACTACAAATACTAAAAACACTGTTTTCAACGTGATAAGAATCTGCTCTCCTCTCCGAGCCGGTCTGTATGAACAGACCCATATAATTTTCAAAATATTAGAATTATCGACAGCAGGTAATGAGCTTGACATCTCAAGCTCACTCCAGCACCAGCAGTCCATCTCTAGTATTAAGTGGTGTGACAGCTCCCTTCACTCTCACTTCATCTTTATTTACCGAAGGAGATTTAAATCAAGCCTTGTCTAGTCTTGCCCATTTCCTAAGTTAATTAGCACTTTTCCCATCACTTCTATCTTCAACAGGTGTTGTCAAGGTACCGGTCTTAATCAAATGCGCTTACTTAGACTACCTCAAGGCTCTAGAGAAGAAAAAAGATTTGATGGAAGCAGAGAGGAAAGTGAAGAAATGACATGCAGAGAAATAGCCCGCCTAAAGATAAGAAGTTCTGTAATGTAATTAAAATTGACAAGTTGACATTATTGTAACTACACTTTTATAATTACTAGAAACAAATTATGTAAGTCGAGTGTGATTGGACCTAAAATACTGCAAAAGTGGGACGTTGTGTGTAGTGGACGTATTTGAATGGTCATTTTTTGTTGAGTTCATAGAGGTGTCAGAATAAACCAAAAAATCACAAATGCACAGACCCCGTTGTCTTTGTATTATATGACATTTCATGAGTATCTCTGGATAATCGGCGTCACAAACCTTTTCTTCAGAGGTGGGCAGAAAAACTTACAAGGAAAATCTCATGAAAATTCGTCCACATAGACTTCGTTTAGGTAAAAAAACTAATTGCACTCTTGCTAAGCAAACTATTTTTTTTCTGTGCAAAATGTCGGAAGCAAACGTTTAAAACAATGAATCAACATTTTTTTCTTAGTAAAGTTTTTGTGAATTCGTCAAAATATGATTTGAAAAGTGTAAAATATTATGAAGTAACGAAAAAGGGAAAAACCTTGTGTTGTTTATTTGATGCTTTCCGTTGAACAAAATTTGATTTCTCTAACAACGAGACTATACGAGAGCATACATAAAGAACGTATTTAAAAAAAATGTATAAGTTTTTTTATGTATGGCTAACTTTTTGATTTAAAAGTAAAACAGAAAATAAAAACATCTATTATTTATTGCACTGTTTTTCTTAAATATTAGATTAGAAGTACTTAATTATATAAAACAAAATAATACATATTCCTTTCATACGTTTTCAAAAAGTTACCGAAGTGTTTCAGAATTAATTGTTTAATAATAATGCTTGAGCAGCTTTTATTGATTAATTAATAATGAACTAAAATGGAACAGAAATAGAGAAGAAAATTGCGGAATTTATTGAAAGATATAAATATCGCACATTTATTATATCTTGCACACAATTTTCAACTCTAATGACACAACGATATGAGGGCCCCAGATTGATAGACAAAAGGAGCACAACATTGTTTTAGAAACATTTGTTTTTGTGTAGCGCGAAACACGTTGGCAACATTGCATGCAGTTCATATTTATTCCTGGAAACGCGATAATGCATACGAGTATGTAGTTTAGTTAATATTTCTGCTGCCTACGTCTATGGTCCGAAGCGTGAAGCTCGAAGAACGCGGGGTTTTCATCAGGGCAGCCGCCAGCCAACGTGAACTCCAAGTGTCTGATGTAACATATGGCTATTCTGGAATTTAAACATAACAGTTTTAGATCTTTGGAAAAGTATTTTATAAGATAACTAGCTTTTGCCCGCGACTTCGTCCGCGCATATGTCGGTTATCGCGGACGCAGACGAAGTCGAAGTCGAATAAAAAGTAGCCTATGTCCTTTGTTGGGGTTCACACTTACCCTGTACCAAATTTCACACAAATCGGTTCAGTAGTTTAGGCGTGAAGAAAAGACAGACAGACAGAAAGACAGACAGACAGAGTTACTTTCGCATTTATAATATTAGTTAGGATAAAGATGAATGGATGTTCGTTACTTAATTTCGCCAGAACGGCTGAATGGATCTGGATGAAATGCTCAGGCCCTGAAAGACACACAACAAATCAAAAGCCAGGCTGTAGAAGTCGAAGGTCTCTTACCTAAGACACTCGATCTTGGAGTACTTCTTCTTAGACGGTTTGGTGACAGGCAGCTTGGAGCGCAGCAGATCGAAGGCGCGGTTCATATCCCGCATACGTGTCCGCTCTCTATCGCACGCTGTCTTTTTGTACTCTGAAATAGGGTGGTTTGATGTCTCGTAGAAGGAATATTAAACCGTCTAGCTGAGTTATGGCTCGAGGAAAGTGTCTGGCAATAACGAATATTGGTTTAAAAAAATACAAAGTCAAACCATTTAATTCAATTAGAACAAATCCAGGCACTTTGAATTTGGTAGATGACACTATTAACCAATAATTCCAAGACATAACTTCTACAATGTGTCGTTTTGCATCCTCGTCAAATTCAAGGAGGTAACTATGCTAGTGATTCTAGACCCGAATCAATAATAAAATAGGTAGGTGTTTTTTTTTTAATGTTTTCTTATTTACGGAAATCAGTAAACCACCCCGGTGAAAATGCGGCCCATCTTAAGACTAGGTTTAGGATCGCTGGCCGCGCGCACACACACAAAGAATCGCAAACGATAAAACCACAACACAATAGACGCCGCCCGCGCACCCCTCTCCCTGTGGTGCCCCACTCCCGCGCCCGGGCGCGCCGCAAAGCAAAAAAATTATTAAATTAGTTCAAGTGATTTCGCCGCCGGCCGTGAGTGTATCGCAAATTTCGTTGTTCTGTGCCTCCGTCGTATACGTGAATTATGTGATTGTGATGCCATCAGTGGAGCCATCCGGATGTTCGCAGAACGGTTTCCCAATAGGGAACCGCCAACGCAGAGCGTTATGCTGTCTGCTACACAGAGACTGCGGGATTTTCGGCAGTTTGACGTACCCCGACATGCTCAAGCTCGCGGCAGTGAAGGTCTGCCTGTCGCCTTGCAGGAAGATATCCTGGAGTACTTCCAGCGAGAGCCACGGGCAAGCACACAAAAATACCTACTAAGGTAGGTATTTTTGTCGGTCCTCAGCCCGTTAAAGTAGGAAGGGAAATTTAAAATCAACCAATTTAATCTACAAATAAAAACAAAATCATTACTAATAATTAGGTACTCATAAATCATGAATTTACCTACAATGCGCCAAGAGCGTCCCGCCGCCGCGCCGCCGCCGGCAGCAAGTACCTACTTATCCTAAATCCCGCGCTCACAACAAATAAATGTGCCACAGCCTAGCAAAACGTCTCAGGTTGTACCTAAATCCTAGTAGGTATGTATTCTTAGCAAAATCGGTAGATTTGCAATAAAACAGAATAAAGCAAAATGGCAATACTAACATTTTATTAATCAGCTGATAGCGTAGATAAGTAGATAAATCCTAGTACGTATTCTTAGATCTTAATAATAAAAACAAGTGTTATTAATTAACATCTAAGGTTAATAAAATCTGCAATTTGCAATAAAACGTAATAAGCAAAACTAACGTTTTATTAATCAGCTGACCGTAGATACTCACGACAATCTAAGGGTCGTGAACTTTTTTTGGACGCGCATAGCATACCTACGCATGTGATACACTCACGCACACAGAGACAATTGGCGCTAAAGCGCAGAGAGTGATTCTCCAATTTCAAGTTATGGATTATTCTGAAATACGATTAAATTTTAACAACTAATAAAAAAGGGTGTTATTATTATTATTCAGGTCTCGTAATTTTAATTGATTATTTATGACTTTTATGACAACCTCCTAAATTTTGACGAGGATGCAAAACGACATATTGTATAAAGAAACACTTTATTTTGGCCCTGAAAACCTGATAAATTTTCAAATCACTGTAAAATTGGATTATTAACTGCTTTAAAATTAATAAATAGTTAGTCAATTGAGTCTGCACAAAAGTGACGTCACAGTTAAGTTTTGTTATACAAAATCTATGGGAGAATCGCATTTTGACAGGTCATAAAAAGTACGTCAATTGATTGGTGGTGTCATCTACCCTATTGTCAAGGAGTCGGTCAGTTAGTCCGAAAGTTGAGCTAGTTGCTCGTTCCAAAACGGAGGTAGGCCTCTTTGGAGTAAAACATATTTAAAAACCAGCTGTCACACTTGAAAGTAAGTGAGTAAGGAACTAAGTAGCAAGAACGCGTCACTTCTAAACATCTCTGACGTACTTATAGCAGCTGGAATCTCGGACCACGAGTCGAAGAGTCGAGAGAACTAAACCAGAACGACCACGTCATAATTCCAGCAGTTTTTCAAAGCTATTGTAATGTATTTTGATATTCAACGCTGATGAATTCTAAGACCAGTATAAGTTCTGGATGTAATGATTGTACTGTTATTACCGGATAGTGACATAGTAAAGTAGTTGACGTTATAAATATAACTAGCTTCTGCCCGCGACTTCGTCCGTGTCAAAGTTTGTAATTTATAGCCTATGGACTACTGGACTAATTTGGCCAATGTGGAATATTCATACAAAATTTGAACAGAATCTATCCGGCAGTTTTCGCGTGATGCTCTAACAAACATACAGACAAAAGGACAAACAGAAAAAAATTCTAACAAAATATTTTCGGCATTAGAATCACTCCCCGACCTCATAGCAATTACTCTTTTTCAAAAATATTAAATGTACAGTTTTGACTTCACTACGATTCTATTATATGTATAGATTATTTCCTTTTGGCAGATCTAAGATCATACCTACTTCATACATACCTACTGTGGCGCAAGGGAAGCTGAAATCTAAAAGATATTTTAAGTGAAAAAAAAAACTGCAGGGCCTCTTTGAAAAACTTTTTGGAAAAGCAAACACACAAGACTCAAGCTAATTTCATACCTTTCTCAAGTTGCATGGCTCTCTCCTTCCAGTTCGTGATTGCATCTTGGTTGGGATCATCCGTGCCATATTTAGACGTATCCTGGGATTCGTGAGAATAATCTAAAGAAGACTCGGAGTTCGCAGTCTCTGGTAAATTGACAGCATCTCTGAATTCGTGTTCGTAGTATCTGGGACCTTTGGAATGTTCATAAGGCTTTAGGATTTCGCGTTTTCGAATTTGGAATATAAATTCGAAAATAAAAATAGCTTAAGATGCGATTTTTTTTCAAAAATATTTCTGAGACCATTATTAACGTTTTAAAGAAATCCTGTCAGATTATAAACAGCAAACACTCTAAAAAGTGAAATTGCTGTTCCAATATCAGAAAACATTATAATAATTATGCATTTGAAAATAGTTAAGTAGCAATAGTAAGTAGGTAGATATCGACGTAGAAACCGCCATTCTACAAATAAATGAATCATCTTGACTTTCTTATTTCTTTAAGTTACTGGCGATAGCTCGCTTCATACAAAATCTAGTTTAGTCATTATAATGGTCAATAAGTAAGTAATTGAAACTCGATGAATTTTTAGAGTTAGTAGTTAGTCAGTTTCCCGTCAAATAACCTAATTATAAACCCATAAAAAATTTATAAATGCGAAAGTAATAACTCTGTCTGTCTGTCTGTCTGTCTGTGTGTTACGCTATCACGGCTAAACCACTGAACCGATTTTGATGACAAATTTCATCGTACAGGGTAAGTTTCAACCCCAACAAAGGAAATATGCTAGACTTATATAGTATAAAATAGGCAACCGAGATCTACGCAAATGAAGTTGCAGGCAAACATAACTCAAAAACTTGTAATAAGTAGAAAATCCGAGGCTTTGAGTAACCCATGATCGCTGTCGATATCCTCGATAAATTTTCTAAAAGATTATGTACATTTTACCTTCTGAAGCACTGTGATCCAATTCATGAGGTCTGAAATACGAGATTCTCCTCGGTTCATAGTCCTCTAACACATAAGACCTATGATGTGATATGGTTTTGTCGTACTTCTTGTGGGAGAACGTATGTTCTTCTTTAGGCTTATCATCTTGACGTCCTATTTCTAGAATGACGCGATCTTCTGCTTCCCTCTTTTCTTCGTCATCTTCTTTGACCACTGTGTAGTTAGCTATGAGGGGGAGTGGAGCCTCATCCTCATAATTTTGGTTATACATTGCACTAGTTTAAACACTTAATTTTTCTTTCCAACTAAAGAACTAATAAGTATTCCTATATCCAATATAAATTCTAACTATGCCAACATGGCAATTGAGACACCAGCTAAACAAACAATTGTTTTTGGAGTTGCTCTTGTCTTAAAAACATCTGGTATGTTCTAGAATGTTCTTTATTTTCAATGTCTTAACACTTTATAAAACACAGTTCCTACATTTTTACTCCTTGAATCTTTTCGGGACTTAAAAAGGATTTAAAAAACTTTAAACACTGCAGCAAAGTTCTAAGACCACCCGTCCACTACCTGTTTCGACTCAGGACTGTGTCATCCACATTTCAGTCCTATTGTAATGCATATTCGATCAAAGTAGCGTTGTATGTACACAAGTGTTGTGCTACAATTTTTAGTTTTCACCAAGGAGGGCCGTTACCATTGTCTTGGCGTCTTTTGTTGCCTATTTGTTTTGTACAAGACCTCTAAGACACCAATGGTGGGGACTCCAAGTGGATTAAATACCTTCTATTTTTATGGTAATTCGTGAATGTTAAAGAGATTTTTGGTTTTGTGGCGAGCAAAAGGTTGTATTTTATCTTTGGTAGGACTCCTAGAAGTGTTTTGGGTAACATTATAGCATTTGAGATAATAGCTAAGTATTAATGTTTATTCTGTCAAAACGAGCCAATCCACAACATTTAAACTAATAACTTTAAACTAATTAAATATGCGTAATTTTACATTACTAACTAGCAAACGGATGCTTAGAATACATTTCAATCTCATCATCTTCCTGCCCTTGTCCCATGTTACTTGGGGTGGGCGCAACAAGTTTTCCTCTTCCACTCTGTCCTGTCAGCCGTCATGCAATCACTGACTCCCCTTTCATTCATATCATTCTTCACACAATCCATCCATCTTTTCTTTGGTCTTCCTCTTGCTCTCCATCCATCCACATTCATATTCATAACTCTCCTGGTCACATGCGTTTCATCCCTCCTCTTCACATGCCCATACCACGACAAACGATTCCCTTTTAACTTTTTTTGTCATTGGCGCCACTTTCAGACTTCAGAGATTTCAAACTAATCAACGTTTAATAATCAAACTCATTAGGGTAAAATTATTCTGAAAAATTGATGAAATTTTGTCGTGGTGGGTTAGGTACTACATTTTGGTAGAATGAAATTCAATTGTTATGTCTATAACGTAAAGGCCAACAGAAGGAACAGGGAGGTTTTTTAGTCAGTAAAAGTCTGACGGTCCCTTTCGCCCCACCCAGGGCGGAAGGACTCTTTTGATGATTTTTACCACCTTAAAAAAAACGTCTATTAAAACAATGTTGCAACCTGTGACTGTACACTCAAAACCCGTTAAAATCTATATATTGCTAATATTTCAGTAATCAATTATCAAGGACAAAGATTTTAAATCTTACTGGAAAAAGTACCAGTCATGTGATAATTAAAAAAAAAACAAATGAATTAATTGTACAGTGTATTTATTGAAATAAATAAATAATATAAATTATTTTATGCTTTTAGCACAGCCATGTTCAGGATTTCTTTCACGTGTTCAACAATCAACTCATGCGCAGCAAAATACTTTGTGACAGGTGCAAAATTTAACATTTTGAAAGGGGCTGGCAATATTTTGCTAATACTAAGAAATTGCAACAAACAATAATATTTTGTCTAAGTACACCACAAAATTGTAGAATTACACTGATCTCAAATAAATTAAGATATTTCAAACATTAACATATTTTAAAAACTTAGCGCCATGTAAATAAGCCTTTACACCTTATTTATAATGATTGTAAAAAACACTGACACTTTTTCAACTACATATTTATATTATTACATTACATAATATTCCGTATAAAATGCGCCGAATATTATACAAACATATGTACAACCGAGAACAGTGGCGGTTCCCCGAATTTCAACCTTATTACAAAGCCCATAAGGGTAAAAAGGCGTTCACCGCAATTGTACGGCGATTGTACATACAATCTGAAATTTTTGTGGTCACTTGCCATTCAAAAATGAATTTGAATACCTACTAATAAAATAAGACTTAACTTGCTAAGAGCCATGTCAACTACTTAGATCATAATTTAGATTCTTCCTATAAAGCCACTTCTACAGTCACATGCAAACCATGCCTTTAATATATGCATTTGCACCTCGCAGCGTTCTCTGCTGGAAGTGGGTTGTGCGAACGTAAGGCAGCAAGTGTCTTACAATTGAATATTACTACTTCGATAGCGATGTACTTTAAAAACGGTAATCGGGAGATTTCGACGACTTGAATATGAACGTAAAAAGACTTACTGCAAGTATCATAATGATTTAGTCCTACTATAATTTCAGATTGTATAAAAACTATTAAGTATGAAAACTACTGTTACCCTAAGCATATGAAAATACAACACTTATTAAATGTTTGGTTATACATATTTGGATATCTTAAAAATTTTAAGTTTTGAAAAAGGGTAGTTTTGAAAAGATTATTTTGTAGTACTCAACCTTTTTGTGTCTGTCTGTCATTGGTCAATTGTCATTTAGACTTTGCTGTGATTGGCTGTTAACGTTGTCAGATATTTGGTCGAGTTTTGGACACATTAATCACTACATTTTCTATTACTTTATGAGTACACCATAACATACCTAACTTATATCATAATTATAACGTCATAAGTTTAATCACCATTCTCTGTATAATCATAGAGTAAAACTGAATCACAAAATAATCAGTAATACTCGCTCAAAATAAATCAGTGTTCAGCTAAAAAAAATTAAATAAATACCTAATGTTTACTTAATTAATAAAATTAACTAACAACTGCTATGCATCGAACACAGTGGTATTTTTTAAGTATAAATATTATTTCGGATCAAAATTAGCTTCCTTTTTAATGTCGTGATATTTTTCATACTTCTTTATCCATAACAACCCAATGTATCTTATACAAACTTTCAAGTCCAAAATCATGGAAATTAAAGAACCAATTTTAATTAAACTTGATACGCAATACTTGTGGAGTGGAAGACACAACGAAACGAAAACAAAACGTAACGAAAACTTTTACCATGGAATCAGTACATGTTTCTAGACTACCCAGAGATAACATATTTCGTCGTTTTTTTAAATAAGACAGCTGTTTCATAAATAAGTGTTCATTATGATGTCCCTTCCACTCGTTACAAGTCTAAGGAATGAGTGAAAAATATACAGTTTACGTGTAAAAAAATTAAACCACTCGGCAAACTTCAATAACAGTTTCCTCGTTGAGTTCAAATTCGATATTCGAATTCTACGAAATTGCTGCTGAATGTTGCCACGTAGATCATTTTTTTTTGCATGTAGTTTTAAGTGTATTTTGGAAAAAAGTTTTTAAGTTTTCTATACAAAACTTTAATCAGTCTACATTAGCTCCCAAATCTTTTTATCACAAATGTTCTCAACAACTCTTTACTTATGTGCATATCTTGCGTATATGTATCGTAGTATAATTAAAATCGGCTTTCTAATTTCCGTGCGGCGCAAACACGTCCTAATGAGTTTCAACATTTGAGCCTGCTTCGACATTACCGACGCTATCACTAGTCGAAATAGAGTTATTTTTTGATTACTTTACACCCCAAAAGAGACCTACTAGAAAAGCTTAAAACATAAAACCAAATTATATTTTGTCACATAATAATTTCAACGGTTTAGAATGAGCCAAAAACACGAAATAATCCTGTACCTTCAAGGCATACTGACTAAGTCAGTCCTAAGCTTAAAAAAATACTAAATCATGTACTTAATTAAAAAATACTTAGAAGATAGAAAATGCATGCGATTTAGAACTTTATTGGCCTGATCTTAAAGAAGCTTTGCACCACCTCGTCGGTGACCTGGGCTCGGCGCTTCTGATATGCTTGTATCCAGGGTGCTATAGTATCTACTGCCTCTTTCTTAAGTTCCCCTGTCAACATTACCCCTGATTCGTATTCCTTTTTGATCTGTAAAGAAATAAATAAAACATGTACCTACGATTTTTTTTTAATTATAATAACTAGCTTCTGTACTCCGACTTCTGTGCACGTGGAAGTCAAGTATACCATAAAACTTAACCTATAGTACTCAATCAGCGAAAACATGTTTGTATGTGGTTCAACACTCCCAGAGATTTATTATACGTAAATAAAAAGATTACGTATTTATAATATTAGTTTAGCCAGTGTGGCCAATTTCAGTGGAGACAGCCAAGTACGCAGAAGATATTATAGTGCACAAGTGTGTTCGCAAACCAACGATCATATATACCTAGACTCCTAATAACAGACGACCGATATCTGTCAACACATTAGGCATAAAAGTCTTATAACCGTCGTCACTCACCAATAGTCACCAAGTTCGTATTAGTTTCGACCACTCCTGTGAGCCGTAAACATGCACTGACCTTAAGTTAGCCAATCAGAACGCAGTACCCCGCCCCTTCGTACCTCAGCAAGTTGGCAGAATAGTTTTCGTGCGTTAGATCGTGTATTAGGCGTATATAGGCTGTATGGTCGTTGGCGCAAACGCAGATTCACTCCCCTTTCCCCCCATTCAAATAGTCCAATACAACCGGGAAGAGATCAGACGCAGGACAACCTCAACATGCTTTTTGAGGCATGTGGGTTTCACCACCAACTTCTAAAATATAAGCTGCTACTAAGAATATATACAGAAACCCACTTTGACGGACCTGGGAATCGAACTCAGGACTCCACAGTCGGAACTTTCACATGCAACCATAATCATAGCCAATTTAGTGCCTATTTATTAAAATTAAAGAGAGCTTTTAATTACCTCTGCTAGCCTCTCATCGTCTTCCATGAAAAAGGTAAGGTATTTGTATGATATGTCGACGTCGGTGTTGCCACCTTTCAGTCTATGTTCGTCTACGGTAGCCTGGCCACCTGAGAACGCGAATTTGTTGATCTGTAAATAAAAATTATATCATACATATAATTATGTATTTCAAGTCAAACAGGAGGTTGTCATAAAAGCAAAAATAATCTTAATAATCTTAAAAAATAATTAAATTACGATATCTGGGGGCCTACCACAACCTCTTAAAACAATATTATTTTAATATTACTTTGTAATTTCTGTTGTTGCATTTTCAACTCTCGGCGCTGATCCGAGCGTTGAAAATCCAACAGAGCGGAACGCAAAGTAATATTGTTTTAAGAGGTTGTGGTAGGCCCCCAGGTCAATAATTAATAAACACTTTTTTTTTGTTCTTTATGTTTGGCATTATTTCCAATGCACCTCTATCAAGGAACAGAATCGCCCCGTTTCGTATGCGGTAGGCCCGGTAGGCAGTGTCGCGCAACTATATCATTGTGTGCGTGCTGGTTCATCGCTTCGCCGGCGGCATGATGGCTATATTTCGACTTTTAATTCTATTCAGTAACTTGACAGTTCAAAGAAAAATAATGTTACCATACTACAACTAATAGTGTTGGGGTAGTGAATGATTTTGCGTAAGGAACGAACGATAATAATGGTTTAATACCAAGTTAAGTACATTATTTAAGTTCATTCAATTTCGTTCATTCTTACACCACCTCACTATCTTTTTTTGTCAATATTTGGTAACCCTTTATCTATCAAGTTACTGAATAGAATTAAAAATCGAAATATAGTTAGAATTTGAAAATCACTAATTAAAAAATCCTATTAATTTTAAAACCAAAGTAAAATTACCTTAGTCCTAATCTGCTTCGGGCTATCATTCAAAAATATAGACGCGTTAGGATCGCTGGCAGACATCTTGTGTTGCGCTCCTTGCAAGGCTGGGAGGAAGGTGGAGTGAATGAGGGCTGGCTTGGGCATCTTGAGTCGAGCAGCCACGTCTCGCGTCATTCGGAAGTACGGGTCCTGGTCGATGGCGCAGGGCACCAGGCAGGGGACCTGAGAATTTAAAGAACCTATAGTTTAGTACAGTATTGCCAAGTGAAGTGTAAAGTTCTTACAAAGCCAGTCAAAGTCAAATCATTTATTTCAATTAAGCCATTATAATTAAGGCACTTTTGAACGTCATTACAAGAAAAAAAATAGAATTGAATCTAGTTGCCCCTGCCAAAAGGTAGTTTTATGGAGAAGAATGGGCAAGAAACTCCTTATGTACTCTTTTAAAATCAATGTTATGTTTTGTTGTTGTTTTTAAGTAAGACTTGGACACATAACATCTCGCCTGTAATCCTCGAAAGGTTAGAAACAGGTGTACCCATTAGTACACTCACATTTCGCCAGTTATATTTAAGTCCCATGTAATAGGGGGCGAGCCTATTGCCATCAACCGGGTACAAATCCAGACTTCAAGGTGTGATATGATGTTATGAAAAATTACCATTTTCTTTTAATTCTTATTTCTTTTTAACTAAACAACAATACTCACAACTTTATTATCAAATATGAACGGAAAGCTAGTTGAGAACGCAGGCGCAGCTTCCACTGACGGGAAGGTGATCTTGCCGATGACGTCAGAGTCGCCGAAGCCGAAGATACCCTTCACCTGGTTGTATGTGACACACTTTTGTATCCGTATCATGTTCTGGTAGAATGCTGGGCATTGGCTGGAAGAGGAGAGAATATAGTTGAATCTATCTCTTATTACCCAGTGGATAAGGCTGTTATTACTCATCGCTAAAATAAATTCTTTACTTTTGACGATCAATGCTGTCGACAATAGGGTAGTTGCCACCACCATTCAAATAACATACTTTTTATAAGACAGCTTATAAAAAGTATGTGTTTAAAACGCCCATGGATTTTGTATGCCAATACCAAACTGTGACGTCACTTATTTTCCAAGTCAATTGACATTGATAAACTACGTATTTATTGATTTCAAAGCAACTAAAAATCAAACTTTCAGATAATTGAAAACATAATGCGGTTGTAACAAAGTATTTTTGTCAGCATTTATTGCTCAACCATTATATTATACGTTGGTACGGAAATCTTTAAGGATTTGTCACACTGCATGCGTTTTGCGGTCTCCAGTCAGGTCAAAACGAACGCAGCCTGCATCACGTATGAACAACATTGTCGCTTTGACCTGACCGGAGACCGCAGAACGCATGCAGTGTGACAAATCCCTTAATGTGCGAGTCCGACTTGCACTTGGTTGGTTTTTAGATATTTACAAAAAAAAAATACTTATCAGCAGCTTACCCAATAAAGTCTAGATTGTTGAATATAAACGTGTTCTCAGGGTCAAAGCCCATAGCGATAATATCCTTAGCATTGTTGAAGGCCATCTTACGAGCATCATCAATCTTCAGGTCTCGCCACAGAACTTTCTCGTCATCAGTCAGCTGAATGATCAGGGGGACGTTAAATACTTCTTGTAGCCATCTGCAGTAAAAAAGGGAATCAGTAATGCAAAATTATAAATTGATGTTCGACTTTTCATCTCTTAAAAAATTACATAAACAGTAATAAAATTAGAAGTAAGAAAAAAATGCAGATTTTTTTCAAATGAGATGTGGAAGTTCTTCTTAAACGTTTTTTTTTCTGATTTGGGCCAAAGTTTCCCTACAGGGCCAAATACCCGCAATTACCTAGTAATTGCATACATGCAAGTAAAAAAAAATTAACCTTTTTTGCATTCACATTAAAATAACTATATCAAGAGAGATTATATTAACAGATAAGATTAATATACTGTGACTTTCCTACAATCACTTGTTTTTCCGAATTTTATATGTACAGTCAGCTACAAAAGTCGATTAACAACGTTACTTTTTTATATCATTTAAACAGACACTAAACACATAATTTACTGGTTTTCTGAATTTCAGGTAATAGCTTAGGGTTTATTACATCTTAATTTTATGTTCATTGAGTTTTATTTTTAATATTGTACTTAATAATTAGGATTTAAAAATCACAAATGTTAATCGACTTTTGTAGCTGACTGTACCTACATAAATTATCCATACTAATATTATAAATGCGGAAGTGTGTTTGTCTGCTACCTCTTCACGCTTAAACCGCTGAATCGACTTTGATAAAATTTGGCATGGAGATAGTTTAAGATCCGAGGAAGGACATAGGATAGTTTTCATCCTGGAAATCACCCCCTAAGGCGGTGAAAAGGAGGGTGGAAGTTTGTATGCAAGTACGATATAAACAAGTTCCACGCGGATGTAGTCGCGGGCAAAAGCTAGTTTTCTAATAAACTGTCACCTTAACCATAGATCTACTTAATAACGGTAGGTTCTCTTTTTACTGTTTTAATGTTAAATTAACAGCTCTTTCACACGGCAGTCCAGTTTTTTGCAGGATCCCGTTTTCTGCAGGATTCCCGTTTGATGGCAAATGTGTTTATATGCTAGCGTTCATACGAGCATCCTGCATGCGGGATCCTGCAAAAAACCGATCCGGTCGAATTGTGCCATTCGGTTTTGTCACTAGAAACTGGATCCGAAGTCCAGTAAAAAGCGGGATCCCGTTTAATCACACATATATTTCAATAGCAGTGTTCACACGGCTTCCTGCGTGCGGT
The DNA here is from genome assembly GCA_949316365.1 of Hoplodrina blanda. Classification (NCBI taxonomy): domain Eukaryota; kingdom Metazoa; phylum Arthropoda; class Insecta; order Lepidoptera; family Noctuidae; genus Hoplodrina; species Hoplodrina blanda. The sequence goes on along the minus strand of OX438565.1, from coordinate 10,412,313 downwards.
TTCGGTTTCGGTGCGTGAATCCTGCAAAACTGAACTGCCATGTGAACACAGCGTCCAGTTTAGCAGGATACCGTAAAAAGCCGATCCTGCAAAACTGGACTGCCGTGTGAAAGGGCTGTTAGAGTAACGAAGTGCGACTCACTTGGTAAACATGAAAGGTATCATGTGTCCAATATGCATGCTCTCTGAAGAAGGCCCTCGACCTGTGTACAAGTAGAACTTTTTGCCACTCTCATAGAGTGTGAGGATAGTATGAATGTCACGGTGAGAGAAGAATATGCCACGTCGTAGGAAGTGGTGAGCTGGAAACAATAATATTTAAAGTGCTGTATTTTTACATGTATTTGAATCAAGACGGACAGTCTACCCCTAAAAGAATTGATTGACATTTAATCAAATTTTACCTTTCTTCCCTGTGACTTTCTCAAATCTCTGTAATACTTCTTCATCTATCTTCTGACTCCCAAATCTCTCTGAAAGTTATAAAAGTAATGTTTTATTAAAAAATAAATAATTAAAGTATTTGTTTACATCACTAATTTAAAACTTACTGATTAGTTTGTCATAGTCAATTCCTGTCTCTGACTTTCCAGTAACAGTCCATGGGTCTACGAAATCATCGTCTTCATTCAGGGCAAGTTTATTTACCTGTTCTTCAACCACTTCAGCCATTGTGTGATCTAAAATGGATTTATCATAGTTCATGATACGAATATTAGTTCAGAATGACTAAAATCATATGCTTGGTTAGTAATATTAATATAGTAAATAGTTTAGCTATTGCTAAACTGCGTGATTTAGTATAGATTAGCTCGAAATGGGGATAAAATATGGTACAAAATGTGCACAACATATGCCAAATCACAACTGATTAGGTTAGGTTTGATGTACTGGTGAAACTTACTTGATAAGTTCTACGTTTAAACCCTGTAATATAATAATACGTAAACGGTAATTCCCAATACTGCACTAATAGTAAATGCTGATGCAATTTTATTGGAAAGGAAAATAGTCAACATCGATCGCTGTCAACTCACACTTGCACGCTGTCATAAACGTTTTGTTTATCGCCTGACTCGGGTGACTCATCACGGATTTAATTTATTCATTTTCTAAAATGTCGAATTGTCGACTATTCATTCAAATGAAACTATTTTAATAAGCGACATATATTTTCAGGTATAATATCTACATGTCATTTTACCTAAAATAAAAAAAATAATCTCTTTAATTTTTAATGATTATTGTGGTCAAACAAGTAAATGCTTAAAAATAACGAAACGCTTAGAACTACCAAAACTGATAATGTTACTATTTCGGGGGCAATAATTCTACCGCAAATAGTTTTTTGCAATCGTTTATGTCGCTTTTAGCGTAAAGTAATAGAGGTTTCAGTTATTATTTTGTAGAGAAATATCTGAAATAAAAATATCTGAAATACAACACCACTAATAAATTTGGATTTTTTGTTTTCTAAAATAAATAAATACAATTTCCCAATACGTAAAACTACCATATCAACGATATTTTTACTGCCTGCAGTGCAAGCGTGACAAATGTCAAAATTTGTCAATACTATGTTCCACCGATCACAATTTTTTTGCTGTATTTATGATAGGGAGTAGGATAAGCTCGCATTTCTTTGTCTGATAATTTTATGGAGATTTTGTGTTAAACAAGCCCGTGCGTTGGTGTTCTTGATGGTGTCCGGTGACGATTCAAATGGTGGCCGTTTGTCGCGTAAAACTACGAGGTCTCCGAACCGTAAGTCGAAGAAGGCAGAGGCAGACCTAGCAAAGGGGTCAGCGTTGCGAAATGACTCGCAACCTTCTGTCCATAAAAGGAATCTTTACGTCGTTTCTTTCCCAATCATCATTCTGTTCAACGTGCTAAGATCAATTTTATATCAACTTTTTATAATTTTTAAATATTTGTATACGGCGTCCCATCGGTTTATGCACAAGCCTCGTAAGGCAGGCGAGTGTAACTTAGAAGTGGTTGTGAAGGACGGTATAGTGTCAACGGAGCTAGCCCCCAGTGAGGAGATGGCTCACATGCACAATGTTGGGCCAGGGGACCCGCTGCTGGCCAAACAGAAGCATCATCACCGGAAAGCTTTTGAGTACATATCAAAGGCATTGAAGATTGATGAAGAAAATGAGGGTGAGTTTTGTTTAGTAAATTGCCTCCTTACCTACCACTGTATATTTCAATAACACACAAAAAATATTGTATGATGAGTCACTCCATACATCATTTTTACTAGGTATAATTTTATTCTAAATCAAAATGACAAAGCTGAATAATAGTCTAAACACAAAGCTTTTCTGTTGTTCTTATTGTTTATTGTGCACTTAAATTGTTTTGAATAAAAGCATAAACTATTTTGTTTATGTAATTTTAATTAAAATAAATGTAGGTACATAACTCTTTAACAATCACATATCAGATAAATTAACTTTTGATTGCTTTTAAAAATAGTTTTACGTAAACTGTTGTGTACATTTTTATCTATCTATCTATAATATAAATCTAAATAATGAAGTATTTTGGAAAAGTCTCCTATTCATTTCTGAACCTTTTTAGGGGCTGCAAGTACCCATGAATTAACATCTTTTACTATGAGACTAAATCTGAAATATGACACAAAAAGTCTGCTGTTCCAATCTGTTCCATACATTTTAATTGTGTTGTAGTGCAATTTAGTATGGAACAGCTGAACAATTCAATGTGCTACACATTGAATTACTAATATTAACTTTGAAGATCAGATACAATAATCAGGAAATCAGTAGTGAATAAAAATATTTTATGAAATCTAACTGACTCTTTATTTCTGTTGATTCACAATACTTAACCGAAATGTTGTGTTTACGACACGGTTGGCGCAGTAGTTGAGCGCTCTGCGTGTCGGGGGTTTGATTCCCGCACGGACCGAATATTTGCATAGCCTATGGGTAGTTGTTCCAGGTCTTCTTGTTTGTGTATGTAAGTTTCTGTTTTTGTAAACGAATCTACGAATCAGAAAAAATTCGAAGTGTTAAAAATGTTTTATACCTAAATACTACTATACTATACTTTTACTTTACGATGGGATGAGTTAAAATAGTCAAGTTATTACATCAGCTAATGTGTTTTTACTGTTCCCTAGACGCCAAGTGCCATGCTTCCTCTATAAACCAATTAAACCACTTCAATTCTTCCACAGGGCAAAAAGAATTAGCTATAGAGCTTTACAAAAAAGGCATATATGAGCTAGAACGAGGAATCGCCGTGGACTGCTGGGGCGGGCGCGGCGACGCCTGGCAGAGGGCACAGAGGCTACACGACAAAATGAAAACAAACCTAGGCATGGCCAAAGACCGACTGCACTTTCTTGGTATGAAGTAACATTACACTACCCATCATCACTGCCACAATTCCAAGCTATGACCCAACTACGCTATTTTATTTTCAAAGTGGAAATTGGCTGAATGTATGCATGCTATGCTTCATTTTTTTCCTTTCAACATATATACACAACTTATCCTACAGTTTCTATTGAATATAATTTTATATTCCCCAATGTAGCCAGCCTAGTTGCGCTCAGTAAGTTGGGCGTAGACAGTGAGCCCGAACGGAGCGACAAAAAGCCGACGGAGTCACCTCTAAAGGCCCGACGGCTAGAGAAGTCCAAGACGACGTTACTCGCGCATACAGAAAGTAACAATGGTCAAACGAAGCCGCCGAACGAAGGTAGACACACAAGAAATAATGCTTCATGAAATATGCTTCGTTTGACGTAACCTAATGCAAAATTAAATGAGAAATTCAACTAACATCTTGTGTTGTAACACTACACACGACATTGGAAACTAATTGGACTGTTTTGTTTTAAATTGTCAGTGTTTGCATGGGTTGACAGCCTACCATCTTATCAGCTTGCGTTTTTTTTTTAATTTTAACACACTGTGTGATGTGTTTGATTCTGTGATGTGTTGTGCTTTCCGCTGCATCTATATGTAAGAACATTTTATGTAAAAAAAAGTCATCCATAACAAAATATTCGGGCAAGAAAATCGTAGCGATTTATAGTCCACTCAATCTTCATCAATCATTTAGTACGTTAAGTGCATTAGGTACTTAACTTAAGCAACAATTGCCTATTCTTCAAAGGAAAATGTAGGTACAAATAGTTTTCTATGTATGGAAGCAGTATCTCTTGCATAGTAACTAGGTAACAGGCACATACATGTATTAGCACAGCGCACAACTCGGACACGTAACACGTCATTAGTCCTATGTTATCTGTATTTAGAGTCTAGAATTCTAAATTTCCAAACCAAAAACACGGTCATAAAGTAAATTAACTTTTAATGTTCTACTTTCGTTAATACTCCGGTTATTTACAGTAGTTTTTCATAGTCCAAAAGTAAAACGCTTCTTCTGGCCAAATTCCGGAAAAAATGTAGTTTAGAATGTCGTGCCTGCGCTTGCGCAATTTACATAACAATACGCATTTTCATTAAACAAATTTCCTTTTCCTTGTAGATAAGTTCGTTATCTTTAAATTATGCATTTCTTCAACACGTTAAACAAATATTGAATAATATTATGCGGTAAAACAACACGAGAATTACATGAAAGGTCTTTAACAAATCCTCTACGTCACTCATAATATGCAAAAACGAGCTCTATCCTTGAACAAATAAAAACTGGTTCATAGATTTACTGCTTAAATTGATCGACCGAAAAATGTTATGCTAATTGTCGGATCCTAGGCTAGTTGGTCTCAGTTCACTTGCGTTGTATGGACGGCCACGGCGCGTAGGGGGGAACGCAATCATGCGCATTGAGCGCATACGCACGATCTTTTACATACAACTCGTATTTTCCTAACATCTCGTTACAGTTCAGTGAGTAACACGCGTAGCTACTGTTTCAATGGATTCCTGACTGGTATTACAATGCCGAAAGTTATGTTTGACTGTAGACATGTCACTGCGTATACGTGTGGAATTTCATGGAATTTGCGGAGGGGTGACTAAACCCTTCAAAGGGTTGGAACATTTATCATTCCTGATTGTTAACCCTCACGTACTCTATGTTGGTAAAATTCATCAGATCCACTCGATCTATACAAAACAAAAAAAAATAAAATTAGAAGTGTCTGACCTACTTATACCTAAAAAATAATGTTTGGCTATCTATCTGTTTGTTCCGGCTAATCTCCGAAACAGCTGCGCCGATTTTGACGGGTCCTTCACTGGCCAATTTCTGATGTTATGCGAAGTAACTTAGGCTTAATCGACTTCTATTTTAGAAAAGAAAAGAATTAGGGATCCGCGCAGAAAATAAAACCCCGTAATAACGGACATTCACGCGAACGAAGTCGCGGTTTTTAAGCTAGTCAATAATAAAGTTCAATAAAAAGTTTTGAATACGGGAGTAAGTGTTCACGCGACCGGAGAAAGAAGGTCAATTTTGATCAACGTCAGTCACAAAAATTGTTTCACGGAGTTTTTAATAAACATAGAAGCAATTTCGCGCCAGTTTCACAGCTAATGGACCTTCACAATTTGTTAGAATCAACTGAGGGAAGCAGCTTATTATGGTGTTATAGCTCCTTTAGTTGATCGTAGGCGACGTTTACAACTGACCCTATTAACACCGTTGCTTTTGACATTTATCTAGCCTCGATCGTAATGATAAACTTATCACACTTGTATTATAATTATTTCGGAAGAGACACTGCGATAAACAAAATGTTCTGCATGTCTGAATTAGATCAGATGTAAACACTAGCCTAAATCCAATGTTAATGTTCTTGTTTGTGTATATTGGGTTCCCGGTAATTTGTGACCGATAGGTAGCTACTTACTGACATGATTTTTAATCTCAGTCTTCCCAAAAACGTGCTCGTTCCGTACGGTTAATAGTTTATTACGGTTCTAGTGTGTTATTTTTGTTACTCAATATTTTATTGGGGTGATATTATATGGTCAAGCGATTTGCTTTATCGGGAAAGTTGTTTGTTATCAAGAGTACAATCATGTGTATAAGTGTCGGTCACTAATCACCAGTCATCCTTACTGACGTGCCACATACATACATACATAAACTCACGCCTTTTTCCCATGGGGGTAGGCAGAAACCACAGAACGCCACCTGCTACGATCCTTACATACTCCTTTCGCCTCATCTACGTTCATACATCTCGTCATACAAGCACGCCGGTTACGAGTACTCCGCACCTGACCTTTCTGAAGGACCTCACCAATAAGGTCAGTGTAGGTCTTCCTAGGGCGACCCCTCCCTGCGTTACCACTCACCTCTGCCATATAAATGCCTTTTGTTAATCGTCTTTCACTCATCCTCTCAACATGACCGAACGATCTAGCATACCCTTTTCTATCTTTGTCACTACATCCTCTGCCTTTGCCTACGTGCCATCTCTAAAATGTAAATAAAAAATTGAACACGTTACAAATCCGAGAGAGACTGCCACACTTCAATTCTTAGGCACCTCATCCAAAAGAGTCTAATTTTAGGCTCTGCGGTTCTTACAGCGCGTCGTTTACAAAGACTGAGACTACTCTTATATTGTCGGTGAAACGCGAAAACCTCGTAAACCGTAATTTTAGCCAAAAAAGAATTATTTTTGTATAGTTCGAAAAGATCGTATCATAAAACATAAATATCGGGCATACCTATAGATATTAAAAAGTAGTGTCTAATTGTGAAGGTATTCTAGCTATGTAAATAAAAATGAACGTTTGTATGTTTGTCCTTTATGCGTTTTTAAACCATTGATCCGATTGTGGTGAAAATTTGGTGAGTTGTTCTGCGTACGCCCTGCGAAGTTTTCTGGTCAAAAAGAAGAAAAAACACCGGGTATGAACATGAAGTTGCGAGTGGCAGCGGCTAACACAGTTCATACAAAAAAAATCTATTCGCCTTTCTTTTCTTCCCTTAATTAATTCGTCCCTTAGCTAATTTCGTTTTCGACACGAGGTTTTCACTCACCTCCAACGATATGTAGGTACCTCGGTACAGATGAAGTCACTCACAGTCTAAGCTAAAATCTAGATTTTAGATTAATTTCCAAACTCAATTGAGGACGTATAGTTTGTCCAACCTCAAACCAATCCATGTCGATATCAGTTCTATATTCATTTGTTCTATAAACTTAAAAGACCGTGACGGCAAACGCTCCCATTGAAATCGTTGAAAGCAATCTGATGGTAACAAAATCTCGTGAAACGACAACGAAAAAGCTTACCTCTCTGTAAACCACTGTACCGCTTTAACTTTTCTATTTCGTATATTGATCTACCTAGCTTCTGCCCGCGACTTCGTCCTCGTCAAAGTTGGTTTATCCATAAAATTTTTGGACCCCTTTTTCACCCTAAGGGGTAGAATTTCGGGAAATACTTTCTTATCGGATGACTAGGTCATACAAGAAAACATCTTCCAAGTTTCTACGACCATCGGTTTAGGCTGTGCGTTGATCCGTCAGTCAGTCATTAAATTATATTTGAAAACATGCATCGGTTTCTAAGAAAACTTCATTTATATCTGAAGACCCTGCATACCTATGTTTTTTGTTGTGTGTACTTACATGTGGCAACTGATTTTTATTTATATTTTACTCTAAACTGTTTTTTCAGCCTTCGTGGCGGACTGACAAGTCCTTACTACTTATTACTAACAGTTTTTCTCATAGCATTTTTTACTAATAAAATAAGGTTGAATATGGCTTAACCAGCCAGTCTCTGTAAAGATTAGAGACATTGTATCGGATAAAAGCCTATCTAAAAGAAAGTTTCTACTATCATTTGGTATAAAAAGCACCTTTCCACGGTCTATAGATGCACCTCTCACGAGATATGATACTCTGGTCGGGCAGAACGGTCATTGACCTACTGACATTGGCACTGGCCCCTTTTCATCCACTCAACTCAATCGATCGATTCGGTTAAATCTGTCAATTTAGCCTTGGGTGCTGACTGCTGACATTCAATCGAAACAGCGATTCTATTTATTACTGCTGTTTATACTCTGTCTCACTACTATTATAAATGCGAAAGTTTGGATGGTTGGATGGATGTTTTTTACTCAATCACGCCAGATCGGCTGACTGGGTCTTTTTTTTTTTTTGAGGTGGTAAAAATCATCCAATGAGTCCTTCCGGCCTGGGTGGGGCGGAAGGGACTGTAAGACTTTTACTGACTAAAAAACCACCCTGTTCCTTCTGTTGCCCTGGATGAAATTTGGCATAGAGGAAGAGATCGTTTAAAGTCTGGAATAGCACATAGGCTATTGTTTATCCAGGAAATTTTTGTTATTAGTTATAAGTTACAGTGAAATTAGAATAAGTTAAGGCGCATTTACCGCATTGGGATGTCCTGTAATGGTATTTGTAAGAAGATAAATAAATAAATAAAAAAATTTATGGTTCCCGTGGAATAATAATATCAAGTTTGACGCGGACAAAGTCGCGAGTAGAAGCTAGTTATTTGTAACATTAGACAATTATTGTTATAACGCTATAATTATTTTAATGTTAGCATGTTATTACAAGATAAACATAAAGCAATGTTAACTATTAGGCATTAACATTGAAAAAATTATCACTAAAATGCATTTAGTTTAATAGCCTAATAACTATAGTTATTTTGCCGCTTTTTACCCGACTGCGGCGAAGCTCAAAAGGAAGGTTAAAGGTTGTGTTTGATCTGTATGTATGTCCGTTCCTAAGTCCCCCTGTTACTACATAACAGCGCAATTGATTTTGGTAAATGATACGTCATTAGATTCGTCTTGATGGCACGAGTGTCACTGCTGGGTACAATTATTAAAACATAAAAATGCCGGATTTTTACTAAAACTATTTTTTTAAGTCTGTTAAACTCTTTAAAAAATAATTTAACAGCTTATGTACAGTCGCCAGCACATCAGACTACACCTTTTTGTTGCAAAATCGCTCGTATTACAACTGCATAAGATGCCGCAGTGTTTACCTTAACGCGCTGTCGTCCGTACAGCGATTTAAAGTAACTTTTTAATTGCTCCTATTTGGATATTATTCTGAACGCGTTTGTCTACCAGACATGCAACAATGAGATAAATATTTTTTTTTTAAGTTTAAAAAACTAAAAAACACGCTTTTAGCACTCACAAATTTTTTTCGTATCCCATTCAGCAAACCCTTTCATTTAATACCCATATCATGGGGGTGCATTTCCAATAGCCAATCAGCCATCTTGGATGTCCGCCATGTTGGATTTAAGTCACGTGACTATTTTTTTCGTATTCCTGACAGCAAACCCTTTCATTTGATACCCATATCATGGGGGTGGATTTCAAACAGCCAGTCCGCCATCTTGGGGAGGCCGCCATATTGGATTTGTAATGACGTTTCTTAGCTAGTCATGTATTGTCATCAGAACTCAGAGCGTGTACAAAATTTCATCCTAATCGAAGACGGGGAAGTGGGTCGAATTAAGATTCCAAGATTTTCTTACATACATACTTACAAGTGAAGCTAATAAGCGTGTTAAATACAGTATTTCCTACTATTAAGAAGACATAAGTCTTTGTATTAGTTAATAGGAATAGAATCAAGGAGACTGTACTAGAATGATTAATAATCGTTATCCTTGATAAAAGCGTGTATTTATTGACTATAGGTATTTTGTTGTGTGTATATTGCATTTGTTGCGTAGTTCGTACTTGTAAGGTGGATGGGTTATTTTTGCAGTCGACTGTTGAACTCTGCTGAACTCTGCTGGACTGTTCCAAGTGCCATCACGAATATTGATATCTCTGTGCTCAAAAGTCGTTAAGTGTCCTTTAACACATCAATGGCGAGGGTTTCATACAAGGGCGGATCCAGCCTTCAAGTCAGGGGGGGGTCATACAGGGTGACCCAGATAAGGACGTCCAAACGAAAATTTTGGACTCCTCTCTTCTTGGGCTATCCAACCCACCCCCATGTATGTTCTACGATTTTTTACAGTTTAGGAGCTAGACGACATTTTAATATTTTTTTAGAAAATTCTTCTTTAAAACATCAGATTTTGTAGATTTTCTCTTTATGTGTCGCATTTTTGAAAATATTTTTATAGATAATTAATCCTGGAAGTATGCATGGTCTTCGATTGATAAAAACAACTGTCTTATTGTAACCCGAAATTACTTAAACTTAGTTCAAAGCCAAAAATGATGTTTTGTAAATTACGTTGCAGATTTTCGGCTCTTAAAGAAAAATCACAATAAGGGCCCAAATGACCTTCAATTTCAAAAACTTCCACGGACCCTCAGCTCTGTAAAACAGTAGAAATAACTAGTATTATTCGGTGCAATTAAAGCTCGAACATGGTAAGGAAAAAAAAAAGCAATATTTTCGTTTTCAAGTGAAAGCCGATGATAATGAATTAAAACGAACTTTTATTAAGTTTTCAATACAGTTTGAGCTCATTACTAATTTTAAAAAATTTAACTGGTTAGGTTTACCTAACCTACCTAACTTTTTTCGTGGGGAAATCTTCATGGACTGCCTCCACCTCGGGGAAAGCGGAGGGGTGTGTCGGACTCTTACCGATAAAACCCCACGGTGTTCCTCCAATTACCTTTTGCCGAGGCACGGGGGCGCTCAGAGCATTCTTCCGCACCCCGGCAGGTATCGACCCGCCACCGCCACAAGGCGCTAGTCACTAACCGGCCGCACTGACTCAAACAAGGCGCGGGGAATACCACGCGCGCCTTACTCTCGGGTCTGTCTCTGTTTGGGCCACGGACTACCCCAAGTCCGCCGCCCGCAGGCCCCATCTCATGGTGGCCGGAGATCGTTTTGCAGAAGGCGACGCGTCCCAAGCACTCCCGCTCCCGACAATGGACAGAACTACGTCCGGGAACGAGAGGCTACCCGCAGTTGTCGCTGCAATGAGATCACGGCGCTGCGCTGCCCAAGCTGGGCACTCCTCTAGCGTATGTTGCGCCGTGTTCTCGGGGCAGCTCTAACAATGATGGCACCTAGGCACCGTCTCCCGGCCTATGCGACACAGGTACTTCCCGAAGCATTCATGTCCAGAAAGCACCTGCGTCATCCGAAATGTGGTGCCCATGACACCTCTCCAGCCACTCTTTCCTCCTCCTCCACACACGGGACTTACCGCCGCTATAGCGGCGTGCCCTAACATAACCTAACTTTTTTTATTGCCTATCCAGACCAAATAGGCTAACTTAACCCTCTTTTTTATTGTGGGGAAATCCTCATGGACTATCCCCCGTCTAGGGGAAGACGGTGTGCCGGACTCTTACCGGCTAAAACCACCACGGTCGGGATTCGCTCGCGCCGCCGCCAGGCTTTGACCCGCCACCTGTCTAGGCGGGTCCCGTCTACGTCGGCGGTCTAAGCGCCGCCGAATCCTCTAGTGTGGCGCGCGCGGAACACGTGCGCCGTCTACACGGGCCTGCATCTGATCGGGCGGTGGACTACCCCTAGGTCCACCGCCTGCAGGCCGGCAACTCATGGAGGCCGGAGGTCATTTTGCGCCCTCCGTCGCCCGGTGCGTCTTCTCCTGGAGGGAAGCGAGGCAGTTGCTTCCCTCTCAATCTTTGCCGCCTCCTTTGCGCGCATGACGTGCTCGCAAAAAGAGGCGACAGCCGATGAAGAGAACGATGTTCGGGAGCGAGAGGTCACCGACTACTGCGGAGAGTTCACGGCGCTGCTCTGCCCAAAACCTAACCTAACTGTAATAACTACTCCGAATCACCATTGTGCAAATAATAAACATGACAAAGAGCTCATATTGCATTGAAAACTTGATAAAAGTTAATTCTAATTCATTTTCATTAGGGTTCACTTATGTACTAAAATATTGCTTTTTTCGCCTTACCATGTTCGAGCTTGAATTGCACTGAATAATGTCCTCTAAAATAGTAGTTATTTGTACTGTTATAAAAAGCTGAGGGTCCGTCACGGACCCTCAGCTTTTTTATTCCGTGGAAGGTTTTGAAATTACTTTAAGGTCATTTGGGCCCGTACTGTGAATTTTCTTTAAGAGCCGAAAATCTGCAATGTAATTTGCAAAACATCATTTTTGGCTTTGAACTAAGTTTAAGTAATTTCGGGTGACCATAAGACAGACAGTTGTTTTCATCTATCGAAGACCATACTTCCAGGATTAATTATCTATAATATTTCCAAAAAATGTAACTCAAAAAGTAAAAATCTACAAAATCTGATGTAAAAAAGAATTTTCCAAAAAAATATTAAAATGTCGTCTAGCTCCTAAACCGCAAAAAATCGTAGAAAAATCATGGGGATGATTTGGATAGCCCAAGAAGAGTTTGTTTGTTTGGACGTCCTTATCTGGGTCACCCTGTATAATAAGGTCTAGTCACTGTCAGGACAGGCTCCGTTTCGATTACAATAATAATTCTAATTAAAAGAAAATAGCCCAGGGGGGGGTCATGACCCCCATGACCCCCCCCCTGGATCCGCGCTTGGTTTCATAGAACTTTATTCCTACGTCCGTTCAGAAGTTCGGCACAATAGCTATTCTATCGCTGTTGAAAAATGGCATCTTCAAATTAATTGCTAATGGACAAAACTCGATTAGCACTGTTAATTTTAATCATTGAAATAGTTAAGAAATAACACAATGCATATCATCTGTTTAGCAATTCAAGTAATAGATAAGAGTTTATTTTACATCCATTTCGTATTTTCTTTGTTTGATACCTATTGTTCACATTTTAAGTAATGGTTTTAAAAATCTAAAATGTTAATAGACTTTTGTACCTACTGAAATTAAGCAGTTTTTGCTTCGGCTTCCCTCTGACGTAGGTATATTGAATTGACCCTTCGCCACTACAGCACACAATGTCCTTTTCGACCTTTGAGCTGGTATCGATCTGATTCTTTATAGCTTTTATAAACTTAATATTGAGACGCTCAAATATGTTGAAAGAAGTTACATCTTTTTTTTATTAAACTATCCAAATAAAAAAAAGTTTATAATTATCTTTTTAATATTAAGCTTTTGTTAGTCTATTTAACTTACGGCTTTTCGAACGAAAATCGACGCAAAATTAATGAGTCAAATTTTGAAAAGCGCGCTTTTCGACGAGCTACTGTGGTTGGTGGTTGACAATTCAGTCAACCAATCACAGCAGTTTTGCGCGATTTTGACAATTTGTCGCATTAATTTTTCGTTCGAGAATCCGGGAGTCACGCTTTCTTTTATTTAGTGCTTATTTAGCATAGTTGTAGAGGTTTAGAGGGATATTTGTAGCGTGTTCTTATTTGTATACTACTTGTAAGCAATACCACAGTTTGCGTAGCTTCTTGCAGTGGTTCATACGAAACGTTTTCACTGAGCAATAACGCGGAGTGTTACTCGGTGCCGATGTGGGGTGCCCCAAACGATACTGCAGTTCGGGTCCTAATGAACTCCCAACTAACCACCAGTTTCTCGAACGAAAAATTAATGTGACAAATTGTCAACCTCGCATAAGTTGCTGTGATTGGTTGTCTCTGAACCAACAAACTCATAGCTTGACGCGCGCTTGTCAATTTGCCACATTAATTTTACTGTTCAGTCAGAAACCGTCAGATGTTTAAAATAATGTAAAAATGTTGACAATTCTTAGGTCCTGACAAATTGTCATGGGCGATGAACCATTTGTAATATGTTATCCTGTGATAACATAAGGTGAATTATATTTTTTGATACGGCTACAAATGACTAACGAACATTTTATCAATTTATCGTTATCAGTAGCTTTGTTGGTAGCCTACAGTTTGTGATAGTAGGTATGTATTGTTGTTAAGCTACATTTTATGTAATATGAATTCCTAAATCCATATTAATATGACTGCGAATATAACTCTGCCTGTATGTTATACTTTCACGGCTAAACCACTAAACCGATTAAGATGAAATTTGGTACGGGGTGAGCTTGAACCCCGTGAAAGGACAGCTTTTAACTACGCCGATGAAGTATTTGGCTAAAGCGAGCACCTATTATGAATACGACTACAAACAAAAATATCTATAAATACCAATGAGAATTTATTTTCAAAAGCATTTTACAGAAGAATATGCAGTCAACAATGCCACTATTTAGCCCAGTCTGAAAGTTTGCTCGGTAAACTAACTAGAATCGATTTTGCTAAAATTCTCTTGTGAACTGACCCCAATTGGCTTTAAAAATAAGTGATGCTTCATTTTGTAACCTAGTTTCAAAATAGTTGGCCATAAACAAAGCCGATACGTTCTTTGACTTCTAAAATCAAAAATAGAACGGATAGAAAGAAAATAGATTTGTATTTTGGTCACTTTTCGGTCTAGCCAGCCAGTCTTCTAGTATAAGGAAATATTGACTTTGAATTATTAGCCGGCAAAGCATTCCAGTTTATTCCGTGTAAAGCCAGATATAAGGAGTGTAAAAAAACATTGCTTATAGCCGTTAATTTCGTATACTGCCCATAAAACTAAGTAACGTTGAGAAAAAATGTTTTCAGAGAAAGGATAAAGTCCTTTCTCTGAAAATATTTTTGTTGTGAAAAATATTTTTTATGATAGCTCTCTAAATATTATGCTTTTGGGTGCATGCAGTATAGTGGTCTTAGGGGTATTTTGAAAGTTTAGTTATAACTTATTAAACCAGTTTTGGGAAAATTTTGAACTTCAATATCCGGAGATATTGAAGGTCAAAATTCCATTTTTTCCCATAACCATTCCTAGGTTTTGTCCAGAACAAAAATATTACAGCAATGATAAGATTAACAAGTAACTTTCGGCCACGTTAAGCATCTTTTGACTCCCGTTAAAGCTACATCCATTCCAAATACCTAAGTACCTACAATAACTTGCACCTACCATATAATCTCTTCACCACCTTTGGTCGTCTGTTAGAGAATGCTTAAGGCATTAAGTCTGGCTTTGTACTTTTGTTGCATAAAGTTTAAATAAATAAATAAATAAGCTATTTTATTTATAGACAGCTAACTTGCAAGCACTTTATACGAAGTTGTGAGTGAGTAGTCAATTCTTTTACATCACCCTCCTAAGTATGCCATGAGCTTAAAGTTATTACGCACATAAAAATAAATATTGACAGTGTAGTAAAAAGATTAATAGCTTTGTACGTACTTACACCAAATAGCTTGTTCAACTGTATTCTGTACATACGGTCGTACAAGATACACAAAAATAAGAAGGAAATATTTCATACTAGATTCTGCCCGCGACTTCGTCTGCATGGAAGTTAAGCATACTTTATAACAAAGCATAAGGCAATCGGTGATAGTGTAGCTTTTGTCAGTCTTTGTATCAGTTTATTTTTTGAAATCAGATTAGTAATACCAGATATTACCTCTTAGTTTTACAAACGAACAATTTTATTTCTTTATAATAATAGTTTCGAATATTTTTTTATAAGAAAATACAAAATTAATACAATAATAAATTATTTAATAGTAAAATTATAACAGTTCATGATAAAGATATGAATCATATCAATTTGAACCATACCTATGCCATTGACCTAATTAGTCACGACGCATCATCGTCCAACACAGTCAATGCTATGTTGCTTCAATTAACATCATGAAAATATAGTATAGACAAATTTACTGTAGTTAGATAGTGACTATCGACCATGTCTTACTGCTTTTAGGTACTAACTAAATCATTATGAATTGTCTCCATCTTCGTCTTTATTTGGCTTGGCTTAAGGTGAGTATGCATTAGAGCATTTACTTGTAACAGAATCATCGAGCCGCTGTCACGAATCGAACATCGAGCACGACACTCGACGCTTTGTTGATCTTGATCTTACAAACCAAAGAGCCAATTTGTGTAACATTTCATCGAACAAAGATACGAGCACTCGCGACCTGCATATCCGACATTACAACGAAGAGTAAATTCAAAATATGTTGAAAGGAGTGTTACAGGAAAACACTCACTCATTACGTTGCACACAGCGCCTAAAATTCGCAGGAACGTTACATTACATGAAAATGTTTTTTTTTTGTTTTGTACTTTAGTATCTATTGTACAGTCAGTACCCTGAATAATGTGACCCGTCTTCCTTATACATATGTTCTTTCGAAGAGAGGGTCAAGTAAAGCTGGGCACTGACCGCACCATTCGTCAGAACGTAACATTATATCGAAATGCTCTAGCGTGTACCTATTCACCTTTTAGAAAACATTTTGAAGAGCAATTTAACGATTTTTAATATGTCTATATAGCCTATGTCCCTAGTTACAATATAGCAACTCAGGACATATCATAACATTAGGGCTAGTTCCATATGATGTAGCTTTTTTAATAGTCATTTCGACAAACCTCTAAAAACCATTTCTACAGTACCATTTCTTCGGTCTTCATCTCATTTTTCCAAAGCAAAAGTTTTTAACATTGGTCTAACAACGTCATCTTCAGTCGCAGGCCGCAAGCTCACGACAGCTGGTCGGCGGGTGCCCAGTTCAGGCTCGGGAGGCCCGCTGATGAAGTCCCAGACCCTGCCCAGGTCCATGGGCAGGTCATCGTCACAGCCGAACAGCTCCAATGGAAGCTACAGCAGATATCCTATGAAGCCGGCGTCAACGCCGCCCGCTGTTAAACGACAGCTTTCTGTAAGTAAAAATTTTATGTTAATTTATTGAACTTTTTGTTATTGATGATACTGCTTCTATTGTTTATCAAAAATTATGGATTCTAGATCAGTTCAGTATTCGCAAAGTTTTAAGAAGTCAATATTGGTAAAAGTTCAATGAAAATTACGAAAATAATATTACCTAAGTATCTACTATGAATGCTGCACTACACACTGCAATTAATTACTACCCTTAATTAAAAAAAAAGATCCCTATACAGGGTACTTCAGAATGGAAGGGACAGAGACGCCCAACCTGATAGTATGGTTTTAGTACATGATTCACACTAGACCCACAAGCGTTGACATTTTTCATCGCTGATTTAAAAAAAACTGCTGTTCCAAACGTTTTGACCTTGTAGGTCCTTGACCTTGCACTTTTTTTTAATAGTCTAGAATCGTAGATATGCTGAACCTATCATAGTGTATACAGAGTACATGTAATGTCAGAAAAACGTTACCTCCTTCTTCCCCTTCCACCCTTGTCCCATGTTACTTAGATTCGTCACAAACGTCAATCAAACAACGAAGTCATCAATCACAAGATATAAATCTAAAGACATGTCTCCATGTCTGTCTTGAAAAGATTACTTGAACTTGGTTTGATGCCAATATTTTTTTGTAAACGAAGCTCATAAGTGCGCAGTCATTTTAAAAAAGGCGCCAACCTCTTCCATTAGTCTTGTGTAGTTCGCGAACGATGAACGAATAGGAGCCGTATCTTCGCACTGTACTAAAAGAAACGTTTCCGAACGCTGGCTTGTAACCGGTCTAATAGGTCTAATAGCTCTTTTCGATCTCGGACATCGCCGGAACGAGAAAATAAAATACAGTCTGACTGATTTGATAGAAACGTTAGAAACGTTATACGAATGAATGAGAACGAGAGAGAATAACCGACGAATGACGATGCTTCCGAACCCGACCGACCGAATTCGCAAGAATGAGATGGGATGCGCGTTATTTCAATGTCTTAGTGTCTATTTTAGCTTATCGCCCAAACATGGGAGACGAGCTGTGTTCGCAAATTGGAACTTTATAACCTATAGTATGACAACCGATGTTTCGGCGCGCATTTTTGATCGTGCAATTATGCTTTATAATAAGTTTTTTGGGTGTCTTGGTCCTCGTACCAATGAGCCCGACCGGTGAAGTTCCAACACATTAGAAATGAAAATTGATTGAAAATGATCTAAAATAGTTTATTTTTGACATTAATAAGTAAATAGTATAGTATGTTTAGGTAATGATAAAATATGTTTGTGCCGCTACAATTAAGTATTGTGACTAAGTATCATAATTTGGTCACCGTCACAGATTGACATTTGAATTCAAAATTCTCATAATATATCAGCTGTGTACTCTGTGCACTCTGTTAGATGTTGCATTTATATATTTTTTTATCTAAACGTAGGTAGTGGTTTATGTATAATAATGTCTTTGGAGTGCGTATTTGCTCTGTGACTGAGTGATCCGCGCTATGTTCTATGGAAATGCTTACCGAGAGCGAAGACCGAATAGAGCTATTAGAGCTAATAGAATGAACTAGTTCACTGACCGAAATGAACTAGTACGGAGCGATCTCAAAAATGACCGAGCAGGCACAAGACTATCTTCCATTGTCGTCCTGTACTTAGGGTTGCCAACCCTACCATATAATGTAGTATCCTACTATTATATTAGAGGCCCGACTACTATATTTCTGACTAAAGGTTAAACTACTATTTTTTTTAAAGGCATTTAACTAAAAGCAATAGTATTCATTCTAAACTATTTCTAGACATTATTTTGGTATATCAAGTTGACAGTACGTTCACTTTTTACCTATAAATATATTTTTTTCGTCTTACCTACTATATTATTTTTTATGAGTAATCATTTTAGAACTACTATTTTTGACAGAAAAAGAGTTGGCAACCCTACCGTACTTCAATAAAAAAACTTTATTGGACTCATTGTTAACACTGTCACCAGACACGTGTATCGATCGTGTATAGTTTTACAAGCTTTATAAAACGATGGAATGAAGTTAAAAGATTTTATAATCTTGGTGACTTGACTTTTAATAGGTAATAATAATGTAATTCTCAACTCATTTGTCATCTGTTACCTTCAATAGCTCGAATGGCCCGCAGATTAGTAAAAGACAGAGTTGCCAGCTTATTATCCTTTTATTCATCTCAATAAATAAATAAATAAATAAATAAATAAATAACATAACGCCTGTAATCCCCGAAGAGTTAGGCAGAGGTGTACCCACATTTCGCCAGTTATGATTCAGTTCCATGTAATCGGGGACGACCCTTTTGCCATCAACCGGGCACAATTCCAGACTCCGAGGCTGCTAATGAGAAAATCCTGATGGAAAAATCCAATAACCCTTTGCCCAACCTGGAAATCGAATCCAAGACCTCATGCTCAGCAGTCGCACTTTGCGCGACCAATAGACCAACGAGGCAGTTATTTCCTTTTCATTCGTTATTTTTTAAATACACCAGGTGAAAGTTTTGAGTTTTTGATATTCTGAGGACTTGAGAAATACTTCAGCGCTTTTCTGGTAGCTACCACTGTTGATTACATGAGGAAAACTCCTACAGAAAAGGCACTTGGGCCTTTTAAAATGCTGTAAGAAACTTCACTTCTTTCTATTGTCCTTTAATTAAATAAAAAAGGTGTCGCCCCAGTTCTTGCAGTCACGAGGATCGAAGATACGTTAACCTGCACCTGCGGTTAGTTCGTTCAAAAGTATCGCGTTTCGTTTCCGTCTTATAATCCACAACGTACAGTCAAGTTCAAAAATAAGTCAACAAAACTTGAATTAACACTAGTACCTAGGTATGCCTCCAGCGTAAAAAGTATTCCATTAAAGTCTGAATTGAAAATGAGACTATCCTGTAGCTTTTTGATTTAATTTATTATGTCAAGCAAATTGAGTACCTACTGAGGCGAATAAAGTCTTCAAAGTGAATAAAAGTTAAGTGCAAAACGGGTATTTTTAATTTAACGATCATCGATTGTTCGTTAAATTAAAAATACCCGTTTTACTTTATTACTTTGCTCTGAATTATTAATACTCAATCTTTAAAACAATTTGCTAAATTGAGACTTAAAAGCGAAAAGAATGCCAGACTTGGCTGCCTAACTTAGCGATAGAAACGAAAACGACGAAAACTCAGAACTTGCTTAGTGCCTCATTGGTCTAGTGGTCGCAAAGCGCGACTGCTGAACATGAAGTCTTGGGTTTGATTCTCAGGTCGGGCAAAGTGTTTTTGGGTTTTTCCATCAGGAATTTCTCAGTAACAGCTTTGGAGTCTGGATTTGTGCCCGATTTATGGCAATAGGCTCGCCGTCGCCCCCTATTACGTGGAACTTAAAGATGCGAAATGTGGGTGTACTAATGGGTACACCTCTGCCTAACCCTTCGGAGATTACAGGCGTGATGTTATGTTATGTAACTCAGAACTTTTTACGGGGAATGAAGTCGTGAGACTTGGCCTGACGCGAATGGTGCATGAATGTTATTGATAGGTCGTATCGTCGTGACTGTACGGAGAAAACATGTTATACATTTTACTCGTGTATTTACTTATATTGACTTATTAAAACAATAGTATCTACTAGTGAACTGGTTTGGTGAAAATAGTCAACTGTTGTTTTAAAGAATTGAAATTATCTGCCTATTAAACACAGTACTTATTAGTGATCAAAAGTTAGTATAAAATACGTATAGTTACCGACACGTAAGTTGGCAAGAGTTTTTGTAGTGGGGGAAGTTTGCGCACGCACAATTTCATACTTGCCGGTAACTGTACTTAATTTTAAGTAGGTAATACTGCTTCTGAATCTTTTTACTTTCTTTTTTAATTGACTTTTAAATTGGCTTATTGAAAATTCTCTTCGAATACAACTACATAATAATATGTGTATGAAAATCACCAATTGGCATCTTCACTCATTAAAAATTCCCTAAATTCATTGCAATTATCTAACGAATTTGCCCAAAGAAACGCTGCAAAATGTACAGTCGGTCGCCAGCACATTACACTATACCTTTTTGTTGTAAAATCGCTCCTATAACAACCGCATAAAATACCGCAGTGTTTACCTTAAAGCGCTGACGTCTGTACAAGTGTATGTCTACGTATAGTCCCTACCTCCATCATTAATTATTGTGCATTGTGTGAAACACAAGTGGCGTTAACCATGTTTCTGTTACCTTCACCTATTCAATCAGAATTGATTGCAGAGACACAATAAAACAATTACTAAAGTATTTTTGTTTGCTCGGCTGAGACCTACCAAATCTCATCTTAGCAAGATGGACTAGAAAGATAATTTGATGACTCAAAGTAGGTACCTACCTACTTACGATAAAATAAAAATACAAATCGTTTCTGTCTAAGATCTAAGTAGATAGAGAAAGTTTTTTTTTAAATTAAATAGATAAACCTCCTCAATTTGCGAGGGTCGTAATCGAGGTCGTATTGTCTACAAAAAAGTCTGCTTAGCTATAAACTTAACACTCCTTTTTTGGGCCGTGCGTCGGGTAATAAATATCAGTAGTACTTATCAATACTATTATTAAACATAATTGATGTTCTGTGGGTGGACTACGCCTCTGCCCCCTTCTGGGAGAGTACATACAATAACCTTTTCTTATGTCATAGACAAATGATCATTGTGTCTATGGTAATGTCTACACTGCTAACTTATTCACTTCTTCTCTTTTCTTCATGATAACATTTCCATTCATCTAACCCACTATCATCGTTAATTCGCGTCTCATATTAGAGCGCATACCAGGTACCATCAAACGGGTCCCCAGTCCGGCGCGTGGTGGGGGGAGGCTCCCAACGTGGGACCCCCACGAGGAGCAGAACACCCCAGCCAGCCCTCAGCGTGAGGGGCGTGGACCCCAAACTCGTCCAGCTGATTCTGGACGAGATTGTCGAAGGGGGACCTAAGGTGCACTGGGAAGATATTGCTGGACAAGATGTAAGTATTTTTTTTTTCTTTTATTACCATTTATGTGGGCGGTGTAAAAAGACACTTTTACATACCCGTTAAATACGTATACAGGGTCATTGAAAATTTACCCGAAACCTGAAAAGGGGTCATTGTACTTATCATTATGAACAACTTTTACTATGGGGCCTACCCTAAAATCATAAAAAAAATCAGCTGTTCCCTACAAAAATGCTACATAACAAGATCGTAATGTATGGATCAGCTTTTTTTTTTTCATGATTTCAGTGTTGGTCCCCTAGTAAAAGTTGTTCATAATGATGAGTACAATGACCCCTTTTCAGGTTTTGGGTAAATTTTCAATTACCCTGTATGCTGTCCATCAAACTATCTTCCAAATAATTTTATTATCTGCGAAGTTCACTGTTTATTGTACCATGCGATGTAACACGCAAATTATTGTGCTTATGGGCGCATACAACAGTACAACGGTCGTGGGGGTATTAGCATATGAATCTGAATTTCGTGAAAAATCTTAGCAAAAAAATTGGATCTTTGACTTTCAATATTAAGTAACGGAAGATTCCTAGTTATGGTCGGAAACACAAATTTTAATGATAGAAAGAATTTGTAACTCGTTCGGCTTTGTTAAGTATCTTTTTAGGGACAAATAACAAGTTTTTACATATAAATTACAAACACTTCAATTCTTTTTTTAGTAGTTTTCATATTATTCCGCGTTTAAAATCTAAAATTTCAATACAAAAAAAATTAAAGAATATTTGTCGTTGGTTTGGCAGAACAAAACCCAAATAGTAGTCTGAATTCAGTATTTGATATCTAGCAAACTGTATGCATTTATGGCTGTTTGTGGCGCTGTTACACCACTACCGATCATAGACCTGGCTTGATGCCAAATTCAGCTCTCTAATTAACTATCACTCATGCCCAAAGCTTCTCGAGCTATCGGAAACCTTGCTACACTTTTTTCGCATATCACAAATAGTTTAACATTGTTTAATCTCAGTGTCAAATCGGCTTGAAAATCGACACAATTGTTAACTTGACCTCCAAATTATCCTTACTAATATTATAAATGCGAAAGTAACTCTGTCTGTCTCGCTTTCACGCCTAAACCACTGAACCGATTTTGATGAAATTTTGTACAGAGATACACTAGAGCTTAGGAAAGGACATAGGCTACCTTTTGTCGCGAAAAAACGACCTTTGGTCACGATAAACGACATCCACGCGGACGAAGCCGCGGGCATCAGCTAGTTAAATAATAAAACTGAAGAGGTTTTTGTTTATATGTTTGTTTGTTCTACCTTCTCTTTGGAACTACCAGTCGGATTGGAAAAAATCTTTTTGTACATGATAGCCAGATGCATGAGGAGTACTATAGGCTATAGAACATCACGCTACGACTCACGAGAGCGGAGCAGTAACCAATGACTTAAAGCAGTTAAAAAAACCACGCGTACGAAGCCGCACAGAGCAGCTGCTAGTATCTATTACTATAATAATAATATTATAAAGAGGTAACATTTGTTTGTAAGTTTGTATGTAGGGGGTAATCTCCGGAAGTAATGAACCGATTTTGAAAATTGTTTCACAAATTGGAAGCTACGTTATCACTGAGTGCTATAGGCTATATTTTATTATCAAAAAATTAGGGATCCGTAAGAAAAATCATAATATTATGTAGCTAAAAAGTTTGTTTGTTTGAACGCGCTAATCTCCGAAACTGCTGGTCCGATTCAGAAAATTATTTCGCCAATAGAAAGCTACGTTATCCCTGAGTGCTATAGGCTATATTTTGCTATTAAAAACATTTTGGATCCGTAAGAATTAGTCGACCAAGTCGCGGGCAAATGTTAGTTATTAGATAAATCGTGACGTAACAATAAAGTTTTGTAATGTAATCTTGTTCATTGACCTTACGGGTGACGGTAAAAAGCTGACACGTCGGGTGTTGTCGATGACAAGCACTACTTATATAAAATCGTTGAGGTATCAGTCAACAAAAGAGATGGTATCCAGGGTCGTCAGATATAGTTAAAGTTTTCTTAGAAACCGTGGATGGAATAAAATGGATGTCTTCGATTGAAACTTAACTTAATTAATAAACTGTTTATTATCTACTTTTTAAATTAATTATATAAGCTTAGATGGTTCGGTCATGTTGAGAGGATGAGTGAAAGACGATTAACAAAAGGTATTTATATGGCAGAGGTGAGTGGCAACGCAGGGAGGGGTCGCCCTAGGAAGACCTACGATAGATACATAGTACGAAATGTGAAAATAAAAAACAGCTGATCCATACAACTTGATCGTAATGTAGTACATTATTGTATGGATCAGCTGTTTTTTTTTTCACATTTCGTACTATGTCCCTTAATAAAAGTTGTTCATAATTATGAGTACATTCACCCCCTAAAAGATTTACAACGAATTAAAATTCACGGTGTATTATGCATCTATCTATCTTCTGTCTATTCTATTTAAATATATAAAATGCTTTGTCCTGAATGACTGACTGACTGACGGATCAACGCACTGCCTAAACCGCTGATCGTAGAGACGTGAAACTTGGAGGGTGTGTTCTTTGTATGACGTAGGCATCCGATAAGAAAGGAATTTCCAAACTTTACCCCCTAAGGGGATGAAACAGGGGGTCCAAAGGTTGTATGGAGAAACCAACTTTGACGCGGAAGAAGTCGCGGGCAGAGGCTAGTCTTTTATATATATAGAATTCAATGCGATCAATAAAACCTTTTGCCAAGCATTATGTTTGGCTTTGACCTTCCCGAATTTAATTTATCCAATCCGTTTAATGTAGATGTAATGTACAATGACTTTGAAGGCACCTCCGGCACTTTCATTACTTAATTGATTACATTCCGAAAGATAAGTTTACCCTACAAATAATGACACAGTGAAAGTTTACTCTATCAATAGAAAAAAGCAAATAGAAGCTCGAGACAGACCAATTAAGTGAATGTATAGAAATCGTTTGGGTTTGACGTTAGCTGAAAAAGTTATTCGAATACTTTTTACGTTGTAATAAATCAAACAACAACAGATTTTTTTTTTTAATATGCTTAGAGAACTTGTGAACAATTAATTCATCCACATATAATTACTTATTATAAATCTGAAATAGAAATTGCTTATTTGTTTGTTTGTTTGTTACGCTTTTACGGCTATACCACTGAATCGATTTTGATGAAAGGATGTCAACAGTATCTGCCCAATTTTGTACAGAAGGTACACTTAGTGGCATAAAATACACTAGATTACATTGAATAATATTGCACTCTTAAATTATTTATATAGTTGCCCGGGGAAGAGAATAAAATAACTTTTAATCGTAATAAAAAGCACGCCATTTTGGCACTCTAGGAAATAAGCACCTAAAAAAAACTGTCAAGTTGACAGACGAGTACGCCGAAACGCAGAAACGAACGGAATGACATGTGTCAAGTGTCAACAAAAACAAAAAATGACATTTACGAAATGTCAACCCGAGTGACAAGTTGACAACCAATGAAAACGCAATCGTGCATGCAAAGTTGTGCCACATGTTTTAATTGTATTAGGTTATATTTAAATAATTTATTAAATACTTAGTTAAAAATGATTTATGAATAAAACTAAAATTATTTTAGAATTCCTCTATTTTTTCTCTACGATTTGGTGCACGTATACCTCAAGGTACATATTTGGGCAAACTTGTACGGGATTTTGTTGACCTCCTTTGATACAGATTAAGCTTGAACCCAAAGAAAGGACTGGCTACTTTTTAATCGGCAACTTAATCTGCATCTTAATCTGCATCCGCGATAACCGATATTCACACGGACGTAGTCACGGTCAAAAGCTAGTAGAAAAATAATGTTCTATAATCATTCTTTAAGAAATCAATGAAGACGTCAATTTATTTGTATCAATAGATATTAATCATCGTTAAACTTTCTTCTACATGTACTTACTCATTTCCAACATTTCACTACATATTGTATAGCACTCATTGGGGTCAAAACTTGGCAGGCTCTTCAGGTATTTCAATAACAAGTGGATATCAATGAGACTCGTTTGTAATTTAACTCTTATTGTAATGAGTCGAATATTGTCAGTATTAATATTCCAATTATTATATTTAGAACTTTATCTAATAATATGTATAAAAGCGAAAGGTGACTGAACACCAAATCTCGTAGACAACTTGACCTATGAAACTAAAAAGAGATGGCCAAGAGATATATGGGCCTGTACCCCAAAATTTTATGGGCTTATACATACAGGACAAAATCGCACAAGCTATAATTACGAATAAAGTAAAATTCTTAATTCAAAATTTTAATTTCACGCACTAGGCCCTCGGACATAGCAACTGATTCTAGACCCGCTATTTGTCCCGTACAAAAGTGGTAATACCTACACGGAAAAAAAATCTGCTATTAATAGCAGTTTTTTATATTTATTTATTAAAATACACCAACAGCGTATACATTAAGCATTGACAGTGAAGTACAAAGTGTCTACTTGTAACAAAGTATGATTTCTCATTATTTTTTTCTATGTACCTATACCTTTAATTGGTGTTTACATTTACACACCAATTTAAGGTATACAGAGCATTCTTCCTAAAATGTAGAGGACAAAACCGCTTATAAACTAAACAGTGAAATAAAACTAAAACTAACTGAGCAAAGTTAAGACAAAATATACATTTATTTGCAGATTACAATACTAAATATTTAAACTAAACTAATGAATTATAAAATATGTACTTACAATTTATAAAAAAGACAGAAAAAAAAGACAAAATAAAAATAAAGTAAAATATAAAATAACAAAAAAACTGTAAAGGGCATCATGAAAAGATTTAATACTGTACTAAATACATTACGATCTACCCTTCCATCCCGTGTTATTCACAGCTTATTCTGGTCGTGTTAAAAAAAAATAGTCGTTTTGTAACACGTTACGACATCGTTGAAAAGAAATGCGTGACCTACCGAAACTTATTCAAGCGACATTGATTTACCTCCTATTGTTCAACATTGTCTTCTTGTAATCGATTGTCGCTAAATCCGTGACAATATCGGATCTTTTTCACTATAATGGTGGGCATAATAGTAAACACGAAAAAAATTATTTAAATTGCACGTTTTTTTGTCGTGTTTCTGGTTGTATCTAATAATTTTCCTTTTAAGAAAGCCCGTGGAGGCTCTTGCTAGTTTTTCCTACGTTTTAGAACAAGCAACTAGCTTCAACTTTCTAACTAACCGACTTCTTGACAATTCAAAAGTGCCTGTAAATTGTTGAATGGAATTTAAATAAATCTTTTGACTTTGTCTACACCAATCAACGACTCTGTAAAATACCATTTACTGCTTTTGTCATAAAAAAAATTAAGACGAGACATTATCACTTTAGCACAGGAAATTAGTATAATAAAATGTCAGTATCTAAAGGGTGTAAAAAGACACTTAACGTAGTTGAAAGTTAAATATGGTTCCCACTATTGCGATTATTTTTGGTCTGAACCATATCTGGGAACCTTCTGGTAACTGAGATCTTGAAAATGTTGAAAACATTTTAAAAATGTATATAATGTATATATATAATTATATGTATATATATATGTATATATATATGTATATGTATATATATATGTATATATATATGTATATATATATATTTTCGTAAATATACATATTTAGATGCACCCCGCACCCGTTAGCGCAATGTTTTGTGCGCGTTCTACCAAAAACAGTGATTTTTTTTACACCAATTTTATTTGCACACGCTAATCTCGGAAACTACTGGTCCGATAATATAAACAAAAAAAGGAGAAAATCTTACTGTTTATAACTGATATTTTCTCTTTGTTGGTAGGCGGCTAAGCAAGCGTTACAAGAGATGGTGGTGCTACCATCCTTGAGGCCGGAGCTCTTCACTGGTCTGAGGTCTCCAGCGAGAGGACTGCTCCTCTTTGGACCACCAGGAAATGGTTAGTATATTTGTCAAAAAGTTTTTACCCGACTGCAAGAAAAGGGTAATGTTGTGTTTGAATTTATTATTCCTTTGTATTCGTACTTGCTTTTTTGTTTTTGCAGTCAGGTTTTTTTGACACTAGGTTTTATTCGATAAAACCTAGTGTCAATTTAAAGAGTTAGTATGGAGATTCGTCCCCTCTCTTGTCCATACAAACCTTTTGAAAGTGGAAACCAAATTCAATTCTTTTTTTTTAATGACATTTTATAGTGCCTTTTAGTAATCTAATTAAAATAAATAGTTTCACTCTGTGTTTTACGAAGTCACACAAAAATAATTAAACTTAAGTAAATAAGCTCAATTTGATATACGCAGGTAAAACGCTACTCGCCCGGTGCGTGGCGGCCGAATGCTCGGCGACATTCTTCTCCATATCCGCGGCGACGTTGACCAGCAAGTACGTCGGCGAAGGGGAGAAGATGGTGCGAGCACTGTTCCAAGTCGCCAGAGAACTGCAGGTAAAAAACTTCGCAAATATAAAAAATATTACCTTTTGCTTGCGTCTTCAGACGCAGACGAGCAGATGAAGTCATGGAATAAAAACTAGCCTATGTCCTTTTTTGGGGTTCAAACTTACCCCGTACTAAATTTCATCTAAATCGGTTCAGTAGTTTTGTCGTGAAAGCGTATCAGACAGACAGAGGTTCTTTCGTATTTATAATATTAATACCTATAGATGGATAATTAGTTGTTCTTTTCTCGCTATACGATAATGATCGCTCATGCCTTGGTAAAATGATTACTTAGGGTCGAATTATCAAAGATCGGAATATATGTAATATTCTCCCGACCGGATTTCAGTCACGGCGGCGGATTTCTGCCTGGTGTATGGCAATACGCTCGCCCTCTATTACATGGGACTTAAACATAACTGGCGAAATGTGGGTGTACTAATGGGTACACCTCTGCCTAACCCTTTGGGGTTTACAGGCGTGATGCTTTTTAATGGAGACTTACGAAGTACGCATGAGATATTTGAACTTTGGACCCCCGTTTCATCCCCCTAGGGGGTGTATTTCGGAAAATACTTTCTTATCGGATGCCTATGACACACAAAGAACACATCCTCTAAGTTTCAGATCTCTGCTATCAGCGGTTTAGGCTGTGCGTTGATTTTTTTTATATGTATAGAAAACGCTACGGTTTAATATATTTTTATACAAATGCTGTCAAATCGGTACATTTATACTTTAGAAAAGAATTTTATTACTTTTTTTCTAGACTAGCTACGTACCTACCTACAATTACAATGTCCTGCCTTACCAATAATTAGCACTCACACGACAAACTTGTTATCTCGCTAATAATAAAGCAAGCGAGTCGTTGACCTCCTTTCGAACGCATGCTACTCGTGATAAAAAAATCTATCGACATTTGAATGCACTTTCAAATAGATTGTTTTAGGTATTCTGTTAATTCATTTTTGTTGTCCAATTGATATAGCTTTGTATTATTTCTTTTTTTTTGAGTGAGATGCTTTTTAGTTATTGAAACTCTTTTGTATTTTATTTGATCAATAAATAGTGTTCTCAATTTGAATATTTTTAATTCTAACTCATTTTTTTTTGTTAATCTTTTCTAGTAGACATTTATTATTGTTAAAGTTTTGAATATTTATGTGAGATACCTTTTTAGTAATTAAACTCTTTTTTATTGGAAGCAATAAATAGTGTTCTCAATTTGAATATTTTTCATTCTACCAAATACTTTTTTTGTTAATCTACCGTGGTAGACATTTTGTTAGAGTTTTTTATAATGTTTGAGTAAGATACTTTTTTTAGTAATCAAACTCTTTTGTATTTTAATCAATAAATAGTACTTTCAATTTGATTATTTTCCAGTCTAGTGC
Organism: Hoplodrina blanda; assembly: GCA_949316365.1. Lineage (NCBI taxonomy): Eukaryota > Metazoa > Arthropoda > Insecta > Lepidoptera > Noctuidae > Hoplodrina > Hoplodrina blanda. The sequence goes on along the minus strand of OX438565.1, from coordinate 10,382,774 downwards.
ATTATTTTTTGTTAATCTTACTCTGGTAGACATATTGTTATAATTTTGTTTTGTTTGTGTGATATATTTTTTAGTATTCAAACTCTTTTGTATGTTAATCAATAAAGAGTAATTGACTATACGAATCCACACTAATATTATAAATGCGAATATAACTGTCTGTCTGTCTGATATACTTTCACGACTAAACTACTGAACCGATTTTGATGAAATTTGGTACGGGGTATGTTTGAACCCTAAGAAAGGACATAGGCTACTTTTTATTTAGCGACTGTCTGCGTCCGCGCAAATGTAAATGTAAAGTAAAACTTAAAATATGTTAAAAAATATGATGTATTTTGATAACCCTGCTAAGTACACACATCAAAAGTGTCTAGGGATCAACATCCCTAACAAATGTTAGGGATGTTGATCCCTAGACACTTTTGATGTGTGTATTTCATGTTCATGATCGAACTACAGAACATAAATAAACATCTAAATGTATTTTAAAAAGCCAGGCTGTATAAAACAAGGTCATGCACCACTTATGTGCTCCAATTAAAAAAGAAAGGTCGAAACAATCGGTCAAGTATGAATGAAAGTGATTTCCGGATTATTGGTTTTAATAAATTGATATTTCAATGAAACTTTGGCAGTTTATTCATCAAAAGTACGTTTTTGCACGCGACTTCGTCTAACGTGTTCTACCTAACCACACTGACTTGGGTACGTTACACTTCGCGCTACCTTAAACAATGCATTCCATCATCATCTGCGTAGCCTTTGCCCAATTATGTTGGGGTCAGCTTCCAGTCTAACCGGATGCAGCTGAATACCAGTATTTTACATGGAGCAACTGTCTATCTGACCTCCACAACCCAGTAACTGGGTAATACGATACCCCTTGGTAAGACTGGTTGTCAGACTTTCAGATTTTCAGATTTTCGGGCTTCTGACGACCCGTAACGACCGTCAAAGATCCAACAACAATGCACTCAATGACTTGAACTTGTTGAGACCAAAATGTAAATTGTAACTGATTATTGCTTTTTCTAATCTTGTGAGGAGGAATAAATGAATTATTATTATTATAATGCAAACAATGCATTCCACACAAAAACATAAGTCGTTTTCCATCAATCATTTTTGCTCAATTCCATTCAATATAACGTTAGAAAAATCACGTTACAATGCTATAGTTATTTCAATGTTAGCGTTTAATAAGCTCCGTTATTTCTTGATAAATATAAAAATCAGTAATTTTAACCAATACTTATAAAACTGCGGTTATTTTTCTAATGGATGCGCATGCGCAGGATGCGTGTTTAACAGTGTATCGTATCATTTTACAAGCTTTTATTTAGCTCGCACTGTTCGTATGTAAGTTTGTAAGTTGATAAGTAAGTTTTCCTTTCAAAATTTGCAAACCATTTTTCGACTATTTGTTGGTATCCGATTGAGCTAAAATTTTGCATACTTACACCTTTAGTTCTGGTGACAATACAATGTCCAATACTCAGTACTGTAATAATTTTAAATGAAAGCTTGTTTTTAAAAATATCTTTTTTAATATAATTTTTACATCCATATTTAAGCTGTTTCTTACTTCTTTCCCGTGCACAGCCCGCGATAATCTTCGTAGATGAAGTAGACTCGCTGTTATGCGAGAGATCGTCGGGCGAGCACGAGGCGTCTCGGCGGCTGAAGACGGAGTTCCTGGTCGAGTTCGATGGTCTGCCGGCCGCGGGGGCTGACCGACTCATCGTCATGGCCGCGACTAATAGGCCGCAGGAGTTAGATGAAGCGGCGTTAAGGTGAGTAGGTAGAAGACGCTGATGGCGCTATAGAATCTTCACTGACTGACAGTAAACTTTTAAAAAGAAAAAGTCAGATACAACAATGGTTTTCAGGCGATTTTAATAATCGTCTTTGGCATCATCCAGCATGCTTCACGTTAAAAATACATAATTTTGACTTTAGAGTCCGATAATAAACAAAACTATGTAAAACTTTTAACACCCTTCGACGGCTATAGTTTTCTCATCATGTATCCTTTCCACAGACGCTTCCCCAAACGTGTATACGTGTGCCTCCCCGACGTGCGCACACGCATGTCACTAATTCGCCGCGTGCTGGCGCGCGGTGCGGCTGCCGCGACCATCAACGACCAGGAGCTCGCGCGCCTCGCCGCGCTCACCGACGGGTACTCTGGTAGCGACCTGACAGCGCTCTGTCGGGACGCCGCCCTAGGACCTATCAGAGGTGAGGACTTCAGTAGATCTTGTAGGGACACGCTGACATTATTATTTGCAATACCGGGTGCCTTGCAGATGCTTTGCCATTTTAGAGACAAAGTTATAATGTCTCATGTGCTACAAGCACATAAGACATTATAGGCTAGTTGACACAACCAATAAATTGGCGGACTTTTTATGACCTGTCAAAACGCGATTCTTCCATTGATTTTGTATGGCAATATCAAACTGTGACGTCACTTATTTGGCCTAACTATTTATTGATTTCAAAGCCACTAAAAATTATGTCTTGGAATTATTGGTTAATGTTGTGAACTACCCAATTACACCTGCATCCGTACCCTTTAAACCGGAACACAGCAACGCTACTTTGCGGTGCTTGTTTTAGTAATAACTGTGGTTTGGCCACCCTGACCTTGGACGTACCACACAAATTCTACCAAAATCTTGTCTGTCCAGTACGCAGAAAATAAACTCTAACCCCATAGCTATAACCACCAATTTTCAATGACAGAACTAGACCCCGAAGAAGTGAAGTGCCTAGACCTGTCGCTAGTCCGGAGCATCACGTTCCAAGACTTCATAGACGCGCTGAAGAGGATCCGGCCGTCCGTATCGCCGAACAGCCTCGTCGCGTACGAGAAGTGGTCGGTCCAGTATGGAGACTTGGGGCTATGAAGCTAAGTTCATACAGGTAATAAAGCGAACGTGATATTCTTGGTTAAAATGCAGCAATTTAGGAGAAAATTGCATTTTTAGTTGGACATCTTCGAAAATGTCGGTGTATTGGTTGCAAGTCGAGAGCGCGCATCATATTTTATGCACATGGGTACTTAGCTCATCGCTCATTTCATCACGGCTCCTACACAGCATATAATTTGCTATTCAAATTAGGGCTTTAAATTGTGTGCGTTAAAATATTTTTTACAATGACAAGATAAAAGGTGACAGATTGCGGGCGGCGCGCGGGCAGCTTGCGGTTGGATTTTTCGAGGCGATGTCGGCCGGGCCGTTACCATGTCAGAGCGGTGCTGTTATAATGGGCAATAACTATTAAATTACTCGTATTTCCTACCGACAGACCTTCTATTATTTAAAGAAAAAGGCGGGAGCTGTCATCCATGATATTGTCTTTGTTAAAACGTAATCTTAAGATCCAATAACAAAGAAGTAACTGCTACGCAACCTTCGTTCCATTTAAACTTAAAAATAAACCTCTGTTTTTACAGGTATCGGTTATAAACTCAAAGTAATGGTGAGTCATTAAAATAAGAGTATAGACAGTAGAAAGTACGATGTTGATTTACAATTGATAATATTTATCACGCAAATATTCATCGCTCAAATTTTTATACATTTATTTTACCCCGCCTCGGCTGCACTTAATAAAAATAATAGTAGCCTATTCCTTTTGGATCTCCTCACAAACACGAACATTCCCGAAGTAAAGCCGAGGCAGCAAACCGAATGTTTCTTTAAAATTGACATGTTTTAACAAAATCGTTTTGTATTAATGAAATTGAATCGCATCTAGTCAAAATTAATGACTGTTTTTGCTTGTACGCAGTCCAATAAATTAGTGATGCCCAGTCGATTATTTCTATCGATATTTGCCGTAATCGATTTTACGTGTAATATAAAACTTGCCATGCAATATGTCAATGTGGATGCTTTTGATATTGAATAGTTTAAAAATTAAATTGAAATAATTATTTTTAACTTAGTCTCGAATAATCTTGAGTCATATTAAAACTCACAATTTTATCCAATTGAGATTTGATACACCACCATATTGAATAGTATTTTAAAAAGAGATTAAGTTAATAATAATTATTTAAGTACTCAAATGTCCAAACTCCACTAAAATAGTCCTTAACGGGTGACGCCAAATAATATAACCCGAATCATTGACGGAGCTGCTTTCAATGTATCTAGATATAAAGAGATCGCTTTTGCTCCAAATGCTTCTTTATTGAATCGGGTTACATTAGCCCTCATAGTACCCGTCCAGTCAAAAGGAACGTTGAAAAGTGGTCTCTATGTGAAGGTCAGAGAGTGTATTTTTGAAGTGAAAACTTCTTTAGCGGCGTTGAGCACTTTTTCTGTAATGGGTATAAAATCTTAAACTCGCGTCAGGACACGTGCGCGTCAGGACACGTGCGCGTCAGGACACGTGACCTGATCGAAAAAGCGTAAGACGGATGGAGAGTAGACAGCTATCCCCTCTCTACGGCGCGGCGAAAATGTATGCCTGGGCCTACTGGTTCGTTTAGACAGCGCAGGGCGCTTGCGCGAATGTTCGTGTATGTTAAACGTAAACGTAAACGTTAATTATCAAGTTTTCACTTCTGCCGGCACTCCCGGAGTGCAACCCGTTTTTTTTATTATCATGTTTCCTTTTGGCTTGTTCGGCTTAGTTCCGCTTTTTATCTGAAGGACCAAATATTTGTGGAATTTGACGGAAATATGTTTGCAATGAGAAACTTAAGTTCATTTATAGAATTGATCTCCACTGCATACATAATCTCCTAGTACTACTATTACAAAAGGTGACTTTTAGTTCATTGGCTAATAATTAAGAAGAAAAAAATCAATTTGTTTCTTATATCCACACGATTAATATGTATGAAACAACTAATGCATTTTTTCTATTTCAAAGTTGGTTTCACAGTAAAAGTTGTTCAAATTCATATTATCTATTTTCATCCCCAGAAATATTGCCAATAAATTAATAGTCATCTTCAGTATTTTAATTAATTTAATCAATAATGTACTCAATCGTTGAAAAATACATAATTAATTACTTACGTAAAATGAAATTCGAGGTAATCATAGTTTTTGTTACCACTTTTTTATAGAATAAAAATGAAATATTTAATGTCTTTAACTATCAGCTGAACAAAATAATGAAATCATTGTACAAATTGCGTTTACCTTTTAGTATTACCTCATAATTTTGTATATTTGAATTAATGCAATATAATAGTATTGTAGTTTAATGAAATTATTATATTTTAATTGTGTTTTAGATATTTATCGACAACCTTATTCCTTAGATGTAGAATTTAAGAAAGCGCGCGTAATTTAATAGTTGACACTATTAATCAATAATCCCAAGACATAACTTCTCAAAAAAAAAAAAACACTTTATTTTGCCCCTGAAAAACCGATTAATTTTCAATTAACTGTAAATTTTGATTTTTAATTGCTTTGAAATGAATAATTAGTTAGTCAATTGAGTCATCACAAAAGTGACGTCACAGCTGTCTTTTGCCATACAAAATCTATGGGAGAATAACGTTTTGACAGGCCATAAAAAGTACGTCAATTGATTGATGGTGTTAACTACCCTATTTTACACTTTTGTGTCAGTTAACGCATTTTCACACACTCTTATTATTTTAACCATAATATATCTAGTTTATTACTGTAATCTCACATAAAGACAAATAGTTAATAATATGATAAAAAACAATGATAAATATTTCTTCAAGTTTATAACCTCAAATGGAATACGTAACTTCATAGGTCGAAGAATAAATGACTTGCCCAAAAATATTTATGCATATGAGTTATGTGAAATATTTTTAAGGTTGTCGATATGTTGAAAAGTAGATTAGTATTAGCACTACCCAGTGTTGTTAGATTAATTATTAGTTTTGAATTTATTCAAGTGTTTTATATACATTAAGGCTAGCACAATTTTGTGACATAAAAATGTTGCAAAACTGCGCAAGTCAAAATTAAATTTCTTTTTAAAATTGTTATCAAAATGTACTTAATTAATCTAATTCTGTTGATTTTATTATTTTTATTAAAGAAAAATTCGAAATCGTGAAATATTTAAATTATGCTTTGTTAATGTAATAATGCTGCAAATCTTATGATTATATGATTACACTAATGATTGTATTATAAAACGACAGTCAAAAACGGGTAGCACGAAACTTCCTTTAAATTAGCAGATTGAATTGAAATCGTTTGCTCAAATCGTTGTCATGGAAACGATGATTTTGGGCGTGTTGAAATGATAATATATTTTCATAATCATTTGTTACAAATTGTCTATCTCTTGGATTGAAAGTTGTTTAATTGAAATGATCAATTACAGGACCATGCAGTTGTATGTAATTTGTAGAATATCATAGTGTGCCATTTAGTGATGCGCGGGAGCATCTTGCTAAAAACTGTCGAGACATATTTGTGTACAGACCGACTATGATGTCATTGGCAATATTTTAGAGTTAAAGTACAAGTCATGGATAAAAAATACTGTTAGATCTTGTCAAGTTATCTACTGTTTCATACAAACCCATAGTAAAGATTGTTCATACTCAATATTTTCACCTCCTAAAATATTGCCGATGAATTTAAATTCACCTTGTATTTATTCGTCAATAATAGGTAAACAAATCAAGCTATTCTAAATATAGTGTCAATGATACCCAAAATTGAAGAATAAAACAAAATGAAGTCTCAAAATAATTTGTGTTTCGACAGTTCTGTTTTGCCAGACAATTAAATATACGTCGTATTTAGAGTTTAACTAATTGTACAATACGCTTAAATCTAAACAAATAATCAAGTATCTTCCAAAAACCAAAGTACGATGTAAAAATCATATTTTACTAGCAAAGCGCAAATGCTGTGAGGGAGGTACGGTACGGTCATAGTCGTAATATTTTGTTTACTCTAAGAAGTTAGAAATAGTCCTGCTAGTACTGAGCCGTGGTAAATAAACGTTGCTTAGCATGTACAACCAAGGACAATGGCGGTTGACCATTTTTCAACCCTATAACTAGAGACGTAAGGGTGAGAATTTGTTTGTCGCTATTGTCCGCAATAGGGGATCGGACAGTAATCAGATTAAAATCTAAAATGTACTTAGATCAAATAAATATACTGTTTTACGATTATTTATCGAATAATAATTTAATATAATTCATTTAAATGTTTTTAAATGAAAAAATTAAATGTTGTTATTTACAATATTTTTAATCTGTATTAAAACAGTGCGTGACGTCATTTGTGGGCAATCATTGACTGCGCGGGTACTAACTTAATTCACTCAGTTATTTCCATAATTTTGTTGAAATTCTAAAAGTTGCTAAAAGATTACTGATAAATTAGGATACGGTGATCAATTTAAAAACTGTTACGTGGTGTTTCTCTAGTTTTTCATAATGGAAATTTTGTTATGACCACAAATGACGTCATGTGGCGTTTTGGCGGGATTTTTAAACAAACAATATTAAAACATGATTTTGAGTACCTAAAAGGCTATAAATAAATAAAATTTTATTTATCATGAAAATAAGTATCCATAAAGATTAATTTAAAACACTTTTTGAAAATTTGTCCGATCCCCTATTGTACAGACAGCATCATCAACTGGTTACCCCCCCTCTCGCTTTAAAATTCGTTCGAAAAGGGGATAACTAGCTGATGACTCTGTCCGAACAAAAAAAACATAGACTTTAAAATAAATATTTTAGTCTTAAATCGCCAATTTTGCCTTGAGCAATCGTTGTGATCAATGCTGGTGCCTTCTCTACATGAGAAGAGGCTTTGCCCCACAGTGGGACAATGATAGGCTGGTATTATTAATTAATATTTTAGCACATAATTTGGCTTGGCTATGTACCTGTCTCTATCTTGCACTGGTAATTTTACAATTGTGCGACAAAGACAGAAATAATGTTTAGCCAAAACCAGTGCTTAGTAACGTCTATTTCTCTCGGCTTCTATGAAATGTTTCTTTTTCATGATTAGTTACCAAATAAGAATGAGCCAACTTTTTCTGCTAGCCAACTTTATTGCTACCGTATCTCTCTCTTAAACTTGGTATACAACTTCTGAACTATCGTGAACTATTCCAATTGCTAGGTGGACTACATTCATGTAAAAAGAACTCTTAAACGGGAAATATTTTACTCCAATATGTAGCTGCAGCATTTTTGAGTATGACACGGCAATATTAAAACATAGTTTGCATTAACTAGTTGTTCTGGTGTCATGGGCGTACCCAGCTTCTGGCGTAGGAGGGGGCAAGTCAGATTTTTTAGGTCGGATCGTCCGCGGCTGTTGTGTCATACACACTACACAAACACACCTACATGAATCATTAGGTGTATGTAGTGTAGTGTGAAATAAAACAATAACATGTCAAATAAAATAAATGCTAGTCGCTCGCAAGTCCTTATCGAAGATTACCGAATACAGCCGACCGGGCCGAGCGTTCGATCGCTCGGCTAGATTCGGTAATGTACGTCCAACAGCGTCGCGCGCGGTTTTTTGGCAATTGCATCGTGCATTTTGTCAGTGTCTACTGCGCGGTTTATTTAAAAGTTAGAGCATAAGGACCCGTTTACACTTTAATTAGTAATTAGGCGAGTTCATACATGTTCTGCGAGATTTCCAAGGGGGGGCAGCTGCCCTCCCCTGCCCCCCCCTGGGTACGCCCATGCTGGTGTATGTGAGTTTGTATGTTTGTAAGCACCCACGATACTAATATAGTTTGGGGCATAGTTAAAAAAAAATGCGTGCAGTATATCATAGCCACACATCAACATCTGCCTAGCCTTTTTCCCTACTATGTTGGGGTCGGCTTCCAGTCTAACCGGATGCAGCTGAGTACCAGTATTTTACATGAAGCGACTGCCTATCTGACCTCCACTGCCTCCACAACCCAGTAACTGGGTAATACGATACCCCTAGGTTAGACTGATTGTCAGACTTTCAAGCTTCTGACGACAGATATCGCAGCCACACATTGCCCGGAAAATATGCCCCGAGTAGGACCAAAAAGTATGACGCGTAGACTGATGGTATAAAAAGTGTTGCAACAATACTTAGTAGTTTCCGGACCACACTGATAATATTGCTAAGTATTTCAGCGTAGGGAGGGGACGCCCTAGGAAGACATACACTGACCACATTGGTAAAGGTTGTTCAGAAAGGTCAGGTGCGCAGTACTCGTAACCGACGTGCTTGTATGACGATATGTATGAACGTGGACGAGGTGAAAGGAGTATGTAAGGATGGTACCAGGTGGCGTTCTGTGGTTTTTGCCTACCCCCATGGAAAAAAGGCGTGAGTTTATGTATGCATGTATTTCGGCAACATTTGAAGTATGGCCGGTCTGTACTTGCAACATTGCTAGATAACTGCAAATTAGCAGAAAAAAATGACCTGTATTGCAGCGCCAATGAAGTAAACCCATCACTTACGTCTTAATATCAAGTCCACAATATATCGGAAGTTGTATAACTGGTTTTAGCTCATCTCCGCTCGATATCGTATTAGCCAAAAGTTGAATAGTTTTTGTAACGATAGTTAACAGTTTTCCTAAAAAGACAGCGACATAGCGGTTAGTGCAGTTATTGTAGCATTTAACGTAACTAGTTGTAGTTAATGTAACTTGTAGTCTCTGCCCGATATGTTTACGCTTATATTAGTGTTGTGACGTGATTCTGAAGTACTAATTTGAATAGGAATATAGTGTTTTTTATGTTCGTTTGTAATTCCACTCAAATGTTTGGCTATTTTTATTGCGTAAAAACATGATTTCCATCTTACCCACTACAGCTTACGGCAATGTGACTAAGACTCAATGCACACTGCCGCGGAAAGGAGCGGTAGTCTCGTTGCGCGTGAGTTCGTAAGAATACACTGCTGCACTTCTTTCGTCGAATCCCTGAGAATTCGTCGGATGACAGGCGATCAGTTTTGTCCATTGTATTTTTAACAATGTTTATAAAAGTCATAATACAATGTGTACAAAATTGAGCCTTATCTAATTTGAATGCTAAGCTGATTGCTGGAAAGTGTAAGCTGATTTCTTAATGAGAAAAGAATATTCACAAATTCAAAATGTTGGCAATTAAGTTCACTTTGAAGGACTTCAAAACCACTTCGTTTCCTTTGTTTTTACTTAGACGGCATAAGAATATGAGACTTGAACGGAAGCATATCAAGGAGGAGTCGCGCGTCGGTTGCAATAACCGAACACATATCCGGGTAAAAAACCAAAGAAGGATTTTGAGATTTTACTTTCAGGATCACGCCACAACAAGCTATGTAGATAAGCTCTTTACCAATACTGTAACAATTCTTAGAGCTAAACTGGATGACACATTAATTTAGCTTACTAGGCCTTCAGTCCACTAAAATGGTAGATAAAACGAACAAACATAAAGTGGCGGGATATAATTATATCTTGTATTTTAAGAGGTGATTCCGTTAATTAAGAGCTGATTTTTCAACCATCAGATAACTGTGAAGGTCATGGCTTATTAACACTGCAAATTATTTGCCATGCAAGTTAGAACTTTTAATCTTATGCGTTAAAGTATTTTTTATAATGACAAGATAAGAAAGGTGACGGCTTGCGGGTGGTTGGATTTTTCGAGGTGATGTTGGCCGAGCCGTTGTTGCAATGTGGTGCCCGGTGTAATGAGCAATGACCATGATGGTGGAATAAAAATGGCGGACCGACAACCTTTGAGAAAATTTGTCAAACTCCCATATTTATTCTACATAAATTAAAGTTATTTATCTTGAAAAATCAGCCCTAATTTCAATAAAAACGATGAAGAACCTCACGAAAGTAATATAGTAACTAGATCAATTAAAAGCAATACTTATGTCAAAATAGGCTTTTATATAAAATCTTCATTTCAGTGGACAAAAAGGCGTTTAGATAGAATAATTCCCATAAATCTTGAAACCCGTCATACACTACTTAAGATGCAATGAATTTAAGAACGAAAAGCAGGTTTTAGGAAATGATACATTTATAATAAGAGGGATATTTTAATATGAATATGGAAAGTGTGTGTGTATTTGTATGATTATAGGAAAGTTAAGTGTAAGGTTATATGTAGAGTGTTGACAGCTTAGATCGTTCATTATTGGTTCAACGCAGGCTATCGTCGGCGCGTGCGCATCTTTATGGTAAAAAATACGGCTTGCAAGTCGAGTCTTTTTGAATACATACCACTTTTGATAATGGTCTAATTACGGTCTTTGTATGTTTTAAATTGGGAATCGATTCCATGTGGATATCGTCTTTGAAAAATAAATTGATAGAATGATTGAATAACTTTTCGATATGCACTGTAGTGTATGGCCGAGGTGTACTCGTGAACGTTTTATTATAAAAAAAAAACTTTTTAAGGCAAGTGTGCAAGTGTAGGGTTAAAAATAAAGTTGTGATTTTTTAAATAATCGTTTTTCAAAGTTTCGGTTGTGTTTTTTTGGAAAAAATTGTTCGTTTTAAAACGCATCTTGTCGTAAATGTGTTTGTGTGTTTTTTTACTAGTTGTGTTACGTTTCAGTTGAAAATGTGAAGTTTGAATATTTGAAATTGTTTAGGTAACTATCTATCTTGAAAAGCTTAAAGGAGTTTACCGACTACACCGTACCGTAACATGACCGTGCTATAAACGTATTAGGCACGGAAAAAACATGGACTACTATGTCCACTAGAACGTATCAACCAATTATTTGTATAGCCTACAGATAGTTGTTCTGGGTTTGTCTATTTGTGTATGTGAGTTTATATGTTTGAAAACTCACCCACGATACCAGCGAAATTCCTAGTGTGAAGCATGGTATTAAAAAAAAAACGTGCTTGGCTCGCGACAGTGTTGTTAGATGACGGAACGGTCTAGTGAGCATAGTTTCATACTTTTTAATACAAATATTATTTTTTTGCCGGACACGTTCCTACACGGTCATGGTATATAATATGATACGGTGTAAAATCCTTTATGTTAAAATGATGAACATTGTACACGTCATGTTCTTCTAATCGCACGCGATGAATCGTTTAATCACTGCATTTTTGCGGCCTTTCACAAAATTATAAATCCTGACTAAGTTTAGCATACAAAAGCTTTAATATTTTCCACGCTATACTTTAATATCAATACTTACGATTTCACTCTTAAATCTCAAGTAATAACTTCAAAATTGTTTCTCAAATAAATGGATGGAACACGGCCACGCTTCGCTGTGACTTGTTTGATAAAAAAGAATATACAAAATCACTCTTCTGTTAAAATGCAATGTTGTGTAAAAATCTGAAGACAATCCATAGACTACTTTTCGAGTTTTGCAGACATAAAGATAAGGAAGCTAAATTTTTATAGACAACCTTATTCTTTGTTTACAAGAAAACTGAAAAGTGAGAAAAAATCTACTGTTTCCTTTTTTGTTCGTATAGCTCGACAAGGTATGGATTTTTTTCTTGGTCTACCATTCAAGGTATGGACTGCACTGTCAGACTTTTACTGACTAAAAAACCACCCTGTTCCTTCTGTAGCCCTTTGCGTTCCGGGGCCACGGTTTCCTGTTAACCTCACGACTGTCAACTGTACCTGTGCGGTACAAAAGCGAACGCTCCAAATGTCAACTGTACCGCATAGGTACAAAACTTGATTCAACGCGAACGGCCGCCATTGGACGTTGATATTTTACGTTTATTTTACTTGTCAAAGTCAAAGTCAAGACTTTTAATTCTATTCTTGACAGTCAACGGGTTAAGACGTTCACGACCCCGGACAAGGTATGGATAAGCTGATTTTTTTCCGCGTTTTCAGTATAATACTGTTTTTAACAGTATAGTTGACAACCCTACGAGAGTAGTCATGTGCCATTTAACTTCGAGAGTAAATTCACATCATTTTTACAGTATTGATACAAAAGTATAGCGTGTACCTAATACATAATGCCATTTTTATATATATATACATCTACTGCACCTACATATACACAGTACCTACCTACACAGTATAACTGAAATCGAAACTTATGGAATTACACGGCTTTTCATTTTATAAGAACTTATGTAAGAAACGCTAGATAGGCAATCGCTAGCTAAGTATTGGTTTTCAAAATTGTTGTGGATTTAATAATTAATGTTAACAAACGAAATAATTACATTGCTCGTTAATTTAGTCATTTGGGGAAGAATTAAATTCAGGAGAATCGGGTTGCTTTTGCAATCAATTATTTATTAGGGGAAACGATTATCTAGCAAACAGTTGTTAATGAACAACATATAAATCAAGCTGCTATCAACAAACACACTTTGTAAATCATTATGGAAAGCAATTTTTGTATTGAGTATTGAACAAAAAACTATGCTGCGAATTTAATTATATTCCAGACCTAATTACGGTAATAGCGGCCACTCAATTGGGAGATGTTCAAGTACACAAATGTGTGCGCAAACGCAGATGCACTCCTTCTGCCCTCGCTCTTATAAACGTATGGGAAATCTGACACGACCTTGAAAAATCAGGTGCAAGACTAATAGCTATAAAACTGTTAGTCGTCAAAGTCCAGTCCCCAGTCCTCGGAAAGCACATAAGTGCTTTCCGAGGACTGGGGACTGGACCCAACGTACCCAACGTACCCAAAGTACCCAACCTGAAACCTTGCACGTTGATCAGCACTACAATGCATTAGTTATGCCATTCACACAACACACAACCTGCAGCTTCAAAAACGCTTGCAGCTAAATTAAAATAATATTCTTATCATCTCGTGATCTGTCTGCATCGCTGTGATATGGATAATAAAACCCAATGCCTTATTTATTTTATGCGCACTATCTTTAATCACAATTAATATTGTTACGTCGACTTCCCGATGTCTGTCTGTCATTCTGGCTGAAACGTGTTTAGTACTGAATTTCCACGTTTGATCGAATGGTTGACTTTGGAAAAGTAAATTAAAAAAAAAGTACAGATCACAATTTTACTATTTGTTTATTGCACTACAAGTTTTTGTATGATGCAGTGATTTATACAGGGTGACTTTCTATTCATTAGCAACTATTTAGGGGGTAAAACTGTCATCAAGTTTTACTATGGGACAAACTCAATAAAATCCAAAAAATAAATTTAATTTAATAAATGATGATCATTAGTCTCATAGTTACATTTTTATATTCATCATTACATTCCCCCCTTAAATATTGCCAAGGAATTTAATGTCATCTTGTCATGATTTAAATATTAACGACCAGTGCGACAGACAGTCATATTTTTTTTCTTTTGTTATTTCAAATGAAATGAGCTTCGTAACAAATAAGTAACGACATGCGACTGATTGTTACCTTATAAAGATATTTCAAAATTATTTCCTAAGTCGTTTTGATGTGATTGTTTTAAAAGATAAGGGATTAAATGAAAGAACGTAACGGTTCACGCTGTATTGCTAAATGTATGTAAAATACATTGATATAAAAACTGAATTTATTCAGTTTATGTATTTTTAATGTTTCTGGCCTATTTATTAAGAAATGATATTTACATAAGATTGTGGATGTTTAGAATATGTTATAAGAATGAGCTTTTTTTTTTGTTGTTGTTAAGTACATTATAATGTGAGGTGAATTTTGTGGTGAGTGGTTTATTTTAATAAAGGTTTTAAATATAATTTAGAGTGTGTTATCTTTCTTATATAAATAGGCCTCTATTCTCCTATTTATTGCAAATGAAAATTCTAAAATGTGGTTGTAATTGTTTTTTTACACTTTCGCCTTTACGCTAATTGTTATTTTTAATTTAAGCGCACGAATTTATCAATTTGACTAAAAAACTAAAACTTTATTAAGCCTTGTACACACTTTGCGATATTTGAGTTCGACTTTTCAAACTTTGCTGTTTTTTTTTTTTTGTTCATTTAGTCGCTGGCGATGATTCGTTGTTAGTATAACAGACTATACGAATATTAATAAATAAATTCTACTACTTAAAGTATTACAAAGTGTGTACAAGTCTTTAGTTAAGTGTCGTTGAGTGTTACGAGAAAAAAAAATGATAATATTTTTTCATAAAGCACACTTTCGCCTAAACTGTCGTGAATGTTACACTAAGCATAATATGTGATACCTACACGGTTTATAAATAAATAATAATTTGTGAGTTATGTGTTTTATTCATTGTTGACACGGTTCAGAACTGCGAAGTAGGAGTATGAGCAGCGTAGAATCTGAAAAGAGAAAAAAAAACTAAAAATTCCTTTTTTTTATTGAATTTCAATAGGAATAAAAAAAATGTTAAATAAAAAATATGTTGGTCATTAAAAAAATGTTTTGCCATCGAACATTAACGTGCTTAAGTGAAACAAGACAATGACAGTTAGTAACTTTAAAATTTTTTTTAAAGAAAAACAAAAAACCCGACTGCGTAAAAACTAATTTTAAAAAATACGTGCAAAAATTAACTTAAATAAAAACTAAAAAGAAAGAAACAAGCCCAGTAGTTTAGAATTCGGTTAAGTAATACTAAATAACTACACAATTGAAATAGTTTTATAATCGATACACACATAAATTCTAACGCAGAACAGAACGACTCACAGTCGGGGCCCATTCAAATTTTACCAATCAAATCTTCCCAAGGGGCCCCGACTGTGACCCTCCTTTGCGTCGCGCAGTCGGGTAAAAAGTTCCCTCATGTGCAGCCGATTCTGACTGTAGCATGTAGTTATCTTTTTGAATCTTTTTAGTCAGGTTTTACAAAATGTATCTTATTATACAAACCGCAACAAAAGTAGGTCGAGACAGAGATATGTAGTGTCCCGCTTTGAATATGATGGGTTTCTTCATACGTTCCATGGCTATGAACAGAGAGCGTTTGAACTTGGTGTCTTGTTCGTACCATGGACACTGGTACAGCCATTCTCGGAGATTTTCACTCTGAAAGTATTTTAACTTGGTTAATAAAATATTGGGTTCTGCAATGCCATTGTGTAATTTTCCAATTTTCATTTGTTGTTTTTTTATAGGTGAAGTGAACATGAGGTGAGCTGTCAATCCATAATATCAAACGTAAGATGATAGATCACCTCAAGCTGACCTTACACCTTACTTAAATTCATCCAGCTAGGTTACCAAAAACCTTTGTTAATCAATAATTATTTTCAAAGATGGTCAAGGTAATGAAAAAAAAAAAATATTCTGTTACCCTTATAGTAAGCTCATGGCCGCACCAGCAGTACAGGAACAGTTGAGACAGCATGGTGACCATGTAGTTGAGCATCGAGAAGAACTGCACGCTGTTGTGTTCCACCTAGATAGAAATATATTCTCACATATTGCCAGCAACAGAAATGAAATAGATTTAAATTGTGAGAAATATGACTAAAGAACTCACTATAGATATCCTCAAACCAATATTGCAGATGATGGCAACAGTGCCGGTCAGTTGGAAGAATATATTCGCATGGTACGTGTCTTCACATAGTTGGATAAACCTGCAAGAAATAGTAGATAGATGAAGTCACTCAGAGAAAAGATAAAAGTATAAGAAACTATTGAATATAAAACTACTGAAGCGCCATATCCACGAACGAGATTCAAACCGTGCCGTCATGTGTGACGGCATGATAGTACAAGGACTTCTCCGGACTTCCTTCACAAAGAGCTCTACATACCCACCTTTCAACAGTCTGATGCTGTTTGATACATTCAACAAGAAACTCGTTATTGATTTGTATCAACTTCTTACTGTTTTTCTCTGACTGTGATAAATCAAACACACCCTGTATCTGAAAAGCGAAAATCAAAGTTATATAAATAACACTACCTATCTACTGCAGTTGCAACATTTTGGACGGAACGAACAGTCGGCACTGAAGACGTTCAACATAGGTATGTAGATATAAAGGCACCTGTTCCTCTAAATCGCCCCATTATCTGTTTTTCTAGAAGTTACCCAACGGTATCCCATTGTTGGTTGCTATTCCAGAACACATGAATGCAATAAAGAGATTTAATTTGATTTGAAAACATTTATACCCCAAAGATTGCGTTTTCACGAACGCACAGGCGTCGCCCAGATCTAGAGAGACCTTGGGCTCATCAAAGTCTCTTGCAGACGTATTCTGCCTCAGGAAGGAGATGGACTGGGTAGAATGACGGCCATCATACCTCACGCATTACAGTCCACCATCGAGGACTAAGTGCGAAACCAAACCGGAATATATAGAATCCCCAAAGTTTATATTGATATAGCTATCACAATTTGCAGGGCATTAGAAATCTCCTGTGGTATCTTAAGTAGTATGATGCAAGTGTCCGTCGAAATCAAGGATCCTGTATAGGTTCCTACCGCTCGTATAAACCTCTCAACTCCTTTACTAACTCCCTACCCTCTCTGAGCATATCTACCTCAATTTTCACGAACCTTCTGAATCTTATCCGTAATAATCTCCAGCTGTCCGCACCCAAACATGATCATGGAGACGGCGACACTATCCACGGATATGAAGAGGAAGGCGCTGATGTAGATGCTGACCATCTGGTACAGATACCCGAGCTCGTAGCCAGGAGACTTCAATGGAGTTACCGGCATCCTGTACCAAATGACTTCTCAACAGAGTCGGTTAGCGAAGAAATACATAGTAGGTAGGTACTAGCTGACACAGCACACTTCGTACCGCCATTTTATTTTTCTTGGTATGAAAAATAGATGTTGGCCGATTCTCAGACCTACACGATATGCACACAAAATTTCATAAAAATTGGTCCAGCCGTTTCGTAGGAGTTTGGTAACAAACACTGCGACACGAGACTTTATATAAGATTTTAGTAGATGTTATTCAAGGTCAGTCTAAAATACATATTACTATTATTTTACTAGCCATTTTTCAGGAGTTGAAAGTAGGTACATGACTACGAAGAACTCTTGCTTACCAGATTCTGAAAGGAAAGGATCGCTTGCTGGCATCGTCGAACAGCGGTATCATGGCCCACAGCGTGCAGGTCGTCGTGGCACTCGTCAGGAAGAACAAGCATAGGCGCTTTATCTTGCGAGCTTGAACTGCCAAAATTCTGACGAAAGTAAGATTTTTTTAGTATTTATTGTGGCTATTTTGATTTAAAAGATTTCTAACTAAAACTTGACTTATCAATCTTGAAGCTTTAGAGGTATTTAGGCTTACTTGGTATAGTGTGGCCATTAGTGCTGTGCACTCCCTGAGGTATGCGCGCGGCGAGACGGGGGGCGAATCGGCTGCTGCGCTCTGTCAGTGCGCGGTCAACGCTCGTGGCTCTTCTCCTTCCACCTCGCCGCGCATACCTCAGGGAGTGCAATGGCCACACTATAGACATGATATAACTAACTTGTGCCCGCTCCTTGGTCCGCATGAAAGGAGTGACCGATACCTAAAGATTTGTTTTATCTTGTGACCAAAAACCACACAGCAAATTCTATAAATAGTTTAATCTGATGGCCATCAGAGATACCTATTTTAATATCCTCTAGCCTCTCTCAATTTCAAAGTCAACTTACTTCTCATGTTCACCAGATTTTGACTCAAATATTTCCGAGTCCATGATACCCAATAACTCGATCAAATTCTTCTTATTGACCATGAAAGCGGTAGACTTGTAACACAGGGATGCTTGAGTGAACAGCAAGTATGAGGCTTCAGACACTGCGTCGATATCGCCCCAAACGTCCACTATGTAGATGATTTCAAATAAGAGAAAAGAGTACTGAGTCCACATGATGAAAAGCATGTAAAGTTTCCGTAGAATTACGTAGTTGTCTGGATGAGGCCAGACGCCGTGAGCGCTAAGGATTTTTTTTGGTCGACCCAAGAATAATGTCGTGTTTTTCACTGCCATTGTTACTTCTAGAATCTAAACATGTACAGGATAACCAAAAAAATATACTTAAAGGATGGAGCTTTGACAACGTTTTGTTCTAGAGTCTCTTCTTCGTTCTGTCATAGAACTAAAGCCCAAAACATTACAAAGGAACAGTTGAATATTTTAAAAGCTTAAAGTTTAAACGTTTATATTCGGAAAGTTTTAATTGTTATTGATACGTTGATGTGTTATAAATTGTAGGCATTGTGCTAATTGCTTTAGTTTCACAAGGAAAGACTATTTAAGTGTATTTCCTTTGATAAATATTTACTTTTTTATATAATAAATTATTTTAATACCTTCGGAGGTCAGGTGCGGAGTACTCGTAACCGGTGTGCTTGTATGACAAGATGTATGAACGTAGATGAGGCGAAAGGAGTATGTAAGGATCGTAGCAGGTGGCGTTCTGTGGTTTCTGCCTACCCCCATGGGAAAAAGGCATGAGTTTATGTATGTGTAATACCTTCCGACTGGAAGTTTTCCATTAGGAATTTCTCAACAGCAGCTCGGAGTTTGGAAGTTGGTGGTGTGATACCCCGGTGCCTCGGAAACAGTGTTGCCAACCCCTACCGAGACTAAAACTGCAAAGAAGCTTTCATAAAGCTGTAGAAAACTGTAAAATTCTATTTAAAGAACTGTAAATCTACAGCTTTTCTTATTTTGAACTATTTAGTAACTTTATTATTTTGAATTATCAATAAAACCACATAATAAAGCAAAAAAAAAAATACTTTCCTTTATTTTACATTATTTCTACTAATACTGCTTCGTTTTCAATTTGCACATCCTTCCTATTGGTTTTCAGTTTAATTTTATTTTATTCAGGGCAATTTTTGTTTTTGAAATTTTCAAGAACTTTACATTATTTATGTGTATGTCTCTAGATTTTTGAAAAGCACAGCGTATCAAATTATCCACGGTGCCAAGAATAGGGTTAAAATCGTACATATTTTTATCAAATTAGCGTAGATTTTGCTAAAATCAAGTTGGTATGGGATACGCAGCAAATAAAATAGAGGCGCTAGCATCATAAAGAAAAAAACTGTAGATTTGGAGGTCTGATCTAAAAACTGAGGAGATATCGAAAAAACTGTAGATCTACAGTTAAAACTGTAGGGTTGGCTACACTGCTCGGAAAGTACGTAAAGCTCCTGATCACTCCCTGGTTGTTTCAGATTGCTGTCCTATCACCATTGAGAGTGAGGGAAGGGGGAGTACCTACACCTGGTCTGTTTTTGCGCACACATTTGTGCAATATAACATTTCCAGCGCAGTTGGTTACTGGTTACGGCGCGTTCACATAGAACGTCCGTTTTACTGGATCCGTTTTAACTGATCCGTCGCTACTGGAGGTAATATTCACACAGCATTTACAGGATCCGTTTTAACGGATCCGTCGCTACTGGAGGTAATATTTACACAGCATTTACAGGATCCGTTTTGCTCGCGCAGTTTCGATCCGATAAAACGGATCCGTTTTACTGGATCCGCAATACTGTATTCTGTGTGAACTCGCTCATACAACTACATACGCTAATAACATATACGTTTAAACGGACCAGTAAAACGGAATGCTGCTCATTTTGTCGGATCGGTATTTTTTACTGGATCCGCAATACTGTATTCTGTGTGAACTCGCTCATACAACTACATACGCTAATAACATATACGTTTAAACGGACCAGTAAAACGGACGTTCTATGGGAACGCGCCCTTAGTCTCCATTGAAATCGATTCTGCAAGCATTCGCCGACAGTCGTTTCTCCTTTGGACGGTTCACCGACAGGACGTTTCATTATTGAGAGATTCGTCGATAGAACGTTTCACCTATGAAAGTTTCGCCGACAGGATGGTTCGCCTTTGTTTCTTTCGACGACAGGACTTTTCAACTATGGTATATTCGCCGTCAGATCGTTTTGTCTACGATTGTTTCGATATGGCTTTTTTCTTTATTGAACTACAAAGCTACAAGCTTGCTACAAAGACATGAACAAAGAAAATATTTTAATGTTGGACCGCCTTTACTTTTAATGAATGCCGAATGGTATTTATCTAATACCTACCCATATTCTTCTATTTGCTTTTTTCGACCGAAATTAAATAATTTTATATTTTTTAAACCTACACTTACTTACACTTAACTACTTACCTACTTATAATAAAACTGTAAGTAGAATTGGCTTAAAAATGTGTACTCAGTTGTAATTAACTCATTTTATAATATGAAAAAATAAATACGTTTGTTTAATCTTTTATTTTTATATTTCCACAATGTTTGCAATAATAAAATAAGAATATAGGTAGGTATTAGATAAATACCATTCATTAAAAGTAAAGGCGGTCTAACATTAAAATATTTTCTAGTAGCTTTGTAGTTCAATAAAGAAAAAGCCATATCGAAACAATCGTAGACAAAACGATCTGACGGCAAATATACCATAGTTGAAAAGTCCTGTCGTCGAAACAAAACAAAGGCGAACCATCCTGTCGGCGAAACATTCATAGGTGAAACATTCTATCGACGAATCTCTCAATAACGAAACGTCCTGTCGGTGAACCGTCCAAAGGAGAAACGACTGTCGGCGAATGCTTGCAGAATCATTGAAATCGGCCGCGCCGCCGCGCCGTGGACGAAATATTGTCGTGAGAATATTATTAATATTATTTTAATATGACTTCCTCTTGTGTAGGGTTTTTAGTTTCCAAGTTATCAACAACTTCAAAATTAAAATAAGCAAATGTGAAATGGCGATGCAAGTTTTGGCTTTACAGTTCCTAACCCTAGATTTCAACGTCGCTTACCCCGAAAATTAGAAGATGTAGAGAAAATGTCATCGAGACAATTCTTGCCGCATCTTTTCCCCATCAGACCACTGCGTACCACTTTGAATTTGAAACTTTTCGCAATTATAAACTTCCATATCAAAAGCAAAGTTTGTTGGAAGGTAACAATTAAAATAATTTACACGTTCACGCGTGTAGCAGTTGTTTTCTGTGATTTGGTTCACACAGCTCTGTGATAAGTGGTGTAGGAAAGTAGCTTCTAGGGATCACCAAAGAATAAAACAAAAATAAAACTTATTAGGTGCAACTTTATTTGCCTCTTATTATTGGCTACTACTTATATACTCTACTGGTCTAGCCTTCTATTCTTGGCTTTTACTACTACAAATCTACAAAGCTGTAGGCGTAAGTATCGTCGGCAAAACCTCCGTCTTACTTCGTTTGATTCAACACTGCGAAATATGAGTACGACATTCGTAGTATCTGAAACAAATATTGTTACTTTATAGCTTGACTGCGTTATTATCCGATTTTAGGTCCTATACATGGTTTATTTTATATCTAGTTCATATACCTTCCTAATTTGTGTAGATTAGGATCGGAAAAGGGCTCTATTCGCACGCGACGAAACTTGTCTCTTGCACCACACCCAGCCCAGCCATCACCAACCAACATTTGGAATAAGGCTCTAAAAGATATGAGAGAATTCTCCCCAAATGTGAATGCAGAATCTTTAGATTTCTCTAAATTTGTGTCTCCTGAAGTGGACACATCTTGCTTGTTACCTCAAAACCAGGTTTCAATCTTCGATGTTTCACTTTTCTAGGTGGGCTGGTCTATTAGTGGTTGTCCCGCAATGTATTTTTCCCCAAATTCCGATTGTATAACCATTTACTACATTTCTTACAAGTTCAAAAGAAAAATATTCTAAAGATATACTAACAGCAACAAAAGTCTGTCGCGACAGAATAATGTAGTGTCCCGCGCGGAGAACAAGAGGACGATTCATTCGCATCATGGCGAAGCACAGCTCTCGCTTGAACTTGACATCCTGCTCGTACCAGTAACATTTGTACAGGACTGTGTGCAGGTCTGCACTCTGAAACACGTAAACTTTGTTACCAGATTACCAGGACCTGGCGATGGCGGTCCCGATGAATAGATATCGAATAAATAGGTAAGTAATGCAGGTACTTACAGTAGCCGTAAGCTCGTGTCCACACCAGCAGCAGACGAAGAGTTGACTGATCATGACGGACAAATATGTCACAATGGAGAAGAACTGCATGCTGCGCCACTCTACCTGATATACATACATTCTTATACATATAAGAAATGAAAGTCGCCCCTATAGCACTCCTAAACAGGCCATATTTTCCTGGCAATGTATGGCTGCAAAACATAACCAGGAATGTTTTCAGTATGCATATTTTTAGTGTGGCCCAGCAACTCTGGCAAGTATTGCTGCAACACTTTTAAAATGATCACTTCACGCTTCATATTTTTCGTGCCATATTTTCCTGCCAATCTGTGGGTGCAATAAACTACCAGCAATGTTTTAAATATTGCTGAGCCATACTTGACAATGCTGCAGCTACATAGTGTAGTAAAAGTATTGTCTTCAATATTTTTTGTTACTTACAACTAAGATCCTTAATGCGGACATGCAAATGATTCCAACGCTGCCAATCAGTTGAAACAGCAGATAAGGGTGATATGCATTTTCAACAAGCTGCGTGAACCTGAAAGCATGACAGGCATTGACTCATGGAGACATGGATCGCCGATAGTACCTAAATATCAAAAATAATTTCAATTAGAAGTAATTAATAAATTAATTATTTAGTGAATTAATTACAATGGACAAAATGAATTTTTCGTCAGTTTCTGAAGAGAAACTGACGAGAAATTCATTTTGTCCATTGTTTTTCACAGTAAAGCGATTATTATGACTTCTGAAAACTTGAGAAACTAGCTGAGAGCACTTCACGACGCAGTGCACATACACAGAGCTCTTGCCGTTATTATGTTTTCTCATAACATCTATTTTATATAAGTACTTAGTACCTAATAAGGTACACCCCAGTCTGGTACACTTACGTCACTATAGCTTGATGATGCTTGATACAAGCTACAAGCTTGTTATAGTTCTCCGCTAGAGCTTCGTCTACCTTCCTTGTACCACGTTTTTCATTTATAGATGTGATCTACAAAGTTCATTAAAGGATCAGTTATATTGTCATACTTAGCAGCCTCGGAACGTGAATGTGTCTATGTATGGATAAATGAAGAGAGAGAGAGGAATGTCAACGAAAATATCGATGAATTGTCTGAAGAATGATAAGTAAGAAGGGTCAGTGATTGTATGACGGTTGTCAGGATGGAATCGAAGAAGAATCGCATTTCGCCGACCCCAAGTAACATGGGGCAAGGGCAGATAATGATCTAAAAACTAACTACATACTTGTTAACTAAGGCGGTCTGGGAGATGTTAGGTATTTGCAGATAGATATTGCTCTAAGTGACTCTCTCTTAACGATTATAATGATGATTCGTAACATGATTGAATAGAAGAACACTTAGATTTCAATAAAAATTCCTTACGCCCGCCACAGATTGAGATCTATCCTAAACTACCTACAATAAACACAAATGATTGATCCACCCACGCTCATAATCTTTTCCTTGACGATATCAATCTGGGCGCACCCGAAGATGACGCAGGAGAAGGCGACGCTATCCACGCCGAAGTACATATACGCACTGATGCATATCGTCCCTAGCTGGAAGGCGTACCCAATGTAGTATTGAACTGCCTTCTCGGGACGTAGTGGCATCCTGATGAAATAAAAAAGCTTAGTATAAAAAGGCGTTTATCTACGACGACGTATGAATGATGGCTTGCAACAAAGACTTGATTAAGAGCCCCAGCACAGACTGGAAAAACTCGTTCTATCGGAGATTCTGAAGCTCTTCGAGTGTTCGCCTTGTTATGTGCTAACGACCACAGATCGACCGTAGTCCGTACCTACGTCTTTAATTTATTGGAGACCATAATTATCTGCTTAAATATCTATTTGCATCTTCTCCAGATACTTTATCCGCTGTTAATCAAGGCAGGCGCCACTAGCAAGTCAGTTCTATAAAAATATTGGAGACTCTTTGGATTTTTTTTTTTTAGAATAGCACTGTAGATTTCTCGGCTTGTCGGTTATCGGTTACCTACTCACCACATATCAAACGGAAAGTTCTTGTCAGCATCGTCGAACAAAGGTTTCAGCGCCCATAAGCCGCAAGTTATCTGCGAGCTCACCATGAAAGCGAGGAGCAAGCGTTTGATTCGAGCTGCCTGCAATTTTAAAATACTAATGGGAAGAATTTTTGACATAATCTTTAAGAAAAGCTAGTGGTATGTGCCGGAGTACATAATTTTTATGTATTGGAAGAAAAATCTGCGCTTCACGTTAAATGCTATAAGTAGATACCTAATGGATAGGTACGCGACCAGACAGAACTCCATAACAGTTTAATTTGTGTACTCCGGCAATTCATCTCGACGCGTTACCTACTTTTCATGAGTCACATTCTCTGGGCGAAAAATCTCTGCATCCATTAATCTCAACAATGTTTTCAAGGTTCCCATATTAATTTGAAAGACGGTCACTTTCAAGCAAAGACAAGCTTGCGTGAACAGCAAGTAGGACGCTTGCGAAACAGCATCCAAGTCTCCCCACACCTGTATTATGTAAATCGCTTGGAAAATCAGAAACAAATACTGCAGGGTCATCATAAAGGCTCTGTAGCCGGTATGAAGTATAGATCCGTTTTCCTTCGGCACCCAAACTCCTAAATATTTCATTACAAACTTTGCTCTGTTCAAAAAAAGATCCTCAGCTGTCGAAGTCATGATGACCAAATCGACAAATGAAATGACGAAATACTTAAGACTTATTAAATTAAGTACCCCGTATGAAACAATAATCTTCTATGTTTGGCCACTTAATAAAACGAGGTAATTATGGTAAATAACCGGTTAATAGCGACCCAATTGATGTTGTGGTAGTATCAATATGGTTGGACGATAATTGCCACGTTTCGCATTATACTATAAAGGCTGAAGCATTATTTAGAGTAAGTAGGTAGGTAAGCATATTTTGAAGATAATATCTACAAGCTTAGTTTTATCCCCATAAGTCTGATAATTATTTTTTAAGCAACCAGTAGTGTTGCTGATTTTATAGAAATTGGCGCCGGTGAATGTTGTTCCACTGCTGGATGAGGGCCTTTACCGTAACGTTCCACTCTTCCTCTCCTTTTTCTGTATCATATTTATATTATTATACTCATCATTATAAACTGCTAGTAAAAGATGAGTAATACCTAAAATACCCCTTTTTGATTATTTGAATGAATGGTAAAATACAAAGGTTTTCTTCCAGGAGTGATTATTTTTATTCAGAAATAATTGGAACACTCACAAACACACACGGAACTTTACATTTACGAACGGGGATTTCCCTAATCCTCGTTCAGCAGAATCCCAATAGGTACCTATGGGTACCTAGATAGAATAGAATAAAATCATCATGTGCTGATTGTGACAGATGAGGAATAAAGAGGTGTACTCCAGACTCCAGCAACCAGCTGGCTATATTTTTTTTTTTAGCAAACATTCATAATGTCTCGAAGGCCTTACTTCCTACCTCCCACTGTGTTTTTGCTTCATATGGGTACTTACTAAGAAGGTTGTAAAGAAACACACCCTGTAAAGTTATAGTAGATTACATTTTCCAATAAGGTTCTATTTATTTAGTCATTGGTAAATGAACCTAATGACAGTGTAACAGAATGCTTTTGTTTGTATTGTGTCTAATGAGGCAATAAACTGCAAATTAAAATAAAGTGTCCACTAACTTGTGGCCGTGGCTCTACTCGTACTGAACAAAATGTTTATGTCATTATTGTTTAAGATTCATAGATTGATTGATAGTTTTTCAGCTACTTGTAGTAACACATCATACAACATATAAAATCAGCAATTTATTCTATAAAAATCTCTCGGTGAATTTAGATGAAGTGAGTAAAATGAAAATATATAGCTAGCTTGATATATTGGCATGCGTAATTTAATATAAGACCGTGCTTAGAACTTTACTAAAAATTCATAATCTTACTGCAAGTCATCGAAGTTGCATCGGGATTTTAAAAATTTGCTGTAGAAAATTGTTTTCAGACGAATAAATTTCACACTTTGGTAAATAGGTATTAGGGATAAATAATGTTCATTAATTATTCTATCATAATGAATTTTAGGCCTTTTTAAAGTAAATTCAATAATTTGTTTTTCTAATAAAATCATTAAAAACTCGGTAAGTGTTAAAACATTAGAAAGTATTTCTGAACCATAAACTTGACGTGTGATGTGTCACGTCAGTCAGTCAGGGGCTTACGTCAATGAAGTTTAACAAATGTCATAATGATCGCCGTAGGGACTAGCGATCTAAATAGATAATTTAAACACTTTTCAACAATTCCTTTCAATAATGGTGCCTTCATAATACAATGATAGTGACACGTTAGCATGGAGAACAATATAATGGAGTTCACACTGCCGCCGGCCCCTCGGGGGCTGTGCTTTGACAGAAACGATTTTGTCAAGGTATTTTGCCGATTTCCATGTAATTTATTGTGTTAATCAGTTGATTAGCCTTAAATTTGTTATCTTAACTGGTAAATGATTATTTCAGACGAATTTCTCCGTCGATAACTTTTTGGCGGAGCATCAAAATGTAGCATCGTTGGAGACAATGCGAGATGACCTAGGAGTGTACTTAAAAGTCCTTAGACTGGCGATGATTGAGCTCATAAACAAGGACTACGCTAACTTCGTCAATCTGTGCGCTACTCTCATTGGGTTTGACAAGGCTATAGTGAAAATACAGGTGCCATTAGGACAGTTAAATGATGAAGTTGTTGTGAGTAACATCATTCTCCTTTATTTCTCTAGTTTATTTAGTAATCTCTTTTATTCAGTAATAAATTCTAGATTTTTATGATCCATGTAATGTAGTGTAGAACTCATAAAACCTATTAGTTCTCTCTATTAGCTGTGCATTAACTGTAAAGGTTTATTAATATTCTATTTCCGTTCAATCAATATTAGTTCTTGTGTTATTTCTTATAGAGTGTAAAACAATGCTTAGAAGATGCAATGAAAGAGTTGTCAATGTGGATGAGCCAGAGGCATGGCTTGCAAAAAAAAAAGCAGCTGCTCAAACATTACAGCCAAACAATCAACTGTCTGAAAACACTAGACAATGTTTTAAAAAATATGTCTATTAAAGAAAGACAAGAACAGGTTGCTCTCGCTGATCGTGCAGCAATGCAATATAACCAATTGAAATTTTCCATCTCAAAGTGTGATGGTATAATAAAGCCAGAGCATAAATTACAATATAACGAAATAGGGGGAAAGCTAATACATACACTCAATGAATTACTGTTCAAGTTTTGGAACAACAGTGACGAAGAGAACCTCCTAAAAACACTTACGACACTTGCATCGTTAGACCGTGTTAAAGAATCAGAAATGCTTATCAGGAAGCAAGCAGTTGCTCCTCTTTTACAAGACATTATCAACGAGCCAGCTTTACAGAAAAGCAAAGACGGACTACAAGGAATTTATGAGAAAATATTGTCTTTATTAGACACAAAACTAAAGTTACTTCTGAAAGTCACACAACATTCCAAACTTTCCTTTCTTGTGAAGAAATATAGATTTTTAGTCAACTGCTTTTGGTGCGAAGTTGAGAACCGTCTAGAGGTGAATCTTGCATCTATTTTTGCGCCTGGCAACCCACAGATATTTTACAGAAGGTACAGTGAGAGCATTCAGTTTATTAGGAAACTTGAAGGGTATTGTTCTGAAGATGATGTCAAGTTGATGCGTGACAGTCCGGAGTATAAGAGCTTCCAAAGAAGATGGAACTTGCCAGTCTATTTCCAGATTCGGTTTCAAGAAATTGCAGGTATTATTTACTTTTCCAACATTATATTTTTATTTTTGTAGGTCCCATCAAAATTAAAATTCTACATATTTCATTCTTGTTAGCAATATCATTCAAAAAGAATTACATCTTGTATCAATGTATCTGGTTGCTAGCATGTTACAGTACTACAATTAGAGCATAATTATTGTAGGTGTCGTAAAAAGCGGCTTAGGGATTCGTATGTTCAATTAAGACGCCCACTGCTTGAACGAAACATTTGGCTCGTCGTCTCCGAGCGTATATAGTTTGTAGTGATTATCATGCTAAGATAACAAATACCCTATTTTGGACATACGCCAAGATCTGATATCTAACTTCCTCCTTTTCACACTGTTGATAGGAAAGGTATTATACATTCTCAACAGATTTCATGTCAAAATTTCAAGAATGTGTGTGTTTATAAAATGTTCAAACAATCACAGGAAGTTTCGAGGCAGCGTTACAAAAGAGCCCTACAGTGGAAAACAATAATGACTTTTTGCTGAGAGAAACACACAAATGTTGGAATGCTACCCAGGAGTGCTGGTCAGACGGGGTCTACATAGAGGCACTGGCGCACAAATTCTGGAAACTAACCCTGCAACTGTTATCTCGGTACGCCACGTGGGCTAATGCGTATTGTACACAGGTAATAAACATTATGTGTCGGCGATTTGAAATTGTAATCGAGAGTGCTGATAATTCTCTTGTATGCACTGATAAGAATTATGAAATGTAGGTACCTGATTTTATCGTTAAGCTAATGGGGTACTTGTAAAGCCCTAAGCTTGGTCGTTTAATCTCAAGGCCTAATTTGTGAGTAATCAAATGCCAATTAATTCTAATAACAAAGACATGCCGACTGTTCTAAGTAGTTTGTAGTTAAAAACAAATAAATATAAACTACGCGATTACGTCATACAACTGGAGGTTAACATTAAATTGTTGAATGCACAATAACTTTGTTGTAGGTAGGTACTTACAACAATAAAGCCGTATTCTACTCATAGAAATTAAATGTGTGTGCTAATGTTTCATTGATATGCTTACAACTTTGTATTCATTTGCTGTTTTCAGAGAATACCAACACAAAAATTTGAACCTACGAATGTAAATAAAAACCTCATTGACAATAGTATTAACATCTATGTGGATGTACAAACGTTACTAAGAAGGTTACCACATTTATTGGAGCTCGTCCGAACCAAAATACCCATTGACAACAAAGATCTCCTTGGGCAAAGCCTGAGATCTTCTGAGGGGACATTACAAGGCACAAAGGAGAAGATAAAAGAATGTATAGTCAACGAACTATACGAACATTTCAATATTCAATTGAAGCAAGTTAGCGACATACCACGGTTGTACAGGAAGACTAACCGTAGCGTGCCAACTAAGCCTTGCACCTACATAGACGTAGTCTCTAATGCCCTGAATGAATTCAACTTGGAAGCTTCCAAGAAGTTGGATAATACATTCACCATGGAGCTATTTGAATCACTTTTCAATGTTATGACAGTTTCGTAAGTATATCTTTCACTATTAAATATACACTGAATGCACAGGAATGCATCATGAGTCCATAATTTAACATAAAGTTATCCGTGTAGGATAAATTTATATACCTACCGAAAGTTAAACCTAACTTTAATAAACATAACTCCTTATCTATCATGTACGATAAGTCTCTAAAATAAAAACATGTGTTCCAGATATTACAAATATGTAGAGGATGTTTTGACCTCGGTACAGAGAACCGAAGAGTCACTGAGAAGACTGAAGCAAATACGAGAGATGAGTTCGCCACAGAGCAGCGACAGCACGGGCGTGACGGACGGCGACAAGATCCGCCTGCAGCTGAACGTGGACGTGGTCTCCTACGGCACTCTCGCGCAAACACTCCGCCTCAATGTAAATAGTGTTCACAAGTTCACGGAACTATCCAGTATGGTAACGGAAGCTGTAAAAAATATAGATATTAAATGATATGCCCAGTTGTATACTAAAGTTTTTTTGTTTAACCTGTAGTATCTAATTCTAATGTATTATAATTTATAACTACATATATTATAGAAATAAAAGATATTTATTTTTTAACATAAACATGTATTTGATCAGCTGAATAAAAATTGTATGATTTGAAAAAATAGAAACCATTCACTTATCACTTAAATTAATTAACAAGATAAAATCTTACTAATACTATTTGTGTGGAACAAAATATTTCATAATTGTGTTCGGTTTAGCTTTGTTCGTGGTTCTCGGACTACTCCTCGGCATCTCTGAGCTAGAGGGGTTCTTCCACATGGCCTTCAGTTCCTTCTGCATTTCGTCGGGAAGCGCGCTAAACACTTCCTTGTCGACGTAACTGGGACAGTCGTCACAGTTCTGCTCCTCACAGTCTCTCATAGTATCTGACGTGTCAGACAGGTTGTCTTTCGCAGGACTGGCGCGCGGCGTGAGTGAGCGATCGCGGGAATTCAGTCTTAGCTCAGATACTTTCTCCAGCTCTTTTGAGTTTAATCTGAGTTCACCAACTTTTAGTTTACTTGGAGATGCAACTTCCTCTTTGGACAAACATCGTCTTTTTGCTATCCATGTAACTTTTTTGGGTTTTTTTGGTGATGGCTCAACTTCGGCGTCGGAGAGATCAGTTGTGGTGCTACTGCTCGGCGACACGGCGGAGTAGTCCATAGGCGAAGAGGAGGTATCACATTCGTTTTGTAAATTAAGCACAGATTGGACGGAAATATCATTCATTAAGTAGTTCACTATAGATCCTCTGCCTGTCATGCGCTCCTGGAACTTAGTGAATGCCAATCCCACTAATGTTAAATGGAATGGTTTGGTCAAATCAATCAGTTTGTTGAATAATCTCATAATGATGCTCATCAGTTTCTGCTGGCCGGCCTCAGTCACTGTCAGTGCTCCACTGCTGAGTGTAAAGATGGAAGGAGAGATCTGACTCTGTCTTGACTCTCTGTGACTGCTCAGTCTCTTGGCATCTTTCTTTCGTAGTGTAACTCTTAAAGAAACTGGGATGCGGCCATCTTCCCTCACTAGGATCATCAACCTTTGCAGTAGAGCTGTAAACTTGTCCTCTACTTCGCTCCTGACACTGACAATCTTGAAACTATCCTCTAGACCTATGCTCTGAGGCTTGCCAGTTTGTTTCACTGGAGTATTGTCTTCACCTAAGCTTAATTCTTTCAATCTGACAGCCATATCACTGCTAAAGTGTTTTTTCAACACATCTAAGGAAGCTCCTTGTAAGTCACTTACAGTTATAATATTGTTAGATATAAGTGCTTCTGTAGTCTTAGAACCAATACTTGGAATGCAACGGACATTCTGTAAAGTAGACATGAAAGTGGTCCCATGTTCTGGGAATATAGTAGTTTGGTCATTAGGCTTATTTTGGGGACAAATTAGTTTAGCTAACAACTTGTTGTGTGCGATACCAGCACAAGTTGTGAAACTTAAGTCTTCAAATATTTTCTTCCTCATCTCACTGGCTATTTGTGATGTTACCTTCAGTCTAGTGTGGCAGCCACATGGGCAGTTGATACTGGGCTCGCTGTATGCATGACCAGCAAGTGTGATATTACTAATGTTTACAGATTTCATCTTTTCTTGTACTAAGTTTGTGACATCAATAAAATTTTCATCCATGCCCAATTTCTCTACTGGACATTTCCAACATTGTAACACTGCAAAAATCTTATTGGAGGCTGTTCTATAGTTGTGCAAATCTTCTCCATTGATAAGTTTTAAATTGGGACAAACTTTTAGCGCGTCCGTAACAAGCATACATTTCTGCACGCCGTACTTCCTGGCTTCGTAGTTGCTAGTTATGACGAAGTTCTTCTGTTGTACGCCGAGCGGAACCGACCGCAGCTCGGGATTCCGTACCATCTCCACTTGAGCATAGAAACAATCTACATCGATGTGAATAATGCACCGCGCGTGTTCGCTATCAACATAGTTGTAATGAGAACAGCCAGATTCCATATTCCTGCAAAATAAAGCATAGTTTAGTCATAATTTACTTTGTTCTAACTTAGTTTTACCTGTTGCGATACAATGTTGTGAAAAATTTACAAATACCGTACCTATCGTCCATGACCGTACCATTGAAAGATGAAATATATTTTGTAGTATGTAAATATGCTTTTTAAGGTAGAAATTAAAGCTTTTCTTTCATAAATTTCCAAAATATTGATATTTTATATTGGACAATCACGACACATCAACAGAGGCAATGTTACCATGCCAATAAAACATTTCCCTCGTTTTTTTCAATGAGTTTTTTTACGGTTGACACATTTGATGACACACAGTGGATGATAAAACATATTTAAGTAGCTATTTATTTACTAATGAAATGCGATTTTAGTGTAATAAATCGCTTCACCTAAAATATTGTAAATAGTGTAAAATCGACTAATAGAATCGATTACATTATCAATTTTGACACATGACATTTCAATCCACTATCACAAACCCACAATACGTCATTTTCACGAAAGTGGGTTGAAGTGGGTGTTCATGTTCAATACAACTAACAAATAAACAGCTATTATAAATACCGGAATTTACAGTTATGAACACCTGAAAACTGACAATGGAGGGGCTGCCTTCGGGTGATATACAGGCGAAGTACCAGAAATTGGCGGCGGAGTATTCAAAAGTGTGTATCTTCGCTAGCGTTATGCGGTAAATGGTTCGGCAATTTGCTGAATTTATTGTTTCCGTTGTTGCAGTTACGGGTGCATGTGAAGGTGCTAAAAAAGGGGGTTCTAGACGAGCAGGCAAAGTCGAACGAGCTGCGAGACACGTTGAAAGAGAAGGAGAAATCTCTAAGGAAAGGGGAGTTAGAGATAGATTCATTGACGTTCAGAAACCAGCAGTTGACGCGGCGCGTGTCCGTCCTTCAGGATGAACTCGACGCGTTACAGGTCAGTTGTACCATGAAATAATCTAAAATAATGCCCAATCACCGTGAAGCATTCCTAATCATGACCTGATAAAAAACTTATCTAAACTCTCCATGGATTCTGTTATCATTGTTGAGTATTACCTGTTTGGTGTATCCAGGCAGAGAGGATGTGGTAGGACTTTAGTTTAGCTGCCGTCGATTTAAGGGGTGGGAGGGGGATGGGGGGGAGAGGGGGGAGGTGTACACCCCCCCCCTATGACGGAAAAGTTGCGGATCGTAACCCCCCTTTTTGAGATATGTTTTTTTTAATATTCTAACCTAACTTTCAGAGTTTCTTGTATTGACATCTATTTAAAGGTCGAAAGAGGTAAGGTAATTTTATTCTGGCACTCGGCGGCCGCTGCCCCGCGGGAATTTCAACAGATGGTCGCTCTGGGCGGTAAAAAAAAAAAAGCTGCCGCCCTATCTCCCGTCAGCCATGTCGTCGGAGCTCCGCCGGCCTTCGGCCTACGCTCCTCATGTCCCAAAGTCGGACTTCTGGGGCCAAAAGTTAAAAAAAAATTCGTACCCATTTTTTTTTCAATAATATGGCTAATAAAATTATTTCTATTGAAATTCTGTGATCTTCGTAGTATGCTAAGTCAAATTATGCCAAATAACCGGCGCTCTAAATAAACGATATTTAAGCTAAACGCATAAACAATGACTGACAGGCTAAGTGAAGTGACAGTGACAACACAAAATGGCATCGTTTTACGTTTTGTTTCACTTAACAGTAACTGCAGGAATTATTATTATTGGTATTAAATTTAATAGCACTAATTTAAATCAGTTAAATACACGTAGTTTAATGAAATATGCATAAAAAGTATATTTATCACTAAATATACGTATTTTTTTCATTAAAAATAAGAAGTAAAACATTAGTGCGTTGTCCATAGGTAAAACGGAACGTTGTATGACGAAACCAAATGTCAAAAGTAACAAAATATTGCAAATTTTATTACGATTTTCATTATTTTTTTTCTCGTAAACCATTGATCTCCGCAACTTAAAACTTCAGATGGAGGCTTCTAATAATATGATCTCACTGTGAAAAAAATATGGACTTCCAACTCGACGGCAGTTAATCTAAAGTTAAGCCGTATTTTTAGTTAAAGTTGACAAAGAAATCAAAGAGCAAAGGTGATGACAAGCAGCCAACAGTCAGCAGTGCTGCCGCATTGGACTCTGGGCTCCTCCAGGAAGAATTACAGAAGAAAATCATTGAAAATGCACACTTTGCATCACAGGTACACTACAAATCTATTATTTCTCATTTTTTATATTGATGAACCATTGAGCTTCTAGCAGTAGCGAATCCAAGAACTCAGATGCTTTTAGGAAGGGGTGGGGGGGCTTGATCCCCTTGACACCCCCTCCCCCCTCTGAAAAGTCTAATAAATTACTTTAAAATATATCAATAAAGACATAAACAATATCAATAAAACATTAAAAGTATCAATAAAAATTACCTACATTACATAAAATTATACAAGGTAGGTACAGTTTCGCATCCTCATGAAATTCAAAGAAGTAACTAAGTTTACTAGTGATTCTCACAATGAATCAATAATTAAATACACAGTAGTTTATAATAATAACAGTGTTGAAATAGTATGTTGTCATAAGTTAAAGCATTTGGGAGCAGTTCTGCCAAAACCATCCAACCCATCTTATAATTTCTCCCATTTTTTGAGGTACCTAATTTGTAATGATTTTAATTAATTTCTAAGCATAGGTTTTAGATGTACATTGAATTAGTTTAACATTATCAATTTAATTATTGAGTAGTTGTGGTTTGGCTCATTTTGTCAGAAATAAGCTGATTTTATCGATGGTTTGGTTAATAAACTAGTCACGGATGTAATATATTGCTTTAATTGGGGACTGTACACTTTACAGTGATGGTAATTCGTGTATGACTAATAGTGTGCTGCAAAATGTTTAACAGTTTGTTATCAGACTTGTGAAGTCTGCATGTAGTGTGAACACCATAAAAAAAGTTAAAAAAAGAAACTGGTTTTCAAAAATAAATCTAGTAAGTACCTATTCCAATGCAAAAACAAAATAAAATAATGTTAAAACTTCAGCACCAATTTCGTTTGCAAATGAAACTAGCTATTATTGAAACTAAAAACCATTCAAGAATATCATACCTACATCTTTTTTCTAAACAAATTCTTTGTGTAGACCACAAAAGATTCTAGCTCAAACTCACTCACTCAAACAAAACAACACACATTCCCTATATTATTAACTAGCTGTCCGCCGCGGTTACACCCGCGTCTTTGGTTACTGCTCCGCTCCCGTAGGTCGTAGCGTGATGGTATATAGCCTATAGCCTTCCTCAATAACTAATCTATCTAACACTAAAAGAATTTTTCAAATCGGACCAGTAGTTCCAGAGATTAGCGCGTTCAAACAAACAAACAAACAAACAAACACTGCAGCTTTATAATATTAAAGTATAGATAAGTTGCGATGGCCGCGACAAAGACAGTACATAATGCCATTTTTTCCCCTCACAGCTATCAGACAAAGTATTCGAGGTATCTCAGCTGAGAGCTTCTCTAGAAGACTACCAGAGACACATAAGTGAGAGTGATAGTAAATATAAGTGTGAGATAGCCAAGCTGAAGAACAAGAATCAGGAGTTGCAGTACTCACTGGAGGAGGCGCAGAGGGAGAGGATAGGAGGCACTCCTAATAAGATACACTTGGCTAGCAGCAGCCAGGCCCCCAGCTGTAATGGAGACTTCTTGTCGGAAGGAGGGAGTTTGGTAAGATTCAAAGATAACTAAATTAGATAAATAAATAAATAAAAAAAAAACAAACATGAGTCTCTCAGAGATAAAAAATGATATTGAATTGGGTAATTCATTTTGTCTTTTGCTTTTACTGAATAAGTTATACTTTTAATATCTGCAATGGCACGTTTTTGGCTGTTTTATAAGCTTATACATTTTACAAACTAATATTAATTAAACACCCAGAACAAACCAAAAACTTATTTAAATGTTTTTAATTAAACACTAACCCCCAGATTTTCAAACGAATATTAATGTAACAAACTGTCACACTCGCGTAAGCTACTGTGATTGGTCGTTGATAATTCAGTCAACCAATTAGCAGCTTCGGCGATTCACACTGCCCCGCGCCACGCTATGGAGTGCGTGACGCCGAGCCACGCGTGCGGGTGCGATCTGCGTGTTGGGCTACGCGTGATTTCTATACAAACACAGATACTTGTAAACAACGTAAGAACACGCACTCCCGCACTACGCTGCGTGCGTGATGCGGGGCAGTATGCCAAACGCCTTACGCGCGCTCTACAATTTGACACAATAATTTTTCATTCAACAAACCAAGGCTTAGTATTTAAGAACTTTTAATTAAGGTTTTGGTACATTTCGGGCGTTTATTGCATAATGAATTGTACACGTAAAGTAATAGAGAAACATTTCACACACCTTTCACTTCATGATTCATATTTTGTTTGCAGGTCGGAAGTGAAGATGCGCTAAGTTCTGTAGATGACTTGAATGTTACCGAGCAACTTAGTATGAAAGCACACTCATTAGAACAGGTAAGATAAGTACACGCTTTGCTACATCCTTTTTTTTTATGGCATTCTAACCAATAGCCCATTTAATTTTATTAAAAAACACTGCATGTATAAATGTTTGTGATGATGTTTTATTGGTATTTGACACCATTTCAGAGACACAATTTCCCTAAAATATAATATATTTTTTTTATTTGTAATAATTTCCCTAAAAAGACACAATTTCCCTAAAATAACACTTTATATTAGCCGTGAAAATCCGATTAATTTTCAATTAACAGTCTTCTTCATCGTGTGGGCAGTCAGGTCTTACGACTCCACACATCCTAGTCTCAGAGTTTCTAAACCGCCTCAAGGGCCTCTGACATGGTTTCGGTGGAACAGTAAGTCCCCAGGTTTCTTCACGATGTTTCTTTCACCGATGCCAGTGATGTCCAAGATAAACTTTAGAAAGTACATATGAATTGAAAAAGTCACATTGGTACTTGCCCGGATTTGAACCCACAACGAATGACTTAACTTAACCATTGGGCCATCACGACACAAACAGTAAAATTAAATTTTTTCGTTACTTCGAAATTAATAAATAGTTAATCAATTGAGTTGGCACACATGTGACGTCACATTTGAATTTTGTAATACTAAATCTATGGGGAATTGCGTTTAAACAGCTCATAAAAAGTATGTCATTTGATGTCATGGATCGCGCCCAAAAATGTTTTTAATTTTAATTTATTATTGATACACACATAAAAAGTTATAATTGTTGCAACTTATTTATGGTGGGGACGAGTGATCCTCCCGCATTCTCGTCATCTGCGCCCCCGGTAGTATTGCCCGTCAAATGTTATATTTTTTTGTCGCTATTCGCATGTCGCATTTTGATAATCAGGAACTCTGCACGTAAACTGTTTGATACCTACCTTAGATTGTACCTGCTGTCAGCCAAGTGGATACTTGTCCCATCGACAGCAATGTGGATCCCCCTTTTTATGTATTGTACATATATATAAGTTTTGTACCTAAGTAAGTGTATTTAAATATATTAATAAACTTCTACGACTTACTACTGCTCCAATTATACGTAAAACAAAATAAGATAAAATAATATGACTTTAGCGCCATCTAGCGGATAAATGACCACGACCAGACTTTATGTTTCACCTTAGGGTCCGTTCACACAGACCGGCTCGGAGAGGAGAGCAGATTCTTATCACGTTGAAAACAGAGTTTTTAGTGTTTGTAGTAAGGTTTATTTTTGCATGTGCACTGCTTTTGTCATTATGAATGCTTGAACGCGCTTGGTGTAAAATAATAAGAGGAGTCGACCGGCTCCGATCGCGTACTTTTTCTCGTTCGCGCAGCCGATCGGCTCCGATTGCGTCCGGTCTGAACGAAAAGAAAAATGCGCGCCGATCTGTGTGAACGAACCCTTAAGCTAAATAAAAATAAAGTAGGCACTGTATTTAATCTAAAAATAAATTAACTTTCCAGGAAAATCAAAAACTAAAGATGGAATTTGAAATGCTCCGAATGGAGAACGAGAGTCTTAAATTAGAAGTAGCAAAATACGTATCAGCGTCACAAAGAAGACGTGGTGATGGCCACGACTCCGGGGACTTTAACACCTTCGGGGAGACCTCCATGGATGCTGAGGGCAGGGTCACAGGGGTCCTTGGCAGCCTCCAAGTACCCTTCCTGCTAAACCAAGAAGTGGAAACGAGAGAAGAACGAATGAAGACGTACTTTAGAAATAAGATTAGCGAGCTGAAAACTGAAAGAGAAGAATTGAAGAGTAAGACTGAACATTATGTTAAAGAGGTATGTGATGTGTATGATCATAATAATAATACTATCCTATTATTGGCCCCTGCAGGCCAAAGGGAGCATTGATCACCACGCTTGCTGAAGGCGGATTGGCGATTTCAACTTATATTTAACTAGCTTTTACCTGCGACTAAGTTCGCCTAAATGTCGGTTATCGCGGACGCAGATGAAGTCGAAGTCAAATAAAAAATAGCCTATCTCCTTTTTTGGGGTTCAAACTTACCCTGCACCAAATTTAACTAAAATCGGTTCAGTAGTTTAGCCTTAAAAGCGTAAGCCAGTTACTTTCGCATTTATTATATTAGTTTTAATTTAAAACCAGGTTACCTCACGATGTTTTCCTTTACCGATATCAGTGGTATTCAAGATAAACTTAGAAAGTACATATGAATAAATTAATTGAAAAAGTCACATTAGTACTTGTCTTGAACCGTAACCATAACCTTAAGTATGAGGCAGGCGCTTTAACCACGAACCATCACGACGATATCTACTATTATAGACGCCAAAGCTTGTGTGAATGGATGGATGTTTAGTACTCTTTTACACTGAACCCTTTTTTAGCTGAAATCATAGGATAATTTAATCTCGTTTTTGTGTTTCCATGGGATAATTTAAGACTTTGAGTGAATTCTGAAGTCAAAGCAGATGAAGTCGTGAGCAGACTCTAGTAATATAATGTAATCTGTTACATCTTAGTGTGAGATGCTGCGTCTCCGGTTCGAGGAGATGGAGCGCGACAAACAGACAGACGAGCACACGCTGAGTGAGAAACACAACACTATCAGCAGACTGGTGAGTCACACGACTAAACAGCACGACATGTGTTTTATTCAACACTATTAATAAATGTTCAGTTGATAGTGAGTGTTGGATGAGGTCATTGCATTATATCATTGATCGAAATTAAGCTCTGCTTTTGACGTTGCCCTGCATATTTGTTTCATGAAATTTATAATGACTGCCTCGTTAGTCTAGTGGTCGCAAAGCGCGACTGCCGAGCACGAGATCTTGGGTTCGATTCCCAGGTCGGTCAAAGTGTAATTGAGATTTTCCATTAGGTATTTCTCAGTAGCAGCCTAGGAGTCTTGATTTGTGCCCGGTTGATGGCAATAGGCTCGCCCCCTATTACATGGGACTTAAACATAACTGGCGAAATGTGTGTACACCTCTGCCTAACCATTCGGGGATTACAGGCGTGATGTTATGTGAAATTTATGAATAGACCCGTACCTACGTTTTAAAACGAGCAACTACCTTAAACTTTCTATCTAACTGACCGACTCCTTGACAATTCTAAACTGCCTTCAAATGGTTTGATTGAAATAAATGCTTTAGGAAGAAGAACTCCACTCGACATCGCACAACTACGAGGAGCAGATGTCTGTACTAACTGAACACGTCGCGGGACTGAACGAGCAGCTCACGAGGCAGCACGACGAGATACAGCAGCTCAAACACACGCTACACAATAGGAGGAAATAATCGGTAGCTAGATGTGACGCAGGTGGGGGGAGGGGTGTAGGTAGACAAGTGGTAGACAAAAGTTGAGGTGCCTTTGTATTAGAAAGTATACGCAGCGTAGACGCTGTGAT
Source organism: Hoplodrina blanda (assembly GCA_949316365.1). NCBI lineage: Eukaryota > Metazoa > Arthropoda > Insecta > Lepidoptera > Noctuidae > Hoplodrina > Hoplodrina blanda. Next base: position 10,342,085 of record OX438565.1, on the reverse strand, counting down.
AACGCCGCGTCAGCGCGCCACTGACGTAGCGTACGCATTCACGCAGCGTCTACGCGGCGTCCTTTTGGTTACGTCACATATCCACAGAGCAACGACCATACAGCCTATAGACGCCTAATACACGATCTAACGCACGAAAACTATTCTGCCAACTTGCTGAGGTACGAGGGGGATAGGGTTTTGCGTTCTGATTGGCTAACTCAAGGTCAGTGCATGTTTACGGCTCACAGAAGTGGTCGAAACTAATATGAACTTGGTGACTATTGGTGAGTGACGACGGTTATAAGACTTTTATGCCTAATGTGTTGACAGACATCGGTCGTCTGTTATTAGGAGTCTAGGTATATATGGTCGTTGCTACAGAGTTAATACAGACATATACTCCTGCCCTTATGAGTATTTAAAAAAAACATACAGTACGAATAAACTATTAAAAGAAAACTAAAGAAAAATACACACACATTTACTTAAACTCCGCCCCTCGCCTCGAATACGTCCATAAGAACGTACATATTGTATACTGTCAATAATATCGATGTAATGTATAAAGGAAATAGTTTAAATGTATGGTCATATGATCAAATGTACAGTATGAAGTCTTCATATTCAGTAAAGATAATTTGAAATAACTCAATGAACTGCAAGATCAGTGTGTTTAGTCTCAAGTTTACACGGATTTTGGAAGCGAAAACTGAACAGATACCTGAAATAAAATATGAATCTAGATTGTATGAAATAGGCTAGATGCCACCACCAATCAACTGACGTACTTTTCATGACCTGTCAAAAGGCGATTCTCCCATAATTTTTGTTTGGCAAAAGACAGCTGTGACGTCACTTTTGTGATGACTCAATTGACTAACTAATTATTCATTTCAATGCAATTAAAAATCAAATTTTACAGTTCATTGAAAATTAATGTGGTTTTCAAGGCTAAAATAAAGTGTTTCTTTAGAGATATTATGTCTTGGAATTATTGGTTATTGGTGTCAACTACCCAATTATCAGTACCTATAATACAGGGGTGTGAAAACACATCACATTGCCCTTTAATACGCATACTGCCTATCATACAGGGCTGTAGCTAGAGTCAAATTTGAGGTAGGGCAGCATTGGTTACAGGTAGGGCGAAAGTTAAAAAAAAAACATAATTGATCTGCCCTTGAAGCATGGGCTCCTAAACCAATCACCATGTATATCACTGAACTCTAGATCAGTGATGTACATTCAATAGCTATAAGTAGTCAAATAATTTCTGTGACAGTGCATGACCATGGATGAACTATTAAATCCTCAATGATGAAATACAAGCGGACAAGATGGTTGAACTTCCAGATTTGGATATAGAGATCTAAGGTTGGGCATTGTGATTTCAAGGTAGTGCATTGCCCCACAATGCCCCCCCCCCCCCCTAGCTACGGCCCTGCTATCATACTAAGTAACATTGAGCAAAAACTGCTGCTGGGAAAAGATTTGTTTATTGGAGTGTAAAATGTGCTAGTAATGTACGCAAAGCATTGTGCTTATGGGTGCAAATGGGTGTCCAGTTTAGTTAATGTAAAACATATTTTCGTAAAAAAAGATGGAACTTTGGCCTTTAATGTTCCGTAAGCAGAACGTTCCCAGGTATGATTCGTTATGTGTTATAAAATACTCTAAGAATTTATACCAAATTTTCGGTTTCATATGTTTCTTAAATTCAAATCATAACAAACGTGTCACCGCACTACGTGGGTCAAAAACTTTACACGTTACTTGCCTAATATCACGATAAATCTCTTCCGTAATTCTGCGCGCCTAGTACCGCATAGTAGCCTACTGCAGGCGGTGTTCTTTGTTGATCATAGTTTCCGAACATGTAGAGGTAGGATTAAAAAACCCTTGCCATATCGTTTGTTATCATCCAAAGAAGCCTTGCTCTTGGTATGTACAAGCTGTTGATTTGCATCCTAGTCAAATTCAAGGACGTAATTATGCTAATGATTCTCGACCCAAATCAACAATAAAATGAGTAGGTATTTTTTTATATTTTTTTCCTGTTTACTGAAATCCATAATTGTAAACCAGCCGTATTTAAAAGCGGCCCGTCTGTTACTAGCTATAACCGCGCTTTCACACACAAACAAACGCAAACAATACATACACAACGCATACGCAACGATCATTCAATAATTTCGTAGGTACTACTCGCGCACGTGCCTAGCCACGCTCGCGCTCCCGCGCGCGCTTGTTAGTTATTGCCCGGTACTGTATTTTCAATTGATTATTTATGTCTTTTAGGACAACCACCTGAAATTTGACGAGGATGCAAAACATCTTGTATAATTATACCCTTTCCGTTACACGTTGTATAGGTATGATAATGTTGATACTTTTGAACACTATGTAGTTGTACATATTATCATAACTTGTGCAAAAATGATTTGTTCATCTCTGTTCTAGAACACCCTGTCACCTTCTATACATAAATATACACGTTTAAATATTTATCACGAAAGAAATTGTATAAAATGTATAAATTGTTAAAATATCGTTGAATTATTAAAGAAAATTGTACACCCTGCATATTGTATAAATTTTATAAAATATTTACGTGTGTGTTTGGAAAATCATGTCGGATACCTAAACAAATAAAAATGTTCGCTATAGAAATTTTCTTTAGTCTGACCTATTTTGTTTACGTTCTATCTCGGAAGTGCTATTTTGAAATTATAAATACCAATATAATCTGAAATTATTGTCGCTTATATGTTGTTTATTAAGCTTTTTTTTTAAAAAATCCTAATTACTTCAAGTTTCTTTTACACCTACGAATATTTTGCAAATATTTTATAAACCGAATTCTACGTCAAGTTGAAAGTTAAAAAGTTAAAAAGTCTAGTCTCTGATTCTTTGCATTCCTATCACCATTTGAATGAGAAGTATTATGGCCTATCTGATGTATATAATCGTCTTAAAATCGGCTAGTGATTTATGCTTTAGTTTAGTCTATTAGTAAAGCATTCTTTTTTTTGGTTATTCCTTCTTTTTAAAGTTTTAGGAAGATAAAAGAATAAAAAAATATTTGGCTGATTGTCCTTATTTCTTCTACCAGTAAACTGCTTTTCAATTGTTTTATGAACTTTGCTTACTTTTTTTTTGGCAATCAGTGTCGATACTGTTGCCGGCCAAGAGCCATAAAGTATGGCCCGTAGTGGCCGGCCAATGTGTAAAGGGGCTGATCAAAGATGCGACTTTGAGATTATTACCGACATTCAGACTGTTACTCTACAAAGAGTTGTGTTTCTAAGTTAATCTGTTTATCTTAAGTTATTAATATTTAAGCAAAACATTATGCGATGATTATGAATATGTAATTATGTGTATAAAAAGTGGTGTAGACTTTATGCGAGTATTTTGGTATTTCTGTAAAATTGAAGAAATGCATTTTATTTTCTAACTTACGCTTTGAGCTGTTTCGTACTGCAGATTTGTTTATAGCTCTGTTTATTTGGTAAAACCTTAGGCGCCTCGAAATATTTTAAGCTTTGGTAAGACCAACACAAGATGTATATCTAATCTACTCGCAATTAGTCAGCATATAATTGTATAAATAAGAGAAATAAATTATCAATAAATAGTTTTGAATACTCGTGTTTGTTTTCTATTCATTTTACTTGTTTAAGGGCTAATTTTTCAATCGTCAGATAACTCTTAACGGAGGGATAAATATGGCGGTTTGACAGCTTTTGTATAGAAAATATGTCAAACTGTCATATTTATTCTTTGGATAAAAGTTATCTGACTATTGAAAAATCAGCCCTAAGTCGTGTAATGGAATGGTCAAAAAATTGTGTAGTGCCATAAAATATTAGAAGAATTATGTAGCTTAGTTTCTCAAAAAAGTAAACCCAGCTAGCCACAGAAAGGTGTTATCGATAAATCATGGAAAAATGTTAAGCGAATTGATGACTAAAAATACTTGATTGTATTCAGTTGAGGGTACGGGGTTGAGGTATCGAGATTTTAAGGACGACCCTCTCACCCGTTCCTTTTGTCTGTTTCGTCACAGGACTACATCTAATGTAAAGCCGCTCTTGACATTTTTATCGAAATTACCGTTGTTGTCTCTACCATGAAGAGAAGGAGGTAAATCAGTACCTACGAAACCCTTAGTGCGAGTTCAACTTGCACTTGGTCACTTTTTCATTAATTTGCTAAAACTTATTTAAAAAAAGGTGGCAACCCTAATTGTACCGTGGTCGTGGCCACCAGTAGTGTGTGCGTGGCCGCACTGAACACGCGGGTGCGGGGACGCGCGCGTCGTCGCCTGTCCGCAGTTAAACGCGCGCGATTAGCTCGGAATGGTTTGAGATCCCCGCGCTCCGCATTGTTTGCCGCTTGACTGCGGACTCACTGCGGCCACTTGTATGAACGTCCTATTGCTCGAGTTGCCCGCGCTATTCCCGCGCCATACAGCCCGCGCCGCACGCCGCGCCCGCGCCGCGTCCGCTTGCCCAGTAAGGTTGAGGCTGACACTCAAATAGGTTTCATATGTTTAAGTACGTCGCGCCGCGTCCGCCCCGCGCCCGCGCTTTTAGTCTGGCCAAGCACTTAGGGTAAAGGTCTCATTTATGAAAACGTACAAACTCGCAATGCACAATATATTGGATTAGGATAGGTCAATACAAAATAAAAACTCACGTTATATGCACAACTTTGTATTATAACGATAATCATAAGCACCTTATAATATGTCATCTGTTACAATATTTGTTTTCAACAGTTACATTATCGTTATAAATATTTATACAAAATTTATCAATTTGTTGAACAGCGTTTTGCAAATAATTCGCTAAAGTGAGGTCATTTGTCGATCATGCGTCACGCGAACAGACAGACAAACTCAGCAAGTAACTGTCCGGACGTTATATGTATATCAAAAGATTGCACATGTTTGCTTTCCAGAAGCGTATTGCAAAATATTCCATATTAATTAAGTTTATTTTATATTATACCTTATTTTAAAATCGTTTAAATTTTAGTCCGGTACAGTCACTTGCCGTATTGAAAACTGATGGTAGATAGGAAGTAATGGATACTATCGACTAGAATTAAGGCCTTGCGGAGGAAATCCTTGGATAGAAAGACATTTTTAAACTTGAATTGTCTCAGATACGTTTTTTGTTACACGTTTTTGTAACAATGGGAGTTTTAAATAATTATATAAATGTTATATAAGAGCATTTACAGTACAATCAAGTTTAAAAATAAATTTCTGCAACATTAGGAACCTCATTTGACATTAGTGGCGTGCGCCTGTAACGTGAAACTGTACATTTAACATTAACGTCATTTTACATATCACTGCAAATAACTATAAATATAAAAGTTACAAAATCTAGCTCCATTAGTCGATAGTACCGTATACTTTGCGTAAAAACACTTTATAATTCCCTTTCAGTCGTCACTCAATAACATGGGTAAGATATTGTTAAAATAAAAAAATAAATAACTACATACATAGGTGCTCTGCATCTCAACCACTCTCTCATCCCCGAAGCTCATCTAATACATTTTATACATACATTACACATCATAATATGTTAAGTCGACTGTTTGACATGGCTTCAACACAAACTCCTTTGGCACTCAATACAGACAAAATAAAATAATAAAACTTAAAATAAATCGAAATACATCACCGTGGGTGCCCCGAGTTTAAATAAAGATACTTCATGAAGGCAGATAGGCATATATTCTTTATAAATAAACTAACTATACGTCGAGTGTACAGCCGGACACATATTCAGCTTACGCTGTGGAAAATATTGTGTATTTCTAAGTTACCTATAAACTTCTAGAGCGAATGTGTAGCAAGCGAGTTAAGTATGCAAAAAGCAGTTAGCGCATGATAGTCTTCACATTTATCAAATAGTTTATTTACCGTGGGACGGTTGAATTACGATTTATTACAATCCTAAATATTATTAACCGAAACACTTATGGTTCTACTTATTTAGTTAGGTATTATTAGGTGTAGTGACATAAGCTAAATATGTTTCCGTTTTATAAAGGCGAGAATAATATTGACACGGGATTTTAAAATAATATGTTTAGTAATAATGAAATGCTATGCAGTTAGGTTGTGCAGGTATTCTCTCGCCCCCTATACAATGTCGACTAAAATATAAGATAATATCTACTGTTTGACATAAAATATATATACTTTACATTGTGAAATCCTTAGATATCTATGTCAAACAATAAGATAAACATGTGTTCATGTATTTGGTTTCTATAAACAATAAATTAAAAGTTTAAATAGAGACGGGAGTCGACCAATTGTGATTATATTATTGTGAAAACTAAAATTTTCAATCATTTACTGTATATTGTAAATCATAATCGATATTCTCCCGCGTTCTAAAACAGTATGGCTTTTAAATCAACATGATTATAAATCTAAATATAATTTTAAATTAATACAAGATTGGGCTGAAATGTTTCAAAACATTTCGTAGGTGGTTCTGGCGTGGAATGATGTTTAACCTGTCGCTTATAAAGATATAATTAGCAAAGAACGAGTAACAATACCGAGCCGCTTTGTGATGCGTATTGAATGTGAACAAGCAAAACTAAACAGACATTTTTGAATGGAACTGTTAGGAAAACCGACACCTAAGGTTTGATTGGCTGAATTAGAATACGAGCCAATCAAAACCGGGGTTTAGCATGTCAGATTCCTCAGTTCTACAAGTAAGCATGACGTATTCGTGAAGGACCACAGAAAGAAAACTACATCTCAGTCACTCACAATTTGCATCACTTCTCCGTATAATATAGGTCGACAACGCGACGAATGATAGAAACTCCTTTCACATTATAATACAATAACAGCAGTGCTCTGAGTACATTTATTTAAGTAGCAATTTATATAGCGTGATACCCGACCAATTGGATAGCAGCACGCAAAAGCACGCAGTTCCCGATTGGTTGGATATCACGCGATTCGAACGCGATTGTCGACCCAAGTGGATATAAAACATCAACAAAAGGACACTACCGTAATAATATATGTGTACTAACTAATCAATATCGAGCACAATGCGTCACTCGTGTCACTCATATAGCGTCCTCTCGCTCGCACACTCTGTGACCGCGGTGTTGCCAGCGGTCAAATGTCCGGCACTTTAGAAACACGTCTTGGCATAATTTCCTGCTATCATTTTGTCATATTAAATGTTTTAATTGCTCAATATTGTAGAGGCCGTTATCTATTTATCTCTCTTGATTTTATGTGCTAAGGTTTTATGGTGGAATTAATGATGTGGGCCTGCCCGAAGCCAATGTGCTTGATAGCCATAACAATTATTTTTTTCTAGCAATCTAGTTTCTCGAAGATCTTTTCTATCTGGTGTCATTAATTTGACATATCTTGACCTATTTTTCAAGTATGATCGGTCAGTTTTCCGCCACCAAACTTCGAAAACCAACTATATGAAGATAATGTATAATTATGAACCTTATTCCACACCAATCATTAAGGCATTTGGCATAGGGCTCCACCTCCATCAAGCAGTGACATCTAGCTTCTATCCGGGCCGAGACTCTGCCATTATCGACATCAATTTCTACAACCGATGCTGGTTTTAAGGCTCGAGTACTGTGTGCGGGCTTGCTTCGTCTTGCGCTAGCACTGGTTGACGTCGGGCGGGGTTGGCAGGTACGGGTCCGCGCGTTTGTGCTCGATCAACGCCTTGACGGTGGTAGAGTCCGCGGGTAGTTCTGATTTCTTACGGAGCAAGGGTTTGCTTGCGTTGTAGCCTTGCTTTCGGAGCTGTGGAAGAGATTAATGTTAGTAATCCATACTAATATTATAAATGCGAAAGTGTGTCTGTCTGTCTGTTACCTCTTCACGCTTAAACCGCTGAACCGATTTAGGTGAAATTTTGTATAGAGATAGTTTAAGACCCGGGGAAGGACATAGAATAGAATTAATCCCGAAAATCACCCCCTAAGGCGGTGAAAAGGGGGGTGGAAGTTTGTATGCAAGTACGATATAAACAAGTTCCACGCGGAAGTAGTTTCGGGCAAAAGCTAGTTAGCAATAATTATCATAAAGGTAAGATGGGAAGAAGCAGTATCTTTTATTTGAAAACATCAACTCTGAAGTATCTGCTTTTTAAGTAAATGATAAACCAAAATAAAGTTCGAATGAACACATTTTTCTCTCAATTTGGTCATAGACAAATGTAAGGTTGTCTGTCTAAAGTCTTTTACTTATTTATTTTTCAACATCGTTGTCGATTCCTTACTGAAAGAAAAAGAAAGAAATAAAGAAAATTGCGTTTATTGGCATTACATCAAAATTAATAAACTTAAAACTATAAAAACAGAGCTAGAACAATAATTATAAACAAGCGGCGATGTGACCTTTTTATATTTGCATCGACTGCTACGTTGATTACGTTGTCGCAACCACGACTGCTGACCTTAATCCTGGGTTGAGTCCCAAGTCGAGCAAAGTATTATTGTCCATTCCAAATTTCTCAATATCAGCCCGGAGTTTGGAGTTGGTGATGTGACACATCTGTGTCGCCATTGGTCCTGTCCCTGATCTCATTTTTTCTATATTTGGTCTCTTTTTCAAAGTCAAAGTCAAAACATTAATTTCAATAAGACCATTTACAGGCACTTTTGAATTATCAAGGAGTCGGTCAGTTAGTCCGAAAGTTGAAGCTAGCTGCTCCTTCCAAAACCGAGGTAGGCCTCTATGGAGAAGAACGAGCAAGAAACTCCACGGCACTCTTTTAAATTAGGTTTTTACAAAATCCTGGTTACATTATTCTTGTTGATTCTACATGTGATCACAATTTCGACGTTTGTTAAGTGACGTAGGATTGACGTGTACAATACCTCATGCGCCTCCTGTTCAATACGCTGGTACGTAAGGCCGCACAGATCGTCTCGGTCGGCGGAGGGCACGCGCGAGGCTGCCTTCGCTTCCAGTGCCTGCCACACCTCCTCGCGTTGGAGCAGACGCTCCCGCTCCCTGCAGGAAAGGAAATGTTAGGATCAAGAACATTTAAGAGAAATGTACAGCGCAGCGACTCTTGCAAATTATGTTTACAAAGATCTTGTTTAGTCTATAATATGTCTGTAGGACTTATAACTGAAGTAATCAGATGTATGAATCCAGTACACACTTTTAAGTACAGTACGCGACCGACTTCAAAAAGAGGGGTAATTCATTCGGGGAGTATCTTCTTTTTTTTAGCAACGCAAATACACAGCGCTCCGTGATTCGTTATCTATGCCATAATTACGATGATTTGATGCGATTTAAAGGGACCTGCGTGTGCGCATCTTTCTATAGACACTTTGCCTGGACATAGGTTGGCTATTATTTAATTTCCTACACTTATAAGCTATGAACTCACTTCTGTTTCTCCTGCTTGTACTGCTGCGTACACTCGTCGAACAGCTTCTGATTCATCTCCATGAACAACTTCAGAGCGTTGTACACCAGTCCGTGTATGGTCTTGTTCCAATGGCTCTTGGTGTTGCGGTATAGCGACGGGAACATGATTGGAAGTATGTGCGTCGCGTTGTCTGAGATCAACGACATTATGTATTCATTGTTCCAGTAGTATAGCGCTCGCTCTGCTACCTGGAAAGTAAAGGTTTTTCTGTTAGAGATTTGGGAATAAACGGGTAGCTGGGAAAATTGATTGTTTTAAGGTAGAAAATACTCTAGGACTTCTAAATAGAGTTACTCTGCATTTCTATGAGTATAGAGGCCCTATACATCAAAATAAGGATTAAGTAGAAGAGTTTTTATGCCGTTTTGAAGCTGACATACTGGCTGGCCATCATTATTCTAAATTAAAAAAATGCTGTAGATGATTTTAGCGATTCAGGGAGTGAAGCTACAAAAATAGCTCCTAATGATCAATAGTAGTAGGCCATGATTGCAGTCCAAGCGTAATCAGCTGGCATTAGGAAAAAAATACTTTAAATAATGGCTGTTTTTATTTGTAGACCAAACTAAAGTCTTTGGCGTATCCGCGACATTTTTTTTAATTTTCCAAATGTGATGTCAGTTCAATGTACACCCCAAAATTATACCTACAATAGCTTTAAAATTAACCAGCTTTAAATATCCAAAAGCATCACTATTAAGAACTTCGATAGATGAGAGAAACATTGATTGACGTGGGTTTGTACATTTTGACAAAACTAAACTAAATCATCAAAGTTAAAGTAGCCTCTTAAAGCTTTACTGACCTGAAAGTGCGGACTGGACACGCACTTGGCGAGCTGCTTGAACAGCGGGTCCATGATCTTCTGGAACTCTGCCGGCTCGATCACGTCAAGGATCTCCTCCATCTCGTTGAGGAACATCACCTCTTTGGGCGAGTGCGTCTTCGGCCAGTATTTTAATAACGCCCTGGAAAATGGAAAAGAGGTTTTATGTACTTTGCTGTCATAGACAATGGGAGGGTGAATTGTGCTTTTTTTGAACCAACCGTTTTCAAGCACAGACTGCATATAATAGTCTGATGGAGTACTATTACTTCGTATGGTAGATATTGAAATTATTTCAAAGAGAAGTGCATCTATGATGAGATATCTGAAAAATTGTAAGTAATAACTCATATTATTTTTGTTGCGAATGTTGCTAGCTGTATCGGCTTAGCAAGAGATTTTGAGACCTCTCAATTAATTGTTGGAGATTATCATAATTTTACTGCATCAAAACTGTTCCCAGGCGACGCGACGTTGCGGTTCTTCTCTTGTACTTCATTCAATTGACACGAATCAGCCACAAATGAGCTGATTTCCTTGCATTTTCCGGTTAAGATCCCAACAAGAGAAAGAGAGGTACAGGTTAGTTTGTCAGCTACATACCTAACTACAGGCTGCGTCAGCGAGGGGTCCTTTTCTAAGAACTGCACGACGCAGTACGCGAGCTGAGGGTGATACACCGAAAGGGACTTCGCCTTATGAAGCGGTAGTAGTACCTGGAAATTAAAACAAGACTATTAAGAACCCTTCATATTTTATTTATTATCTATGTACTAAAGAGTTTGTTTATTTTTTTTTACAAGCTTTTATTTACTTTTTTTTGTATATAAGAGGTAATCTCTGAAAGTACAAGAATGATTGCAAAAAATATTTCAATGATATAAAGCTACTTTATTGCTGAGTTAAATAAGGGAAGAAAAGAAATAAAGAAAAATGTTTTTTGACAAAGAACACACAAAAATAATAATAAAAAGGCAAAAAAAAGACCAAAAAATAAGAAAAACATTATTGTGGGCCGTACAGCTGCGTCAAACAGGCCCAAATCAGTTTATAATGCCAGACCACTTGTGCCTAACGCTGGTTTTCAACATGACTTTTGTATGTGAACCAGTTTTATTATGAAATATAGTAAATAGATAAACCATTTACATCCACACGGGAGAAATCGCGGGCAGGAGCTAATTTGAAATAAAATTCCCATTATCACAATTATTTTAATTTATTTTACACTCTACTATTTTTGTTATTTCTATTAAGGTACTGCTTATCCTCTTATCGACGAACGAGAGTCATAATATAAACATCCAAAACCACTACACCATTACCAATTCAGCCAATCTAACTAAATTGCCAGGCAAAGGTATATTATATGCCAATTCGTGCTTCATTGACTCGATCTTCTTTCTCGATGATGTTTACAATATGGCACTACATTACATACATGCGGATGTCGGAGATCAGAATTTAAATAATTAATTAAACTGCACTATATGCTTTACAAACCATCTTAAGGACTTATAATAACCTAGCTTATCCCCATGACTTCGTCCGCGTAAAAGTCAAATATAACATGTCCTTTGACATTTGGCAAAAGTGTAGCTTTCTATTAGAGAAAAAAAAATATTGCAATCGGACCAGTGTTTTCAGAGATTAGCACTTACAAATAAATAAAAAATAACCTATTAGTTTAGATATAAAGTCTGAAATTAGCAAGCGTGTTCAATGTTCATGTCTTCTCTGTGTAAGAAGACCCGCAGTGGGAAATTAATAGATCTGTATAATGTGCTTACCCTCAATAGGAACATTTTGTGTTCCTCTTTGAGCGGCAACGCGAACCCGTTGATGATGGAGCCGAGGATCTCCAGCAGCTCCGCGATGCCGTTGTGATGCTCTGTCTCGTAGATAAACCTGGACAAATTAAACAAACAAAATTGAGAAATTGAAAATTCAAATAATAAAATAAAAATATGATATATTTTAATTGATTTTTTATGTATTTGAATTTATTGATTGTTGTATTTATGAGTATGTAGTAATTTATACATGAATTTTAATTATTTAGTACTTGTGTACGTTTTTTATTTAGATTTTTGTTTTTAATGTTTTTTAAAAATCTCATATTTGATTATTTCTCATGTATAATTTTTTGCACCTGCTATGTTATTTCTTCACTACCTTTGGTTGACTGGTAGAGAATGCCTAAGGCATTAAGTCCGCCTTTGTGCTTGTTTTGTTGCATAAAGGTTAAATAAATAAAAATTAAAAACAATGGAGTGTTTTCAGTTTACCATCAGGTGGGATCGCAGTCAAGTACTGGTTAAGTGTCTACCTTATTACGGTTTAACTTTAATAGATGACAGCCCTGCGACAGAGGGATGGAGGGACAGACAGTGGAGGTTTATCCTGCAATTTTTTGGTACGGAACCCTAAACATACGAATAGCACCCCGGGCGTAATCTTCTGATGTGACAACATGTCGGAATATTAAGATTTCTAACACATATCACCATTTTAAGAATTAACTATCCCATACACGTTATTTATTTATTTTTCCTTATATTTAAATAAAAATCAATTGCCAAATGTAAATAAGATCGTCACTTGAGAACGGCACGACCAATTTGGCTAATTTTACTTTTGTAACTTGATAATTAAGCTTGACAGGATGCTAAACAATTGCATTCGCTATATTTTCAATTTGCGGAAATATGACCACGTGTCTAGTTTTAGGGCGGAGCTAAAGTGGTTACCCATTCGTCAGAGAAGAAGTTTGCGTGCGTTAACCACGCTTTTCTCTCTTCTCACTTCACTTACTCCTCCTTCTTATCTTATTTTCCATTTTCAATATCTTTGTTCTACTCACACTAAGAGACTTCGATCTTCTAATAATCTCCTACTCAGCTGCCCTTCTCATACTTCTGACTTTGTTCATTCTTCCTTTCATATTCAGGCTATTCTTCTTTGGAATGCGCTCCCTCTTAATATCAGGACAGCCACCAGTTTGTATGCATTCAAGCGGAAGTTGCGGGTTTATTTTTCGGAGCAAATAGAAAGAGTTTTATTATAATCCTCCTTTCTATTCTTTATAAGATATGTATTTATACATGTATATATTATATTTTATATATGTTTATGTATATTATATGGCATTTTATAGTAAGTATGTAGTATTTAATTATTTTGTACTTGTGTACATTATTTTATTTTATTATTTTAATCTCTAGTTTTGTTGTTTTACTTTCGTACAATAACTTGCACCTACCATGTTATCTCTTCACCACCTTTGGTTGACTGTTAGAGAATGCCTAAGGCATTAAGTCCGCCTTTGTACTTTTGTTGCATAAAGTTTAAATAAATAAATAATTATTATTGTCAGGACAAGGTTCGTATTAAAGAAGTTTTTCCATAAAAATTATTTGTCATTTAGTAAATTACACCCATGTGGAGCCGGGGCGGGTCGCTAGTACTAAAATAAAGTCACCTTTAACTTCATAATGGCGTGCGGACATTGAGTTACATATTTAATTATATCACGTGAATGTACAACGAGATGTAATTAGTTATTATTGTCGGTCACGTTTCCTCGTACATAAATAGACTGAGGATCATTTGTCTTGTATGGACTGTTAATAAATTAAAACTGTAGTATTGTGATTTAGCCTACCTTTATATTGTCCTTTTAACGATGGCCTTTAATAGCTAGGAAATTCTAATTAAAAACACCATTAAAATAGCAAATTTTGTTTACATATTGGAGCTACAGAAAATGAAAAAAAAAAAAAAATACTTCAAACTCAAATGAAGTACCTAAATGAATCTCACTTGATTGGCTCAACGTAGAAATGCTAATGATCAGATTTTTTTTTCTTTATTAATAACAAAAATGTAATATGTATACATAACTAGTATACAGGCTGACTCAAGAACTAACATGTCAAGTCAAGCTAAACAACATCTACATTTACTTGTGTGTATGGAAGCATGTGCATTAGGCAAGGACTTTTTAGTACACGCTGCAATCATCAGTAGGTACAGAGTACTTTAGGTTTGGTTTCCGGCTTAAACAGATGCTGCATACCTGTGCTACATGCTTTATTGACATCGTAAAACAAACAATTGATATACACGCCTTCTAACACTTGTACTTCCGTACTGAATGCAATCGTTATCAAACCATCAGCTCTAATCGATCCATTGTCCTACTATCTTATATCTTGAAAGGAGTCATAATTTCAATAAGTACTAAAAATCAATATCTTTCATATTTACGATATAAACAAATATGAATGATTTGATGAACCCATTGAGCGCCAATCGTGCGTTTATCTACATATACGCTTATGTACTGTGGTGCACGGTGCCATGCGACATTCGAGAGTTTAAAACACAGTAGTTTAAATTAGGATTAACTAGTAGTAGGTACCATCCGAAAGTTACAAGAAAAAATAAAAATAAGCGCGCTATTTGAATATACATATTGTCTATAAATATGTACGGTCAGCAACAAAAGTCGACTAACACTGTTAATTTGACATATCATTTAAAAAATTACGAATTAACACAGTGCACTTCTTCTAAGCATATAGGTTTCATTTCGAGAGTTTATTTTATCTTTATTTTACATCCATTTTGTATTACCTTTAATATTGTGCCCAATAATAAGGATTAATAAAACTGAAATGTTAATCGACTTTTGTTGCTGACTGTACTTAAATAAGATAAATAAAACCGTTTTTATTATTTTACTAAATTGCTATTTATATTTCATAATTATATAACTTTGAAACTGTATAAATTCATTCTTCACTTTCGATAATGACTGTACGTGTTAAGACTGTTACACACTATGGGGCGTCGCCCACACGATTAACAGTCGAGGTGCAGTTGAGGCGGAGGCGCATAAGAGGCACGCCGCAACAAGGTTTTCTTTACAAATGAATGGTAGTGCGCTCACATACAAGAGTTGCGGCGAGGGCGAGGTGAAGGCGGGGCGGAGGCGAGGTGCAGGCGGGGCGGAGGCGAGGTGCAGGCGGGGCGGAGGCGAGGTGCAGGCGCAGGAGGGGCGCTCAAGTGTGCCCAAGCCACGATTCCACCGCCATTTTGTCATTTTGTCATTCAAAATGCATAGCTGCCTGCGCCTCGACTCTACGCAGAGACCTATCCTCGACCGTGCTGCGACGCCGCACCGCCGCTGACGCGACGTCGCCTCGACTTAACCAGTGAGCGACGCGCCTATGACGCCCGCAGTTTCGCAGTATGTGCCACTACCATCATCAACAGGCCACCGGCACATTATACAAATTCTACGCAAGCAAAATCCGCCCATATAATGTACATGACATATTCAGAAAACTCACCTATAGAACACGTTATTGATCTGTTTCCGTATATACGCGCGGAGAACTAAGAACTTTCCGTATATCCTGTGTAGAGTCGTCTTTAGGAAGTCGCGCTCCCGCGGGTCTTCAGAGTCGAACAGTTCTAGTAGCTGTGGACAATAAAAAAATCAATATTAATAAACATAACATACAAGTGAATTGTCTGTAAAGCTTCACAAATGGGCCCTAAAATATTTAAAGAATCGTCGGTAACCTCGGTGGAGGCGAGGTCATAGGGCCAATTCTACTAACTTAGTGACGTTCAGACTCCAGTCAAAGTCTGTGTCAAGAAGGACAATTTTCGTGACTAAAAACGTTCAAAATCTTGTCACTATCTCATCTCGGCGTCAATAAAAAATGTAGGTAAATTAGAAGTAATTTTAACAAATTGAGACTAAAAATTAGAATATAAATACTCGTATTGTAAAGACCAAGTTTTTAATTAAATTGATTTCAACTAAGATTCAGATTTTGAGCTGAACATTATGACTTGCAAGTCTATAAATGTGTTTATTTGAACGAGGCCAGACTAAAGTACAGCTAAGTAGAGTTGACAGCTTGTAAAAGCGCACACAAGCATATTATAATAGGCAAATTGTACACATGTATAAGTTGTATAATCTAATTTGGTATACAGACAAAAATATTCTATTCATCATGTGTGTAATAACTTTTTAAGCTTATGGCGAAAGAGATGTAAAATAATTGACTAGGTACTCAGCACACATGCACAACACCTTTCACCGCAAAAAAAGAGGTTTCGTAAACAAGTTTGACTGAATAGATCAAAAGAGAAAAAAAAGTCTGTATTCACTGTAGTCGTAAACAAATGGAGTATTGCGATGAAAGATTCATTGAAATCGATCATGTAAGGACGGGTCCTCGATGACAGCGTAGGCGAGGCGTTACTGCCGGCGGTGAGGGTTCTTTAGAACAGATAACTGTGTTCAAGGAAATAATAGTAGTTAAATCACTACATATTATAAAATAAAGTCGCTTTCCCTGTCTGTCTGTCCCTATATATGCTTAGATCTTTAAAACTACGCAACGGATTTTGATACGGTTTTTTTTAATAGATAGAGTGATTCAAGAGGAAGGTTTATATGAATAATACATGCACCCGTGCGAAGCCGGGGCGGGTCGCTAGTGTGTGTATAAAATCGGTGGACACATTAAAGCCAAACGTACAATTTTAGAATATTAAAAGTGTATTCCCTGTTCAATGTGATGTGGTTTGTGACTTGCTCTCATTGGTTAGTTCCATTAGTTTCAGGCAGGTTTTAGGCACTGTATGTGATTATGTGGAGTTACTGGATGTGCGACAAGACGTAGGGCTGTCTCTATCTAGCATTGCTTGCAAATATCTATACAAATAAAGTAAAGCTGAATTGATTTTTTCTTTGTTGGTTTGTTTATAATGAAATGAAATGAAATGATGATTTATTCAGTAAATTGGTTATAAATAACACTTTTACACGTCACATTTGTTTTTTTTTTAACTAGATGAGTCCAGTGTTTCCTAGCCGACTGCTCTGAGAAGAAACACCGAAACAAACTCAGAAACACCGAAACAAACTCAGTCTAAACTCAGTTTAAATGCGATCTCTAGAACCAGTCGGATTGTAAAACGTTTTTGTATATGATAGCTACATTTATAAGGAATATAAAGCTATATAAAATCTATGCTACAACGAAGTAGCTTAATGCGGGTAAAAAAACACGTGAACGAAGCCGCGGGCAGAAGCCAGTCTTGAAATATTTTCGTAAAATAACTAATTTAAAAAATATTTTTTAAAACAAGCTTTAATTTAAAATTATTACAATTTTGAGTATTGGACATTGTATTGTCATCAGAACTAAATGTGTATGCAAAATTTCAGGTCAATCGGATAACAACAAATGATCGAAAAATGGTTTGCAAATTTTGAAAGGACAACTTATTTACAAACATACTTACTTACATACGAACAGTGCAAGCTAAATAAAAGCTTGTAAAAAGCTGACCGCCGCCAATATTCTTTATTGTAAACCTAGCCTTATAGCTCCAATGACTGGGGTGATCACTTATAGACATGTCGTGGCGATGTCTGTATGAGCCTCGGTTTATAGCACGCGACATTCGTCTGATATTGATTTCTGTAACTGTTTATTGGTTATGAACTTATGAATCATGTTGAACAGTTCACTTGGGTTAGAAAGAGATTTTCTTTTAAAGGTGTATTTTTTTTATAACAACACAATCATGTAAAACGTAGAACTCTAGAACTGAATTGGTTTTACTTTGCCCAAATTCTGAAACTGTTCTTATTTTAAGTAATAGTTGATATTTATATCAAAATCTACATTTGATAGCCACCAACCCAAATCATGGTAGGTAAGTACTTAACTGTTACGGTTTTAAGTGAACTACTAGTACTACTTATTACCCAAAGCATTCGGAAGCAAGTGAACCAAAAGAAGACCAACCAAAAGTAAGTTTTTTTTTTTAGGTTTTGTTCTTGTTTTTTGGTTTGTGCTTTTTTAAACAATTTTTTTTTATGTTATGTGCGTCACTTTCAAGCGAATAAACAGTTTTTCTTTCTTTCTTTCAGGGTGTAGTTACCGTTTTGCGATGATTTCCCTAGGTTTTAGCATTAAAATTTTGCACTTGTTAAGTTTATATTATTAAAATACCGCCTTTGATTGGCTGGTAGAGAATTCTTAAGGCATTAAAGTCCTTTGTACGTTTTTGTTACATAAATAAATAGTCACAAAACGGAGCGCAATCTAGCATTTAATAAAATTATACAATGAATTTACATTCCACATTTTCCACGGCTAAGTTATGTTTTATTATCATCCAAAATCAATTTGCGAGCGGAAAAATTATGTTACACATTCTTTTAATTTCACACCTTGTTCGGGAATAAAAATGCTATGATTTATGTGAATGAGGTAGGGGAGCGTGGGGCTAGTTGTAGCAGGGGTAAATAGTAACAGCTTAATTACTCAGCAGGTTTCGAATATTTTGTTTTAAATTGACACTTAATCTACTCCTTATGACGAGGCCTACGACATAAGCACAGCCAGGGTGGCTCAGACGAGCGCAGAGAGTAGTTATGAGCAGACCCATGATTTTTGCTAAGTAACGTAAAAAAATTAAATTCCTAAAGTTTGATTCTAAATAACTGCAATGTCTTAATAAAATCTGTATCGTTTGATTTGTATAGTCAATATATTAGGGTATCTTATATAATTACTTTTATTTGACAATAATATAAACTTTTTTTTTAATAATTAAAAATGTTCAATAATTTGGCATGGGGCTTGTTGTAACGAAATTTCGGGGCACGTTGTAACTAGTTACAACTTGCCCCTTCGTGTTTTTATATGAGCATTTTGTCGTTATATACACAATCGATTGAATAGAAAATGAACCAAAAAAGAAAACATTGATTAAGTGCACAAAAAGGTTTTCAACGACGGATCAGAGTGAGTGGTTTTGTTTAATTAGTGGAAAAGAAAACAGCAGATGACGGAGAAGCCTGGGGTCACCAGTTAAATGTGTTAAAGATGCTCCTGTATCTGCTGTGTATGCTCGTTTGTGAGAACTGTGATTCTGATGAAGACTGAATTTGCATTTAATATCAAGCTAGACTAGTTTGTCACGTTGATTGTGATAATTAAGTTTCAAAACTGATTAAGGATGATTTTTAACTAGTAAAAGTTTAGGGTTAATGATGATTTAGGTAAAATAAAAAAAAAGCAAGATTAATGACCAAAAATTAATATAATAAGCTTCAGAAATGATTTTGACTGTTGATAGAAATGTTATAACTTTGTTTATAAGACTAAATCGATACTGTACGACAAGAAAGATCTCTAAATGTTAATAAAGAAACAATGTTAACCTTATTAGTTTGTAATAAATACGTTATAAGTAATATTTCTCATATTCATTCACAAAAAAGCCTGAAAACCATATAAATATGTTGTTTTATTATTTTGTTACTACTTGCTCCACTCCTGTTACAACTAGCCCCAACTACGGGGTAAGTTGTAACATGCTATTTCTTTCACAAAAAGTCATTTTATACAGATTTCTTATTTTAATTTAAGCCCAGTTATCATTCTAATCGATACCTGAATTGATGCCCTATCATTTAAAACTGCTTTATCATGAAAACACTCAATTTTTTGAGATCCCCATCGAAAAAACTAAAAATTGTTACAACAAGCCCCCCGCTCCCCTACCTATGTACTGTAAGTATTTTTTTTAATAAAATAGAGACAAGTAGGGTGATGAGAATAACCATTATTCTACTGCTCATACAACAATGTTCCAATGTTCAATGTTGTTATTGTTTGTATGTTTGTTTGTGTCCTTTGGTTGACTGGTAGAGAATGCCTTTTTTTTTTTTTTTTAGGTGGTAAAAATCATCAAATGACTCCTTCCGGCCTGGGTGGGGCGGAAGGGACTGTCAGACTTTTACTCACTAAAAAACCACCCTGTTCCTTCTGTTGCCCTTTACGTTCCGGGGCCACGGTATCCTGTTAAGACGTCCCGCAACCCCGGCTAGAGAATGCCTAAGGCATTAAGTCCGCCTTTTGTACTTTTTTGTTGCATAAAGTTTAAATAAATAATAATGAAATGCCCCAAAGTTAATCCTATTTTGACTATGGGACAGTGTGCATCCGACCTTATTTATGTTCATCTTAGAAAATTCCTTAAAAAATCATGTAACTATTGTGTTTAATTTTTTTCTAAACCTTAGCTAAACCATATCAAGAAGATTCTTGGTAGGTACTATTCGTTCATAACGATTCACCTGAATACGACCTAATTTCAGATATAAGCAATATTCAATTCATCAATGGATCTATAGAGGTCGTAACAGCACGCATGAAGAGGTATCACTCAGCCAATCAGCGCTATAAGAGGACTGGCAGCTATTGATAAATCAAAAAGGCATATAATAAATCACTCGGCAAGCGAGGATTGCTCTCAATAACGCGATCAAGGGCGACAGATGAATGTACTTATGTAGGATGTGTACCTAGTACCCCTACCTACATTATTTAATTTTATGTTATATTTTATTTTATTTTATTTTTCTTTTAATTTTGGCATGTCAAGCTTTGTTTTGTGGGTTTTGTTTTTATTTTATTTTGTATTTTTTATTTTATGTGTTGATATGTTTCTCTTTTGTGTGTGTGTGTTATTAGGCTATCGCATTAGGTTAAGAAACCTGTAATGGTAGTTTTTAAGAATTTTAAATATAATTAAATAAATAGAATTATTTTTAGCAGAACGTGTTTTGACTGCCTCGGTGGTCTAGTGTTCGCAAAGCGCGACTGCTGAGCATGAGGTCTTGGGTTCAATTCCCAGGTTGGGCAGTGTTATTGAGATTTCCATTAGTTATTTCTTAGTAGCAGCCTCGGAGTTTGGATTTGTGCTCGGTTGATGGCAATAGGCTCGCCCCCTATTACATGGGACTTAAAACATTAGTGGCGAAATGTGGGTGTACTAATGAGTACACCTGTGCCTAACCCTTCGGGGATTACAGGCGTGATGTTGTGTGTAGAACGTATATACTGAGTGGAAAGGACATCGTAATGGAAACAATTATTTACCATGGCTTTCGGACTTTATTCTAAACCCCACAGGGATAAAACTTTTTGTCTGTTAAAAGAAAACTGTTTTTCCATATAAATCACCTCAGTGCGATTCTGACTAGCAAATGAAGTACCATCGTAGAAGATATAAAAAAAACTTGTTGTACTTTTATTTTTAACTTTTATTTTATTTTCAAAAAACTGGTTAAGTCTTTTACATTTTGACATCTGAACTTGCGGTAGAGGGTACATTAATGAAAAACCTTTTACTATGAATTCACTACATTTTGCTTTTCAAAGTACCTATTCCACTTATTTTTTTTGGAAAGGCAGTTATTTTTAAAATAAGCAGCCATTAATTTTATTTCAGCTTTGGGCGGTCCTTAATCATGTGCTGACTCTATCGTAACAGGTGGCGCGTCGATGTCCGTTTCACCTTATTATAAAAAACGGATCAATACTTAATAAAAGTAAACTAGCTTTTGTTCCTGACTAGCTGTCGTATGCAACTTCGTTTGCAGTCACCCTCCCCCCCGCCACCCTCCTCCTTACTTCTAGGGAGATTGCGAGTGTTCCTATCTATAACGGTCTTGTATTTTCAGTCGTTTATTTTCTGTCTTCCAGTCAGTGTTTGTATAACAGTGGGCACGGTATAGTAGGATACGAAAGTAACTTTATCTGTATGTTTGTAACTTCATCACTGCAAAATCATTGAGCTGATCGTAATAAAATTTGATAAAGAGGTAGCTTGTGATCTTCGACGACGTCTGCATCTGCGATAACCGGCATCCAGTCGAAGTCGAGGGCATAAGCTATAATAATCTTGTCTGTCCGTCTGTTACGGTTTCACGACTAAACCGCTGAACCGATTTTGATGAAATTTGGTATATAGGACATACGGCTACTTTTTATTCGACTGACTTTGATTTTGACTTCGTCTGCGTCCGCGATAACCGATATCCATCCGAAGTCGCGGGCAAAAGCTAGTAAGTCCTCCATAATATCTATAAAAAGTAGAATATGTATGGTACAGTCAGCAACAAAAGTCGATTAACATTTATGATTTTTAAATCCTAATTATTAAGTACAATATTAAAAGTAAAACGCAATGAATATAAAATTAAGATATAATAAACCCTTAGCTATTGCCTGAAATTCTGAAAGCCAGTACATTAAGTGTTTAATAGTGTCTGTTTAAGGTGGATGCCTAGATAGACCTCGCCATACATTATTCAGGTGTGGAAATCTCCGTAAATAAACATTTTCTGCAGAATAAAAGCAACTATAATGAGACTTTATAATGTATTATGGGCGCGTATAGCCCAAATTTATAAAAAAAAACAGTATTTCTAGGAGAATTATACCGAATAAAAAACGAAAAATCTTTACATGTGTGAGTGATCTGAATCGCGCCATCTGACAGAAATTTATAGAACCACCGAGAAAGTTGGTTGCTGTTGTGTTACGAGTTTACGATTGGTAAACATTCATAATAGATGGCGCTGTTCGATAATCCGAACAAGCGCCATCGAGTGACGCGCGGATGCGACGTTGCCATTCAAAAAGCAGCGTTTGTTGCCATTCCGTCCATGCGTGATTGTCTTGAGTCTTGACAACTTGCGAAGTTGCGAATCGTTTCCAGAATATTGTGTTTCTAGCAAGATAGCACCGGGCGCGCGGGTTTGCCCGCGGAGTTAACATTTTATGAATGATAAAATGTTTTTTAGTATGGAATGAGAAAGAATGTTTTACATAAAGTGAAAAAATTATCTCTGCGATCTGCCCTTGGTTCACACAGATACAATACTTATGTAATTATTGTATTATCTAGTTTAAATATGTAGTAAGTAGTTACTAGTACACACTTAAACATTCCTTGACTTTCCAGATTTAAAAATCTTTTTAATGAATGTAAGTAGGTACCTACTGATAACACATTTTCTGATACGCTTAGGTACTAATCCATTGGTTTGGGTTGAATAAAATCAGAGAATAGAATTTGATGTACCTATAAGTTAGTTATAACTAAATCAGGCGATCAGCGAAGCTACCTACACAAAATGGTGAAACGTAGGTACTACGTACATCTATTGATTGAATCATAGGTATTTAATTCATGTGAAACCAGCAAGATTAGGTAGTGAATACACAGACAAACCACTTTAATTTTTCATAATTGCTTATTTTACTAGTATTATTAGCACACACAAAGTGCGTCAAGCAGGGTGTATGTAAAGTTAGCATACAAAACGCAGCTTTACTTGCTCATCCATCTCCATCACCAACCGACGCTAACTCCCTCACGTGCGACGCATCGAACACCTGCGCAGGAGCTGTCCTTCAATAACTTGTAAACAAGAAATATACTGCTTGACTACCTATTTCTCATAGAAATTCTCCGAAACACAACAGCGATAAGTAGGTACAGTTCATACAGTAGGTACGGTCTACGTTCGACAGAGAGTTATTAGGTACCTATCAATTTATAGGTAGGTAGGTATGTCAATCAAACACTTCAGAAAAATGTTCGAAGGTAGAGAACTCATTGTTTACACCGATCACAAGCCACTGACCTACGCTATTCGCAAGCCACCATCTGATAGATTAGATACCTACCTTACACGCTAATTCTAGACTGACAGCAGACTGATAAAACTTCAGTCATAACATAGTAAAGCGTAATTTTAGCTCCAGAAATCAAGTTTCCGTAGTGTAGCGGTTATCACGTGTGCTTCACACGCACAAGGCTCCCGGTTCGATCCCGGGCGGACACAGCTTTTTGTATTTTATTGCCGATCATAAAAAGTATCTTCATAAATAAATATTTTTTTATTTATTTAGATCAATACAACTATCATTACATGTCATGTTACCCCAAATCGGTAACGTGGTATTTCATAACATAGGTAGCTCATACAAAGCAACAAAAAAAAAACAAAGTGAGCTATCGTAATCTGATACGACAAATAACTTGGTTTTGCGGCATACTTGGCCTTGATAACAATCATAGATTTCTAAACGTAAGTTTCAAGGCGAGAAATAGTACGAAGTTTACTTTTATTTTAACAAAATGTTTATTTTTCAGATTTCTCTGATCACCCAATTAATAAAAAAGCGTGAAGATACTTTTTATGATCAGCAATAAAATACAAAAAGCTCTGTGTCCGCCCGGGATCGAACCGGGGGCCTTGTGCGTGTGAAGCACACGTGATAACCGCTACACTACGGAAACTTGATTTCTGGAGCTAAAATTACGCTTTACTATGTTATGACTGAAGTTTTATCAGTCTGCTGTCAGTCTAGAATTAGCGTGTAACCGTGTTTTTCATCCATCATTCTGGTATCAGTCTTAGCCGGACCAGACTGATTGACCAGAATGACGCCAGACTGAGCGTGTAACCCATGTACCTATTACGATACGCAACGCAACGGCGCGCGGCGGCGCGCGGCGCACTCGTCAGCTGTTGTTTATAAGCGAGTTCTCAACGAACATAGGTGCGACACGTCAGTGGAGTAAACAATGTTGTCGCCCGCGCCGACGCACTTCACGCATCGAACCATCGTACCATCCCAATCAGTAGTAGCAGTCCAGTCCAGTAGTACCATCACCAATCAACTGCGAAGAATTATCTCAAGCGCAAGAAAGAGACAGCAATATACCTACGTTATCACAACAAACAATTTATTATATTCATCTCAAGAAAATCGTCATACCTACCCGGTACCTCAACACTCTCAATATTCTGCGAAACGTCTACGTCACACGTTCGACCATACCTACCAACGTGCACAATTCAAGTCACCCTGGAATAAGAACAACACGCAAGCTAATGCAAGAACGTTACTTCTGGCCCGCAATGAACACCGACATCGGCGAATGGGCCAAAACATGTACTTTGTGTCAACTATCGAAAGTTCAACGACACAATCAAAGTAATTTCACATCATTCTCTCCGAGAGAACGATTTCAACATATTCATATCGACATTGTTGGACCACTACCTACTTACTTCTTCGTGCGGACATCGATACCTACTCACAAAGTCACAATGATGATGAAGTCACATGAAAATACATAGGTAGGTACTGTAGAGGTTGCTTGCTAAAGCAAACAGGCTGGAAGACTCTTGTTCTAAACTCTATGACAAACTACTATTCATATTTAGAATTAGAGTAAAGTTTTTATACGATGACAATTGTTTGGTCATTCGCCCGGCTGGGTGCACTAGAGTCACAAGATACGTTTCCAATATAAGTATAAAGCTGACCAGTCGTTTTACTAGTGTTTGCGCCCTGCAAAGCACCCCTAAGGTCCCAAAGGTGCATCTCGGTACCTTGGTCACGTCCTAGTGACCACATATGGTGGAGGCGCGGTGCCTTTGCTGTATGTTTGTTTTAGATTCTTGCGGGGGCGCGATTGCAGCGAATTGAACAGAAAGCGAATGTCTTGTGAGTTTTAAAGCGTATAAAACGCAAATAAGGAGCAAGCGCACAGAGGAATTATGCGTAAGGAAGACGCATGAAGAAACAATAAAGATAAGTATTGTGTGACAATTTTATTATTATAACATAGCGAAATGGAGCCATCTCCGCTATATACTATTCCCTTTTATTTCACGGGAAGCGAAGGCATAAGCTTCGATGATTTTTTACCAAAATATTTGGAAATAGCCGTCCATAATGAATGGCGTGAAAGCGACTACGCTTTAATATTGGGTGCCTTTCTGAAAGGACACGCCTATTATTTTTATAGATATATGTATCATGACGATATGAGTTTCTCGACACTATGTGACGAGATGAGGACAGAGTTTCCTGGGCGCTACCGCTCAGCAAAGAATATTAACAGCGTCCAGCAGGAAGCCGCAGTTTTACCGGTGGAAAGCTTAGAAGAAAATGTGTTAATATTAAATAATAATACTGATCTAATTTCTAGTCTCATTCAAAAAGATGAGCAAAGCTGCCAAGCAGACAGCAATGATGACGTTGATGAGGCCAGCTGCCTAGACAGCAGCCCTGGCGCTAAAGAGGAGGAGATGCCCATCGTGTTCCAGGAAGAAGAAGAAGAAGATGAAGATAATAAATCGGGTCAGTCCGGTCCATTTATTTTATTAGATAACGATTTTTCAGAGCAGATTAATGAGTTTTCGTCGAAGGAGGATGACGATCTGTTCGATGAAAATCAAGTAATTAACATCGAAAATGATCTTAAAGTTGAGGATTTTACCACAAAATTGACCGACATAAAAGAGGATCCTCAGATATCGGTGACATCTGAAATAAAGGAGTCTCATGGAGATGGTCAAATTATTACACCATCAGTTGATGTCAAAGGTCGTATACTTAATTCTAATTTATTTAAAGATGATGGAGCATTTAATTATCCAAAGATTCAAAATGTTATTTCACGAGGTGCTATAAAAAATAATAAGAAAGCACAAGTGAAGAAAAAGGTCATAATAGGTAGAAGAAAGGTTAACATAAAAAGGCTTTTTCCTAAACAATTCAAGGTTGTTCATACATCGAAGCGAAAAATTATTAATAATTTACAATTCCATAAAATTTATAAATATTCTTATGGACATTTTGTAAAAAACAGTTCTTTTCTACAAAATAGGTTTTATATATTTAATAGAGTTAAATGGAAAGATATATTTTTAAAAATAATTGATTGGAAACTTTTTATTTGGAGAATTTTATAAATATAATTGTCGTTGTCTTTTTCATTTATCATGTCACTGTATTATTTTTGTATGAATAGCAGGACATGTCATATTAATTATTCTTGTTTTTTTTCATATCAATGGCGAGCTACGACGTGTGACTTTGGCTTAAACTGGTTGGAAGAAAGAATAACGTATAATCATAGTTATTTTATATCATATAATGTAAACATAAAAATGACCAATACGATGAACACACTCCATGATGATAGCGACATTTTTTTAAAAGGGGGGGGGAAGACTTGTTCACTGAAGAAATCAACTTTGCTGACAGGGCATAGCCTTTGCAAAGAGTGCTTGATAAGTACTGGTGATTTAGTTGGTGATTTTAAGTCTCATTTTTTATTATTATGATTTCTTTTTATCTCATAAAGTTGTCGCTTAAGAGTGAGTTCGTAATACGGTCATTATACCACTATGACTTTTGCTTTCTTCTAACTAAATAATATTCGATAAAGCCAAAGACATAGATATTTTTCGTTATTTTTCGTTTATTTATATTTATGTATATAACTTTATTTCGTTTTTTTTTATTTTAGCTTGTATAACCCTTAAGGTAGATGTGGACTTGCCATATCATAGGGTAGGGGAATGTGTAGTGGCTTTTTAAGAAGTTTTGCCACTATAGGATTTAAACCATGACTGCGTATATGTTTCGAAATAATAATACATTAACTTAATATCATTTTATATATCATATCATATGTCATGAGTTAAATCATCTCTCCAGAGACATATCCCTAGGATGTCTTCTTATGAGGTAGGGACCTCGTAATAGGTTTAGGTAGGCACATATTGTCATAGAGTTGTAGATAGGTGTGAATAAAAGTCTTTCATGTTGCAGAACTTATTCAAGCCGTTTATTCAAGGGCGGGCGTAGCTCATGTAGAGGTTGCTTGCTAAAGCAAACAGGCTGGAAGACTCTTGTTCTAAACTCTATGACAAACTACTATTCATATTTAGAATTAGAGTAAAGTTTTTATACGATGACAATTGTTTGGTCATTCGCCCGGCTGGGTGCACTAGAGTCACAAGATACGTTTCCAATATAAGTATAAAGCTGACCAGTCGTTTTACTAGTGTTTGCGCCCTGCAAAGCACCCCTAAGGTCCCAAAGGTGCATCTCGGTACCTTGGTCACGTCCTAGTGACCACAGTACCTAGATATCGCGTTTCGGTTGTCATACAAGGCTAACTACCTACTAAGAATAAGCTATTTATTTGTAAACAATAAAGCACAGAACAGAAAAAAGGCTTGTTATTTGTTTCTCCATAACCGTGAACGTGAGATTAGTAGGTACCTACTACAAAATAAAACAAACTAATAATAATGTTTGTCTGTCTGAAACTATTTACAAAATGCGTAAAAGGTGTTTATCGTAACCCGGCAAAACCATATTTAGCAAATGTTTGCAAGTTTAATTTTGTGACTACTTTAGTAGGTATCTAGTTTACCGATTTATAATAATTGTATTTATTGTTGACCAAAAACATATTCAAACACATTCAAATAATGAAACACTGACTCATCATCACTGACACGTATGACGTAGGTAATCAGTATTGTGACGATATTTCAGAAAATCACGGGCAACATGCTTTTTTAGTTTCTAATACCACCGAAAATATATATTAAATATATATAATAATTAATTACTATACCTACGATAAATTACAAAATAGTCTCAAATACATACTGGAGAAATATTGCAATTCGAATCAGTAAAAATGCATAGCATACATAATATGTATAATACACAAGAAATTCCGCGCGCAAATCATAGCGCGTGACAACCGTATGGAATGATTTTATAACAAGTCCCAAATTTACAAGTGAACGAAGTTTGGCAACGCTTTTTTTGTCAACGTATTCCATGTAGGTCAAGGTTAGGAAGGACGGCAACGTCGTATAAAACCTACACTACGACTTTTGGTACTTATGTTGCCACACAACAATAATAAGTAATAAAATTGTTTAAAAAAAAGAGTGTCTGTGTTTAGTGTTTAACTCAAATGAAAAATGTAATTTTCAGCTGTTTGTACAAAACGACATCTAGTGGTGTCGAAAGTTACTACTATTTACTTTGCATGTGTGTGTAAAGAGTAAAGTCAAGCGGCTAAATCTTTATATGTAATAATCTTTGTATGAGACCAGTTAACAAGCACAGTGACTATCTAAAAAAATCAAGTTAATGCCCTAGGTGGCGCGTACAATAGAGTTATCTATTAAAGATTTCTAAGTTAGGCGTAAAAATTGAAAATGTTCTAAATTGTGGATCTAGCGCCATCTAGCGACAAAATGGCATCTGAGATCATCATCCATCCACCTTAAATGATATAAAAAAGTAACATTGTTAATCGACTTTTGTTGTTGACTGTACTTCGTTCAATTTGTCAGAGCAATTACCGCAGTATAGAGTTGATTAGACATGTACGTAATTCCTAATGGTACTATTGTAGTAATACAATGTAATGTATTAATTGACCGACTCAATCATTAGTCTCCGTGCGGCTGTCGGTTCCCAGCTTATATTTATAAGTGCTGCGGGGTTTTTCTGTTGGAAAATTCTTGACTTTTAATACAAGAATGTTAATTTCTTACTGTTTGAAAAACCTTATACCTACTGTGAGAAAAGATATATCAATTATCATCGTAAACTAACGTAAAAAATAATTGGCCCTCCAATTTCCCCGTAACCAGAACATAACATCACGCTTGTAATCCTAGAAGGGTTAGGCAGAGGAGTACCCATTAGTATACCCACATTTCGCCATGCATCGCATGTTTAAGTCTCTTGCTACAGGGGGCGAGCCTATTGCCGTCAACCGGGCACAAATCCAGACTTCGAGGCTGTTACTAAGAAATTCCTGATTGAAAAACCCAATAACACTTTGCCCAACCTGGGAATCGAGCCCAAGACCTCATGCTCAATTGCTCAGCTGTCGCGCTTGGCGACACCAAGACCAACTGAAGGCAGTTTCAGAGTGCTATAGCACAGAATAACCAGAATGAAAGATTCCTAACAGTGTTCAAAATTCTTACCTACTTTCATAGGGCTGTCACTATTGAAAATATATAAAATCGGGATACCTACATTTAATTGTTAACATTTAATTTACTTCTATATTTTAAGAAGATTAAGATAATAATAGTGGGTATGTATTATGATTAAATAAATAAATAGGTAGGCAGGTGGTACTTATGTACATAATTAATCATACTATGAAATAGATACACATACATAGATAGGTACACTGGTACATACATTGCTTACTTTCTTGAAGTTGATTAATCAAATTACTTTGACTTACCTACGCACGGACGGACGTTATAGCGAAACTACCTATAATGTATTCTTCCTTGTTTTACTATTTCACGAACGTAAGTTAAGTAGGTACCTACTACCTATCTAATAGAAAAGGCTAAATGGAATCTTACTAAGACGACTTACAAATATACTTTGGTACCTATACCTACTATTCTACAAACCTACTAAAACAAAAATACGAAACGAATAATACGTCAATATACGGTCTACTTCTTACCATAACAAATTATTTCATAAGGGAATGCCTTATCGCCATCTTAATTGTTCTGGATATTATTACCTACTCGTAAATAAATAGTTACTTCTGTAATAAGCATTAAGCATGTGTTTGTATAAGTAAATATAGACAATTACCCGATAAGATCCTTTGGATATACAAAAAAAGAAGTCTCTTTGTTCTTTCGACGATTATTTGTATACACAGTGCAACAGTTAGGCATCTTTAAAAACAATTTAACATCCGCGTCTAAATAAGTATTGTAACTGTGTCCGCGTCGTACGTACCCGACCGCTGTCGCTGGCACACCTTAAATTTGACCGCTAGCTGAGCCGACTCAAACCGGTTTGCACCCGAGCGGGCGCCGGCGCACTCCCCGCGCGCCATGTCGGTGACAGGTCACGCACACATAGTTGCGCGCGTAGTAGTGTACCTACGCACGGGCGTTAGTATGAAGTTTTCATTCTGGTTGTTCTGTGGCTATAGTGTATGTTTCATGGTATACTTGACTTTGAAACTAACAAAGTTGCAGGCACAAGTTAGTCATATTATGAAGAGGAAAACATTGTTTGTGATCTCTGAAAGTATTGATTGAATCACAAAAAACCTTTCACTACTAGAAGCCACAGAAAAACTGTCGTAGCATAATATTATTTTAAGACCTTTACAAAATGTACTAACTTTGACACAGACAAACTCGCCGGCAGAAGGTAGTACAGAATATGTATATCTATACCTATTTATAGCAGTCGTTATAGAAAATAGTCTGTTGTTCATGTCGAGCAATTTGACAAAGCAATTACTGAGATATCTAGTTGTTCAAGCGAAGTATATAATTTTCTCTGTTGTTATTGTAGGTAGGTAACTACTCGTATTTATTTGTCTTGTTTTCTTAGTTATTAAGTTACTTCTTCATATGTATGGCTTGCATGACAAATAAACATTAAATGGCGCACTCCATTAATGCAAAGCTTTTTGCCTACGCTCATATGTTTTTTATTTATTTATTTAATGAAGCATGGAAGACTTACAGCTTAAAAACTAAGTAAAACAGGAGACCATAGTTGACAGAAAGCCAATTACAAGTCTTCGCGCGTAGAAAGAGAATGGAAACTTAAAACATAACTTACTTTTTAAAGCAGTTTTCTTTTTGGAGGTCAATATTTGAAGGTCAAGGTGAGAACTGTGATCGTCTAGCTATAATTATAGACTTAAGGCATCCCCAAACAAAAGCAATATTATCACTAGGGCGATATACACGGTACCTTTATCATGGATTCAGTAAATGAGTCCTAGACCCCAGAATTAACATTTAAAGGGGGCTAGACGGAAAAAATTAAGACCAAAAGTTGTAACGACACTTTTTGCTATAGTTGTAAGCCGTGCGGCGTGCCCGTGTTTCTGTCTGTCTCTCTCTCTCTCTCTCTCTCATATAACTACGTTCCACCCGGGTGTCCCTTGACACCTCTCAAGTTTTTTCTTCAGTAAATTTCAACGCCGTGGTGTTTAGAATCATAAACAGAATCCATGGTTTTTAAGTCTTCCGTATGATGTCCTTTTCGTTGGCTATATCTATGTGTGGAACCATTTCTTTTTATATTTCGCCCGTTATATTACCGCCATCGCCACGATGATAACATCGCTCGTGTGTCCCCGATGCCTTTACAATAACATTAATTTCGTTCTGTAAGTACTTAATCCCAATTACTTGTTCAATACAAATTAGTACAATACTCGTCGGCTGACGCTAAACTTATTGATATCAAATTACGCACATTATTTTGTCCTACATTTTCTATTGATCCATTATAGTATGCAAAGTCATTGGCAATCTTTTCTATGCGTTATCTCTATTGATTACACTTCTAAACAATCAATATTGACGTCATCATTGCCATAGATAAAAAACCTAACACGAGTTGACAAAATTCGTGTAATTATCCATTAAGATACTTTCGAAATAAGAATTTGTTGAATTGGTTTCATCCAGTGGAAATGCCTCCACCATTTCACTGTTTTTTCAGGTAGAAGCGAATTTTTTTTATATTAATCTGTTCGTTAGTTTAGACTCTGGTCAGTGGACCAAAATCTAAACCAAGGGTTCCCAAAATTATTTTGTTTATTGCCCACTTTGAGAATAAATTATTTTCTAGCGCCACCATTCTTTCACCTACTTAAAAATCAACTAGTAGATGAAATTACAAATCGCTACCCAAGCCTACACAACGATTTTTTTTTCTGGGTCTCTTACCGCCCCCTTTAGGCCTGCAGCGCCCCCTTTGGGAAAGTCTGATCTAAACTATACGAACCGATTCTGTGCACTATCAGTACAGAGACACACACACTCCCGCCTTAATAAATTAACTTTGTAATCAAAATGAACGCGGCACAATTATTATAGGGCTGATTTTTCAATAATCAGATAACTTTACCTAGGGGTACCTTATTACCCAGTTACTGGGTTGTGGAGGTCAGATAGGCAGTCGCTCCATGTAAAATACTGGTATTCAGCTGCATCCGGTGAGACTGGAAGCCGACCCCAACATAGTTGGGAAAAAAGGCTAAGTAGATGAGATAACTTTTATCCAAAGAATAAATATGACAGTTTGACATATTTTCTATACAAAAACTGTCAAACCGCCATATTTATCCCTCCATTAGAGATATCTGACGATTGAAAAATTAACCCTTAATGAAATAAATAAATACAATTATACTATCGATTACCTACATAACTAAAAAACAGCTCCTCAGCTTCCACTAACCTGTAAAACAAACTTCTGGTCGATATACTTCTTGGCAATGTTAGGCTGGAAGTCTGGAGACTCCAACAGCCGTAGGAACAGTTCATAGACCAGCTGAAGGTGAGGCCAGGCCGCTTCCAGCGTGGGCTCGTCTTCTTCAGGGTCAAACTCCGCACCATTAGGGTTTGAGGAGGGAGGTAGTGTCCGAAATAGGTTTATCGCGAACTGTGAACAAAAAATAAACTTGTTAACGTTTGTATAGACGTGATTGCTGTAAGGAATTTACAAGCCTACCTTATTATAGGTCACTAGCTTTTGCCCGCGACTTCGTCCGCGTATATGTCGGTTATCGCGGACGCAGACGAAGTCGAAGTCGAATAAAAAGTAGCCTATGTCCTTTGTTGGGGTTCACACTTACCCTGTACCAAATTTCACACAAATCGGTTCAGTAGTTTAGGCGTGAAGAAAAGACAGACAGACAGACAGACAGACAGACAGACAGACAGACAGACAGACAGACAGACAGACAGACAGACAGACAGACAGAAAGACAGACAGACAGACAGAGTTACTTTCGCATTTATAATATTAGTTAGGATTTAACTGGTAAACTAAACGTTTTTTTTATTCTTATCTTTATTACTTACCAGAAAAAAAAAGATATGAAGTATGGTTCGAAAAAAAATAGGAAGATTGTCTTGGAAAGCTCAATAATATCAAGTTTGGTAGAATAGGTTACATACAGAAAAGATCTAAGCCAGTTCTAATCATTTTTTTAGCTTTTCATGACACTAATACTTTTAGTAGTACATCAGGTAATACCAAATGACTATTCTACTACCCGATAATTTACAAGCCATAGGAATAATATAACAAAGAATACCTAAAGCTATTTCACATAATATATATTGTAGCTATTAGAAATATACAGAATGTCAGACAGGCAACATTAATAACATCGGAACGCGCCAGCTTTTAATATCCCGAACTGCCCTACTGGAGTTAAATACCAGCACTTATAAAAAAAAAACAACTTATTTATTTGATAAATGGTTCAATTTATACAGTAAAGCAAAGTAAATAGACGTTGGAAAAACGTATCTCATTATTTCTAAAAATATCATAATAAATAATCAATCTGTCTAGTCTTTTCCCGACTATGTTAGGTTTGGCTTCCAGTCTAACCGGATGCAGCTGAATACCAGTATTTTAGATAGACCGCCTATCTAACCTCCGCAACCCAGTAACTGGGTAATACAATACCCCTTGGTAAGACTGGTTGTCAAACTTTCGGGCTTCCAACAACCCATTACGACTGTCAAAAATGCACATAATAATAAGACAGCCGGGATCAACGGCTTAACGTGCTTTCCGAGGCACGGAGGAGTCTCGGTGTGTAAACATCACCCATCTAAGGATAAAGCCCGGCAGCGAAGCTTACCCTGATGGATAAACCCGTGCGGTTGTTATTACTTAGGCCGCTATCACACGGACTGCACCACAACAACCGCACGCAGTCTCTATATTCAACTGCATGCAGTTGTACGTTCGACTTCGTGCAGTCATGATACCAACTGCACGCGGTCGGCTGCAGTCGAGGAAAGTCAATATCAGCTGTATGCAGTCGTGCCTTCAACTTCACGCGGTCGGCTTGCAGTCGAGAGAAGTCAATATCAACTGTATGCAGTCGTGCCTTCAACTTCATGCGGTCGGCTACAGTTTTAGCCAACCGCGTGAACTTGTAGCCGACCGCGTGCAGTTGAATATACATAGAGACTGCGTGCGGTTGTTGTGGTGCAGTCCGTGTGGTAGCGGCCTTAGCCACGAGAACTTCCAAAAAAGATAATAAATCTAAAAAGATAATAAAGATAAAATGATAATAATAAATAGAGTAAAAATATAATAAATCTACAAATAAAATATCAATAATTAAGCAGTAACAAAACCTACACAGCCTTTCGTACTTCTTCTGTAGACATGTTCATTGTGAATTCATAGACAATATTGTCAATAGGCAATCAAAACCCATTCAATACTGAGGCGCTATTGTCCTTGTCTATGAATTGGTTACATAAATTAATTGATATAGACAATAATATATGTAGCATGTTGGTATAGTTTATTTTTCTTTGTTTTTCTTATTTGGTAAACAAATATGGCGCGATTGTCGGTGGTAGACGAAGCAAAAGGAGTTTGTATGAATCGTAGCAGGTGCTGTTCTTGTTCTGCATACCCCGATAAATGGCATGAGTTCATGTATAGTATGTAAAGTACGTAAAGTATTTTTTATTAGGGTTTGCAAACAGCTTTTATTGTATTATATAATAAGTACTTATTTATAATACTTCTCCCCTAACCCCCCCCCCCCCCCCCTATTACATGGGACTTAAAGAAAAACATAACTGGCGAAATGTGGGTGTACTCACGGGTACACCTCTGCCTAACCCTTCGGGATTACAGGCGTGATGTTATGATGATTAGGTATTTATAATGCTGAAAAGTTTGTTTGTGTTTTCGTTTGAACACGCTAATCTCCAAGTCGGCAAATTCAGAAAATTATAATTGCTAATTGGAAGCTACGTTATCCTTAAGTGCCATAGACTATGTTTTATGGTTTACTTGACTTCCACGGGGACTAAGGGCGCGTACACATAGAACGTCTGATTTTACAGGATCCTTTTTAACTGATCCGTCGCTACTGGAGGTAATATTCACACAGCATTTATAGGACCCATTTAAACTGATTCGTCGCTACTGGAGGTAATATTCACACAGCATTTATAGGACCCATTTTAACTGATTCGTCGCTACTGGAGGTAATATTCACACAGCATTTATAGGACCCATTTTAACTGATCCGTCGCTACTGGAGGTAATATTCACACAGCATTTATAGGACCCATTTTAACTGATTCGTCGCTACTGGATGTCGGATCAGTTTTTTACTGAATCCGGAATACTGTATTCTGTGTGAACTCGCTCATACGACTACATACGCTAATAACATATACGTTTAAACGGACCTGTAAATCGGACGTTCTATGTGAACGCGCCGTAAGACGCGGGCAAAAGCTATAGTCTTATGCTAAGTCACAATCAGTCTCGAACTTATACTGACACCAATCAAAGGCCAAACAGCAAATGCCTAGGTCATCAAAACAGTTACAGCTACACTGTCAATATTCACTCAGAATTATCGCACATTCAATTCCAAGCAGTTCTGCTTAAATTCCTTCCATATTAGTGTTTTATACCAACCACGTTTGTTTGTTTATAAATAAGGTATTGTAAGAAAAAATACAGTACACCTGTCTCACAACACAAGCCTACGATACAGCTTAGATCGGTAGACAACAGAAGACAATCGGAAATAGAGCTCCATTAATAAATTCCCCAAACAAAACCTTGGCCTTCCGAACGTTCGACGTTTCGGAGGCCTTCACAAATAATAAATGGTTGTGGCTTTTATGTGTCCTTGATCTACACTCCCGAACCCTTAAGGGAAGCCGTATATGACGGACGATGCGCTAAGTATCGTCGTATAATCCCAGAACAGTCAAAAAGATAATAAAACCATCCGTAAATAACTGATGATGCGTGAGTGCGTGCTAACGACGATTATGCCCGACGCATCTTACGTCAGGTGTACGTCCATCCTAATTCGAGCCACCTTCCATTGTCTTGCCAATAGGCACATAGGTTTTTTACTTTTTAAAAGGTCCTGAATTCAAATGTAGAACAACGATGACACCAAAATGATGGCCAGTACCATGATTCAAACCTGCATAACATTTAAGGCCTATACCTAACATGAAAATGCACGTATAAGTTTTGTAGTAAAGTACAAAAAAGCAAATTATAATTTGAAAACTTTCAAAAGACAACGCATTACACGTCATGTATTTACGAATCTTCAGTTATTTGTTTAAAGATCTGCTGTGTAATTTGTATGAAATCATTTAGACCTACTATTTCAGTGGCAAAGATTCTATACAAATCGTTTACTACCGGCTTGACGGCTTCCCTTCAGAAATTCGGTACAACAGCTAAGCTACCGCCATTGACAAAATGGCACAGTCTGAAGTATATACTATTGCCAAATAATACAGTCAAACTGCAAGCATTTTGAATACACAATCAAATATAAAAATATTGTATAATTTTTTTAACAAGAGCAATAATTTTAGGTTCGGTTTTCCTTTTACGAAAATTGTCGCTTCGCCGTTGGTGTACCCCTATCCGTCCCTCCCCCTCACACCTCCCCCCTGTCACAAGGCTGATAGATGTATAAGTTCGAAACTATATTAATCGATAGTGGAACTACCTTTCGATCCATCACATACTTGTTGGAACGTTTCATTCACCGCACAGGGCCAACAGATGGGACAAAATAAACCGATATACAGTTCTTTGTTTTAGGCCCCTAGCACACGGCGTATTTTAAACGCGCAGACGACGCGCAGGTGACGCGCGTATACGTGCTTCAAACGAGATTTGAACGCAACCTTGTAACCTAAGCACACGGGGCGATTGTGAAATCCGTCTATACTGCGCGTATGAGCGCAGTTACAGCCATCATCAATACAAAAGCAAACCATCATCAAAACAAACACAACAATCAGCATTTACGGCGCCGAAAACGCACGTTCCTGAAACGCGAGTCGTCTGCGCGTTTAAAATACGCCATGTGCTAGGGGTCTTACTTGTACGAAACCCTAAAAAGTTCCACAAACAATTTTCCTTTGTTCAGTGCATTTTAGCGTGAGAAGGCTGGGATACTTTTTCAAAGAAAAATGTAGGGTACCTAGTAAAGAAAAAGTTGAAAGTAAATGAATGTAGCTATTTTGAGGGGCGGTCGGGACATTCTCGGTCTTTGGAAACAATTCGTGTTTCATGAAGCGAGAGCGCCAAGGGACTTACAATGTTCATTGTTGCGTGATTGACTTGAAATTAAGGAGTTTCTATTAAACATTCTAACAGTGATGTTTCTCGGGTATAATTAGGCTTTACGGCGCGTTCACATAGAACGTCCGTTTTACTGGACCCGTTTTAACTGATCCGTCGCTACTGGAGGTAATATTCACACAGCATTTACAGGATC
Source organism: Hoplodrina blanda (assembly GCA_949316365.1). Taxonomy (NCBI): domain Eukaryota; kingdom Metazoa; phylum Arthropoda; class Insecta; order Lepidoptera; family Noctuidae; genus Hoplodrina; species Hoplodrina blanda. Next base: position 10,303,709 of record OX438565.1, on the reverse strand, counting down.
CGTTTTGCTCGCGCAGTTTCGATCCGATAAAACGGATCCGTTTTACTGGATCCGCAATACTGTATTCTGTGTGAACTCGCTCATACAACTACATACGCTAATAACATATACGTTTAAACGGACCAGTAAAACGGACGTTCTATGGGAACGCGCCCTTAGAGACATCGTTCCTACTGTCTTGTGAAGACATCTTTATCGTTGAGTGAATTTCGTTTGTAGTTTTGTTCGCACTAAGAAATATAAACGAAATAATTTAATAAGAAAAATGGGAAATTATTTTTTTAATAATAATGATATTCATCAGACCGATTTCAGTCAAGACGGCCAATCTCAATGGAGACAAGCCAAGTACACAGTTCCTTCACTCTCATAGTCCAATGAGACGGCAATCCGACACAACTGGGGACAGCTGATCAGGCGCAACACTTTTTACCCAACTTTTGAATCGAACCCAGGACCCCACGTTCAACAGCCGCGCTAGACCAACGGGGCAGTCATTATAATTATCGAAAGTTTAAAACCGTTAACCAATTAATAAACCCGAAATAAAGTTATGATAAACATAAACCTTGTAGAATTTGTGGTAAAAGCCGATGTTAATTCTGGTGTTTTACTTCATGTTTAATAATAGAAAGAAGGTTTTAAAACAGAACAAAATATCTATCGTGAAAACATAGTGGAAACTGCGTTTTAGATAAGAAATATTCCTACCATGGAACTATGGTTGCCAACTCTTTGTCTGTCAAAAATAGTAGACTCAAATGATTACCCATAAAAATATAGTAATAGGGATAAGATGAAAAAAAAAATAGTAAGTAGGTAAAAAGTGAACGTACTGTCAACTTGATATACCAGAATAATTTCCAGAAATAGTTTAGAATGAATATTATTGCTTTTAATTTGTGGCCTTTATAATATAGTAGTTTAGCATTTAGTCAGACATATAGTAGTGGCAACCCTACATGAAACCCTTACAATATCTGAAGCGTCTTATCTTCACTACAGAGCCAATCTCGAATCTTGCCGTGCAAGCTAAGGAGCTGTCGCACGCCTTATCAGTATCCAAGGCGTAAGACATTGTGGAAAGGCTTTCTACCTACAGACTAAACTACAAGAGCTGATAGAAAATTTTAAACAGATAACACTTTAAAGTCTAGACTTCAGTAGTATGTATTTGTTTTAGTTTTTTCTCTATAGTGAGTTGAACTGAACGTGTGTGAAGAAAATTCACTTTTAGCTCGCTGTATCTAGGTATACATTTACTGTTGAAGAAAAATGTGTCGTCAAAACCAATTGCCGTTTTTATTGACTATGTAAGTAAGTAGTCTCCGTGAATTAACGGATCATGATCTTCCAAATTGAGTAAGCATAACGGAAGAGTTAGAAATAAAAAAAAAATAAAACTATGCTTGCGTCAGAAAACCGTAAGACCTACATCAGTTTAGCATGGCTGAAATTTTGAGTATAATAAAGAGAGGAATAATGTAGTTTAGAAGGTATGCGTATACTTCCTGGTATCAAAACTGGATCATATTTTGGGTGGGTATTAGATACAAAAGGTACCTTACGCTCAAGTGGTACGGTTGCTTTTCATGTATGCTTTACAGGATATTGTTACAGTGAAATCTCATTCCATTGTCACTTACCATATTAACCGCCTCCGGATATATAGGTTCAGTGATGACGCCTCTCTGTGACGTGACGTACTCCACCATCTCCAGGAGGGCTGCCCGCTTGACCTCTTTCCACTTGAGGTCTGACAGGGGCTCGTCGGCGAAGTCGAACAGCAGGCAGCATTGCTGCAACTTCTGAACAAAGAGCTGTTCTCGCTCCGGCGCTGGTGCATCTGATGGGACACGAAAAGCATCAGATTATTATCCGATTGCCAAGAACGGTTATGATTTTGTTCTCTGGAAGTACTTTTATGTCGTGGTTATCCAATAGTAGCAGAGGATATTTTTGGACTTCTTCAATAAGTGTTAGCCTAATTCCATAATACAGCCCATCGTGTGTTTGAATAAAATTGAAAAAGGAAAAGAAAATGTTCAACAATATTAGTAAACAATTGACAGTAACAGTGTTTATCAGTAATACAACTTTTTCAAGGAATTTTATATAAATAGGAAAGATAGATCAGCTATAGGGACGGTAAAACAAAATTAAAACATAGATGCTACAATTTAAAACATCCGAAACTTCAAAGTTCACACACGGCTGAGTTTTCAGCAGCTGCGTGTAACCTTTTGTTGTTACAGCAACAGCTTGTAATATGTGCTTATAGAGAAATAGTTGCGTTTAGCTTGGGGTCCTGTCGTGGTTCAAAGTTCTTCGTGTTTCAAATTCACATCACATTACTCGCTAACTCGATAGGAGTCAAACTTTGAAGCGTGGAATAATTTACTGTCAAACTAGTTTCTCAGCTTGCAGGAACAACTAAATTAATATTGAACAAGGAAATGAAGTGTCCTCATACAAAGGGGTAGGTCCCTTATAATAATATTTGAGAAGACTTGGATATCAAAAATCTTATGAACAAAATTCAATTCCAACGTAAACCATTGATGATATTTGAGCCTATTTCATTTGACGGCAGATTAACTGATAAAAGATTTCCAGAAGCTAGGCAATTGTTCTTATTATCTATACTTATACCTATTTACCCAAAAACTGGTGAGTAATCACTGAAGAACACTGGTTTTTCTTTGTGGCGTGTAAGAAACCCAAGAATTTTATTACAGACTGATTGCAATCGCTTTGGAACTTTCCGAGCCTTCAAAGCCAAAAGGAATCGTACAATAAACCTAAAAATGCTGGGATAAACACAAAACGAAGGCGTCCTTTTCTTGTGGGTCTGAGTAAAGCGTTCAGAGATTTACGGCTCAATATTCAAGGAAAAAAGACAATAGTTTAAGCAAAGAGTCAGTTTTGCCAACAATTCTGTGCTACGTTTTGTAATAAATTTGTCACCCACACCAGACACCCTTCCAAGGGGGCCGGTGAGTTATGCCCCAAATGCGTGCCCCACAGAAACAAAAGGGGACATTTTAAATAGCTGACGAAAACTTGGAGCGTAAGCACAGGCTTCAGGAGAAATTGTTGTAAAAGCTTCGATTTTTCGTCCGTCCCCCAATTTCGAAGCAGTATAAAAGCTGCCGTATATTAGCTGCGTTTTTCGCGTCATCTTCGAGATTTTCTTAGGAGGAGGAGTGTCTTGAAAGATTATAAGTATTTTTTGGAGAACTCGAAGAGAATAGCTATTATTTCGACATTTGTATGAAATAGGATTAAAAAAATCCTTAGTATAGTCGATATTATCAAATTAAATCGAATTAACCGTGTATTCTTACGCCGAAAAAACGTGTGTGGACAAGAGGCCTAATGTTATTAAGATTATAAAAGTGACTTAGGAAACATGCAATTTTTGCGAGGACGAACTGACTGCTAGGATACAAAAATAGCTGCCGGGATTAAACTTCACACAAATTGCCTTAATATAGCGAAAGATGCATATGCTGCTAATGTTTTTAGGATACGGTTGTGTTTTCCAATTCACCCTTGGAAACCCTGACATTTATGATTTCAGGGATCTTAAACAGGAGCAAACGTGGTCACTTACGTTATAGCAGTATATTTATATTTAATGTTACATTGGAATGTTGGTTTATCTTAGCATTTTTCAGGGTTAGAGAGACGGTATCAGCATGAGGTCACGTATGTCAACAGACTAATATTGGACTAAGATACATATTTAATTTTATTGGGCTGTTCTCCCGGGTTTACAAGCAAAACTTGTTCCAAGTTTAACGACGACACAACCCAGTAATTGCAAAAGCATTGTTTATGTAATTATGTCGGAGAAATTTTACAACCGTGAGTAGTAAAAAATGCTGTTATATGCCGCACCTAAGCTTGCATATAAACAAACATGTTTCCAAATGACAAGAACATTAGCGTCTCAGTAATATCAAAGTCTCTTGAAGACACGTCTATAAACAAAGTGTTCATGATTATCTTGATGAGTACAAACGGCTTGCAGGAGGCAAACGACCTCGTCGCGCTAATTTTGCTCATTAGCAAAGTAAACGTCGATAACAAATAGGCCGTTCGGTAGCAATTCAACGGGTCCTTATATTGTGTGCTTGAAAATCTTGTACCATGTATAGTCGCTGGTAAGTAATGCGGTGCAGGGCGCGAGGACGTCGCAACACATTTCCCATGGCATACATACAGCACGGGGCCGACCGTTGGTCGCCGATGGGTCGATATTATTTCTGCGGCGTTTTCGCCATTCCCACGTCTACACTACATGTACGCATAAGATAGTCAATCATTACTTTCAGTGATTCAGCCACATTGTTTCGGTCGGCAAGTCTGATTAAACTCTTCAAGGCTGTCAGTGACGAGGTGTGGGCGACTACTATGTAGTTATCGCTACTACAGCGTAGTTTATCTGCGTCGTACATGATAGTGTATTGAAAACGTCTTCTTCGGTACGTTCACTTCAGTAACTAGGCATGTACCACAAATAGATACGGCTATTTTGCACGCGGATGCCGAAAATTAGCAACACGTTTAGAGGGGGTTTGTAAACAGAGATAAAGAGCCTTCTGGGCTCGCCGCATTTGATGTCCATTATCTGCAAAGCTAACACGGGTGCATTGTTGATATTTCCGACGAACCTTTCAGCGGGGGGAGCTGCACCATCAAGCTTTCCTTATCGGCATTTGGGATCGTGGGGCGCTCGGGCGAGACGGCGGCCGCGGCGGGGGGCGGCGGGCTGCGCGCGTCCGGCGGCGAGGGTGCCTTCTGCTGCGGGCCCTGGCCCTCCATGCCGGAGCCAGCGAACAGCGCAAACCGAAAAGCGCGCGCGACGTCAGACACGCTCTCGGAGCGCTTGGTGGCCGCTTGGCTGGCGACGAGATCGAGGCCCGAGTGGAACGACGGAGACTTTGGGATTCCGAGCGGCGAGACGGCGCGGCGCGGTTTGCTCTCAGCGGCGGCGAACATCGCGCGAGAGGGCGCGCGCGCGGCCGGCCCGGCATGGACCATCGCAGGCGGCGGCCGGCAGCGGCATCCGAGCGGAGGCCCGGCAGCGCCGGGACCGGTGCGAGCTGCGGGGGCGGCCGGACTGCCACGCGCCGGTCTCAGCCGCGACTCGCCACTGACGGCACCGCGAGTGCGCGCGCACGTCCGCCGCACCCCGCTCGCGCCCCAGCCGCTCTATACAACCTCGGCTAGGGTTGTCACGTCAGAAAATTTACCATTTACATAATGTCTACATGGATTGTTACTGCAATACAATAACTCCTCCTACACATGAGAGTGTGTCTCAATAGCTGATTGCGTCCGTGACTGAAGCACTCTCGTAATGGAGTAACGGCAGTTACCGGAAGCGTCACTGAGAGCGCAGCGTAATGACGCAGCTTCGTATTACATTGTACCAGCCCTGTAGATATTACGACGATTTCACAAGTCGAGGAGGTCGGGGGTCGCGATCGCGTCACTCGAAGGAACAGTAAACAAATGGACTGCTCCGCGATAACCAAATGTGTAATATTATAAACAGTACTGAACAGTATAATATTAATATATGCAAGTAAACATTAATCAGCTGTGAGGCCGTTATCTGTAATGATAAACGTTTGAACGGTTTGCTAATTAGAAAAAATCTTGAATAGATAGGCGCCATAAACATTTGCGCCAATGAACATTCGCAGCCAATAAGCGATCTGACTGACAATAAATTATAAATTGCGAGTAACGACCGAATGTAGACGGCGACATTTTTCTGGGAAAGTAGAAAAATAACAAGGGTAAGTTTGTTTGGGTGAATCGCGGAGGGGTCCCGCCATCCCCTGGCACGCGGGACGGGATGGGGGGGGTTGTATCCTTGTGCCAGACTTGTGTGCTCTCCCCTACACCATCGATCGTTTAATTGACTTTAAATAGTCTGACTCACTTCCTGGATTCATGTAGAGAAAGTGCTTTGGTAAAATGAATAACAAGATTCAATTAAATTGCTTCAAGATAAAATCGGCGGTCTTCTTGGTAAAGTTGGTCATTTGAAGTACTCAATTCTTATCTTTCAATGAAACTGTTTATATCTAAAACCTTTAGGCTTATTAGTGTTAAAAGCACTTAACGCGATATAAGATAATGCTGGGATTGAGATCTCCGAAACCCAACTACCTCAGATTGCAGAGAAAGATTTATGTTTCCATTGGGTGCAATTTCCGCTTAGTACCGCGTTCGTAGAAAGCGTTCGGAAACAGTATATAATATAGCTTTAAAGTAATTATAGACTAAAGCCTTTGTTATGGACGGCTGATTAAATTGGTTATTTTCTTGAGAAAGAAAATGGATGAAGGAAATTAATGGATTTACCCCTAAGAGACATTACAGATATAACTTATTTTTGGTGTTTTATTATTTAAAACTAGCTCAACTCTGCGACTTTGTCCACGTCAAAGATGATATATTTCGGTAGTATCCTGATACTCAGCAGTACTGTAGCTATCAGTGAAATATTTTTTGTAATCTGATCAGGCTTTCCAGAGATACCTCTTACAAACAAACTACATTCTTATATTATTAGTAAAGACTAAACAAACCAGTGACAACACTATTTCCGCATCACTCTTTATATTTTCTTAAGTTCCGAGAAAATGAAGAAAAATCCAAAACCATTTTTCTGAATAAATAAATATTTTCTTTTCGACTCCATTACTCTCTTCAGCAAATTAGGAGTTCGGTTAGGGTGGCTATATGATACGTAGGGATATAATCTATGGCGTTTATGCACCATCACGCCTTGTCCCCATGTGGGGTGGAGAATACAAAGGGCTATCATTACAAGGCTATGGCTATGCTACACAAATTGTTTAGGATCGAAGCAGTTTTATATACAGCTACCGGAAGTCGATCGATTGTTTGAGTTTAATACAACGATGGTAGGGACAGGAACGTGCAAATTTTTACCTTGGTTTAAGGACATAATTGTAAATATTAAGTGATATTTAGATTGACATTACCAGCTGTAAGGAACAGCATATTATATTCTTACAAGCGGCAAGAAATTTTAATGCTGGAGGCTTTAGGATGTTCTGAATCCATTATGGTAACAACAAGTTGCGCGTTGATTTATTTTTCAACCAGTATGAATGCTCTTGCCTTCTCAGTATGAGAAGAGGCCTTTGCCCTGCAGTGGGACAGTAACAGGTTTTCATTATTACATACACATACATACATAAACTCACGCCTTTTTCCCATGGGGGTAGGCAGAAACCACAGAACGCCACCTGCTACGATCCTTACATACTCCTTTTGCCTCATCTACGTTCATACATCTCATACAAGCACGCCGGTTACGAGTACTCCGCACTTGACTTTTCTGAAGAACCTCACCAATAAGGTCAGTGTAGGTCTTCCTAGGGCGACCCCTCCCTGCGTTGCCACTCACCCCTGCCTGCTGGCATTATTATTATATTATTATTTATTTTTATGACAAGGTCGCGGGAATCTGTTGGATGCAGGCAGCGCAGGGCCGCTCATTGCGGCTACCTTTTGAGGAGGCCTATACTATGTACTTGGTTTTTCACAACGTATATCACAGAATGGGTAGTATAACATCTATAGTACACCTAGACTTTGCTAGATGTAATAGATAAGCCAATATCCACTAGCTTGACACAAAACCAGACAGTTTTCTATTAGAACTTTTGCAGTTGCAGCCTGATGGGTTTTCTTAAAAACTTTTCCTCCATATATTCGTAAGAAAATGTGGAAAATGGAGGATATGTGGTACAATATTTGGTCAAATTCCCAGTTCAAAATAGACCCTCATTCCCCATGGTAGGTAAAAGTGCTGATTTAGTGAGGAAACCAAGCGGAAGGGTCGTAGGAACCCGAAAATTTGCTTTCATAAGAGGTGCTGTCGGATAATTTATATTGACAGCAAGACTCGGTGTGGGCAACCTTTTTCTTTGATATAAAAGGGAATGACTTCTAAAAATTGGCGCGGAATTTCAAGTCGATAGCGTAACGGTCCTGAGGCACATGTTTTATTTTTTTTTTCGAATTGGCATCTCGCAGGTCAACCTATGAGGTTGTGACTGCTTAACTGAACTTTCCTGTGGCGTCTTAAAAATAAAGTAAAGTTTTCAGGCAGGACATAAAATTTATAAACTGAACACGCTTAGGGCAAGGTCCATACCTAGTGAGGTAAGGACCTCAGAGCGTCGCTGGGGAGGACGGCAAGGGGATAGGCTGGATCGGATCTTTCTACACAGACTAACTCGGCACTAGAGTGCTAAGAGATAGATCTCGTTTTGATTTATGATACTGATTCAGAGATTGTGTTTAGGTTGTTACAAAGAAATTGAAAAGAAGGATAGGAGGCCTGTCCTGTAGTGGAACACAACAAGCTAAATTATAATGAGAATAAACGAACCACTAAAAATCTAGATTGATGTACAGAGATCTACCTAAAAAGTTATCTCATGAATAGTATAAAACACATCCATAAAGTAAACCGTAAAATATGATAAAATAACTGCATCATATTTTCTCCAACATTTAGGTAAGTCTTACGCCATTTTTCTCACACCAACATGGCGGGTTGCTTTTATTGTTATCCGTTAGTCCTTAAACGAAGTACATAAAACAAAATTAAAAGCTATATTTAGAGCAATGATGTGATTAAGAAGTATGTCAAGGATTTTGCTCTATTTGTGTTTGTTAGCGAGAGAGCTGACAAACATTCCGACTCGGAACAGATATCTGGAGGTCACAGTATATTTGTCCGAACTTTCATTGCGGAAACAGAAAATAGGAGAAATTCTCTGATGGAATTCTCCAGTGCGAGTCTGCGACTTGACTATTCTTACCGCAAAATGATTCCAATTTCTGTTTTCTTATTAAGTATAGTTTTCTAAAGTGTTTTTAACAGCTTTCGTCCACAACTTTGTCCGCGTGAAAATCAAAGCCAACGTTAAATCCGTTCTTACTTGGCGTCTCCTACCTTTAAACTATCTACCAAACAGCTTCATAGGACAAGTAGTTTTCGTAATTAGTCAATGAGTGGTTTTTCGCTTTATTGTCATAAACTGTTTAGTCCTCAGTCGTGAACATCCACAGTGCGAAGAGATTACACCATGAATCTTAAACCGACTTCAATAAACCATCTTAGATATAAAATAGGTACGCAGGAATGCAACCTCTCCCAAAATTGCCAAATCTCAAAACATTAAATCCTTCGGCTTCCGCATTAAATCTACCGCAAGGAATACCCTCGGGTTTTCAGCTGTCTTAATAGCAACGGAAGACGTATAGCTCTATAAAGTAAACCTAGAAATAGCCGTAAATCTACTCCTGTTTGCAGAAGCCGAAAACACCGTAAAAAAAAACAACGGTTTTAATACTTGACAAATACTCCAAGGCCAGCCTAATTAAGATAAGAGCGAGATTAGTCCGTCACTGATGAAATTAGCAAGATTAGCTGCTTAGTGGCGATGACCTATGCCCTAATTGAAGCTTCAAAGCAATAGCACACAAAATGCGTATAATTATGTTGTATGAATCGAAACCAGAGATAGTCACAAAATATAATATATGCTTAAAACACTAAATAGAGTGGTCAAACGTGTATTATGTCTCCAACCATACCGATCAACGAATCTTAATTACCCCACCAATAATAAATACGGGACTGGAAAAAGATCTTGTCGTGGCATCAGACTTATAATATACCACCCGTTAATTGTTAGTGTAGCAGAAGACGACATCTGTCATAGCGCCCTTAGGTAAACATCCACATTATCACTCCATTTTCCTACTACTCCGTGCCAAGCACATAGGTACAGGAGGCACATATCGGGTGTCCGGTAATGAATGGATAATCTTGAAATAGCAGGAGGATAGCAGTCCTTCTTTTGATTACTTATCTATCAGCTTAGTTAACGTAAATTACTTTAACAATAAAAAACCGATGGAATTCATTAATTCGTGGTCGTGGTGTACAAGAATGTAAAATAAGGTAACAAAAAACTTCCGAATATTATTAAATGAATCATATCTTTGGTACTACTTGGTTTTTTTTTTATTTGTATTTTTTTTCTGAATGGTCATTAGTTCTACCACGACCCATTTCAGGACTATCCATTCTTTACCGGGCACCCTGTATACATGATGTTGTATCATTGGAACCCTATAGCGGTGTCGGGTGATATATTAGCAGTTATATGCGCTGTTGCCTTAGAGCACTCAAGTTTAATTACTAGAGGAAACGTTTGATATAATTAATTAGAACAGATTTCAGGGACGCTCTGTCCTTTGACGCGATACGCAATCATTCAATACGCTATCTGTAAAGCGGTAATAGATCAAAACAGCAATATTTATTTCCAAGTTTGATGGGAGAATCAATAAATACAGTTTAGAAGACACGCTCGGAAGCTATAAAGTGCGTTTTATAGTATTGAACAAGGAAATAAGTAAAGATTTCCGGGTCACACGAGTTCGCCGATTCGAGCGCTTCACATCGACCTAGTTTCTTGATGATGACTCAGGATATGGCATTTATGATGCGTTCTATGCGATGTGAGGCTACTTTTGTTAACGTGCATTCATCGCCTCATACATTTGTCTAGTGTTTTGTTACGAGAATCTCAGTCAGCCATGATAGGCGCTGTGCTGGCCAATAGGATCCAAGGAGACCACCAAGAAGTCCATTATCAATCGTAGTTTATAATAGTAATATAGACTAAATTCTTCGTTTTATAACTCAAGAGTTTGTTTGTTTTTTGTCTGGTCCGATTCTGAAAACGATATCGCTAATAGGAAGATGCGTTATCCCCGAGTGCTATAGGCTAAATTTTACTATAAAAAATAGGGATTCCTTTAGCGAAAGCTAGCAGTCTATAATCTAAATCTACTCTAAAGGCTTAACGTAAGTGATAGTGGATCACAAAGTTCCTAACTATACATATATTGAAATAAATTCAATTAAGAAGCTTAAAGGACATGTTTCGGTTAAACATTCATGTAAATGAACCCCTTTAGAAGCAACCCAGATTCTAATTCAGTGGGGACCTTATCCCAAATTCTGGGATAAAGACCTTGGATTTGAGATAGAAAAGGAATTTAGTTAAAAGTCACTTAAAATGGACAAGAGAAATTAGATCTAAACTAATGTTATAAAGAAATTAGTTAGGAGATATAATCTCTAGAAGTAACGGTCCATTTGCAAACTAAAAAACACTAATAGAAGACTACTTTATCGCCGAATGACATAAGGTTGACTACCACGCGAACGAAGTCGCAAACAGAAGCTAGTATAAATAAACAAGAAAGATAAGATCATGTATCCGAGATAAACAAACGATGATGGCAAAATGATGACAGTAATTCAAGGTCACACAAAGTTTCAAAGGAAATAAATTATAGACAAAAATAGTTATCTAAGTACAAAATATTACCAAAACAGTGGATCGTAATGACACAAAAACATTTAAGGACAGATCATTCCGCACAAACATTTACTGATTTGTTTTAGTAAATTACCCAAAACCGGAAAGACAAGAAAAATCCAAAAATACTACTACAACAATCCAAAAAGGGGCAACAAAACCAACCAACAAATGGGTCCCCAGACGGTATTAGGTCATTTTCGTCGCATAACACGTCACAAATGACACACAAAGCGGTCGTTGGCGAGAATTAGGACGATGTCTCTGAAGTAGCATTCACGGTGGAGGCTCGCTTGCAGCGGTGAAAAGCGGACGGAAACTGAACAGGGGCACAAAGGGATGCCGAGCTAAAAGCCTAGGACACATGCCACTTTATACGGCGTTTAGCGTGAAAAGCGCTTAAGGCGCTTAGGGATTCTTTCAGACTTGCTGGAAAACGAGGCGGCTTATTACTGCCTGTATAAGTTTCCATGACTGTAAACTACTGACGTTGTTAGAAGTGGGCGATTTTAGATCAGAATTCGAGTAATCAATGTCAATTTGATAGAAAACTAGCTTCTTTCCGTGACATTGTATGCGTGGACTTCAGAATGAAACCGAAGTTCCAAAAATCAATGTGTGCCAAATTTCAGCTAATTTCGTTCAGCCGTTTAAGCGTGAAAGAGTAACAAACATATTTTTTTTGCGTATTTATAATAGTAATATTAATACTAAGAAGTGAGATAGGAAGAAGGATGCTCACCGCTACATTCTAGCTTCTTGCTTCGATCCTTGATGCAAGAATTTATCTTATTTACAAACGCAAATCATATATTTAAAAATAAACACTTTTGAATTGTCAGAAAATGATTTGTAAACATCATATCAATATGGTATGTGTTATGCATTAAGTTTAAAGTTTGACAACAATAAATTATATCACAACATTATTTTAGATGATGAATGATTTATTAATATACCTGCACAAAGACTAATTGAAGCCACTGGCACACTGTGGGCACGATATGAAAGACTCGTCGATCAATTAGTGCTAGTATAATAATTGCGAACAACAATCACCTATTGTCTTGTTTGTCGACGGCCAATGTACATTGTACAGTTACGTGTTAACAGATTGATTATTATGCACTTGGCGACATTCAGAAGTCTACTAAGAAAGTATTTTTTTGAAACCCCACCCCTGAATTATCTTACTTAACAGGATACCGTGGCCCCGGAACGTAAAGGGCAACAGAAGGAACAGGGTGGTTTTTTAGTCAGTAAAAGTCTGACAGTCCCTTCCGCCCCACCCAGGACGGAAGGACTCATTTGATGATTTTTACAACCTCAAAAAAAAAAAAAAAAAAGGGGGTTGAAAGATTGCAATCAAAGTCGCTAGTAGGGTGTTTAAAATTAGTTTCACAATATTGGTCAAAACGAAAATGTCTTGATGACCTAGTGGTTAAGGGTCCGCCTCTGATGCATTAGGTTGTAGGTTCGCAACCGGGCAACGGCATGTACTAATGTGAGCCTTTTCTAACTGATATATATTTTCCAAGTTTATCTTGGACATCGCTGGCATCGGTGAAGGAAAACTTCGTGTGGAAACCTGGAGTTATAATTAATATAAGTCTGAAATCGCCAATCCGCCTTGAGCAAGCGTGGTGATTACCTAATGCTCGTGCCTTCTCTGTATGAGAAGAGACCTTTGCCCTGCACTAAGACTAAAAGACAGATTATATAAAGAATATATTCATTATTTTTACATCATAAATTATTATAAGCTGGTATTATTATATGTATAATGTTGACCAAATCCAAGATGGTGGTCTTCACAGAGCGTTTACAGACGTCAATTATTTTGCTTACTGCGTGGTACTTCAAAGCGATGGCGAGTCAGAGCGATTATTGTCATTTGCCTTGAAAAAAAAAAAAAAACAATGATACCATTAAGACGTTGTTGAACTAAATTGCATTGCAGTTTGTGAACGTGGGACGGTTTTGCGTTTTTTGTTAGATGCAAGTCAAAGGTGCTATTAAAGGGTGTGTACTAAATAACTGGGTAGTACTTAGATAATATTACTCGATTAGCCTATTCCAAGACACAACTTCTCTAAAAATACATTATTCTAGCCCTGAAAACTCGAATAATTTTAAATAAACTATAAAATTAGATTTTATATGGTTTGAAATCAATAAATAGTTAATTGAATTGGCAAGTGACAAAGTGACGTCACAGTTTGCTATTGCCATAGAAAGCTATGGAGAGCCGCATCTTGACAGCTCATAAAAAGTATGTCAATTGATTGACTGCCAAATTATATATTTGACGGCGAATCATCACTACCTAGTTATAAACAACTAGGAAGGTTCAAAATTTATTAGCACGTTCGCAGGATATCTGAACCCTTGATCTTAACACTGCCATATTTATTTCCTGAAGAGTTTTCCGACTATTGAAAATCAGCTCTTATTGACTAAACCTAGGGCTGCCATCAGCTAAATTGCCGACGCCAGACATAAACTTCAAAAACCCCGGACATTTGGGTGAAATCGAGTTTTTTTTACCGGACATCCCAGAAAAATAATATATAATTTACAATAAAAAATTATTTCATCGGGATTCCCCTGACATTCAAAGTGTACTCTTTTTGACAATCCCTTCCGAACGTCCCCCGGACGCCCTCTATACTAGGACAAATCCGGGAAAACCCGGACGGATGGGAGCCCTAACTAAACCCAATCTTAGTTGATACATCAATCAACACCGTCCCACAGGTGAAATACTTCGCTACTAGCACTCCATTGTCTTTTTCTTTACAAGCTTATGACGTCACATGTTTACCGTGTAAAAGAACGTCCAGGTGACGCATTGAGCCCTACCCAGCTCAGTTACTAAGGACACCTTACTGAATCATTAGGTGACGGTACATACGTTTTACTAAGGCTACTTAGGTAGGTATAGCTATTTAGATTGCTTTTCACCTGATTTTTTCTCTCACATGGAAGCAAAAAAAAAAAAATAACATAACATCACGCCTGTAATCCACCAAGGGTTAGGCAAAGGCGTGCCCATTTCTAAACCCACTTTTTGCAAGTTATATTTAAGTCCTATGTAATAGGGGGCGAGCCTATTGCCATCAACCGGGCACTAATCCAGACTCAGAGGCTGCTACTGAGAAATTTCTGAGCCCAGCTGTCGCGCTTTGCGGCCACTAGACCAACGAGGCAGTAAAAAAAAATACCCAGATTTTTTAAAAACCGAATTGAAAAAAAGAAGAAAAGAATTTTTCTCCACAGAGATCTACGGAACACCTTGAGCAAACGTGGTGATCAATGCTTATCCCTTGTATGAATGAGAAGGTACCTTTGCCTTGCAGTGGAGCAATAATAGCTGGTATTATTATTATTTTACAAAATTAAATTTTCTAAGGTATAGTAAAACGTTATATTTGTCTGTATACAAGTCCCGGAACTGTTCTAGTAAAGGTACTAATGCATTGTTACGACTATCAGGATGCGACAAGGAAAAATACATAAATATAATATTCTGACTGCCTCGTTGGTCTAGTGGTTCGTGACCCTGACTGCAAAGCCGGAGGTAGTGGGTTCGATTCCCACCCAGGACAAACTTTGTGTGATGAGCATAATTGAAGCACTGGGAGCAACAAGGGCGTTCGGAACCCAAAGTCCGTTTTGATATTATTGCCTCAAATTAAGCATTGGACTATCTAGTTTCACATGACAAAAACTCATTTTTAATCATTGATTCTAGATGGCATGATGGTTATTTATTGAGAGGGTTTCGCTACGCCGTTATTGCATGGATTATTAAATTGATGAGTCTGAATTTCAAACACGTTACGACCTGCAGCTTGCGAAAGTTTATTTTAATGTAAAACCATGTCCGAAATCAGTGATTTTAGTGCAGATGATGATCAGACTGATTATGTACCCCCAAAAAATTCCCCCAAATTCTGTTGGGTCGAGCGAATTCGGGGAATATTAACGCACACACACAAATATGTTTAAACTTTAAATAATGAAACCAAATGATTGCTGTGATTTAAGTACTTTGAAATAAAAATGAAATGATTATTTTAAGCTAAGCTATTATTTATGCCTTAAAACCTTTTAAAATATGAACGCCCAATTAATTTACGGGTTGGATGCAACAAGGGCGGATAACATCTATTAAAAAAATGTTATTTTGAAGTTTCTAACTATCCTAAAATAATAATAATAGTAGAATCTTATAACTGACTCATGGTACCCTTAATTATAAAAGTGCTAGAGATTTATCTTAATTTATTTAGAATTTATAAGTCATCTAAAACTTTAACTTCAATTATCTCAAAACTCAATTTTTTGTGTAACGCCCTTGTTGCACCCAATGCTTCAATTGTTGGTTCTGTGTCTGGGTGTAATTTATCTATAATATGTATGTATTTATAAATAAGTATGTATATCAGTTGTCTGGTTACCATAACACAAGCTCTGCTTAGCTTGGGATCAGATGGCCGTGTGTGAATTGTCCCAAGATATTTATTTATTTATTTTATTTAATATAATATTGCTTCTGCCCGCGACTTCGCTCGCTTTTTTTTTTTACGCGCGTTACGTCGTCGCAAGTTACGTCTTTGGGTACTGCTCCGTTCCCGTGGGTTGTAGCGCGATGTTATATAGCGTCATGAATCTGGCTATCATATTATCCAAAATATTTTTTCCACTCCGACTGGAAGTTCCAGAGATTTTAAATAAACAAACAAACCAACTCTTCGACTTTATTATATTAAAATATTACATCATAAAAACTACTTACTAGGCAAGTACTTACGTATTTATTTTTAGAACTGGCAACACTAACAGCATAATTTTTTTCTTCTCGTTTCGTGTTGACGGCGAGTGACGAGCATAATTATTTTCTTGTGATGGAGAAACTGTGTTACGGACACGGAAAAAATAGTCACTACAGTCCGTGACAAATCATAATCTTGTTGTCTCACTTTGCACTACGTTTCTCTCAATTAAAACGTCACTTCCCAACTAGCAAAAACTTGTTTAGTATTTGAATTATACAACTAACAGTCATATAAAGGTTTTATAATAGTTGTGTAGTAGTAGTTAACAGTTTTATAGTAGTGTTCAATTCGACGCATTAGTTATATATTATTTATTTTGCTAGTTGGGTTAGGTACAAGACTTACAGTGCATTTTTCCATTATATCGTACTAGGTTTTGACTGCGACTTATCCGAGCGA
Source organism: Hoplodrina blanda (assembly GCA_949316365.1). NCBI lineage: Eukaryota > Metazoa > Arthropoda > Insecta > Lepidoptera > Noctuidae > Hoplodrina > Hoplodrina blanda. Next base: position 10,287,004 of record OX438565.1, on the reverse strand, counting down.
ATTTTCTTGCGGATCCCTATTTTTCTTTATGATCACACACAGGGATTACGTAGCTTCCTGTTAACGGAATATTTTCCAAAATCGGACCTGTAGCTCTGGAGATTAGTGCGTTCTAACAAAACAAAAAATACTTTTTAGCTTTATAGTATTAAGTTACTATTAAGAAGATTTAGTAAATAAAGACGAAATGAAAATGACGAGTTTCCTCATCAATGATAGTCTTGAGTAGAACCTAGGTTCTATAATTAATTACATTTATAAAACCGCTTTTAATTATCCAATTAAACACGAAACAACATCAAATGGCAGTAAGTACACAATTTATTTAATAACAAAATAAGCAAAGTTGAAAAAAAAAACACTTTACTAGTGTTTACTTTACCAAATACCTGTTAAACCGGTATAAAATCGTGAAAATTGATAAATCTAGGTAATCGTGGCATACTATTTATAATTTAGCATCATAACTCAATACTATTTATGATAAGTAATATAAACGCTATTTTACTCTTGACTTATAATACACGTTCGCTTCGTCTAATCATTTAAAGTGATTTTTACCAACCGGTGTTATAAAACGATCCAATCACACGCTAGCATTCGAATAACCGATATCTATACTAATATAATTAAGTGGAAGAGAATTTTGTCTGTTTGTTTAAACTCGCCAAACTCTGAAACTCCAGACGGGTTGGAAAAATATGATAGCCTGATCCATGAGGAATTGTATAGGCTATAAATAGGCACACTACGACCCACGGAACGGAGTAGTACCAAAGATGTTACTTAAAGGCGCTCCCTCACCGGGAGCATTCACATGCAATGTAACATAATAGATTCGACTTTGAGCATTACAACATTACAATACTACCTCCCTGACTGACGAGCGTTCGCGTGTAATGTAACATTATAGATTCAACTTTGAGCATTACATTAAAATTCTACCTCCCTGACCGACGAGCATTCGCGTATAATGTAACATTTAGTATAGATTTTAATTTGCGAGCATTCTGATTTAGTTGTTTCCGTTGTATCAAAATATTACACATTGTATCATTACAAGGTGCGCATTGTAATGCTCGGTTCTCCTTCCTCACTGATGTAATGCTCGACTCTGTAACGTTACATTACACGCAAATGCTCCCGGTGAGGGAGCGCTTTAACGCGAATGAAAAAAAAACCACGCGGCCGAAATCGCGGGAAAAAGTTAGTTTAAATAGTTCAAGTTCGAAATTCAACGCATAGATATAGCTTACCCTACAATACTCTAAAATATGAGGAAACTAACATTTTGTGGTTTTCGGGTCCCATGGCGATGTGGAAATCCATTCTTTTCTATTTCCCCTTGAAAATTGGTATCCCTTGGCGAACATGAAAAATGACATCCGACAGGACCCTTCCTTGTGAAAATAAGCGCTTGTCACGAATAGGAAAAATTGCTCCGAGTAAGGGCTGGGTTGCCAGGGTAATATATGAAAAATGTGAGCTCACATCCCGGGCGTAGTTGCCAGTTGATATTAATTTCAACTATGCTCATAGCTATTTGCTGCAAACTTCTGAAATGTTTTTGGACGGAAAACATAAAGAATTTTCACGATGAGATGCATATAAAAGCTCGCTCACAAAGCTACTATGTCGGGGCACGGAATATTAATCTAAAGTTCCGACTTGCAACCAGGGGTTTTTAACCTTGAAGCACTTTCGTACATTCTTCAAACATAATTATGTGTAAGATTAACGTAAAAATTTTGCTTGTTAAAATTATTCTCATAGTTCCAATTCGAAAATATATACGCTTGGAATGGTAAGAAAAAAATCTTTCTCCAATGACGTAATAGCATGTAATTAAAAATATATGTTCTATAAGAAGTAGCCCATACACCAGGGGTGATTAGATCCAAGATCTACTGTTTATTGAGTAGACTGTGCGATCTACCAATTAAAAAATACTATTACTTCTTTAGAAACATAAAATTGAATCATATTCCACTTATGACATAAGTAAATTCTTATTCACTGTATGTTTTTTTGTAAGAGTCCCCTCTTTATAAAAACAAAAATATTTTCTTATTAAATTACACATTAATAAAAAATTAAGATTATTCTTAGTTACTACTTATATTAAAGTGAGCATTGGGTCGGCGATCGACTGGACTAAGATCCGTGATCGACCGGTTGGCTACCCCTGCCATAGAGTAATAAAATATGTATTCCGAGGCCACATCGAAAGAAAGTTAAAGAGAGGTGTGTCGAATTCAAATGATACAGCGGAATTAAGATTTATGGGGATTTAGTTGGCCGAATTAGGCTCTGTCACTAAGTTCAAAGTTAAATTTACATATAGATGAACTCTTGTGCAGTGTCTAGGTCAGTAGGACTCGTAAAGTAGCTCAGCTGTGTATTATTGATTTACAGACGATTGATTTCTAACGTCACTTATGAAAGTTACTCATATCTCTTTATTATTTTATTTATTTATATATATATAATAATAATAATAATAATAATAAATTTATTTATTCAGATTACTTAGATCCATACAGTGAGTTTGAGACATACTAGTAAAAAATAGTAAGCAGGGACTTGGTCCGCTGCACTAAAATCCATGTCAGTGGACAATCGTGCCTAGCAGCAATGGCACTCAAGATGCTGTGGCGACTTCCACGCAACCGACTAACGAATGACGCCGTCTTTTTGCGCCATAAAGCTGCAAAACCATCTGTGTGTGCATCAGCAAACATTGCTGATGCGCTACAGAAACGTGGAAGCCGCAACAGCGCCCTGAACGCATTATTAAATTGGACCCGCAGAGCATTGTACGCCCGCTGCGTGTAGTTAGCCCACAGACTCCCCGTGTACAGTGAAGTGCAATACGCATTAAATAAAGTAATTTTGACTGCGTCTGTACACCGAGAGAATCTGCGCGCCAACATATTCGCCCGAATCGACAACGCTCTGCGTTCCCTCTCCATATCAAAATCATCTTTTAAATCATCAGTCACCCAGTGCCCGAGATACTTAAACTTGTATACTCTGTTTAAAGACTCGCCATTCAAAATAAGTGGTTGTACAGGTGGAGCCTTGGAGCCTGACTTAAAAACCATGAAAACAGATTTCTTTACATTATACATGAGACCGTGTGAAGCTACAAAAGACTCACAAACTGCGAGTAGCTTCCGGAGAGCTCCGATTGAGGGGGCCAGCAGCACCATGTCGTCCGCGTAACTGAAATTGTTGCAACAAACTCCGTCCACGTAGCATCCGACATGCATGCTGCTGAGCTCCTCAATCAGGGCGTTCACGTACAGGTTGAAGAGCAAGGGTGAGCTCAACCCTCCCTGTCGCACCCCACACTCCAACCCGCTCGCATCCGAAAGTTCGCCCGCCCACTTCACACGGTTCTCCTGGTTGAGATACCAATACCTCAGGAGTGATGCCAACTCCGATGGCACCCCGGTCCCTGCTAACTTCTGCCACAGAACGTCATATGCCACTAGATCAAAGGCTTTACTGAGATCCAGAAAGCAGGCATACACAGGAGTACGCCTATCCGTATAATACCTGACAGTGTGCTTCAAACTAAATATTGCAGTATCTGTGGACAACCCAGGCCGGAACCCGAACTGGGCGTCGTGCAAAATGACATGTTTGGAAAAATGTGAGATATAACTAGCTTTTGCCCGCGACTTCGTCCGCGTATATGTCGGTTATCGCGGACGCAGACGAAGTCGAATAAAAAGTAGCCTATGTCCTTTGTTGGGGTTCACACTTACCCTGTACCAAATTTCACACAAATCGGTTCAGTAGTTTAGGCGTGAAGAAAAGACAGACAGACAGACAGAAAGACAGAAAGACAGAAAGACAGACAGAGTTACTTTCGCATTTATAATATTAGTTAGGATTGTGTTTCATTATATCGATGGCATATTAATTTCTAGACATGGTGGTCTGCCTGTGATTGGCTGTGATTGACCATACTAAAGATGATACGTTCGACGTATCTTCCGTCAGATGTGAACCGACCCTTTTATGGTCTCATGTCTGAAGAAGCGGTTGTCAAACCCAATAAATAAATAAATATTAATTTCAATCTCATTCATTCCATAAGTTTTGAGAAATCGATTCTCAGTGCACCGTAAATAAAAGATCTCCCGAATTTCGTATTTTACTTTGGTTTTCAAACTATGTATTGAAAGAGTTATTCCGTTCGGATCCCCTAGGATCTGATCCCCTGCTGAATTATTATCATGTTTTAATTGCTGTCTGCTCTAAGGGGATCAGACCGGAATAACTCTATTGAAATTGTAATTTAAATATTTAATTGTTTCTTAATGTACAGGTCAACCATTACCTACACTTAGATATGACTAGCATTGTATTTATTTTTTGTATAAGTACAAGTTTTTCAAATAAATAAAGAATAAATGGTTTTTTTTTATATTTAAATGAGGAATTACTAATCTGTGTACCTACACTATACATATAGTTGACATAGTCGTAGCCAGCTTAGCGGCAAGGCTACGTGTGGGTAAACGAAGACATACGCATTGCTTTGTAAGTCGTTAAGAAGATTAGTATCACTACACATCTCGACATGTGCCTTTGAACTTCAAGCTAATAATCACACTAAGGGAGGAATCCGGAAACCGGTTTAAAAGAAAAAAAAAAGAAAAAAAATAATATCTGCATATTGATTATCAACAAGTTTGGCGTTTTTCATTTCCATTTATGTCTTTACCAAGAAAATTTGTTTACATTTCTGTTTTCATCAGTATTTTTATAATCCACCAAACCCATTCCCAACCATGTAGGGGTCGGCTTCCAGTCTGATCAAATGTAAATTGAATATCAATATTCAATATTTTACGTAAACGGCAGTATTTGACCTCCAAACTTTAAATGACCTAATCTAAAATAACGCTAGCTATAAAAATTTAAGTTGAAAGCGTTATGGAATGTCACGAAATTTTTTCTTGAGTTTTTTTTGCAATTTGCAGCTATAAGGACTAATCCCTGCAGCTATTTCATACCCAAGTTTTATCGGGTTGTTCGTTGGTCGGTGTGTTATAATCGGGTAGTATGGTAATTTAAAACAATACACACGACACTAACATGTATGTATTCACATTATTATAATCATTAAAGTCAGCAACATAACTATCTAAGTCAGTATATAACCCGTAAATGTGCGTTGCGTTTGCAGCCAATTATAACTTAGACAGTTAAATTGAAGATTGTAATGATTTTCATTTTGTGAATACATATTTTTAATGTCATTTATATTTTTTTTATTACGATACAACCTGATACCAGGCTGCAAATTGCAAAAAAAAGTAAAAAATAAATTTCGCGGGCAATCGATGATACACATGACCCCATCTAAAATACCTAATGGATTCCGCAAAGGTAACAATGGAATCGAGCGACAAAACTAAATGGTTAAACATAATACTGTGTCATCAAACATTTCATTTAAAACGTAACTTAAACATAACAGTTCTATTCAAACATTATTTTCTCTGGGAAAATCACATTTAAGATCTCTGTAAAAGTTTCCACGTTTGTTTACATTCTTTGCAGAAGAATTTTGCACAGAGTTCAGAACTACTTTGTGTTGGCCGTTTAGACTAAAATATACGAGTATCACTGTCTTATTCATTTAACCTTGCTGGAATGTAATGAAAAGTACGATATCACAAGTTCTTTGAGTCTACGGTTTAGTTAAGTGTTCATCCCCAAATACTGCAGGCTAGTTGTGGCTAGCAGAATTGGGTAGTTGACACAATTAACCAGTAATTTGAAATGTTTAAGATCTAATGTTACAGAAGCTGTTGGCAAACCCGAATAAATAAATACGAGTAATTCAAATCATAACTTCTTAAAAAACATTTTATTTTAGCCCTGAATACCCGAACTAACCCAACCAAATCGAACCGAATTAACCGAGCCGAATTATTGTATAAAATCAGTTGTAAGTTTTCCAAAAAATAGTAAAATAAATAGGTAAGTAAATAAAAATAAAATATCCAATCAAATTTTAAGTAACTGTAAAACTTGAGTTTTAATTGCTTTCAAATTAATAAATAGGCAGTCAATTGAGTCGGCACAAAAGTGACGTCATAGCTGTCTTGTCCCATATAAAAACTATGGGAGAATCGCTTTTTGACAGGTCATAAAAAGCATGTAAATTGATTGATGGTGTCAAATATCCAAATATACAGGTTTCACTGTACAGTCGCGGTCATAAGTGCAGTAGCATGCTAATGTTTAAATTGCTGTGAACACGGGGTACAGGCCATACCTACATCTGTGTATATAAGTGATGTATTCAAAGTTAAAGTCAAAGTCAAATAGTTTATTTAATTAGGCCATTATATAAGGCACTTTTGAACGAAATAACACAGTGCCTACGTACACCTCAAAATTGGCACACGACGTTGAAAGGTCATAAGTTTAACCAGTGTCAATCGATTTGCTTTGTAAATTGCTACTCCATTTATGACCGCGACTGTACCTAGATCATTTCTTTTTTATTTTATTTTAAAGAAAACTTAATAATAGCTACAACTTACCTTTAATAGGTGGTAGTTTCACCAGCTCCTGGTTGTGATTGTGAACGTTGAATCTGCTAGAGCCGTGTCTTCGGGGCTGGCCGTTCCAGCCAGGGGGTCGGGGTCCATCGGCAGAGCGGGGGACGATGGGCGTAGGAGGGGGCGGGCCTGATGCTAGGGCCGACAGCTGCTTCTCTGGACGAGTCTAAATGTGATACAGAAAATCGGTAATGAGGAAATTTTCGGAGAAGAAGAAAATAATAGGTATTATGACTGTGTTTGAAATTGAATGTCTAAGCTTATAAAGAGCCATGTGTAGCTCATAAGGTTCCAAAAACCAAATTAGCTTACCTATGTAGCAAATGAAGCTTAATTTGATAGGGTTTTGTATAGAAATTCAAACAAAACCTGCTTATCGATTAGCTCATTGATGACGTACAATAGAAAAATCTCTAGGTAGGGGCAACTCATTTTTTTTTTTTAATTTTATTCTACATTTTAATGATTAATATAACACTACGCCTGTAATCCCCGAAGGGTTACGCAGAGGTGTGCCCATGATTACACTCACATTTCACCAGCTATGTTTAAGTCCCAAGTAATGGGGTAGAGCCAATTACCATGAACCGGGCACAAATCCAGACTCCGAGGCTGCTACTGACAAATCCCTGATAGAAAAACCCAATACCGCTTTGCCCGACTTGGGAATCGAACCCAAGACCAGCAACAGCAGTCGAGCATTTTAAATATTATCTTGTTTCATTATACAGAGTTGAGAGTATTTCCTAAATATTTACTTTACTGGTCTTATCTTAAGTGTCAAGGATATTAATTAATCCCTCCAAACGTCCCATTTATTATTGTTACAAATTCTTGCTAAAATAAGCATTGCGCGTAAATTCTCTTGCCTAAATTAACATTCGGAAAGGAAAGATTTAATTTATTGTGCTGAAATAATCTAATTAATTACTTAAATATTTTACTAGCCTTATCTCAGTATTGTGTTATATTAAATAATAAAAACTTAGCACCAATTAATTAAAATTATGACTGTACTGATTACATATGTGGTAAAAACAAAACAGAACATGACATCAGTTAGTTTTACGACTCCTGCTGTTATTCTACATACGAGCACTTAATGTTATGCGCCCCTGGATATAAATGATGTTATTATAGCAAAAGCATTGGCTTGAAAATTTGACCGTAATTATTGTTGGCAGCATCGTGGCTGAAGAGAGATTTTATGGATAATTTTAATACTTTATGGAAAGGACAACTGCATAACAAAGCCATGAAACGGTTTAATTTAATTAGTAGTTTGGTATTAGGGGTTTGGCTTCATATTTTTGTAGTTTACCTGCTTGGTATGACGATAATTTGATTACAAAAAAAAAAAAAATAGAATATAATATACAGGATGTAAAAAGACATATCACTTAGACCAGGGATCACCAATTAATTTTATTGGAGGACCGTATTTGAAAATTATGAGACATTCGCGGTCCACTTTCTGATAAAATACATATTTTTACTAAAAAAGACCGGGTTAAACTAAAATGCCCGAAGTTTTTATTTTGTTCGCATATATTCTGACATAATTATTTTAATAATATTGTTAGGAATGAAGTTTACTGTTTTCTTGCGGTCCGCACATTATACGTCGGCGGTCCGGTCACGGACCGCGGTCCGCCATTTGGTGACCCCTGACTTAGACGTTAGCTATACATATTGCTCATCAAACTAAGTAACATTAAGCAAAAACTATTGCTGGGAAAATATTTTTATTGCTTGTTTTTGTTGCTTTGTAAAAAACCAAACCTACTATGAAAATAATGAATGTAGAGTATAGTGAAATGATATAATAATTTCACAGGAATAGGTAAGATAATTATGTAGGTCGTGCCAATGTCAGAAAGCTTGTAATTAACGAAATCCTCGTAGAAAAAAATAAAGGGATTTTAAATCCATTTTACTGAATTAATCATTTTAGTTCTACCAATACAAAAAATCAAGAAGTTTTTGGATACCATATTGACTGCTCAAGGCGAAAGCGCTAAATCTCTAGATTGTCTACACTCATCATCATCTGCTTAGCCTTCTTCCAGTCTAACCGGATATAGCTGAATATCAGTATTTTACATGGAGCGACTGCCTATCTGACCTACACATGTATAAATAATCCCATCAAAAACATTCTGTAAAAAACTAGCCAAGTCTCGATGGAGCTGCTTGTTTATCTCTAAAAAGTAATGAAATCTAAACAAAGTCGTGCCAAGTCTAAGGTTCCTTACTGCGATTTCTTTATTATTATAGTTAATGTTGTGTGACTTGGCCGTTGAACATTCTTCATACGTTAGTGTGTACAAGTCAATTTTGTTTAAGTACACGTAATGTTATATCTGTTGTAACTACCTTTGTTTATTAAGCGAGATAATAGCCCATACTGGTATTGGTAATTGGACGCTAGTGTCTCATTTTAGGCTGTTGTTGATTGTGCAATACATGCATTCAGCATTGACAATGCTGACTTCTGCTCTCTTCTTTTTGGAGCGTCAAACGACCATCGATCTAACATAAAATAGACGTGCAGACGGACTTCTATCAATGATTCAATTGACTGGTTATTGAATCAACGTTTTCCAAGTGGCAATTTTCCATCGTCAATGGGTAGCGGTTCTGGCGACAGATTGGTGCAATGGTGTCATGGAGCACCTGGTTTTGTACCCTTCAACGGCCAAGTCACACAACATTAACTATAATAATAAAGAAATCGCAGTAAGGAACCTTAGACTTGGCACGACTTTGTTTAGATTTCATTACTTTTTAGAGATAAACAAGCAGCTCCATCGAGACTTGGCTAGTTTTTTACAGAATGTTTTTGATGGGATTTCACTTCTTTTTGTAGAAACGTGCCCGCATATTGATTTATTTTATTAGATTTTCTTATTTGACACAGTTTTATTTTTGGTTTTTTTTTGCTTTTTTTTTTATATATGAAGCGGCCAACAAGTAGAATATTTTTTGAAAAGGCGGTATGTCGCGATCTCTAATAGTTTGGTTGGGCTCTTCTATTTTCTAATCAGGGCCACCAGGTACTCCAGATCTTCGATTGTCCTAGTTTTTATAGTTTTCCCTTTATGTGGCCATTAAACCCTAACTCTGTACCAAATTTCAGCTCTCTGAGTTTATGGGAAGTACTAGTTCTATTTTGATGATCATGAGTGAGTGAGTGAGTGAGTGAGTGTCATAAATGCGAAACTTTGCTTTCGCTTAACTTCGGAACTAAATGACCTACAGACTTGAAATTTTGTATTTTAAGTATATGATTACGGCTTACTAGATGACGAAAATTTCTGCGTTCTGGTCTAATCCAGAGGTTCTCAAATAGGGGCCTGAAAATGCGGCGAAATGGTTCCAGTAAAGGATGGTACGGCAGTGTTTGCTTCGCGCTCGACTTTGGCGGGGGCACTCCCGTGCCCCCCGATTATAGCATATTTTCAGAGAAGAATTTCCATACTGTTTTCACAGTTCAATTGTTTTCTTTGAAGTTTGTTAATAAAACAGTCGGATATTCGATTCGTGCGTTATTTTAGTCCTTGAAGCAGTCAAGGTTTCGTCGAATGGAAAGAAAATCGAAGATCGAAGTAGTAGCAATGCTCGTATCGCATACATATTTAATGTAGATCTGCCATGGCGATTGTATGGCTTGAGTATTTTGTTTGTAATGCTGGTGTATAAACGAAATTTGTCATGGACAATCAATACGTAAATACTTCATGAAGTATTTTCCATTTAATACACCATGGAACTATCGTCATGGATTCAATGCATCATTCTAGACCGCCAAAGGAAAAAACTTTTTCTTCTACTGAAGAATAATTACAACGCTTGAAGGCCTAAATTAATCATGTACCCAGTACTTAATTCATAGTACCTTTATACACGCTTGATTTTGGATTCAGTGGTATTGGGTTTTTCCATCAGGAATTTAATTTCTCAGTAGCAGCCTCGGAGTATGAATTTGTACTCGGTTGATGGAAGTAGGATCGCCCCTTATTACTTGGGATTTAAACATAATGTGGGTGTACTAATAGGTACACCTTTGCCTATCCCTTCGGGGATCACAGGCGTGATGTTATGTTGTTATTTTGGATTCCTAAAGAAGTCACATCAACTCTAATAAAATTTCATGCATCGAAATTGATCGAAAGTCACCTTCAATTTAGTTCCATCGATCGCCAAAACCAAACAAATATGACGTTGCCTGTACAAAAGTTTCCTCAACACAAACATTTAGCCAACATTCAATGATTTATCGATAAACCAATAACATAATATCAATCTACAATTCTCAAATCGTAAATAAACTTCTAGGATCCTACGTAGATGCACATTTTCCAGTGGAATATTTTCCACATTCCTATAAACATCTGCTAAAAGCATATAAACCCTAGGTATGTAGGTCAAGCTAGGATGTTTAAACGAGTATGTACTTAAAGAAACGACGTGGTCGGGTAACGAGAGGGACTCAATGTCAATGGTGTTGTGGAGGGAAACTCGAGTGTAAAACTGTGTAGGTAATGCAGATACCTATACACATACGACATTCAATTTTATTGTTTGGCTTGCTTTTATCCAGGAATTTAGTTGTGAGAATTTTCACATCACTACAGAAGATTTTAATGGAAATTTTGATATCCAACGTGGTAATCATAAATGAATTTTGGAGTACAGTTGCAGTACGACGGAAAAGTTTATCAAAATCCGTTAAGCTGTTTCGGCATTATAGAGTAACAAGCAAACAAGTAAGCAACACTACATTTTTAAAGTTCAAATTCGAGATAAAAACTTTCCGAATCATAATGAGTAAGATCCCATCTTTTCCTTTAAGGCAAACCTACCTTCTCGAGATGCAATTAACAACACGTTGGTCTGTTTTTTTAAAGAATACAAAGTATAATTTACACGTTTTCAAATAAGCAACATGTGTTTTTACTACAGAATGGTGGTAAGACAATTTACATACACGCCGCGTGTAGTCAAGAATTATAAATAACCCTGTTAATTTACAAGAATATACAAACACAATAGACTAGCACGAGGAAATGAGCATACAAAGACAGTAAATGAGAGGTGTTAAAAATGGCATTAAGAAAATTGATTTGTCAAAACAAACTTCTCTTTCAGCTGCACTGGCTAATGTAAGAAAAAAGAAAATACTGGTTTGAGAGAATTTATATTTTAAAAAGATCATCCAAGATTAAATTTGTAGATGCAGCGCTGTGGGCGTGGACCAATACTGTAAACATTTGCGCTTTCTGGAAAACAGTAGTCTAACATATGTAAATGTATTTATAGAGTGGAATTATTTACGGGATGTTCAATACCAAGGTTTATTGACAATGATCGATGCAACTGACTAATATGTAGGTATTCCTAACGAATAGAGCGCGTCATCGATCAGTAGATAACATAGTAGCGGACACTTCACGCATTCCATCAATTTCACATTTTGCCATCTGCGATTCCCAAGACGAATAACCGAGCAAAGGTAACGGCCCGCCAATGTATGAAAACCATACCCACGGCGTACAGACATGAAAAAGTGCTGGATATACAGAGAAATATGTATAGTTTGCAATGGTATGTGTCGCATTACTGTGGGGACTGTACAAGACGGTAAAAAAATAAAAAAGTTTATTTTTTATGTGAGTGCATAATTTATGTGTTGTATCATATTTTATAGGTGATTAGCTAAGAGTTAAGTATAAAAACCATATCCAACCCTTACAGAAAACATATAAGGCTAGATTTTCTAAGAAATAAACCATACTTACGGCGTACAGTAACGACATAGAGCTCTATTTACAGAATTTATAGTTCACCTAGAGAACGTTTTCGCGCATTTATTACTAAGGAATTAGGTGATATGGAAATACAATTCATTATTATTCCATTCAATTATTTTCTATACATATTAAATACATTTTTAAATATTTATAAAAAAAAGTAAAAACATTTAAAAATATATAAACATACTGCCCACCGGCATCGAGGACAGGGCAATTATTATTATTGTACTAGCTTCTGCCCGCGACTTCGTACGCGGATCCTGTTGCTTATGCCAGCAACAACGGGGTCGTCAAAATCGAAGATCTGAAACGTCTGATGTAGAATTCTAAGGCCTGGGGACGGGAAAACAACGGGATGAGCGAGATTTCATCAAAAATCAGTCCTAAACTGTTACCACCTTCACCGCGTGGAGGTACTCCCAGCTTATGTTATTTTATAATTATACAGTGAAATTGAGCTTTGATTTCCACATCAGGTGTTCCAGATCTTCAATTTTTTAACGTCAACAGAGAGTGCTCATCAGGCTGAACAACTGTTGCTAAGACGTCATTCCTATATATGTTATAGTGTAGCTGGGCGCTTGAAATTTCACAACGCGTGTGCCAGATCTTCAATTTTTATAAGTCAACAGAGAGTGCTCATCAGGGTGAACAACTTTTGCTAAGACGTCATTCCTGTATATATTATAATGTAACTGGGCTCTTGAAATTCCACAACAGGTGTTCTAGATCTACAATCTTCATACGTCAACAGAGAGTGCTCATCAGGCTGAACAACTCTTGCTAAGACGTCATTCCTATATATATATGTTATAGTGTAGCTGGGCTCTAATAGTTCCACATCAGCTGTTCCAGATCTTCAAATTTTATACGACATCAGAGAGTGCTCATCAGGCTGAACAACTCTTGCTAAGACGTCATTCCTATATATGTTATAGTGTAGCTGGGCTCTTGGAGTTCCACATCAGGTGTTCCAGATCTTCAAATTTATTCTCTTAACAGAAAATGCTCATCACGTGAAACAATTTTTGCTATGGTACCATTTTTGTATCTCTTATAGTTTAGCTGGTCTGTTGCGGTTCTGCATCAGGTGTTCAAGTTTCCAAGATAAATTATAGCCTATATGTTGCCCGGACTTAATACCAATACAACAAAAAAAAAATCATTCAAATCCGTCAAGTAGTTCCGAAGATTAGCGTGCACAAACACACAGACAAACAGACAAAAAAATATTAATTACAGTTTCAGGTTCGGCATCGATGTAATAACAACCCCTGCTACTTTTTTTTATATATTTCCATTGTAGGTACAGACACCACTTTTCTACAATTTTATTATATGTATATAGATTAGTTTTATTCGACCTGATCTAAATCTAAGGGTATGGTCACATAATTCAAAAAGGCCGCAGGTGCGTGTATTTTGTCTTGATGTCTAGCTCAAGATAAAAAGTAGACCATACTTACCTGCTACGTGCGCGCAGCTCCCAATGGCGGGGCGGCCGTAAATGCACGAGCAGTAGTACCCCGCGATACCCTCTCTACCATGTCCCGTTGGGTTTACTATTAAGTAACAATAATATTGTTTGCTCCTGACATGTCGTGATTGTATTCTTCCACTTATCAAAACTTTGTTGCCAATCAACTCCCGGTGTCAAAATATTTCGAAAAAGTACAAACTCAACTAGATTAAATTCAATTAATTCAACTAGAATTCAATTAATCAATTAATTCAACTCAACTAGATGAAATTCAACTAGATTAAAGTAAAAATTGCAGTTTTTAGTACATTCAAAAAAGTTTTTTACCAAATCTTTTTTATTTTTTTTACGTGTTCTCCCATTGAATTTCCATAAAATGTTTACATAAAATGAAAAGTGGGTTATATGGCCGTAATTTAAAATTTATTTGGTCTTTGTACGGTAACTTTTATTAACCGGGTCATAAAAGAGCCGTAACCTTTTCCGAATATTTCAGTATTTTTCCAATACCTGATTGTACACAAAAACAATGGCGTCATAGTAAAAGAAATTCAGTCCAGAACACTTAATGAAATCAATACAATAAAACAAACAAACAAACAAAACAACTAACTTACTACTCAAACAGTCCCAAATGAAAATCGGTTTTCCGAAATAAATTATGAAAGCTACGTGGGAGGTACTGTAACAATCTATACAATACAGCCAATCAGATACCTACAATGTCAAGGTTACTGTGAAAAGTACGCAATCAATACTCGTCTAGTTCGATAACTTTATGGGTTGAACGCGTAAAGGTGCGGATTTATTTACAGCCTTTCAAGAACACGTGCGGTAATAAAATGTTCGCGTAATGTGGATATCACGTTGCATCCCACGGATAGATTTAGCTAAATGAACTAGATCATTTGTCTTCATTTTAAAGCTGAATGCTCCTACTCTGTTACATTATCTGTTGTCACGATTTTTACTGGCGATGCAATGTGTGACTGTGCGATAGTTCCTGTAAATTTTTACTAGGCAAGTGCCCCCGCAGACTTTCAATCGGCCGATGGTTTGGTCAGATTGGGCTGCTAGTGTGCAACTGCGCACCGCACCGAGTTAACTAAACAGTACGGTTGGTAAAGAGTGCGCAGACTAGCCAATACTGATTAAACAGTCGGCCGATAGCTGGCAAACTTTTTTTATCTGCCGATACTGAATCACTGTAATGTGCGCATCATACCTCTTCATACTGATTAAGACGCCGACCAACTTCGTCCGATAGAAAGTCTACAGTCTGCGGGGGCTCTTAAAGCGGCCAAGAGTATTCATCAATAAGGATACTATTCAAGCGTGTTTGTATGTAACGTGGTCTGGATATTCTCATACATAATCATAACAACTAGAGGAACATCGAACAGCAAACGATGCCCCTTAATTTAAACACCGTTTGTAACATCTAATAAATAACAACCAAAAGATATTGCTAAGATTCGCTGTGCTGACGCTTTGCTACCTAAGATAATTTTGGTATGAGAACGTGTAACTATTTGGGTACACAAAATTACCTTTCATCTCACGCATTTTTAACGATACAAAATTTGAATAAACTGCCACATTTTATACAAAACAAATTACGTAATTCAATTCTGTAGTATACCTACTTAAAGAAGTAAAAGTGAATATTGTCGAAAAATCCAAGTTTTGCCTACTTATTTCATATTTATTCACGTAAGTACTGTCATCGACTCACCGTACCACTTTCTCGTGTGCGATTCGAACGCGTAAATGAAATGTAATCTCAAACCTGTAACGGTTTACGTAATAACTCCATACAAGTGCCGCACTTGGCGAATTATCATTGTCTATGACAATGTTATCTTTACAACAGATGAATTTGCAGTCTTTTGTAGATAGTTTACGGTTGAAAACATTGAATAAAACCAAGGACATTGAGATAAAGTTTTGTTGCAGAGATGAATAGATCCCGCGACTCGTTTGTGCCCTTGCACTTGACGCTACAATGACATTTTGACAATCGAGTCTGTTATCAGAATCTGTCAATGATCGCGATCAAATGTGGCATAACGAATATGGAACAACTGTGATTTGCAGTTAAAATGCATTTATTTCAACACTATAATAGAACCTAGATAGGTAATAACCATCGTTATTTTTCCGCTTTTCGTCTAATGCTATAAATAAATGGAAATAAACTGGGAGAATGACGAGGGCATTTATTTTTAAATAAATATTTCTCATATTCCAACCAAGTTGCATTATTTTAACTTCATTAAAAAAAAATATTTGCTAGGTAGTTTACGATTGATCTTCTAAAAACGTTACCTCGGAGCAAAATGTTCCGTTGGGTATGTAAAGCGAATGGTATCGCCACAGCGGTAGACAGACTAGTTAGGTAGACGGTCGGAGTCGGTGACGTAGAGAACCACCGTTACGTAGGTACTTATAGACTCATATTAGAGAATATCAAGAATTCCAGACGCTGCCTACCTACTTTTGACTAATCAAATCTTTGCTACAGCTATTCGTTTTATTCTATTCTTTGGAGTTTGTTTTCATTCAAGATTTTGGAACAAAGATGCAAGTTTTGTTATATGTTTGAAACGGATTCTGGCAACATGTTCATGTTAATTTTGCTATTGACTATTCATATGAAGCGTACGAGGTGCGAAACTCATCATAGGTACACGTACATACCTAGGAATATGATTAAATTTTCGCATCTCTGTTTATTTTTAGACATCAAAGCTTACCGTGACGGGTGAACGGTTTCGTCGCCTCCGAAACATCGAGGAAAGAGAGTGGCTCGTCAGGTTCGCCGACGAAGCGGCAGACACCAACATTTTACACTTGATCCGACACTATCACATACACTGAAACCGGCTCATTCCTTTTATCACTGCTACATGCGCACTGAACTGTAGCTATCGGTTACAATTTGTATGTAAAAGATAAAACTGAAAAAATAATTTTCTTGTCAAGCGAAGCTTAACATGAAAGCACACAGACGGGCTAAAGCACAATGAAACCGCTTTGTGATTCGGAGAACAATAAACTTTTACTATCATGCCACATAAAAAGTTTCACTGCAGTGCGCAGTAGCTCGTATTTTGCGAGGACCGGCAAACCTATCACTTTTCTTGGTTTGGTCAAAACACAGCTGACTTTCTCTGCAAGTTTACCTTAATATATTATGTGAGTACATGTGCGGTATATATCAACGCATGAGACAGAGAACGAAATCAAATTAAATATATTATGGAAAGTATACCATTTGCAGATAGCGGAGAATCGAGAGCCTGCCAACTTGTTTATAAATTCACTCTGAGATCAGAGTCAATTTGAAAGAGTAGTGAAGATTGAAAAGTTCACAAGGTAAGGAGGTTTCTGGGAAAACGTCGCGGCTGCAAACTTTGTTAGTGAGACGAGTCGGCGACGGAGGCAGTAACTCGATCCAGAGCGCGCAATCTACTGCATAAATTAATTTTGTAACCCACTTCGCTTAAATTCTTTAAACATTTTACTGTCCTTATCTGCTGTGCTGCTAGTAAATTTTGTGACATCACTGCGACTATGCTAAAATTGGGGTATTAAGGTGCAATTAAATCACCGCAAGTATATTTAGTTTAGAATTCAGGATGCCGCGCGGGATTACATACATGATTTAATATACGATAGCACTTTTAGACACACTGGTGGATCGTAAATTTAGTGTACGCGTGTACACAGAAGCGGTCACGTCGCTACACTAATCGCACAGGAATCGGATTTCTAAATCGTATTCTATTGTCGAATTACAGTCCGTTTTCTACAATTAAACAGCAAATTGGCGCAACACACGTTACATTATCGTTAACCGATGACCTGGTTGCATGCATTCACGCATCGTTATTAACTAATTAATATGAAGTAGCAATTTGTCTAAAAGTACTTTATGGTTAAAAGGTGCTAACTGCTTCCAAGCAGATACACCGTCATATCTTTTGTAGTTTTTAAAATAAGCTCATAATATTGGATTGGCAGCAACGTTTTCTTTGACAAGCTAACGAAACGTAACCGAATTTTCCTTTGCAACATATTGTCGAGAAAAGCCAAATTGTTTTAATTTTGAAGAGTTCGTGAGCTGTCAGTAACAGCAGTTCGAATTAGAATTGTAAATTGGAACGAATGAAACAGTCTGTAATATTAAAACGATCAAGAAAGGCAGGGCCTTTATCGTGGGGAAATCTTCAGGGCTACCCTCCGTCTGGAAAAAACGGATGAATATGTCGGACTTTTACCGATTAAAAAATCCCACGGTTTCTTCTACCACCATGGGTTGGAAGCTCGGTATGCACTTAACGCATGATACGCGCCCTCGACTTGCGACTTAAATTACTGTTCCTGGATATACAATCTATCTATCTTCCACTGTTCTTTTCTGATTAATTTCGTTACGGGATCCAAGGCAGTTGAACCGTTCCTCCGGGTCACTTAGACCTTCATTGCCTCGGCGCTTTTTTGGTGGTCGCCACTGTTGATTCTCACTTTCAGGAGTTGCAGTGGTTTGGGAGAAGTATGGTGCGCTTGTCCCAAAATAAAAATACAGATATCTATGACAAATTCTAGATAACTGTGGAGTATTCTGCAAATTGTGGATCTCTAATTCGTGTAGGCTACTGTCATTGGGCGAATCTAGAAGATAAAAATAAAATGTTATTTTTATCTCCTAAATGTGTACTAAATTTAATTATATCTATGGAAGCCTTTGATCTTGGTTTGTGATTGCCAAGTACAGAACAGATACAAAACATCATACACTGCAATAAAACAAATTCCTACAAGTAGAACTAAGAAAAACAGAATAAAACTCCTTGACACGTGTATCAAAGTCTACAAAACGCAAATTCTCTCTAAATTTCTTCCAGAATGATATATTCTAATTTCTAACATCCGTAAAACGAAATGAGCTAAAAATCTTGAACTTTAAATAAACCAGATGACCTGCGCAAACGCAATGAACGTCAGTGGAACGCCCACATGAAATAGAGAAAGCAAACAATGATGCGCTGCTCCTATTTATAGTAAATCTTGAAGATTTTCTTGTAAATGAAGGGTAAGCGAGCAGAACTTTAATTAATCTGTATTTCGTATTAGCAATCCGTTCGGTAGGGCTGGAAAATATAAAAAAATCCTCTTCGCCCATTTAGGTAGTTTCGGTATGTTAGTACTACAGAAGATCTATACAAAACATCATACGAAGATCTACAGAAGATCTTACAAGAAAAATAATTAGGTAAATCTTGCCCCTTCCAAAAGTAACTACTTCTTCTTCTTCTTCTCGTGTCGATTGACTCAAATTTTGTCCGACCAATATACCTTTGGTAGTAGGTTAGTGTCGTATGGAGAAGAATTTTATTGGCGAGAAACTCTAATCGTTTTGGGCAAAGGCTTTACCTTTGCCCAAAACGATTAGTACCTATAGTGATACACACAGGATACAAGAGATGTTGATAATGTAAGTAATTAATTATCGCATGCGCAATAGAAGTAATTAATAAAATTAAACTATTAAATGCATACTTTTCTTGCAAACAGTTTCATTATTCAAGTAGATGAATGTAAATCCGCAAAGATAAGGCCGTTTTACCTGTCAAGATAAATGTTATTGTTACAACAAGCGACGCTCATATTGTTTACATTCGCGATAAAACGAACAAAACAAATGTGTTACGCTGAAGAAAAGCGGCGATTATTTATACTTCATACCGCGTTATGACAGGTGACAAATGACGTTCTTTTGGAGACTATTTCATGGGTTCCCAACCAATGGTACAGGCCAGATTTGGAGGCGCAGTGATTCCTGGAGGCGCGGCGGCTCCAGAAATAAACTGAATACTTTTTTATTTAAATTTACGTTCGTATTAGAAAATAAAATTTGTCTTGATGCCAACAACCTTGAGGTTGTCATATCGGGACACGCCCAAACGCTATACTATACACGTCATCGCAGCAATTTTTGACGCAAGTTGGGGGAGACGCGTATGATAAAAGGTTGGGAACCCCTGTTCTATTTGAACAATTGATTTTCGAAAAGCGGCTTGTTATGTAGCTCATGATGTCGGTATTTTTAGGGCGTCCTATTGGTAACCGTGACGTATGAAGGCCGGTCCACAGCATGACGTCTTGTTAGCAGTAATGGACAATTCATTAGCTCGATTGCTAACGGGTGGAACGTCGGATAAAAATATTTTTGCACCACGAGAGATACAGTCATCAAAGAATCTGCAGAAACCGTAAGATGTTCATTGGCCAATTTGTTTTAGTTCTCGCCAATGTTGGTTTTACAAGCTTTTGACCCAGATTTTAGTCAATAAACAATGTTCAATTCATTAATGAAGACCTCACGTAATATAGCAGTTACATGAATTAACGTGGAGACACAATAATTAGACGAGTGCAAACAATACGGTATGAACAAGCCAACGATTTTGGACAGCTCCAAATTATATAAAGCTTTTAAATCTTGGACATGTGCCTGTGTTTTGTTTACGAGTCGAGCTAAACAACTATTTCTGTGGCTTATTAAGGTATTAAGGGGCTCGGCAGAAGTATCGTTACGCATCCATGTACGTCATTCTTCGTCATTCATCACCAGGCCTAGATAAAAGCTGGTCAATTTCGCTGAGGAACTGATTTTTAACGGTGGAATTTAAATTCGTTTTAGTCCAAAATCCTATTTACTTAGCATACGGACTTATGGACAGAAACTTTTGAAAACCAGCCAAATGGAACATGATATCCAGAGTAAATACACCAATTTGTGTTTAATGTATTAATGAACGTTCGCGCTAAACATGTCAAGTTTTTGAGGTTACTGACGCAAGCACTGGCGAAGGTCAGAACGATACTTAATTGTGTTAATATAAAACAGATCTATCTGCAATTATAGCGCACATGCGATAGTGAAAGTTGCGTCAATGGAGACAGATAATAGAGATACTCTCGCGTTTTACACAGAGAAAATTTGTATTAGTTATTCGTTTAGATTACCATAATAAGCGCATCAAGCTATTCGAGGGCATACAAGTGGCACACGATGAGGAAAAAGACACAAAAAAAGGTGTGGCTCTTCGTCAAGAGAACACCGACAGGAGAGGGATGGATGAAATCAGCAGATACGATCCTGAAGAGTAGGGTCGACTTGGATTGATTGGAATTCGACGTACGATGGACGGGCGGTGTCGCCTAAAAGATCCATATTCAAGAGCTTAGTAATTTGAATTGGATCATGTTGAATGTAGTTTCCGGTCGACTGCCTCAAAGCAGTGGCGTGCCTTCCATAGAAGCCGAAAAGCCCGGCTTGCTATCAATAACTCGAGATTAATATAATTAATAAAAACACCTTTGAAGTATTATAGTAGGTAAATTATTGTCTCATATGAATAAACATTTTCAATTTCGCGCGTAATACGGCGCGCGCATCGTTGCCAAACTCACGCTGATAACGCTCGCAAATCGATAATCTCGCTGTGTATATTGCTATCCCGCCCGCACGCGTTGGCTTCTTATGTGGCTTGTCGGAATTACTGCTCATCCAGTACAAATTGCGAAAAATATATTAAAATCATTCATTCATTCCTTCGCCGATTTGTATAAAGAAGCAAGCCTGGCTTTTGGCTTTATCTAGCATGAAGTTGCTGAGAGTGAGATGCTGACTGATTTGAATTGAATGGTTGGTTTGTTTTGGTTCAAAGTTTTGAGTCGTTTACGGACACGGAGCATTTTTGTTGTGATGTTTATTTTATCCATTTTCAGAGATTAGATTATCTTGTGATTAACGTTTCTTATATCATGCATTCAGAAACGCATGCAATTGTTCCTTGTGAAGGATTAAAGTGTGTGCAATCATTACTCAGGAAGGTAAATACTTTTGAGTTTTAGAGATATTATCGTCTCGTTACTTCACTTATACCTACTCCTGAATACTCCTGATTGTTATTGTTTAGATATGTGTTGTTATTTCTAATCACAATTAACGTATTGACAACATTCAAGCCGTTTTTCAGAGGTTAGTTGATATTGTGTGCTAGTCATTTAGCGTATCATGAACATGAAAAAGATACACTTTTAAGAAATTGCCAATTTGACAAAATTGGCAATTTCTTAAAAGTGTATCTTTGCTATCTAAATACGATACGATTCTAATACGATTTTATCTTAGACGAACATACACAACTACACTACGGCGGTAAACCATCCAAGTATTTGTATAAACATCAAAATTATATTATTCATTATTCATTCTATAGCTGATGTTTTTATATCTCGCACTAGCTGTCCGCCGCGGTTACACCCGCGTCTTTGGTTACTGCTCCGCTCCCGTAGGTCGTAGCGATGGTATATGGCCTATAGCCTTCCTCGATAACTAATCTATCTAACACTGAAAGAATTTTTCAAATCGGACCAGTAGTTCCAGAGATTAGCGCGTTCAAACAAACAAACAAACAAACAAACACTGCAGCTTTATAATATTAGTATAGATTAAACTCGAAGTTAAAATTTTAAAAGAAATATTATTTTCTATCAACATCATACATATTTTTGCGCCATCTATTGGTCTGTGATTTTACTATCTGCGGTCGAACTGGACGAGCTCAGTGGCGCCGATAATGTTAATAGATGGCTCTTATATTAATTATGTGATTTATGTATAAGTTCTGTGTGATCGTGAAAAATTGTATTGGTTTTTTTTTTTCTGAAAATCTGTCGGGCTTGCCCTAGCTATGACCCCTAGGCACGCCACTGCCTCAAAGATAGAAGTTATGCTAATAATTTATTTCGACATTGTGCATATAAAAAGTAAAATGAACTTGCAAGGAACTTAAAAATCTCTAAAGTTGTTCAGCAATGGAAAAATTAGAGTTAATAGCAATTAAGAATTTTAGTTAAAATTAAATAGAAGGTAACTACCATTCAGCAGCACTCTTAGTAAAACTCAGCAGAAGAATCTCATCAATGAAAAACAGCGACGAAGACATACATACAAAAGCCACGGAATTCCATAGGTCTGCCAACGTAAACATTGCAAGACAACACGGAAAATCACAATACGTATGTACAGAAATTTCAAATCACAACGGAATAATGGAAATATGTTAGGGAGGGTAGCGGAACGCGCGCCTGCGCTCCCTCGATCGCGTCATACACACTGGGCGGGATAACCAACTCGTGTGAGATGCCAAATCCTCACGCAGTACCAACCTACACGTTAAGACGAGCTATTTACATATCATTGATAAACATTCAATGCGCTATCACCGCGCAATAAGGCTCAAAATGCTGCAAACATTTTCGCTTTTTTGTGCGAGAACAAATTTAAATGTTTTGTACATTTTTTGTAAGTTTAATGATGAAGATTGATGTGAAGTCGATTTTCTTACGTTAGTTTTGATTTTATGTTTACATAAATATTTGTGTTTTAAAATTCTGTTGGCTGCTTAAATATGTTTTGACTAAATAAATTCTTTAAGAATGCATATTTTTACATCATCAACTGAGTAATAATGTAAACATTGTTTTGTTATAAATTGCTATTTTTTTTTTGCTAAGATATACTGACATTTATCTTCAATTAACATTGAATTTAAATGAATAAGGAAATTCATTTAGATTCTGGTTAATTCAATGTTAATTAGAGAAAATGTTTGTCATTCAAGTATCTTGCCAAGAGTCTCCTTGGTACCTAACATATAAAATTATATATATGTACAAACCCAACAAACATTTCAGTCGTATAAATAAAAAATATGCGACTCAAAGTGTTGTAAACATCGCATTGAAGTAATTTAGCGTGTAATACGACTTAGAGCATCTTATTCTTACATAACTTTTAGTCGTATATTTCAGTCATACAGAAATCGTATTAACTTCTATACGACTATTTTCGCCGTTTCTACATAAAACTGTATAATAGTCATAACTATTATACAGTTTTATGTAGAAACGGCGTCATTTAGTGGTAAAACCAGTGTCGTGATCTTAGTGACGTCAATATGACTTTTTTCCCACCATTAATCGTATTACAATCGCGAGAACCACCTTTAAGTGACGACCATTTAAGAGTGATAAATTGCACCCTTATACGACTTTAAGACAATTTTATAACTTTTATACTACCCTTACACTACAAAGGAACCCTATTTCAGTTAATATGGCTGACAATATTGAACAAAAAGTATGTGCACAGAATAAGTAGTCGTTTTGATGTAGTAATATGGTTGTATATTTCCCATGTTAGCATGTTTACTAAAAATTTACATGATTAAATCACTTAATTTAAAGAATTTGCATGGCGCGTTAATTAAATTGACATAATTAGCTCATATTACCCGATAGAATTAATTTCCCAATAGATTTAATGGGCCCAATGAGTTTCAACACAATATACAATATGCACATAAATTTTTGTACTGACATAAATTGAAGTCATGCAGGCATAATAATTTACTTTATTTTAAAATAATACTACGCTACCTATTTGCAACAAAATGCCCCGAAGCAGCGGTAATAAACACCATCACTCGACGAAAACGTGGGTTTTGCGACTACTACACAACCACGATCTGACCAAAAAGTGGTTTATACGACGGTTACGTCACTCTTTTAAGATACTTTTTCGTATAAAATGGGCCTATTCTCGGTGAAGCCAACGTGATGGCGACGTATTTACGACCAGCTTAGGAACCAAATGTAGAAATCAGCACGTTGTGGCGACTTGTAAAATGTTTGTTGGGAACTCCTTACTCTGAATTTCACAATATCTATACAATACAAGAATTATAAAACTACTTCACAAAATTTTATCAATTTTGCTTTTATCACTTGTATGATAATTTATGCTAATTTTAACATAAGAGTATTAGTACTCTTATGTTAAAATTAGCATAGTAATACATATTTATAACTTACCCGATCATAATATTATTTATAACTTAAACAAGACTTAAACTAGGTATCTCTATAAATAACTTATTTTGATTAAAACTTTCGCACTAATAAATAACTTAAAATAGAGCCGAATATTAATTACAAACAGAAGAATAAACATGGCGGTTTGATATTTTTTTTTAAAACATTGTCTGACATTAAGAATTCCGTCTGTATTGTGGATGTGTTTACAAACACATAGGTAAGATTCAGACCAACCGGTTCGCATCGGGCCGGGCCGGACGGCATTTTACAATGCGGTACAGAACATTGAAATGTATCAACAGTAATTATAGTTCATATTTGCATTTATTTATTTATTTTACTTTACCTCCGTCGATCGCGTCCGTCGGAGCCGTACGCATCCGTTCGGCTGCCGCGGCATGCGTACGGCTCCGTACGGCTCCAAACGGCTCCGATCGGCTCCGACCGGCTCCGTACGGCGCTGACGGCATCCAATCGGCTGCCGTCGGGTCCGTTCGGAGCCGGTCGGCCGTGCGTTGTGGAATACGAACGGAGATTACGGTGCATGCGAATCATTATTTTAAGTTGTGTTCTTCAAGCTACAGATTAAAAAATGGATACGGAAGAAAAACTTATTAATTTAGTTCAGACATATGATTGTCTTTATAATATACAGTGCGTACGGACGCGATCGGCTGCCGCGGCATGCGTACGGATGCGTACGGCTGCCGCGGCATGCGTACGGATGCGTACGGCTGCCGCGGCATGCGTACGGATGCGTACGCATGCCGCGGCAGCCGATCGCGTCCGTACGCACTGTATATTATAAAGACAATCATATGTCTGAACTAAATTAATAAGTTTTTCTTCCGAATCCATTTTTTAATCTGTAGCTTGAAGAACACAACTGATCCGTTCCGATGCGGTCCGATCCGAGCCGGTTGGTCTGAATCTTACCATAATCTCACATATGCAAACAACCATGCCTGGAAGAACTACCTGTCGGCCATACAAATTTTTATTCCGTGCGAGAATCGAACCCGCGGCACGTAACACAGCACCCAATCGTGTCGTCCAGATTAAAAACATGAAATAGAAAATCAAAATCAAATTATCTTACAACTATTGTAAGTAAGAAACTAGAAAGTTTGAATGGATGGATGGTTGAACTGTTACTAAATTACCCCAGAACAGCTGAACATATCTGGATAAAATTTAGCACAGAGACAGATAAGATTATAGTCTGGACCCAGAAAAAATTACCGTTCAAGTGGGATAACACTTTAACTTTAACGCAGACAAAGTCGCGGACAGGACCTAGTAATTGCATAAAATTGTGTCTTATGTCTGTTGTACTTGTGGTCATGCATTGTGTGGCTATTAAACTCTATGACAGAAATAATCATCCAATTTTCATATGAATAGCTGCTCAAAGAAACATTTGTTAACATTATAAAAGGAGTATTTCATACATTATGGTACAAGCTTGAAGGAAATATATTTTATGAAGTGGCATTTTATTAGTAATATTGACTGGTTTATGTAGTCTTGTAATATGTAACTAGTTTCTACTATTATGTGAGTCCACTATCCATGGCCAGACTTATATTTTATCCTTGTTGTGAATAAATAGCGATAGGCCAGCGGTTAAAGCAGTACCAATGTGACTTTAAGAATACCAGCATCTGGAAAAGTACCAATGTGACTTTTTGGATACCTAAGTATATATAAAACAGACAGCATTTAGTTTCTTACACATTCTTCTGTAATATACAAAACTAACTTTTGAAAATGGCAATGATTCAATTCTATATTTTTTCTTGTAAAGATGATCAAAGGTGCTTTTTAACCCGTTGACTGTGGAACATTTGCTACTCCAAGCCCAAAGTGCAACTGGCTACACAGTTTGTGTTTTCCCCCACTCAACGGATTAATGGTCTTATTGAAATAAATGATTAGACCTGCAAGTCGATTCTGTAAAATTCGAACTCACTCTCACTTCACTTGACCTTGATTTCGCTATCGCTATTGGTCGCTTCGGAGCGGAGTTGATTTTATTGGTCGCTTCGGAGCTTACTTCAGTTCCGAAGCAACCAATAAAATCAACTCCGCAGTTTTCACTGAGGTGAGTTCTTACAGAATAGCATAGCTGAACTTAATTGATAGGCTAAAGTCCAATTGATATCTATATTAGTGGTTTTTTGTGGAACAAACACTACAATTTTGCCAACTCATATTGATTTTAAAAGAGTGTTCAGGGAGTTTCTTGCCCATTCTTTTTCATACAAACCTATTGTTTGGAACTAGCCATTACTGTCAACTTTCTGACTGACTGACTCCTTGACCATTCAGAAGTGTCAGTAAAATGTATATTTGACACAATTTATACATAATTTATTTTCATTCACACATGAATGAAGAAATTCATTAATTTATTTTATTGACACTACTGCATGTTACATAATTATTTACATTGTCTGTACTGAAAATTATGAAATGTAATTGGCACACAAACCCTATAGATAAATAATATTTGTACACCATAATTATAGAAAAGCATAGTCTATATAATTAATATAACATCTCACACATACCTATATTTACAAATAAAGGCTATTGATTTATATAATAATAGTATTTAAAATTAAATCAATAGCTGACGCTGATGACGGCTAGACGTAGCGCTCATTATCAAGGATAACACCTGTACCTAACCTACCTATGTTCAACAAACAAGATGTTTGTACACATTTTGTATTTATTGGCTCTGTGGTAAAGATTCTCTGTAGGAAAAAATGTCTTCACAGATTTCTAGAATGAATTGGTATAATGTAATGAATTTATTGCCATTACATGTCTCGTTGGCATGCCATGTATATTGATAGGGCAAAGGTTGGTGTCTCAATCATGTATCAGAGTATCTAGTTTTGGCAAACAACAGAATGTTATTTGAAAATTACTCTTCGTGTTATTTTGGATAAGTTTCAAAATTCAGTAACAACTTTGTCTTTTTGGCATTTGATACAATAATTACAACAGGCCAGTAACAAAATTTACAAAAGGTATTTACTGAAGATCATTTGGAGTAAGTAGTCATAAGCAACTTATTTTGATGACAGCATAATTATACTTTGGTAACAGATGAGGTAACAAAGAGGTTAGGTGAAATACCTACCTTTAAGTTTTGATTCTTTATAGATAACCTACAAAAAACTAAACAAATAATAATAAAAAATGTATTAAACATTGCAATAAAAATGAACACACACGGCATTTTCCTTGTAGTATAAAATGAAGACTTGACCCACAATTTTATTGGCTGAAGTCTAACCTCAGGAGAGTCCATCCAGTTCCAATAAGAATTCAATACAAATATATACCTATTACAGACATCTTTTTTTTTTTAATAAAACATAACAATATCTGGAAAACATATACTTAGGTACCTATATATCCTGTTGTCTTACAACAATCACAGAACCCGTTTTTTTTTTCGATTACCTACAAATAATGGTTCTATAGCCACTAAGTTGATTCCACGACATTTCTGAGCAGGTTTTGTTCGTTTCTGGCGTTGTAAAGCAGAAAACATCGGCACACGCAAGTCGAGTGCCAACGGGAAGATAATATGTTGATCTTGCAAATTACATTATAAACAACTCACCTCGGCCTCACTGTCGCCGTTCTTGTTTTTATCAATTTTGGTCTTCATCGCCTCCTGCGAACAACAGCTTCCACTGAAACCCTCACAACACACGCTTATTTGATTCAAATCACCAATATGCGGAGATTTTACACGTAAATAATTATGCAGCACCGCATACCATAAACGAACTGAACTGACACGACATATACTAGGTATTATTACGACCGACGATGGAAGCGTAAAATGCCGACAGCGATTACCGTTTTTTTTACAACGGTGAAAAAATTATATATTTTAGGGCGTAAATAAATTTATTCTTATATCCTTAAACTCACCTTTTCTTTTTTCGGCATAATAAATTAATAATTAAAGCTTTAAATACAAGTTTTTGTTAACATTCGCGTGGAGAGTTTACATTTTAGTTTAGTTGTCAAATACACAGCGATCCGATTGGTTGAACGGTCACGTGACTTCATTGACGTTGCATATAGTGATGTGAGCAATAGAAAGTATCGATATTATTATCTAAAATAATGATAAAGATTTACTTATAGAGGCGCCCTCCTAAGAAAATACGTGTTAGAACGTGAAATGTCCGCTATGAAGTAGTTATCAATTGAGTTCAGGTTAATATTCGTTTAAAACGCATCGAAGCGAGTATTTAGCGACGATTTTCTCTCAAAGCGGCAGCCTTCTTTTCGTAATTAGGGGTCTGCAGAAACATATCAGTGAATAATAATACATTGGCAATAGTAAGCTCGCCTAAGCTCATGTTATGTTATTATGTCATGTTGTTATGCTTATAAAAAAAACATAAAAGGAGGTTTATCTAAAACAGGAATCGAACACATTTTGCCTTCGGAATTAAGCCCAACATACACAGACAGTGGGAGCGGGACAGGCATGTGTCTACCGCCTACCTATTTTGCGTAACTTCATTAGCTTTTCGCTAATGAAGTTACGCAAAATAGGTAGGCGAGGCACATTATTCACAGAACGGCTTATTTCATCACTTATAGGGTCGAAGCGTTCTAGAGTATCAACAGTGTCCTGGAAGGCGCAGCGTGAGAAGCCAAGGGCTGGACCAGGAACGTGAAGAAGGTCTCAAGAACCCTCTAAATACGAGAAGCACAGGACCGCTACAGATGCGGGGAAAAATTTAATTTTTACTAAAACTGCAAGCAGACTTGTATTGGGACGCCATGACGTCACAGCCAGGCCGCGCTACTAATGAGGCAGCTACTTAATGAAGTGTGCTGCTGCAGCTCGACTTGGCTGTAAATTGTAGTCACAGTTTAAAATGCTGCATAACTGGAAATGCTCTTGACTTCGCTGCCTGCTGCTATCTGTGACAAAATGCCATACGGCCAAGTGTCTTACTCTTACAAGCGGGTGTCCAGTTAATGATATATACAGCTTCTGAAGTTTTCTTAGCACATACAAGATCACAAACAAGCCAGTACAATGTAAAGTTACTTTAATAAATTAATTAATTAACAATATTTTTATATAACATTAATAGTCCCAAGGATCCTTCTTCTTCTTCTTCTTCTTGACAGGTTTATACGGCCCAAGTTGCTTGCGCACAAGTAAGCCACGCCACCATGCTTGCACAATAATAGCCGATTTCAACATCTTCTCCTTGTATAGTCGTTCTTTTTCTCTTGCATCCTTGAAGTCAATCCAAGCCTTCATTTGCATATTATGCAACTCCATCTAAAATAAAAATATAACAACATTTTAATAAAAGCTACTGAAGTCTTATACCTTATACATGATAGATACCTTAATGTCACGCTGTTAATTAAGACCAATAATTATAAGTTATAATCTTATAACACACGTGGCTGGCACGTGTATCTATCTACCACATTGGGACTCAAGGATCATTTTTAAAGAATCAATACTTTTTCAGAGATCCATTAATATTGATAAATAAAGCTGAATCGAAATTTTAAATAAAAACTATTCACATTACTCTAAGATACAGGAGAGTTATCAGCTGCCAAAGCGCTAGCGACAAAACTCGGTAACTTGTGAGCTACCTCAAGATGAAAAGATTTGGACAGAGATTTTAACTCTCATACACACTATAGGTCAGCAGCCCAGGTGATTCGGATAAGCAGCTTGAATTTTAGCATCAGAACAGCACAGTCTCGAATCTCCAGCAGTCAATAAACTACAACAGGCTGATAATGGACGGTCTGCCACAATTCACATTCTACTATTTTCTTTTTTTTGTTCACCCTTTGTCTGATTATAATTTAAAGAAAATGAGATGATAATTATGGAAGAGTCAGAAGCTGAAAGTTTTAAAATTAACAAAATAAGTGCAGTAGTTCACCATATCTTCGTATCCTATTCTTTTATCACGCGTGTCATGGTAGTCATTTTTCTTAACTTGTATCTTAAGATCGATTTTTTCCATATCTTTATCGAATTTGTTCATCCATTGCTCAATTTTTTCTAATGTTTCCTTTAAAAAATATTTAATTAATTAAATGAATACTTTAAGGAATTCTTATTTTATAGCTATTCGTTGCATGAAGTAAACATACTAACGGTAATTATAATAGAGATTAATGATTCTACTTCTGCATGAACTCTTAATTCATGATCAGTTCTCTGTTTAAAATATTCAATATTAGTTGCAGGATCATGTTCAACATCAAGAATTGTCTGTGTATGTTGTTCTGTCCTTGCAAGTTGCCAATTATCCATGTAGCGACTGCGGACTTCACTGTTTAAAACTGAATCCTTAAAAACATAATGTGTAACTTTATTAGTAAATTCGATTCTGTCAATCGAATTAAACAGGATAAAAGCTTATCCAGACTTACTTCGACCTGAGTCCTTAGGTCATCAATGATGACTTCGGTGTCATACAATACGGTTTTGATATGGTTACGTTGTTGTCTAACTTGTTTAAACATCTCTTTACGAATCCTACGTGGAAATAAAATTAATAAATTAAGTATTCCATATGCATAACTAAAGAGAAAAGCCACAAATCGTAAAAATCTTCTTTTGGATAGAAAAGATTTTTTTTTAATTTGTAGCTTTTTTAGTACTCTAACCTCAGTTGGTCCACAAGTTTCTTTCAACCATTACCGATCGATTGGCTACATAAAAATAAAATGCGAAAATGGATGCTACTCTAGATGACTACCATTTCTCCAAAATCGATATATAAATGCTGTTAGCAATTACTTAATGAGTTTGAGACAAACATCTACATGTAGCTAAAACGGTAGAAGTCCCCAGTACAGGGGGCCTACCATCATCTCTTAAAACAGTATCATTTTAATATTACTTTGTAATTTCTATTGTTGGATTATGATGGTGGTAAGCCTCCTGGTCTCTTACCTCTGCCTGTATTTGCTTCTTTTTACACCAGGCAATATATTAAAAACGAAGACAATAATATACTTATATCTACCAATATACTCTTATAACAAATTCATATAAGAAGCTTACATCTTATTTCTATTTTCTTCTTCCGCTAATTCTATACGGTAGCGAATAACCCCCTCGATTTCATTGACGGAATTTATCAGAGGACGATATGTTAACGTTTCCCCTAAACTCATGTAAGTTTCAATCATCAATTTCTTTACGTATTTCCTTGTTGAAATAATAACACGATAGAAATTAAAAAAGCTATTAAGATTCAAAAGAAATAGGTAAGGTTTGTTACGTACCTGTCTGAATCAAGTTTTCTGACTTTGTATATCACACAGCTAAGATTATGTGGGTCTATTCCGTCAAGCTCATCTTTAATTTCATTTGGATCACACACACCATATTTTACAGCTTTCAAATAATCAATATCAGATGTTGTCTTTAAGACAGCCAGCTCATTGTTGCATCTTTCTAAAAATATTTATGATCATGCTAAAGTACCATTTATGCTTACTTACTTACTTGCTTACCATACTTTCCATATTTCAGATTGTAATAAATTTCTAACTTTAAAAATAATGGGAGTCCCTTATATTTATTCCTTTTTTAAATTTACCGAAACCGAAATGCCGTTTTCATGTTTATAATTCCAAAAATCATGGATTTCAATTTAAACTTTCAACCCTATTTTACTTTTCCTAATGGGTTATATTCCCAAATTCCTCTCTAAGTGTTTGCCTACTAGTCTCAGTAGTTTCGGCTGTGTGCTGGTACGTCAGTCAGGTTCTCCTTTAAATATAGAGAAGATAGATAGATAGATAACTGATATGATTTTACCTAGAATCCAAATTTGCGTTATTACATCTTCGAGAGCAGCAGCAAATAACGATAACAAGCGAAAGGTGGATCTGTTGAACACAAAAAATATATAAAGAGAGGTAATCAACGTTGCATAATTAACATAACAAAAAGAAATATATATTACCCGGAAACAGGTACAACCGCCATAGATTTAGAAAGCAAAGGAAGATCCATTGATATTGTACGATGCAAAATCATTCCCTATAATAAATTGATTAGTTAAGTGTGGTAAGTTCTTACGCTCTTCAGTTTCAGGAAACTATACGCATTGCAAAAGACACATCACAAAGCGTAGCCGTTAATTACGCATACTAGTGCCCATCAAACTAAGCAAACATTGAGCAAATTTAATTTCTACGAAACCACTATCATTTTTGGTGTAAAAAATCACTGTTTATGGTAATACACAGTGTACCATAAAAAATTATGCTTACAGGTAAATCCAATTTGTAGCATGGTTTCGTAAAAAAACGTAAAAAAAAGTTGCATTTTCAATATCTCCGTAATTAGGAGATTTTCAAGTATGGTCCAAAAAATATCCTAATGTTGATGTTGAATATGTAATTTTTTATTTGTTATATGCCTTTTTACGCGATGTCAGTGATGTCCAAGACAAATTTAGAAAGTACAGTGGTTAGGTGTAATATGTAACACTATTTCCAGTTTCAGGTGACTATAGATTCGGTATGTTTTCTCATCGATATCGATTTTTGTTACTTGTGAGGTATCACAGCACTATACGACTAACGAACTAAAATTTCAGTAGGCCTGTACTGTTTTCAAATATTTCAACAGTACAGAAACACCGACTTTTACATTACGTACAGATAACGGCACGTAAGTTGGCAAGAGTTTTTGTAGTGGGGGAAGTTTGCGCACGCACAATTTCATACATTTTTATATGCGCGAACTTCCCCCACTACGAAAATCTCTTGCCAAGTTACGTGCCGGTAGTTGTACCGACGTAATAAAAGCCTTTTAGCCATTACAGTACCAACCTACATCTTGATTAAAACATTATAATAATCTGAATTTTTTATAAAAGCACCAAAAAGACGTGTATTATTAAAAAACCTTATATTTTTAAAGCTTTTAATTTACTGGTGACTTCGGAAACTTTTTTTTAAATGTTATTTTATCTGGTTGCAAACGCTAATTCACGAGCAAATTGCTTTTAATTAATTTAAATACCTAAATATTATGTATAAATTACTAACTGTACCTATTGGTACAGGTACCAATTTAATACTTATTGTAGGTAATAAGTACCTATACGGTACCTGTAGTCTGAATCAACCTTCCAAGTTCCAACGTATGAATATTATAAAGGAGTATATACCTAGGTAAGCTATGTAATAAAGTGTGAATAAAATATATGAATACAAAAATTACTGAGGATATAGAATCAGCTAGGGCTTCGCCGGCTTTCTTCTGATTCTGTTCCGATGGTTCATAATAGACTGTCTCATGGCCGACTGCTATCGATGTAGAGACAGGACCGCGCGCTGTAGACATTTCTAACAAATAAATTAATTACTTATAAAAAAATCACAAGTTCTCTTAAGTTTTTACTCAAAATTACGTCTTGCAAAATCAGTCGACAATAAGTCTATGACATGATGATGACATGTCTTACAAAACAAGTGACGTTAAATAAATGACAATGGCTAAAAGTTTTCGGCCAGACCACTGGTCGTTCTGGCCGAAAACTAAGATCCGAAGGCATGAAAAAAAACCGGCCGCACACGGAGCGTTCTGTACCACCCGTGCAATAAATACCTAAATAACGCAAATAGAACCGTCGCTGTATGGGGAGCTTATGGGGGGTCCTTTCAATTTTAACTTTTATTTATTTTTATAATTTGTTGGTAAAGCGGCAACAGAAATACACATTCTGTGAAAACATCAGGTACCCGTGTTGCTCTATGTGTGAAAATGACAACTCTCTGATGATTACGGTTCATGAGATACAGCCCCCTATCTATAAAGAATTTACAATTATGTAAGGAAGAATAAAACCAACTAAAAGTACCTAACTTGACGGCTCGATCTGACTTACCGGTACCACCTTCAGTAAGCACCACAAGGCATATTATCGAAGAATGATACCTACTGTATTTTCCACGCCTGATAAAAAGAGGAGAGAACGAAAGAAGAAAATCAACTTGGACAGTTTCGAATAAAGTAAAAGAATGAGCAAGACAGAATAATTGAAATGCTAGAAAAGCGATTTATAATAAATACCTCTATAATCTTCATCATCCTATTCATTGATAAAATAAAAGAAGTGAATATTTGCTACGCTACGGGAAAACCACCATTAAAATTCTAGCGTGTTAACGATAAAACCCCTGCTATTTCTACCACAGCTCTAGCATTAGTTTAAGGTAAGATTCAGACCAACCGGCTCGGATCGGACCGCATCGGAACGGATCCGTACGCATGCGAACGGATCCGTACGCATGCCGCGGCAGCCGTACGCATCCGTACGCATGCCGCGGCAGCCGTACGCATCCGTACGCATGCCGCGGC
Organism: Hoplodrina blanda; assembly: GCA_949316365.1. Lineage (NCBI taxonomy): Eukaryota > Metazoa > Arthropoda > Insecta > Lepidoptera > Noctuidae > Hoplodrina > Hoplodrina blanda. Next base: position 10,251,742 of record OX438565.1, on the reverse strand, counting down.
AGCCGAATGGATCCGTACGCATGCCGCGGCAGCCGATCGCGTCCGTACGCATCCGTACGGCTCCGACGGACGCGATCGACGGAGGTAAAGTTGCATGCAAATATGAACTATAATTACTGTTGATACATTTCAATGTTCTTTACCGCATTGTAAAATGCCGCCCGGCCCGGCCCGATGCGAGCCGGTTGGTCTGAATCTTACCTAAGCTTTCACTGACGGCAGGTTGCACATTTTCAAAGAGTTTTAACAAAGTGGCCCTCACACCACACACACATTGACCTACCAACTAGGATCTTTCAACCTTCAGCGCCGCATCGTCGTTGTGGTACCGCGCCGCACCGCTCCTATATAGTTCGGTCCTTAGCATCTGCTACCTATATACCCTTGGATTATAAAAAAAAAACTTTTATTGTACCATAGTGTTGCCAAGGACGTGGCTTAAAAATAAATAATAATTTTTTATGTAATGAAGTAGGTATTTATTTGACGAGAATAGCTAGTCACGACAACCAATTATTTATGAATATAATGAGAAAGCCTTCATCAGAAAAGTTTTCCAATTATGTGGATATCGTCTGCCATTACCAGGATAGCAAATAAGAAAATTCTTAGTTAAAATAAATAACTAAAAACATTTATTAATTAAATTAAATTAAAAATATTAATACTTTTATCTAAACTAAAAATAAAATTCTTAAAAGCAAACTAAACAATAACAATTACAAAGGAAAAATAATACTACAAATAAAGTTATTACAACTGAAAAATAAAGTTACAAAACTAGGGATATAGGTATCGTGAGTTTTTGCACAACAATCGATTATCGATATCCTATGTTGTGTGACCGCACTACCCCCATGTTTAAAAAATAATATAATTAAAAAATTAATACGTTGGCTTATTGATTTAACACCGCGTATAAAGACCACAGACTAAAAGCCCATTTCCTATTTCTTCTTCGACTTCGGCTTCTTCTTCTGCGGCTTGTAGGGTCCTATTTCTAGGCGGACAAGCAGACCTCGCCACCATGCTTGTACAATAATGGCGGAGTTCGTCATCTTATTCCAGTAGTCGATAGCTTCTTGGCGTTCCTTCTTGAACTTGAGCCAGTTTTTCATCAATACCTCGTGAGTAGCGTACTGGAGACAAAAGATGAATTAATGTGGATACTCTAGCATAGAGACACAATTTAATACCTATTGTTGCGTTACCCCTGGAGGGCACATTCGCAGGGGCAGCTTTAATATAAAGAGACCGAGTGTCTAAGAGTGGAAATGTTCTAAATTCGAACAGACGGATTTTGGATCTATTGTGCAGCTCCTCAAAGAAGTGTTGGGTTTGTATGAGTAGCATCCACGTTTTCCCCACTTTAAAATGAGGCTAGGCGTAATGAAGCTCGGCGATGCATTTGAAGTAACAAATCGGTCATTCTCCGATTAGCAAGTTTTACGTGTCCGGGCTTGCATAATCCGTAATATTATCATAAAATCAGTCATGCAATTTTTTTATATGTTAGATAGCATGATCTGTATCGACTGTATCTAGCTGTAAACAAAAACATTGGCTTCTGTTTTAAGTAGTTAAGACTTAATTAATTTATCTTATGTTCAAAGAAACTCTGTTCCCTAATTACCGTGGCGTGTCCGCACACCAACTTAATGTTAAAACTTGCTTGAATTTTTATAATGTACAGATTTACTTTGATTCATTCAACGTTTTAAACGGTATTAAGCAACGTGTAAGTATCGCATAACAAAATATCGACTCAATAGAACCAGTCTATAAATAATTATCATTAAGTAATCGCATGTCCAATCGAAAGTTATAATTGCCGTGACATTTTCTGTTCTCGGGTGCACATCCCTAATTAACAGTATTTGGCACATCACTACCGTACGCGTCGCATCTGCTCAGTGTGTGCCGCGGCCCATCAGCAGTTGCACGTCTCTATCGTTAGTGTGCCGCCAATGAAGCACGTGAGTATTTATTTACCGTAGCCTTGGTTAAAAACTTTTCTAAATACCGTTGTACTTATTTTCATACTTGATTTGTTAAGTTAGACCCAAGTTGATCATGTAAATGGAGACAATACTTTAGCCTCCGTACGTTGTAATAAGCTAGTATTTGTATACTGCGTCGGTTTTCGAAATGTTTAAGAAAATCTATCGTTTTCTAATTGCCGTATACTAATTACCGTATGTTTATAATTACCGTTGTATGAAAAATTAATACTTACTTACGTGGATTTCGTAGATTTAATCTAATAAGTCTATATTATATGCTGACCATTCATCAAGTTATTTAATTTATAGGATGGGAAAACCTAAAAACACCAAAGAGGAAGTTAAAGAAAAGAGAAGGCTCGCGGCACGACAACGCCGGGAACGAATTAAAAATGACCCTGTTTTGTATCAGCAATCTAAAGAAAAAGAGAAAGAAAGGTATAATAAAAGAAAAAGGGATAAAAAAATTATTCCTATCTGCGAAATGTCACCAAACAACCAAAAGAAAACTCAAAAAAGAAATAGAGAAAATTTCAGAGCTTACTATAGAAGACAAAAGGAAAAGGAAAATTCGGAAATAATTAAGGAAGAAGTGATCGAAGATATAGATGTGCTTGATAACAATATAACTGATCCTCTTGAAACTCTGCCAACACCACTACATCTCAATGATTTATCATACTCGCTGCGCTCAAAAAATTACACTAAAAGAGTATCTTTACAAAATTGTTCCGAAAATCCCAAATTAAAAAAAGAAGATAATCAGCAAGACGAGATTTGTTTACAGTCGACTTCTTTTGAAAAAGAATTAGTTCCCTTGAAGAAGACACCTTTTAAACCCACCTTATTCACTTCAACGCCGCGTCCTTCTAGTGCTCTGTCATCATCTTCTACTACTGAAAGTATGTTATTATTAAGCAATAATGAGCAATTGACAGAAAATAAAGACACAAGTGTGAATATTACGGAACGAGCGTCTTCCTTGTGTTCAACACAAACTTCACTATCTTCGGAGAGAATTGTCGAAAAACCGAAACGTAAAAAAATCTCACCCTTATTGTTATTAAGAAGACAATTATACGAAACAAATAAAGAAATGTCATATATGAGAAAAAAAATAGAGGAGTTAAAAAGATCAAACGAAAAGTACAGGAAGCAAGTATTAAGACTGAAATATAAAACCAAAACCAAGTCATAAGGAAAATTATTTTAAAAGAGCTGTGAGTAGCTTTGAGTAGAATCTATCCTTATTATCCAAGAATACCTATTTGGAATATAATTCTTTTAAGTTCCATCCTACTTACTTACCTTTTTAATAAATATTGTTTCAAAAAACTAAAAAAAATACCAATTAAGACAATGTTTGTTTTAATTGAAAGTGTCTAATTTTTTATAAATTATAGCAATGATAAAGTGTCATTTTTATTATAAGTTATGGTTATGTATGAGGGAGAGGGACATAGTTAATTCTATTGCTTTGATTACTTTTATTTAATTATATGTGTACAAATGGTTAATGTGTGTTATTATCATTTCATTATATCATATTTTACATAGACTTGATGATATTTTCTAATTACCGTTGCATTCAATATTAAATTTTTCTAATTACCATACATAGTTCTAAGTAATCATCTTCAGTAGCAGGCCGGCAGATTTGTTAGTCAACTAATCATAACTAGCCGACCGCGCAAGACAACGCTCGTGTCATTTTCATAGATTAAATGTCAATGCAACGCCATACTAATAATAATAATGAGTAACTAATGACGCCGCTAGTCGAGCAACAAGTTGCAGATTTGTTTTTGTTTCGAGAGCCGTCTCAGTACGCACACGTGCGTTGTGAGTCTTGTAAATAAGTAGGTACTTTCACAAATACTGTTAAACGTTTTGAATTTTGGAGGGGCGCGCCATTTTATATAGTAGTTTATCTCTATGTCCTACCTACTCAACACTACCTCATACAAATATAATTTATTTGTATTGTATGCGGATTTGGCGAAGGGATAATTCCTTCGGACTAATATTTCTCGTTTTAGTTGTCTGCAGATATACTAGGTACAATAATAGTTACCGTTTCTTCCAACTCCATTCTCCTAGTCAATTCATCTTGATACTTGTTCTTCATTTTAGCGATCTGGAGCTCTTTTGCTTCCATGTCAGCGTCAAATTTGTTCATCCATTCTTCTACTTTGGCTAGTGTTTCCTGCAGATTGACATTTTATTATCTACTAGCTTTTGCCCGGGACTTCGTCCGCGTATATGTCGGTTATCGCGGACGCGGACGCAGACGAAGTCGAAGTCGAATAAAAAGTAGCCTATGTCCTTTGTTGGGGTTCTCACTTACCCTGTACCAAATTTCACACAAATCGGTTCAGTAGATTAGGCGTGAAGAAAAGACAGACAGACAGACAGAGTTACTTTCGCATTTATAATATTAGTTAGGATAAAAGGCAACTGTTACTGACTGACTGATCTGTCAACACACAGCTCAAACCACGCGTCGCTCACTCGCCCGAGGAACACGCACGCCTAATGTGGGGGACGCCTATGATATTCGTTGCGAAAGCAAATGTACTAACGGAAATTGCAATGGACACCAATGTTTCCACTTCTGTATGAACTCTTAATTCGTGATCAGTTCTCTGTTTATAATATTCAATCGTAGTTGCAGGACCATATTCGGTTTCTAAAATTTTCTGAGTATGTTGTTCCGTTCTTGCAACTTGCCAATTTTCTATGTATCGACTGCGGACTTCAGTGTACAAGACTGAATCCTAAAAAAACAATAATTATAATTTCCTCCTGACCGAATTTCGGTCACAGCGTCCTACCTGAACAGAGACTATAGCCAAGAACGCAGGACATATTTAGTGCACAAGTGTGAGCGAAAAACACAGGTCAGCTGTAAGGTGCTGATAAACTTGAGCATTCACTTGTAATGAGCATTTGTGCGAATGTTACATCACAGAAAAATACGAGAACATTTTAGCGAGCATTCTATCGAGCGTTCTGGCGAGCATTGCTTCGAGCTTTTTGCCGAGCGAAGCCTCGGTCATCGTTCCGCGCCCCGCCGCTCTGCGAGATTATTTATTTATTTATTTATTTAAACTTTATGCATCAAAAGTACAAAGGCGGACTTAATGCCTTAATGATTAGTTTGCCTCCATCTTCTATTTTTCTTTTACTTTTTTTTACATAACCAATGAGCACACGCCTACGTCAAGTCTGACATCTTCGTGAAGAATATTTTTTGACGAGCATCGACTAAAGCGTTCACTAGAATGCTCAAGAAAATGTTCATAGCAATGTTTGGCTCTATGCTTGGCTCGGCTCGTTGTTCAGTTCGACAAAAATATAAAAACGGCGAATGCTCGATGTTCTGTTACAAGTGAATGCTCAAGTCTATCAGCACCTTCACGTGATTGGGGTGTCACACCACCAACTTACAAACTCCGGGCCAAGGGCGGATCCAGCCTTCAAGTCAGGGGGGGGTCATACAGGGTGACCCAGATAAGGACTTCCAAACGAAAATTTTGGACTCCCCTCTTCTTGGGCTATCCAAACCACCCCCATGTATGTTCTACGATTTTTTAAAGTTTAGGAGCTAGACGACATTTTAATTTTTTTTTAGAAAATTCTTCTTTACATCAGATTTTGTAGATTTTCTCTTATGTGTCGCATTTTTTGGAAATATTTTTATAGATAATTAATCCTGGAAGTATGGTCTTCGATCGATAAAAACAACTGTATCTTATTGTCACCCGAAATTACTTAAACTTAGTTCAAAGCCAAAAATGATGTTTTGTACATTACGTTGCAGATTTTCGGCTCTTAAAGAAAAATCACAATAAGGGCCCAAATGACCTTACATTTCAAAAACTTCCACGGACCCTCAGCTCTGTAAAACAGTACAAATAACTAGTATTATTCGGTGCAATTAAAGCTCGAACATCGTAAGGAAAAAAAAAGCAATATTTTCGTTTTCAAGTGAAAGCCGATGATAATGAATTAAAACGAACTTTTATTAAGTTTTCAATACAGTTTGAGCTCATTACTAATTTTAAAAAAATATGAAACTGGTTAGGTTTACCTAACCTACCTAACTTTTTTCGTGGGGAAATCTTCATGGACTGCCTCCACCTCGGGGAAAGCGGAGGGGTGTGTCGGATTCTTACCGACTAAAACCCCACGGTGTTCCTCCAATTACCTTTTGCCGGGGCACGGGGGCGCTCAGAGCATTCTTCCGCACCCCGGCAGGTATCGACCCGCCACCGCCACAAGGCGGGTCCCGCCACCCGGTGCAGCCGTCACTCACCGGCCGCACTGACTCAAACAAGGCGCGGGGAATACCACGTGCGCCTTACTGGGTCTGTCTCTGTTCGGGCCACGGACTGCCCCCAAGTCCGCCGCCCGCAGGCCCCATCTCATGGTGGCCGGAGATCGTTTTGCGCCCTCCGGCGCCTGGTGCGTTTACGGCGGGTGGGATGGGAGGAGGAAACCTCCCTCTCCTGTTCCGCCGCCTCTTTAGCGGTTATCACCTCCTCGCAGAAGGAGGCGACGCGTCCCAAGCACTCCCGCTCCCGACAATGGACAGAACTACGTCCGGGAACGAGAGGCTACCCGCAGTTGTCGCTGCAATGAGATCACGGCGCTGCGCTGCCCAAGCTGGGCACTCCTACAGCGTATGTTGCGCCTTGTTCTCGAGGCAGCTCTAACAATGATGGCACCTAGGCATCGTCTCCCAGCCTATGCGACACAGGTACTTCCCGAAGCATCCATGTCCAGAAAGCACCTGCGTCATCCGAAATGTGGTGCCCATGACACCTCTCCAGCCACTCCTTTCTCCTCCTCTCCTCCACACACGGGACTTACCGCTGCTATAGCGGCGTGCCCTAACATAACCTAACTTGTTTTTTTGCCTATCCAGACCAAACCTAACCTAACCCTTTTTTATCGTGGGGAAATCCTCATAGACTATCCCCCGTCTAGGGGAATACGGTGTGCCGGACTCTTACCAGCTAAAACCACCACGGTCGGAATTCGCTCGCGCCCCCGCCAGGCTTTGACCCGCCACCTGTGTAGGCGGGTCCCGTCTACGTCAGCGGTCTAAGCGCCGCCGAATCCTCTAGTGTGGCGCGCGCGGAACACGTGCGCCGCCTACACGGGCCTGCATCTGATCGGGCGGTGGACTACCCCTAGGTCCACCGCCCGCAGGCCGGCAACTCATGGAGGCCGGAGGTCATTTTGCGCCTTCCGTCGCCCGGTGCGTCTTCTCCTGGAGGGAAGCGAGGCAGTTGCTTCCCTCTCCCTCTCTGCCGCCTCCTTTGCGCGCATGACGTGCTCGCAAAAAGAGGCGACAGCCTCCCACGCACTCTCGCTCCCGACCATCGAGAGAACGATGTTCGGGAGCGAGAGGTCACCGACTACTGCGGAGAGTTCGCGGCGCTGTTCTGCCCAAAACCTAACCTAACTGTAATAACGACTCCGAATCACCATTGTGCAAATAATAAACATGACAAAGAGCTCATATTGCATTGAAAACTTGATAAAAGTTAATTCTAATTCATTTTCATTAGGGTTCACTTATGTACCAAAATATTGCTTTTTTCGCCTTACCATGTTCGAGCTTCAATTGCACTGAATAATGTCCTGTAAAATAGTAGTTATTTGTACTGTTATAAAAAGCTGAGGGTCCGTGGAAAGTTTTGAAATTAATTTAAGGTCATTTGGGCCCTTACTGTGAATTTTCTTTAAGACCCGAAAATCTGCAATGTAATTTGCAAAACATCATTTTTGGCTTTGAACTAAGTTAAGTAATTTCGGGTGACCATAAGACAGACAGTTGTTTTCATCTATCGAAGACCATACTTCTAGGATTAATTATCTATAATATTTCCAAAAAATGTAACTCAATAAGTAAAAATCTACAAAATCTGATGTAAAAAAGAATTTTCCAAAAAAAATATTAAAATGTCGTCTAGCTCCTAAACCGCAAAAAATTGAAGAAAAATCATGGGGATGGTTTGGATAGCCCAAGAAGAGTTTGTTTGTTTGGACGTCCTTATCTGGGTCACCCTGTATAATAAGGTCTAGTCACTGTCAGGACAGGCTCCGTTTCGATTACAATAATAATTCTAATTAAAAGAAAATAGCCCAGGGGGGGGTCATGACCCCCATGACCCCCCCCCTGGATCCGCGCCTGCTCCGGGCTGCTGCTGAGAAATTCGTAATGGAATTGCCCAATAATAATTTTTGCCCAACTTCAGAATCGAACCCAGGAAACCATGTTCAGCAGTCGCATATGCAATTACGGGACTATAGAGCCAGGCAGTCAACAAACCATTACATACATAAAGTTGATAACATACATATTGCTTTGTTTTGCTTTGCTTTGCTTAGCTTTGTTCCCAAAGGTGCGATATAACGAAGTTCTTCGCTACATTAGCACATTTAGCACTAAAATACCAAATCCCGACAACAACCGTCGGGCAGTAGCCTGCCAGACACAACATCCGTCTGGTTGGCTTTTCAATGGGGGATGAGGAGTACTTTCCACCTTGTTCCACATACCTACCTTACCTGTAAAAGATCACATCACGAAATAGTTTCATGATACAAGTTGCTTTTTTGGTCTACGCAAAACGTAACTGCTGGGCATGAGGTCTTGGGTTCGATTCCCAGGTCGGGCAAAGTGTTATTGGGTTTTTCCATCAGGAATTTCTCAGTAGCAGCCTCGGAGTCTGGATTTGTGCCCGGTTGATGGCAATAGGCTCGCCCCTATTACATGGGACTAAAACATAACTGGCGAAATGCGGGCGTACTAATGGGTAGGTAGACCTCTGCCTATCCCTTCGGGGATTACAGGCGTGATGTTAGGTTATGTACCTATATACAAACTACCAAACTGTTCAATAAAAAATGTATCCAGACTTACTTCGACCTTGGTGTTTAGTTTATCAATGATAACTTGGTTGTCATACAATATGGTTTTGTTATGGTTTCGTTGATGTCTAACTTGTTTACACACCTCCCTACAGATCCTATGTAGAAAAAATATTTAAAAATTAACGGCCATTTTCTCAAACTCCACTCAATTTAAAGTCGCCTTTAGGTCTTGTGCTATCTTTGTCACTTTAAGGTGTATTGTAGCGACAGAGATATATTTAAGAACTTATTGAAGTTAAGTGTCGTTAGGGGTAAGTATTCCATATAGTTATGACTAAGATGAGAGTATTAGAAAAGCAACAAATTTCAAAAATATTCTTAAGTAGATAGAAAAGGTATTTTGTTATTTCTGGCTTTTCTAGTAGGTACGTCAGTTGGTTCACGAGAGATTTTCAATCCTTATATAAAATTAGTTACATTACAGTGACACGTAAAAATTGAAGTATTTCTATTATTTTTCAAAAATAAATAAGTATAATATGAACGCAGTTATGCAGCATTACTGAAATATTTTTTTTAATAGTTTAAAAAACACGCTTTTAGCACGCACTAATTTTTTCGTATCCCATTCAGCAAACCCTTTCATTTAATACCCATATCATGGGGGTGCATTTCAAATAGCTAATCCGCCATCTTGGATGTCCGCCATGTTGGATTTATAATGACGTTTCTTAGCTAGTCATGTATTGTCATCAGAACTCAGAGCGTGTGCAAAATTTCATCCTAATCGAAGACCGGGAAGTGGGTCAAATTAAGATTCCAAGATTTTCTTACATACATACTTACAAGTGAAGCTAATATAAAATGAAGGACAAACATTTACCTTTACAACAGTTACAAGTTCCCAGTGCAGGTCTCTTGCAGCCTGTACTTGCTTTCTTGTACACCAAAATAGTACATTATGATACAAGTGAGGTAGGATTCTTATTAGACTGGAATGCAGCCCGAGCCGAAAGCGAGGGCGTAATGTAGCCGAGAGTGTAATAATAAAAATTAAATGCTCACACGTTTCATATGACCTTTTTCAACACACTCGTGAGAAATAAACATGCGAAAACTAAAGACAATTTTATCATGAAAGCAGCGGTCCTACCATGAACTCTTATCGCGATCCAAAAACTGAACTGTTCTTCAAATACGTCAATATAACGCATCAATTTATGTCATTATATTGACGTATTTGAAGAACAATTCAGTTTTTGGATCGCGATAAGAGTTCATGGTAGGGCTGCAGTTCAGTTTTTGGATCGCGATAAGAGTTCATGGTAGGACCACAGGGCTGTAGCTAGAGTCGAATTTGAGGTAGGGCAGCATTGGTTACAGGAAGGGCGAAAGTAAAAAAATGTCTTAATAATTTTATGACTTATCAATTATTGATCTGCCCTCGAAACATGGTCTCCTAATCAATCACCATGTATATCTGACATCTTATGATGACTCTGAAACTAGGAACAAACAATTTAATTATAATAATTTATCTTATTTTTGGTATTTTTAAGGTAGGGCATTGTGATTTCAAGGTAGGGCATTGCCCCACAATGCCCCCCCTAGCTACGGCCCTGCATGAAAGACATTCTGAATCCAATATCTTCTCTTTCAATGTGTCAACAAGTTACTTTTACAAGGGACCAGCAGGAAACAAAAAGGTGAAAAGTTATTGCCACAAACTGAATTAAATTAATATTTTTGTTAAACTAGCACTAATTATTATAAATGTTAATTTATCATATTTTTTTTAATAATTAACATACTATGTTTAATTATTGACAAAATATTCAAGCATAAAACAATCAATAAGCTCTTACTCAAAAAAAAAAAAAGAAAAACCATTACAATAGTAATGTAAAAAACACGCATGCGTATAAATCGCACTGTGATTCTAAAACCGTGCAATAAGAGTCACTTTACTAACAAGTGTGTTGAAAAAATATAATGTATTACAAACGAGGGTAATTCTATATCTACCGACATACCTAGTCTACAACAAATCTATGAAATAATCTTACATCTTGTTTTTAGATTCTTCTACTATTAAGTCTTGGCGGTAGGTGTGAAGCTCATCGATTGAAGCGACGCCATTTATCAGAGGATAATAGTTTAACGATTCCGCCAGGCTCATATATGTTGCAGTCATTATTTCGTTAACTAATTTCCTTGTTGAATAAAATAACACAATAAAAGATTTAAAAAAACTTTTAAAATTAAAAAAAGAAGATAAAGTTAAGTTAGGTTAGGTTAGGTACCAAGGCGCGGATCCATCCAGTCCTTAAAAAAATTCATGGTAAAAAAACTTTTTAAAAACAAGCTTTTTTAGTCGTTTTCTACTCTTCAAGACCTTTAATTTTATACCCATATCAAGGGGATTGAGAAAAAATATGTAATCCGCCATCTTGGAGCGGCGGCCATATTGAAATTATTGCAATATTGAGTACTGTACATTGTATTGTCACCAGAACTTAAGGTGTATGCAAAATTTCAGCTCAATCGGATATCAATAAATGGTCGAAAAATGGTTTGCAAATGAAAGGACAACTTACATACGGACAGTGCAAGCTAAATAAAAGCTTGTAATAAAAAGGATGTGGTCACAGTCACTTGAATTCAGTCAAGTGCAAGTTGGACTTTCCTTTCTCGCAAAATATCGAACCGACACTGAATAATTTTACTTAGGTGCTTGCTTAAAATATCAAAATCAAGCTTACCTAAGTATTTTCCGTGAAAGTTGGGTGGTGGGCAACTGGGAATGCCCACTGTGACAACGGTAGATCCGCGCATTAGGTAGTAGTGCGTACAGTCGACAAAAGAGATAAGTAACCAAGGTCATCAGATATAAGTAGTTGAAGTTTCTTTAAATATCGATGAATGTTTTTAAATGTAATTCAACTTATAAAGTAGAAAATAAACAGTCCATTATTTAAATTAAGCTTCAATCAAAGACATTCATAAATTTTTAAGGAAAATCTCGTATACCGGACGACCCTGGTTATTTTACTCTTTTGTTGGCCGTAGCCTCAGATCAAAAAAATAGGCAGATAGAACGTGCGCGACAAACAAGGTGACGCCGGTTTTTATTTATGTGTGCGCGGCAGACAAGAGGGGCCGTGTAGGGACACGCGCGTCTGTGTGCGTTTACGGCTGCCAGATATTGAGAAATACTCCCATATTTTTGTTCAGTTAAATTGTTCCCAAATATTGTACTACTATTTTTTTAAATTGGAAACGCGATTTTTCTTTATGGTTATACCCAGATAGCAAAAGCGCGTAATATTTGAACAGAATAATAATAAGAGAATAAAAGTTAAATATGCGTAATAATTACTTACTATATAATTAATTTACATCAGACAAGATAACATTTTATAACGCTTTTTGGTAAAGGTTTTTAATACTGCATAAGTACTGATACTAATATGCATTAATAATTTAATAATGTTTTTGAGTTGTGTAGTACAATTAGTATCGTTAGTAATGCCGGAGGTTAAAATATTCGTCATGAATTTAAATGCACCCTTTAGATACAATATTTCCTTATACGCAATTACGTATGTATAAATTAATCGATATTTTTTATGCACAATACACATTCCCCTAATTCAGGGTAATTTTCCCGTAAATAAACTAGCAACACAGACGATTAACTGTTGAGGTTTTGTGTTTCAAGTGAGCCGAAAATATTTTATGGAAAATAAATACCAAAACAATAAAAATAACAAGAGTTTCCTGTGGAAAGATATTCCATCTTGTTTTCTTAGTTTTTGTGAACAACTTTTGCAGTGTTTAAACACACAAGACGGCATATTTTGACTTATAAAGACAAATCACTAGTGACGTGTGAGCGAGACGATGCGTAGCTTGGTACTGTCGCGAGTTTGTATTTGCTTTTGATTTTGTATTTGCTTTGGTGGAGCCACTCGCGTGTTCTGAGCGCTCTATCTGCCTATTTCTTTGATCTGAGGCCGTAGCTATCTTAGTCGGGGATCGCAGAAGGCGCGTACGCTCCCGGGGATTTCCGGCGTAAGTATGGGAACATACGGATGGTTTTTAGTCAGTAAAGAGTCTGACAGGTCCCAAAAAGTGGGGGATCTACCAAAAAGAGGGGGATTTCCATTAGGACTTTTCATAAAGTAAAAAAAATGAAGGTAGATACCTGTCTGCGACAAGTTTTCTAACTTTGTATATCACACAGTTAAGATTACGTGGGTCTATTCCATCAAGTTCATCTTTAATTTCATTAGGATCACACACACCATATTTTATAGATTTCAAATATTCAATATCAGATACTGTCTTTACGACGCCCAGCTCGTTGTTACACTTTTCTAAAAAAATCACATGTTAATGTTTTAGTACGGTCAACAACAAAAGTCAATTAACAAAGTTACTTTTTTATGTCATTTAAACAAACCTACACTAAACACATAATGTAATGCTTTTAGAATTTCAGGCAAATAGCAGGGTTTATTATATCTTAATTTTATATTCATTGCGTTTTACTTTAATATTGTACTTAATAATTAAGATTTAAAAATCATAAATGTTAATCGACTTTTGTTGCTGACTGTAGGTACCATGGCCCTAATTTTAGATACTCCTTAAAATCCACATAATACAATGAATAAAATGTTAAGAAAGAAAAATATAATCCAACAAATTTCTAAAATCAAGATTGCATTGGTTTTTGATCATTAAGTACTGTCCATCTACCCGCCCAAATACGGTAGAAAATATTCTAGTTTAGCTTAAACAATATTGGTTTTTAAACTGATTTACCTAGAAGCCATATTTGCGTTATTACATCTTCGAGAACTGTGGCAAATATCCATAACAAACGAACGATGGACCTGTTGAATACAAAAAGAAAATTAAATGGAAATTTTATGATTAAGGGTCAGTTCACACCGAGACGCGACGCGACGCGACGCAACGTGACGATACTGGAAGAGGCCAGTGACATCGCGCTAGGCCGCGCACCGCCGCCAGACGCATCGCAAGCAACGTCGCCGCCTCTACGCCTCGGGATGACTCGCGGCGTAGAGCGACGCATCGCGATGTAGTGCTGCGTGGTGTAATGTATTCTAAATTCTCACAATGAAATGTGTTTCTTTTTGTGTAGAAAATAAAGTTATATTTTGAGTCGCTCTTTTAAAGTATGCACGCAGCGTCGCGTCTCGGTGTGAGCTGACGCTAACTTAACAAAAAACAAAAAATAAAATATTACCCGGCCAGAGGTACAGCAGCCAATGATTTAGAAATAACAGGAATATCGATTGATACCGTCCGACGCAAAATCATTCCCTATAATAAATTAGTAAAATTGGTAAAGTAAATAAATAAAGTCATTCATAAGTTTTGTGTTAAAGTTACTTATTTTTAAGTTATGTACTTACGGTACCTAACGAAAGCCTTAATTAAAGTGTTTTAAAACATAACATTATTTTTATTTTTAAATAGGTACAGTCAGCAAAACAGATAGGTATGCAGGGTCGTCAGATATAGTTGAAGTTTTCTTAGAAACCTATGGATGTCTTAGATTGAAACTTAACTTAATTGATTACCTAACTGTTTATTATCTACATTTTAAATTAAATATCATTTGAATACATCAATAGGTTTCTAAGAAAATTTCATCTAAATCTGACGACCCTGTATACGGTCTATCTGTTTTGTTGCGTGTACCTACATCTTAACAAGGCGCCTTTGCCCAGAAGTAGAACAGAAGAGGCTAACAAAAAAAAATAACGGAACAGTAATAGGTATAATAAAATATTCTTTCCAAAAAAAAAACCGCATTTAGAAAGTGAAAAATTAAAGAAGTAGGCAGTCAAAGTGACGCTAAGCAAATAAAAATTTAAAATAAATTACAGAAGTGATGGAATAAGGAACGGCTTCATCATTCATCTGACTCTTATCCAATGGTCCATTGCCGATAATTTTCGAAGAAGATACAGGAGCCTGTGTTTTAGACATTTCTAACAAATAAAATAATCACAAATAAAAAAAATCACAAATAACCATGTGGTTTTTCTAAAATCGCTTCTTTCAAAATGCGTTGACATTAAGTCAATGACATGACATAAAAACAACTGTCAATAAATAAATGACAATGGGTAAAAGTCTTCGGCCAGAACGACCAGTGTTCTGGCAGAAAACTTTTACGTAAAGAAAGAAACCTACTTATTATAATAATAATGGATAGGAAATTAATCTACAATTTCAACCGTATGCTGGTGATTTTCATCAGTAATCAATAATATTTTATTACTTATATTTTTTTTAGCAGGTGATTTTCGAATTCGTTTAGCTCCCTGCATTACCTGACCGTTTTTTGAATTTTAAGAATAAGTACCGGGAAAGATGCGTCAGGTAATGTAGGATACTGATAGTACTTACTAGCCATTCTACCGCTGCGCCTGCGCACTGGCATGGGCATCTAAGCAGGCAGGACGATGAACACGCACGCACACAGTGATATAGTACGAAAATCTACTTCTGCCATGCATTGTGTTGCTAAGAATGTGGCTTTTGAATTATTTTTAAATAAAATGGTCTTTTAATAGTATTAATTTAAGAAGGGCGACTAGTCTCCACGACCAATAAATTAATTTGCGAAATTCAATATCATCTGAAAAGCCTTTTTACTAATTTATGTTGACGTCAGCTTCAAGTCTAAATGGATAAGAAATTAAACATTTCTGGTTAAAATACAAACAAAATATATTAAAAACATATTTTATGTAAACTAAAAATAAAATTCTTAAAAACAAAAAAAAACAATAACAATTACAAAGGAAAAATAATTTTACAAATTAAAGTTATTTAAAATGATTTTTAACCGTTACACAACTAGAGATGTGGCAATATGCGTATTTGCACAACAATCGAATATCGATATCGCGTGTGGTACGCCCAGACTACCCTCATGTTCATAAAAAGAATAAAATTAAAAAATATAAATATGACGACTTATTATAATTGATTTATTACTTCTTTGAATAAAGACCATAGACTATTCCTATTTCTTCTTCCCCTTGGGTTTTGGTTTCGGTTTGTAGGGTCCTACTTGTAAGCGGACAAGCAGACCTCGCCACCAGGCTTGTACGATAAGTGCAGAGTTCGTCATCTTATTATGGTAGTCGATGGCTGCTTGGCGATCCGCTTTGAACTTTATCCAGTTATTCTTCAATACCTCGTGGACAGCGTACTGGAGACAAAAGGGGAATTAAGAGTGGGTAGTAAGCAAAATTACCAATCTTTTTTTTTTTATTTTATATGAACAATTCTAGATTTCTAGGCTTAAAATACAAATGTATGAAAACTACATGATATTTTCGAGGGTTCTCATTGATCAAAAACATAAAATAATAACATTTACTCGATAGAAAAACATCACGAAGTAGCCTCTAATTTTTTGGTTTTTTCGATTTATACACGATATTATAATGACTAATATGACGAAAATTTGATAATTTAGTTATAGGTATTTATACATGAGTGAGGATTTTTGTCTAGGCATTTTAGGTAATTCCTTTTATTTTTGTAGTTATTACGATAAAACACTTAACACGGGGCGCGCGGGTGAATTATAAAAGTTTGCTGGCTTTTGGCGCGCCCTTAATGTGTCGAAATGAGACACAATTTAATTTAAATTGTTGCGTTACCGTCGGGGGGCACACGGGCAGTTGCAGCTCTAAATTTCCAACCAAATAAATAATATCACACCACACCTGTAATCCCCGAAGAGTTAGGCAGAGGTATAGCTCACCCATATTTCGCCGGTTATTTTTAACCGACTTCTAAAAAGGAGGAGGTTCTCAATTCTGATGTTTGTATTTTTTTTTTTTTAGGTTTTTTCGCGCTTAAATCCGTCGCTTGCCAACCGATTTCAAAAATTCTTTTTTTGTTGGAAAGGTTATACTTCCCAAATGGTCCCATGAAATTTTTTGGAGTCGGTGCCATACGGTTGCATATAATATCCTCGGTCTTGGCACCGACTCCAAAAATTGTTAAATTTTAGTATAGGTTAATCGTAGGTTAGGTTAGGTTTATTAATATAGGTAGGTTATAGTATTATTTTTAACTATTTAGTGCTTTTTTTGGAAGTCGGTTTTTTTTTGCAAAAAATTTTTTATATTTTATTTATTTATGTTTAAGTCCCATGCTATATGAGGCGAGCCTATTGCCATCAACAGAGCACAGATCCAGACTTCTGATGGAGAAACCCAATAACACTTTGCCCAACCAGGGAATCGAACCCAAGACCTCATGCTCGGAAGTCGCGCTTTGCGACCACTAGACCAACGAGGCACTAGGCAGTCACCAAATAAAAATATGACTGGAATACGAGTCTTATTACTTCAAAGAAAGATTGTTGTGTAAGAGTACATAACGTTATGAGTGCACGATTGCTTATATAGTGCATCTGCATACTGCATCCAATTCGAGATTCGAGTACTATCCGAATTGAAAATGTTCTAAATTCGAACGAACGAATTTCGAATCTACTGTGCAGCCCTTACAAAGTTAAAATTAATTAATTTTTATGCGCATTCGGGGGGGGGGAGGGATAAATATGGCGATTTGACAGCTTTTTTATAGAAAACTTATGTCAAACTGTCATATTTATTCTTTGGATAAAAGTTATCTGTCTATTGAAAAATGCCAAACAGCCCTTAAAGGTACAGTAATAGAACTTACCGTTTCTTCCAATTCCTTTCTCCTATTCAATTCATCTTGATACTTGTTCTTCATTTTAGCGATCTGGAGATCTTTTACTTCCATGTCAGCGTCAAATTTGTTCATCCAATCTTCCACTTTTGCTAGTGTTTCCTGCAGAATAATTATTTAATTATTTTCAATAACACACAGTTGTGTGTTATTAGGTGCCTAAATAAACTTATATCGATGATTCTTATTCTTATGTGAACAAAGTAGGTACCTAAATATTCGTAAAAGTAACAATTTCATAAGAATTTCAGAACGGCAAACGACATATCAACTGTAAGAAAACGACCTGCACTGCTCCGGCGCCGCACAAGTCCGGCACAGAACGCATAAACTGAAAGTGGCTTTTTTTTTATTAACCTGTTTTGTCCCACTCCTGGGCACAGGCTTCCCTCCACTCTTTCCAACCTTCCATCTTTTTCGGCCTCATGCCTCCAGTTTTGGATGATGTCTGATGTTTGTCTGAAGGAATCCATCCAGTTCAACGAAAAATAAGAAAAGAAAGAGCCTTTAAAGTTTATACACATAAACTCACGCCTTTTTCCCATGGGGGTAGGCAGAAACTACAGAACGCCACCTGCTACGATCCTTATGTACTCTCCTTTCGCCTCATCTACGTTCATACATCTCGTCATACAAGCACGCCGGTTACGAGTACTCCGCACCTGACCTTTCTGAAGAACCTCACCAATAAGGTCAGTGTAGGTCTTCCTAGGGCAACCCCTCCCTGAGTTACCACTCACCTCTGCTATATAAATACCTTTTGTTAATCGTCTTTCACTCATCCTCTCAACATGACCGAACCATCTAAGCATACCCTTTTCTATCTTTGTCACTACATCCTCTTTTAATCCGCAACGGTCCCGTAAAACCTCATTCCTCACTCTATCGTTCAAACGACAAAGAAAAGTATTCACTAACAGTGATGCAGATGTTAACAAGTAGTTCAATTTCGGAGTGCACCCTCTGCTCATGATCAGTTCTGGTTTGGTAATAATCGATGGAGGTGGACGGGCCCGCCTCCACGTCGAAAATCTTCTGCACGTGCTGCTCCTCGCGCGCGTTCTGCCAGTTTATAATATACCGGCTCCTGGTTTCTGAATTTAATGTTGTATCCTAAA
Source organism: Hoplodrina blanda (assembly GCA_949316365.1). Lineage (NCBI taxonomy): Eukaryota > Metazoa > Arthropoda > Insecta > Lepidoptera > Noctuidae > Hoplodrina > Hoplodrina blanda. The sequence goes on along the minus strand of OX438565.1, from coordinate 10,232,949 downwards.
CAGTAAATAAATTATTATTATTTTTTTTTAATTATTATTATTGTCTATGTATTAACCAGCCATTATTTAATACTAATATATTTTTTTTAGTACAATTGCGATAGACACTGTAAAACCATAAATGGCGCATGTTGTGTTAGCCTGTAAGTAATTGTTGCACTTATGAATGTACTATTAAGATATTATTTTAAATGTATTGTGTAAACAATTGTTGGCTAACCTTAATAAATAAACAAACAGTGATAATTGGTAGGTCATTGTCTTGTTGTGATGAGCGTACGGACATTTTCTGTGTCAATATAAAACGAGATCTCTATAACATACAAGCTACCTTTAACTCAGTAATTGTACTTTGAACTTTATTACAAATACAGTAAAAATAGTAATCCATCAGTTTTGGACTCTGTCCTATATAACATCACGCTACGACCCAAGGGAGTGGAGCAGTAACCAAAGCCGTAACTTTGTATGGAACAGAGGCTACAGAAATAATAAATCTATTAACAATTACTTGTCTTGTATGAGCCTCCAATAATAGAAGACTAACATCGTTCACTAAAATCTATTCAAAAATATTTCTGTTTCAAAAGATGAAGGAGGTTAAGCTACGCTTGCCGGGGTTGGTCTGTGGATGGGTGACTATCTTTACAAACCGTGCCTCGGAAAGCACGTTATGCTGTTGCTCCCGGCTGTCACACATTATGTGGATCTTTGACAGTCGTTACGGGTCGCCAGAAGTCCGAAAGTCTGACAATCAATCTTACCAAGGTGTATCGTTCTACCCAGTTACTGAGTTTTGGAGGTCAGATACAGTCGCTCCATGTAAAATATTATTCAGCTGCATCCGGTTAGGCTGGAAGCCGACCTCAACATAGTCGGGCAAGGCTAGGCAGATTGAGTGTTTGAAAAGATGATGTATTAAGTAAGTACCTATTGAGTGTTGTGTACTGTGAAGGTTGCTTGCTAAAGCAAACAGGCTGGAAGACTCTTAGGCTAAACAGAAGCGTAGCGTACCTTGGCGGGGCCCCGTATAAAAATTTGTTTGGGGGCCCTTAGGAAGGGTAAAGATTTCTCAAAAAAGAAAAAAATGTTTGCATAAAATTAAAAGAAATATTTATTCATCATAATTATTATCTTTGTATTATAATGCAAAGCTTGGTTTGCGCCTCGTAAATAACTACGGGAAAATCCCGCAGCCCGCTTTAACCGATGTAGGGTGTTGCCAACTTTTGAACGCACGTTTTACTCGGGAAAAAAGAAATTGCTTTTTTTTACTTTTCTCATTCCTGAAATTTTAAAAATTTGGGAAGTTTTTACTACTTTTTGGTTACGCAACTTGGGGGCCCCCCGTAGGCCGGGGGCCCCGTATAATTGATACGGCAGATACGGCGGTAGCTACGCCCCTGATGCTAAACTCTCTGACAAACTGTTATTCGTATTTAGAATTAGAATAAAATCTTTTATACGATGACAAATTGTTAAGTCACATTCGCTCAGCTGGAGCACCAGAGTCACAAGCTATTCCAATATAAGTATAAAGCTCTCCAGTTGTTTCACTAATGCCCGTTTTCACCATCAATTCCTAATATTTAAGTATCCCCTAAGACATTTTAGATTAAGCAGAAACGCACTCTAGTCTGCAGATTTTAGAGTGCGTTTCTGCTTGATCTAAAATGTCTTAAGGGATACTTAAAAATTAGGGATTGATGGTGAAAACGGGCATAAGTATAATATTTGCGCCCTGCAAATCACCCCTAAGGTCCCAAAGGTAGATTACGGTACCTCGTCACGTCTCAGTGACGACAGTACTTACTTCGACCTGACTCTTCAGTTTGTTCATCATCGTGTCAGTGTCGTACAGGGTGGACTTCATTTGGTTCCTTTTGTTTCTCAGCTGCTTCATCATGTCACGACGGGCGCTGGAATAGTATATTTGTTTAAATACCACACTATTGTTATAGGGTAAAACCAGGATAGTTGCCCCACTTTTTGAAATTAAGTACTTCATATCTCTTAGTATAAAAAGCGAGATTCTTTATATTTTGTTAAACGGGTAACTACTTTGGTTTATTATGTTCAAATTTATGAAAGGAATAAATATTATCTTTGATATTTCCAGAGTATTGGCGATTTTTGCGGACCTCTAAATTTTGGGACAACTATCCCATATAGGGGATAGTTGCCATCTCTATATAAATTACATTTAGGATAGATGCCTCGTCGCGACAGAGGACATTTATCCCGCAAAAACTTTGATCGCACCTAGCCGTCCCATGCAATCGCACAGAGACATGCAACACGGTCAACTTAGTTGTAGTTGCAGAGTCTCTCGATAGATAAATAAAATAACATGTGTTTCATTCGCGAAACTAGAGTAATTGCAATCAGGCAACTATACCCCCGGGGCGACTATCCGGCTTTTACCCTAATGTTTGCATGCCATTTTTATGGCGAAATGTGTTTGAACTTTTATTTATATTTACCATCTTTGTACATACCACATTTAACGCAAATAAATAATTTTGGCTTTGACTTTGACTTTATTATTGTCCCACTGAGGGCAAAGCAGACCTCTTCTCATAAAGAGAAGGTACGAGCATTGACCACCACGCTTTCTCAAGGTGGATTGGAGACTTTAGGATTTATATTTATCTCCCTTGTTGAGTTACATTGCTACTCGCCCGGTTTCGAACCTGCAATCTCATGTAGGTATAGGAGGCGGGAGCCTTAACCACTGGGTCATCAGACCATAACATTAACATTTTTGTTGTTTATACTAAAATAACGTTCGAATTCCAAAGGTGTAGTCGTGAGTATAAACATGTATATGGTGTTATATTGAGAAATTCTTAATGGAAAACCAAAAACATTTTGCCCCATCTGTGAATCGAACCCAGTACCAAACAATTGGGTAGATGACACTATTAACCAATAATTCCAAGACATAACTTCTATAAAGAGACACTTTATTTAGGCCCTGAAACCTGATTAATTTTCAAATCACTGTAAAATTGGATTTTTAACTGCTTTCAAATTAATAAATAGTTAGTCAATTGAGTCTACTCAAAAGTGACGTCATAGTTATTTACACCATACAAAATCTATGGGAGAATAGCGTTTTGACAGATCATAAAAAGTACGTCAATTGATTGGTGGTGTCATCTACCCTATTAACAGTCGCGCTTGCGACCATAAGGCCCCTAGCACACGGCGTATTTTAAACGCGCAGACGACGCGCGTTTTCGGCGCCGTAAATGCTGATTGTTGCGTTTGTTTTGATGATGGTTTGCGTTTGTATTGATGATGGCTGTAACTGCGCTCATACGCGCAGTATAGACGGATTTCACGATCGCCCCGTGTGCTTAGGTTACAAGGTTGCGTTCAAATCTCGTTTGAACCGCGTATACGGGCGTCTTCTGCGCGTCGTCTGCGCGTTTAAAATACGCCGTGTGCTAGGGGCCTTACTCCGTTAGCCTCTCTTTCCGTTAGTCACAGCCTAGTATTGCACCCATAAATACAAACATTTTATTCTTGGCTTCCTCTTCAATGAGGTCGGCTTGGTACTGATGTACATCTTCAATTTTCTTGATACTGTTTCTTAGTTCACTGGAGCATCCATTGTCAGCCATCTCCAAGTATGTTCGCACCAACACATCGAGTAGACACTTTCTAAAAAAGAAAGCATAACATCACTTCTGTACTCCTCGAAGTTATTTAGTAAACCCACAGTTCGCCAGTTATGTTTAAGTCCCATGTAATAGGGGGCGAGCGTATTGCCATCAACCGGGCACAAATACAGACTCCGAGGCTGCTACTGAGAAATTTCTGACGCCCAATAACACTTGGCCCGGTTACATTAAAAAATCAAAACTTTCTCGAGCAAATTTCAAAAGAACAATAAACGAAATATCAAAATTTAAATGACCAAATGTATTATTTAGAAAAATTTTAGAATCCCAATGTATGTGACATCAAATGAACGACTGATCAAAAGTTGCTAGATGTAATTTTAAAATATCAAATCATTACTAATCAAATTTTATAATCACAAATGATTTTGATCGGTTTGCTAATACAAAATATCGAAAATCGTCACGTTTTGTAAGCGAGCGAAGCGAGCTTGGGACTTAGGGCACCCCGACATGGACAGGTTAGGTTCTAAGGGGATGGCGGGGTCTTTCAGACCCCGCCATCCCCTTCGTGTTAGGTTACTTTAAACCTTGAACGCAGAAGTAGGAGCCCCGCGCAGCGGGGCTCCGTAGACCGGGTATTGTCTACCTGCCCGCACGTCATCTCTTCTGCTTGCGTCTTTTACACACATTACGGGCTGTAGTCGACGGAACCCCCGGGGCTCCTACTTCTGCGTTCAAGGTTTAAAGTAACCTAACACGAAGGGGATGGCGGGGTCTTTCAGACCCCGCCATCCCCTTCGAACCTAACCTGTCCATGTCGGGGTGCCCTAAGTCCCGAGCTCGCTTCGCTCGCTTACAAAACGTGACGATTTTCGATATTTTGTATTAGCAAACCGATCATGTTGTGCAAAGGCTATCTGTATCAGACAGGCGCTATTCGCTAATATATTAATATTATTTTTATCTTTTTCAGTTAATCCATTTGATAATTAATAATTTATCCAGTAATACATTTGACCATTAAACGATTTGGTCAATAGTGTAATAAATAATATAAACATTGATATTCCAGACTTTGGTCAGCTGAACTTTTGATCAAATGACCATTTTTATTTTAAACTTTGTTATTTCGTTTATTGTTCTTTTGAAATTTGCTCGAGAATGTTTTGATTTTTTAATATGTAACCCTTAGCCCGACCTGGGAATCGAACCAAGACCTCATGTTCAGCAGTCGCGCTTTGCGACCACTAGACCAACGAGGCAGTTTGAGGAGGTACGAGGAGGTATCGTAAGAAAATTGTCACAATTGGGTAGGTAGTACACACCATAAACCAGTAATTCCAAAACATAACTTCTCTAAAACAAGCTACTATAATTAAAAAATTTAAAAACACGACTGCAAAAATTGCACATATTTGTACTTTGTTTACTCGTCAGTTTTTTTTACGACGTTTTTTATTTACAGTGTTATATATTTTTTAAATCTACTTGTCAAATCCTAGACGATAAACATAGACACGACCAGATTCATTAAAAAAATAAATTGAGGCTGGTATTAATTTACTTTTTAAAGTGACCACACCGGTTTCTTATTATTTTTAAATAGCCTATGTTACTCGGAACGATGCAAGGATTGTAACGATACCCCATACATCTAAATCGGTTCAGGCGTTTAAAAGTTATGGTGGAATAAAGAAACTCACATACATACATACAAACATTAACCCTGAACACATAACACTCCTTTTTTTGGGGCAGTCGTGTAAAAACACTTTATTTTAGCAATGAAAAATCCAATTAATTTTTAATTAACTGAAAATGACGTCACAGCTTTCTTGTGCCATACAAAATCTATGGAAGAATCGCGTTTTGCATACATACATACATAAACTCACGCCTTTTTCCCATAGGGGTAGGCAAAAACCACAGAACGTCACCTGCTACGATCCTTACATAGGTACTCCTTTCGCCTCATCTACGTTCATACAAGCACGCCGGTTACGAGTACTCCGCACCTGACCTTTCTGAAGAACCTCGCCAATAAGGTCAGTGTAGGTCTTCCTAGGGCGACCCCTCCCTGCGTTGCAGGGAGGGGTCGCCCTAGGAAGACCTTTTCTGTTAATCGTCTTACACTCATCCTCTCAACATGACCGAACCATCTAAGCATACCCTTTTCTATCTTTGTCACTACATCCTCTTTTAATCCGCAACGGTCCCGTTAACTTCATTCCTCACTCTTGCGTTTAGATAGGTTATAAAAAGTACGTCAATTGATTTGTGGTGTCATCTAGCCTATTGTAGACCCATTAAAGTGATCTGTTCCTACCTGTCGTTAAAGAGTTTATCTAATTTGTACTGGTTGCTTTCTAGCTGTTTCTTGCTGATTCTGAGGATAGCGTCATCGTCTACCACTATTTTAATTTCGTATTTCTCGGTGCGAAGGATTGTCATGTCCGCCATTGTTTTCATTATCCGCAACTCGTTGTTACATCTAGCTGGAGAAGGGAATAAGTACATTAGAATATTTACTAGAGTCTGGTCAATGAAGGCTGACCACATGAAAGCGCGACAATTAAAAAAATCGACATTATCGGTAGCAAAATAAGATAGAAAATGCGCTGATTAACGAAGTTGGTCCTAGAAAAAGTGATTTAATATAGGGTAAATACGCCATACGTCGGCCCCCCCCCCAAACTTCGGCCGTCTGCACATTTTCAGCTTGCATTCATTTAAAACGTAATGAAGTGACAAATTTGCCACTCGAATTACAACCTTAGTTCATACTCTATATGTAAAAACCGTTACTTTCCGATTACGTCACTCACTCTTCGCACACTGAGCGTCATTAGCGATTGCGCCGTCGAAGCGTCAATTTCATATTAAAAGTACCTTACTTGCTGTGAATACCCACATTTCGGGGATTGATATTAGAACGGTAAGACATTCCTTTTTTCTTGTTTTAAGCTTTATTATCAGTAATTAGTGATTTTTACTATATTTTGACATAGTTTTTTCAATGTTTTATGTATTGTTTTAAAGGAAAAATAGGAGGCCGCCAATAGAATACCAATTTTGAGTTAAAACCGGATTCTCGGCCGTGGCCGACTTAAAGTAAATGCAGTCTGTTTTATAAATTCCAATTGTACTAATTCCATTGGCTTAACAGGAGAATTTGCAACGCATATAGGCAAATAAATCTATTTTGAGTTTAATCGCCAAATACCGGCCGGGGTGATATTAGTTGAATCTCGAGAAATAATGTACACAAAATAGGGGCCGGCTTTAGAAACATTAAAGATCGTAATGTCGACCAGCCTTGAATTCGAGCCCAACTATACAGGCTGATTACTTTTTCTTATTTTCTCAAAATTAAATATTTATCATACATTTAATTTATTTATATAATATAAAGAGTTAAGTTTAAATGTAGGAGTTGATAATATTGAAAAAGCTTAAGCTATCATAAAGCTTATTACGGTTTGGGAATATAAGATATAAATTGCTCTTTGGAACTTGCTACCTCATAAACCCATATTAATTAGCTTAAAAAATACAAATGTTGGTAGTGAATCTTTCATTCATTATTTAACCTGCATGTCACAAAAAGCTGCCTTTAGAATTAATGCTTTTAATTTAATTAAGGTACTACAATGACAAAAAACTAAAAAAAAATATGCAGTTACGATCGCACAAAAATAAAGGAAGCGCTTGAGGCAATAAATTAATAATGTATACTTAATTACTTAGTGAGACTCCTGCCAAAATAAATCATATTCATAATATTTGTCTTTCTTAAATTAAAACACCCTATACCCGGCCGACATTTGGGAAAAACGCGACCGACCATGGGCCTTGAATGGCCGACTTTAGGGTTTTTTCGTTCTCGACGCATCTGAACCTTATAACTTTTTCCTAGTAGTAGAAATGTCAACCTTAAGCCCATAAACATGAAATAGATTTATCAAACTATCCAAAACCGCATCGGAAGCTATCCTTCGTTGGAAATTGATGGTGCCAGACCGATCCCAAAACAGAAAAACCGTAAGGGGGCCGACATTTAGCGTATTTACCCTAATTAGAAAATGGAAGAGTAGGTATTAATTCATTTTTTTTAAATTGCCGCCTTTATGTAGTCTACTTTCGTTGGCCAGACTCTATTACTTACTAAGCGAGACGAGCTTAGGGCCCGACCACCCGCGGCCTTCCAGTATAATTATATCGGAGGGGTGCTGATTTGCAGTGAATGTGGACGCACTTTCACTGCAAAAATTGGCTATGTCAGCCACCTGAGAGCACACCAGCGATGCTCTCAATAGGAAGATCCAAGTCGCTGTGCCCGAAATCGGTCAGGATCATATACCATTTAAGCATGAAAGAGTAACAAACATCCATCCACCCATCCTCGCGCTTCTAACCACACTAAAATATCGATACCTATAAATACAAAAGTCAGTTTGTCTGTCTGTCCGTTTGTTACCTTATCAAGGCAAAATCACTGAACCAATCGTAATAGAATTTGACAAAGAGGTATTGGGATCTGGATAAGGACATAGGATACACGCAGAAAAAGTCGCAAAATGGATAAATAGGCAACACAATAAAATAGGAAAATAGAAATAGAAAATCTATTTATATTAAATGCTTTGTCCTGAATGAATGACTGACTGACGGATCAATGCACAGTCTAAACCGTTGATCATAGAGACCTGAAACTTGGAGGGTGTGTTCTTTGTATGACGTAGGCATCCGATAAGAAAGGATTTTCCAAAATTCACCCCCCAATGGGATGAAACAGGGGTCCAAAGTTTGTATGGACAATGGACAGACCAACTTTGACGCGGACGTGGCGGGGAGATGCTGGAAAGAAATAAATAGGAACTTACTTACATAATATACTCATCTGCTGTATAGAGTCCTCTAAGAAATTAGCGAATAGAATAAAAGTCCTATGCGGAAGGCTGCAAAAAAAGATTAGGAGAATGAAAATTAGGCAGGAACTACTTAAGTAATTAGAAAATCCTTTCATAAAATTTTGCCTAACGCTTATTTTGAATTCCTGTTGTTTACGAGACGAAAAAATTCTAAGACAGTGCTAAAATGAGAGAAAATCAAGTACTTGCGGTGCTTTTCCCTCATTTTATCTTGGTCTTGACTTAACGAAAAATGCCAGACCACAAAGTGGTGGTGGACTTATCTGCCAAGGGTGCGCCCACGCCGGACGCACGATCGCCTTCAGAAGAGATACTATTTACTGTAACTTGACAATAAGCAATGGTGTTTCCCAGCAATATTTTTTACTTAGTTACAGTTACCGGCACGTAAGTTGGCAAGAGTTTTTGTAGTGGGGGAAGTTTGCGCACGCACAATTTCATACATTTTTATATGCGCGAACTTCCCCCACTACGAAAATCTCTTGCCAAGTTACGTGCCGGTAACTGTACTTAGTTTGATGGGCACGGTTATACATATTATAGTATCTTTTTAAACTCCGTATAATAAAGATAACAAACCAGAAATGTTTCGATGGCCTCTTCTCATCGCTTATCATACTGCGCGAGGAGGCCTGAAAATCAACAATCAATTACTTTAGATAATCACGGTGATAGGCTATTAATTTCCTATAGGCACATTTCCGAAGCTCCATACAAAGAAATGGTCAAGTACATATTAAAAAAATCAAAACTTTCTCGAGCAAATTTCAAAAGAACAATAAACGAAATATCAAAATTTAAATGACCAAATGTACCTATTACTTATTTAGAAAAATTTTAGAATCCCAATGTATGTGACATCAAATGAACGACTGATCAAAAGTTGCTAGATGTAATTTTAAAATATCAAATCATTACTAATCAAATTTTATAATCACAAATGATTTTGATCGGTTTGCTAATTAATACAAAATATCGAAAAACATCACGTTTTGTAAGCGAGCGAAGCGAGCTTGGGACTTAGGGCACCCCGACATGGACAGGTTACAGGTGGACCTGCCCGCACGTCATCTCTTCTGCTTGCGTCTTTTACACACATTAGGTACGGGCTGTAGTCGACGGAACCCCGGTCTACGGGGCTCCTACTTCTGCGTTCAAGATTTAAAGTAACCTAACACGAAGGGGATGGCGGGGTCTTTCAGACCCCGCCATCCCCTTCGAACCTAACCTGTTCATGTCGGGGTGCCCTAAGTCCCGAGCTCGCTTCGCTCGCTTACAAAACGTGACGATTTTCGATATTTTGTATTAGCAAACCGATCATGTTGTGCAAAGGCTAGGATCTGTATCAGACAGGCGCTATTCGCTAATTATATTAATATTATTTTTATCTTTTTCAGTTAATCCATTTGATAATTAATAATTTATCCAGTAATCCATTTGACCATTAACGATTTGGTCAATAGTGTAATAAATAATATAAACATTGATATTCCAGACTTGGTCAGCTGAACTTTTGATCAAATGACCATTTTTATTTTAAACTGTTATTTCGTTTATTGTTCTTTTGAAATTTGCTCGAGAATGTTTTGATTTTTTAAATATGTAACCAAAGAAATGCATTAATTGCAGACTTAATACTATCTACAAAAGCACTGGCCTTTAGGCATATACAATGTGTACGGGTAACTATTATCTGGCCGGATCTGAGCCAATCACGGCCTGGCAGTACTGCCAGACCTACTGCTGCGTTCAGAAGGGCGCTGAACGTACGGGAGACGCGAGTGTCGCTTATTTTGAAGTGATACGTATTATTCTTTGCAGTAAGCACTTAATATTTATGACACTTGACTTCTCTTTGATTTTGTGGCATTTGCCTGTATGTAGGAGCCTGATTTTTGATAAGATATTGGATGTTCTTCCATGGTAATAGCTGAACAGCTAGGGTGTCCCAGCAGACACGTATAGCGATGAATGACGAAGAGAGAGTTGACTGCCCAGAACATTGATAAACACACTCTATCCCAATGGCCCAAGGCTTACATTAAAGCATCGCCACTCGTGCATGCTATACGAATCTAATCTACACACTATTTATTGCTCAGTACTTGTAATAAAGATAAAACCTTTATTTTTTTCTGACTATTATTTTCTTGAGAGTAACCGCCGTAACAATTCGCTTTTAGTTGCAAAGACATGTCGGTATAAAAAATCTAAATTGTATATTATTAAAAAATATATTAGGTAAACTTTTATCACAAGATTATCAAGTAAAATTCATAGAAAATTAAGATGAAAAATATAAAATAAAATTGTAAGACTATGCGGTTATACAATACCGAACATTATGGGTGTCATTTTGACACTTTTCGATTTTAATGATAATAGGTTCTTCTTTATTTTTATCGCTTATCTATGGCTTGACTTGGCTTGCTTGGTTTTGAAATATTTGCAGTTGTTTGTGTGCATGTCTGGAGTGATTAGGGGGAATAGGTATTTATGGCGTTTTTTTACGCACAGCACCGCGCTCTTTTTATGCACAGTTGAATCACTACATAGTATAAAACAAAGTCGCTTTCCCTGTCTGTCTGTCCCTATATATGCTTAGATCTTTAAAAATACGCCACGGATTTTGATGCGGTTTTTTTTAATAGATAGAGTGATTCAAGAGGAAGGTTTATATGTATAATACATGCATAATATAGTAGAGAAACACTGATAATTTTAGAGGTTTCTAATGTGATGTCGTAAATAAACACATTTTTTTGCGCTTACATTGTAAACGCTGGCTGAACCCTTCAAGATAGATCAAAATAATGTACTACAGTATTGTACACCTTAAAAAGGTCTACAAAAAAGTCCGCGACGGTATATGTCTATCTCTTAGGGATAACCCACAATAACCATTTTTTATCCTTAACTTTTTACAAAAAATAATGGCTTATTTAAGAAGCAATTTTAGGCAATACAGCATTAATCCTTATCCAATTAAGTACCTTAAAAACATTGTGCATTTCATATAGATCATTATGGCCCTTTACAGCATGCAATTTAAATGAATATTTTTGAAGATATTACAGATTTAAAATGCAGGTACATAGCGTCTGCGGCGGCGGCGCTTGCCTAAAAGCTGTGAACGTTGTATAGAATACAGCATTGCACCCGTGCGAAGCCGGGGCGGGTCGCTAGTATCTGATAAAAGATTTAAGAAATAATAATAATCTGTGGTAAGAGCTAGTAACACTTTTCCCCTCCATTCTGAATCTTGAAACTGGTGCACCTTGAGCAAGCGTGTGATTCAACGCTCGTACAATTCGTGCCAGGAAAGATGAAACTTGACAAACCACACAAAATTAATTATTTCGTAATAAATATTACAATATTGTTAGGAATTTGAATCTAAATGTCATCGAAATATCCCTGAATAGATACACAAATTATTATGGATAACTATTTCGTACGTACCTGCGCTAGTTCCCCATTACTGACGCTTGTCAAGTTTCATCTTTCGTGGCGCGTATTATACCTTCTCTGTATGAGAAGAGACTTTTGCCTTGCAGTGGGTCAATAATAGGCTGGTTTTTATTTACCTACGATATGGAGGGCGAGCTTCAGCGTGTCGACGGGATTTTTGATTTATAAAAGTACTAGCACTCTCCCCGCAACTTCGTTCGCGTGATTTTTCTTACGGATCCCTAATTTTATGATAATAAAATATAGCCTATAGCACTCAGTGAAACGTAGCTTTCAATTTGTGAAACAGTTTTCAAAATCGGTTCATTACTTCCGGAGATTACCCCCTACTTACATAAAAACTTTTCTTTATAATATTAGTATAGATTATAAATTGAAAATTCTTATATCTTTGTTTATTCATTATAAAAAACTTACGGTTTGACCTTCTTTGAAGATAAGAGCAGACATATCGGTTACCGACTCGCCCCACTGTTTCAGCGATGGTTTGGATCTATACAATTTCTTCTACCAATTAATCAGCACCGAAACGACGGTCGTTGCTCGTCTGGTAATCATAGATTTAATTCAACGACGCGTAAACATTGCCAACCCGATTATGTGTGCAATCTATACTTACTAATATAATAAAGCTAAAGAGTTTTTTTGCTTGTTTTAACGTGCTAATCTCTGGATCTACCGATCAGATTGGTAAAATATTTTTGTCGGTGATAACCAGACTCGTAGGAAAAAGTATAGGCCATATAACATCACGCTACGACCCATGGGAGCCGAGCAGTAACCAAAGACATAACTTAACACGGGTGAACAAAAACACACGGATGAAGTCGTGGGCAGCAGCTAGTTATACATATTACAATACACACACAAGACACATCACATCGACTTAAATTACTCATACTGCTCATAAAAAAAAAAAAAAATAAGTACTTTTTTTCTACGCAGCTAGAAAGTTATAAAATCACGCCTGTAATCCCGAAGGGTTAGGTATACCTATTAGTACAACCACATTTCGGTTTCAGCTCAGTTATGTTTAAGACCCATGTAATAGGGGGCGAGTCTATTGCCATCAACTGGGCACAAATCCAGAGAAATTCTACCGCGAAAAGAAGTTATAAAATAAAAGAACATATTCCGATGTAAAATTTAATACCAGGCTCTGTCCACAAAATAATTTATGACTTCAACACAAGTCAATTTGGTCTAATTTTTAACAAACATTAATTTGTTGGACAATAATGTCATAAACGATACAGATATACAAAATCATAATCGGCTAAAATTAAATCACACAGCTTAAACTTATTGATTATTATTTATACAAAACTTAAAACAAAAACGTTACAATGGGGAAGAACAAGCTTAATTATTAAACATTAATTTCTGTATAAAATTCAATACTATACACACAACATTTATAAAATCAAATTAAGTATGTATATTTTTAGTTTTAACATTATTTTTTGTATATACATCAATTTTGTATTATAATTGCCGGTAATAGGTGTTTTAAATTCGTCACGCTTTTTGTATTGTGACAAAATATTTGAAAGACATTTTTTTTAATGTTGTAACTCGTTGGAATGGCTGGGTAACCTACCTTGGTAAAGACTTTGTCACTTAAAATAATCAATCTTAATTTCTTAATAGAAAAGTAAGTTTGAGAACGTTTTCAGTAAAAAATATAATAGATTAGAAACTTAATTTTTTTTTTAAATGCGTTAGTCAATTCTTAATGATTAATTAATTTTAAGGAACGTCCCTGAGTGCGGCAGAAGATCCAGATATTCCAAGCGAGTTTACAACGAAGTACGAATAAATAAAACAAAGTACCAGCTATAGATAAGAAAACAGTATAACATCTGAGTAAAGTAAAATTTAAACAGTTTGTCGATATAAATATTTACAATATTAAAAGACGGTAAATAATCAAATCTGTAGGTAAAGTAAAAACAAATAAATAAAATGTACATGTGGAAATCTCATATACACGTGTCGAATTTAATATTCAGTCTTAGCCATTCTCACTGTTCACTGATGTCAACATAATTTACTAACAAATAATATTTCAGATAGAAAAAAGAAACAACGGTAAAAGGAAAACTTGAGTTGAGAACAGAAATTATAGAACGCTATCCCCAGTTTTTCCGAACGAAAATTTTAAGTATCAAATTGTCAAGCGCGCGTAAACTGCTGATTGGTTGACTGAACTATCAACAACCAATCACAGCAGCTCATGCGCGCTTGTCAATTTGACACAATACTTTTCGTTCGAGAAAACAGCTGTTAGTGTTATAAGTAAGTAATATAAAAAAAAAAAAAATAATTAAAAATATTTAACATACTTAAGTAATATTTAAAGAAGAAAATAATAATTAACATCAGGGAACTAGCTCAAACATTGAATAATTCTGCGTAATCGTGCACCAACTAAATACAAACATGATGTCCTATGCGCTTTTAACATTATGCTAAGTTAGTTAAACCGTTGAGTTAGTAAGTGTTCGGTCTTAATTCTGGAACTACAATTGTTCCCATTTCTAGTCTATATTCGCGTCTGTCCACATAGGAGGCCGTTCGGGATCTGTTTCATAGCGTCACGTTGTGACGTAATCAATTACTAAGCGCGGATGGTCCGCGACGCGGATGATCCGGCGCGGACGGTCCGAAACAAAATTCTGATCCGCAACTGTATGGATAGAGCTTTAAAGTTCAATTTAGCACAATCTTAAAAGCGCTTTAAAGCAGACTTGCTTCAATAAAATACACTTCAACAAAATTAATACTTCAAGGGCATGGAAAACAATAACCATACAATAATAAAATATCAAATTTATCTAGAACTATCTATTTATATATTTTATCTAATATTTATGACTCTGGTGTCTGCTGACATTGAAATTAAAATAAAATAATATTTCTTAGTACGCGTTTGACTGCAAGGTTTAAGGTTAAGTTGCACTCTTCACACAATTTAAGATATAAATCGTTTATTTTATCTATATAAGCCTAGACGAGGCAGTCATATGGTGCTGTTTTTGTCTGAATATCAAATCAGACGTATTTATCTTGTATTTCACAAAAATATGGACAGCAAATGATTATGTTGAAAAGGTGCTACTCTGCGTTTTCACTGACATTTGAAAATGAGTCTTATGTTGCTTGGGTATGGACTAATATTAAAATAAATAAATAAATATTTATTTATTTTAATATTAGCCTATATTTTACAGTGGACATTATATGTATGTATGTGTGCTTTCCAATCTGACATTGGGTCATACAGAGGCGGACTTAATGCCTTAGGCATTCTCTACAAGTCACGTATGAATTGCCTACTATTATAGACGAAAAAAAAAACGTATATTTGCGCCTCATATAACGCATAAAACACGCATAAACGCGTATGACATGATACACTAACAAAAACAGCACTTACTTGAATATAAATTCTTCCTATCATAATTTAGAATAGCAGTGTTACGAGCTACGCAGTCTGGCACTAGGTGCCTACGCGCATGTCGGTGTGCGGCGTGCAGGGAGCGCGACACCCCACAGGTACCAACATCACTTACTCGAAGATGGCTGGCCGCGTTCTTCTGGAAATAAGATGAATGTTTTTGTTAATAATATACTAGCAATACCCCGCAGTTTGAGTAGCAGTTCCCGAGATTAAAATTATAAAAATGCTCCAGCTTTATTATTATTGTAAATAGATTTTCTTTATAATTCCCTAACATTGGTAAAGGAAAACATCGTGAGGGAACTTGAAGGCGAATGCCGATAATAAAAACGTTCAAAATTAAGTCGCAATCTCATCTCAGCGACAATCAATGTAAATAATGTTGGTAAATTAGAGATATTTTTGACAAATAAAAGCTGACTGATGTTAGGATAAGATCATCTAAATATGTATAACTCAAAGGTGACTGACTGACATAGTGACCTATCAACGCACAGCCCAAACCACTGGACGGATCGGGCTGAAATTTGGCATGCAGGTAGATGTTATGACGTAGGCATCCGCTAAGAAAGGATTTTTTTAAAATTTACCCTCTAAGGGGAAGAACGGGGGTCCGACATTTACGCGGACGAAGTCGCGGGCAAAAGCTAGTTATTTAAATATACACCAAGACTGGGAAGGTTTTGGATTGGTATGATCTATTTAATCATCATTATGGTGTATCTAAATCATATCATGACAGACAAATAGACAAATACTCAGTCTAAATTAGCCATCACTGTAGCAAAATCAAGTCTGAAATACAGCTTATCCAAGCAACATGAACTATTAAAAAATCTTGACGAAAACCTCTCTGGAAAATGTATTAAAGTATACTTTTTACTATCTCACAAAACAGCTACAGTTCCTAGTTAGTACGGTCAACAAATGAGATAAATAACTAGGGTCGTCCGATATTGTTAAAATTTTCTTAGAAATTTATGTTGTCTTCGATTGAAACTTTATTAATTAATTGTTTATTATCTACTTTTTAAATTAAATTACATTTGAAAACATCCATTGGTTTCTAACTATATCCGACGACTCTATCCTTTTGTTGACTGTACATACAAATAAATCAGTGTTTACTTTAGCTGTCTCGTAAATAAACACACATCAAACAACTATAAATTACACAATTTAATGATCAATGACTAACAGGATAAAGGCGAGTGCGCGCCGTTTAAATACTTGTAGCAATTGACTAGATACATAGAATATTTATATACATTTTCCTGCTTTCAATCTCCCGGGTAATTCCCTTGCGAATGTAATGCAATAGAAGTAATGTTGCAAGTTGAACGTTAAAAGGACCTTTTGCTAAAGGGACATTTTGCGAAAGGGACATTTTGCGAAAGGGACATTTTACGAAAGGGATATTTTGCGAAAAGGACATTTTGCGAAAGGGACATTTTGCGACTAGGGGACATTTTGCGAAAGGGACATTTTGCGACGAAGCTTTTTAAAAGCACGAGTTCCAAAGACGATATTTATAATATCATAAGATAAGATATAATGATTCGTGGTAACTAGGTTAGTTTAAAAGATATAGAAAACCAGCTTAGCCTTGTAATGAAGGAAAACGCGAAATTTATCCCAAGGTCTACCTTAGGATAATTTTCGCTTCGATTAATTTATTCTAATAAATTAATACAGGGATAAAAAGTATAGCATATCTTAATCTCAGTCATGGTTTGCCAGTGTGCCAATTTTTATACGATTTCATTCGATGGAAAAACTCAATGAAACTTTGCCCGACCTGGGAATAGAACCTAAGACCTCATGCTCAGCAGTCGAGGCAGTCACTAAACCAACGAGATGCAGTCAATCGTAGAGGCCATTCGGAGGTAGTTGTGGGAAAAAGTTAGTTTATAATATTGGTAAGATGATGGCGTAATAATAAGAGTGGAATTTGGACAGAATAATCGTATTTTTTTTTTAATGTATGGGTTTTCTAACTACATTTATGAATATACATACAAATATACTTACTGTAATTTCGTAGGGCCTCCTCTCTTTCATGAGCGTCAAAGTACCACAACGTGATGGCATATCTGTAAAATGCGAGCAGGGCGGTCAATTTAACATAAAATTTCAACCATCATGTGTCGACTATGGAGACAACCATATTGTTGCGAGACTCCCGGGAGTCTTCCGTCGCTTTGAGCACTAATACGAGCACTTAAGAAACCGAAAAAAACGGTAACTGAACGGTAGTTGATGCTATCGTTTACTAATCAGAAAACTAACAAGGAAGATCAAACAGACGTCGCTACTGGCTCCACTTTATAAAAAAACTAGCGACCTACCCCGGCTTCGCACGGGTGCAATGTAGATACATAGACCATCCTCTTGAATCACTCTTTCTATTAAAAAAACGCATCGAAATCCGTTGCGTAGTTTTAAAGATCTAAGAATACATAGGGACAGACATCGCGAAGCGACTTTGTATTATATTATGTAGTGAAAACACTTGATTTTCAGTTATATAGCATTTTAAAAAAGATATTGATATTACCTGGTGCTATACGCGGGCTGGACCTCGTGAGGATTTCTTCTATCGGACCAGAAGAATAGCATCCTATCGAAAATCGGCGCTATGTCTGCTACTTGATTCGTACCTTCAGGGAATACTCTGTGAACAATATAAAAAATAGTTTAGTATATTAGCAACACTAGAATTCCAGTCTAAAATGTTTTGTATATAATTAATGGCAACTTTAAAAGTTTATTTTTTGTATGGCAATAAAACAGATTGTTGACAATATAATGTCAGTCTCAATCTGTCAAAAATGCACACTCTAATTTACCCACAGTTTTGACATTGATCGTCGCTAAGCTGAGATTCCGACTGGATTTTGAGCGTTTTTAGTTATGACATTTGGCCTTCAGGGATTATTTTTTTCTAACGAATGGTTGTGTCATAAAGTCATCAACTGATCCAATAATCATAGAATATAGGAAAAAATGGCACTTGCTAAAAAGGTAGCCTATTAAGTTTTTGAACTGTTCCACTCCTGGGCACAGGGCCACAGACCTCCCCCCATTCTTTCCACTTCCCTCTGTGTAGTGCATCCTCTCGCCAGTTCCTGAGGAAGCCATCTAAGGCGTCCCGCTATCTTCTCCTCCTCCCCTCCTATTATTAATTAATTAAATATTATCATATTTACCGTAGCAATCCCCCACACCGTTTGACGTCCCAGTCGAGATTCAGATAGTAGATGGCGGTGATACAGCGCCCATCTTTGTTGGGGTTGTCAACGTGCTTCACGTAGTGGCTACCCGAGCCCGGGTAACATGCCACCATCGCCTATGGAACAATAACCGAATTTAAATATAAATAGCACGTATTAACCTACTCTATTTTTAATTTATTTTTGTGGGGAATCCTCATGGATACCCTCCGTCTGGGGATAACGGGGGGTTATGTCGGACTCTTACCGACTAAAACCCCACGGTTCCTCCTGTTACCATAAGCCGGAGCCTGGTATTCGCATTACGCATGTTCCGCGCTCACTCTACCCTTTAACTTTCTTTGTCATTTAAAAATATATTAATTCATTACTAACATAATTATAAAAGCATAGATAACACTTTAAAGATAAACACGGATAAAGATAAAAAATTCAATGAGTAATATTTTTCTTTTAATAATATTATTTGACTTCTAATCCCAACCGTACTAAATTAATAATGACGCAATTTCATTGAAGAAATTATATTTTTTTAGTATTACGAAGACGGGCAGTCGCATTGACTGAGTAATTGGCTGGTGCGCTGCATATCGCTCGTGCGATTCTTGCTCGGAACAAATAGTTTGGCATATACGTAGTTGTTTCGGGTCTGGTTGTTAAAGCTTCGTTTATACTAACCCCGCCCCGCGTGTCGCCACGCGTGGGAAAGCTATCGGTTTTGTACATTTAGTATAGGAATGATTACATTAGTCCCGCCCCGCGTGGCGTGGAGCAGCCTGCTAAATGTATGAAACTGGTAGCTTTACCACGCGTGGCGACACGCGGGGCGGGCTAAATATAAACGCAGCTTATGTTTGTAAACGCACCCACGAAAGAGGAGAAATTCCCAATGTTACAAATCTTACCACCCTTTTTTTTTGGTGGTCATTGGAAATTCTTATAGACTTCCTCCATCGTGGGAATGACGAAGGGGCATGCCGGACTCTTACCGATTAAAACCACAACGGTGTTCCACCTCTGCCTATGGCCGGGGCCCCGGGGGTGCGGGATTCGTATTAGCATTCACCGCTCCCCCGACAGGCCCCGAAAAAACAAAAAATCTTACCACCATAGTATTAAATAGGGCCTCTTTTAATAATGGAAACAAATTACTCTATATCACAGTAAGTATAGTAAACCAAGCCCTATCGTGCACGTTTGAAAATTGCTACCTACGCATTCCTGACATTGACTCATACTTATTATTTGAGTGTAAACATTATTCATGGCGCGTGTATGATAAACTTTCTATCTATACTAATATTATAAAGCTGAAGATTTTGTTTGTTTGTATGCGCATATCTTCGAAACTGCTTATCCGATTCTGATTTTAATTTCGTAAATATAATAATAATAATAATTTATAATGCTCCATGCAATGCGGGCAGACAAAAAAAAATATTTCCTATTTAAAAATACATATTTGTTAATTTACACCTTGTATAAAATCATTACACTTTTAAAATCCTCTTTGATTTTAGCAGTGTAATGATTGTGATTTTATACAAGGTGTAAATTAATGAACGGAAAACCTGAAAAGAGGTCATTGTACTTATCATTATGAACAACTTTTACTATGAAACCAAAACAGGAATAGCGAAAAAAAAACAGCTGATCCATATTTTCATAAAATGTATACATGGATTACTTAGCTGTTTTTTTTCGCGTTATAATGTTTGGTCTCAGTTGTCCACATTGACGAGTTTAATGACCCGTGTGTTCAGTTAATTCAATAACACCTTGTAGATAAATACAGTGTGTATTTAATGTATGCAGAATTAATAATTGCATAGTAGATTTATTGACATCATATACATTTATTACCTGATAATTTATACCAGAATAGCGTTTTCCCGCGACTTATTAATCTCTATTTTTTACAATAAACTATAGCCTAATCTCAGGGATAACGTAGCTTCCAGATTAATGATAGTTTTTTTTTATTGGACCAGCAGTTCGGGAGTATAGCTTATTCAAACAAAGTCTTCAATTGCATCTATAGCGCCCCGCACACGTACGGTTTGGACCGCGGGAAACAGCACGCGCCGTTCCATCCCTCGCTCCGAACTGTACGTGTAGATGTGCGGGTCTAACAGTCCGATCTGGCATATCGGCGCGAGTGCAAGTCTCACAGTTTTGCGCGCGCATCTCGTGTAAACGTAAAATTACGTAGTCGGGTCGGAATGGCGGTTTGGAGCGTCGAAGCTATCACAGAGATCATTCGATTGTTCCGTGAACATCCGTGTCTCTGGAAGATAAAAAGTAAGGAGTATAGTAATAGGAATTTGAGAAACAGAGCATATGACGAGCTCGTTGACTTTTGCAAGTTTTATTTCAGCTGATCGCGATTTCGTCACCAAAAAAATACAGAATTTAAGAGGTGCATTTCGCAAAGAATTGAAGAAAATAACGGAGACCCGGAACAAAAGTGGAAGCTCCCAAGAAGATTTATATAAACTGCGTATAAAACTTTTAAAAGTTACACCGCTCCACGCGCCAGTCCAAACCGTAGTCCAACCCTTGAAAATCAAATTTACACGCACAGTTCGGAACGTTTGTCCAGATATGAAAGTTTCGTCTGCAGTCCAAACCGTGATAGCATTTTTAATCGTAGTTGGCACAACAGTTTGATCCGCAGTCCAAACCGTACAGATCTAACTGCGGTTCGGAACGCAGTCCAAGATGCGCGGTCCAAACCGTACGTGTGCGGGGCGCTATTAAAGATTAACGACAGACGAAAATTTACTGCCTTTATCAAATATTTTGCTATATTAAATAAGTACATAAGTAATCTTATATTCAGATTCAGAGAGAAATGCCCAGTCAGGTCAGTTAAATACCCAATTAAAGAACCATAAAATTGAGGAAAACCTACTTAATCCAAACAAGACGAAATGCCGGATCTAGACTGCGCTAGACCACAGCTAAATAATAGCCAAAAGTATTTTTGGGTTAACGATCCTTATACCTAGTAGCTTTATGGGAAATTCGACAGGTGCCTGTGCTTCGTAAGGTAATCACGTGCGCAATATTAACATTGCTACGCGTCTACAAGACAATAAAGTGTTGAATAGACCTCATTGTGGGTGGTCCTATTCAGTTTGGGATACTTATAGAGCGAAGTTGGTAACGGGCTATTGAGGTAGGACTATTATTTTATTGCCAACATTTGGCAATTTGATTATCTGAAAATTTGTGTTGATTATTGTCTCATTGCACGGCAAAGGCTCTTTCTTCTCATTAGAGAAGGCACAAGAACTGATGACTACGCATGCTCAAGGCGGACTGGCGAAATCAGACTTGTATTAAAAGGTTTCCCCACGATGTTTTCCTTCATTGATGACTCATGCCCAAGAAAAAAACCGTACATTTTAATTTAAATTGGTACATGCCCGGTATTGAACCTACTATCTCATACATGACAAAATATTTATTTTTGGGGGATCCAAAATGATGGTACCATACGGACGAAAAGGATATCGTAACGAAAATTGTTACCTGTATTTCAGTACATGATTCTACAAGACAAAATTTCCGTCGGTTTGCAACAATCTGCTGTTCCATAAAAACGTGCAACGGTCAAAATCTTTGTATGTATTCTGTTTGTAAAAAAAAACAACGTTATAAATATTACAGCAAATAACGTGCACTGAATTTAAAATAAAACAAATTGTAAATGACTGGATTTCCAAAAACCTATATTAATCATCAAAGAGATTATAGATTTCAATTAGAATGTTTATAATGGTATTTCCGTAAACACTAACACGCAATAACGAAGCGTGCCAAATTATCAACACTAATGTTATCAGATTACAGCTTGTTGTATCTTTGTTTGTTCTAGAAAGTTCAGTAGTTTTTAAGAAATAATATTTCTACAGAACGTTTACTTCTAAAACATTAGCTTTTGCTCGCGACTTCGTTTGCGTGGAAGTCAGAGACCCCCCTTATTTCGGCTCTGTCGTAAAATCCGTTCTTAGCTGACGTTTCCTACCTATAAACTAGTCTGCCAAGAAGTTTTAGCTCAAGAAGAAGTTTTAGCTCAAGAAGTTTTCGAGATTTTGTGTTTAGTTAGTCAGTGAGTAATTTTATTTCGGTATGGTATCTCGCAGGTCGACCTAGGCAGTTGTCGGCTGCTTAGCCGAACTTTAGTGAGTGAATGACTGACCTTTCGGTCTTATACGCAACTAGCGAACCGCCCCGCCCAGTTTAGAATTTCCGACATTTCCGGTGAATTTTCCAAAAATAATCTTTCATAAAAACTTCCAGAAAATTATATGCAAGGTAATTTTTGTGAACTCATTCAGAGAACAGGAAAACAAATCTAACCTCTTCGCAATTTCGTTTAGAGTTCAATTACAAACACAACAAAAAAAGAATCAGTCAAATCGTTCGAGGCGTTCTCGACTTTTGCGCTTAGCCATTGATTTCGATTTAACATAAATGTAATATACAGGGTGTAACATTTTTCTTGATGAAAAATTTCGCTACACTAAAGGCCGCTGCATACGTGACGGGTTTTTATCCGGACGGGACGTGACGGGAAGTTTTGGAAACATCGTTGCATACAAAATGTATCCAAATACGTATATGTCACGGGAACATGGACGGGACGGGAACGTGGACGGGAATAATCTCGTCGGCGACGATGTTTAGCACGTCCCCGTTTAGCAATAGCAATTAAAGCCAATTCTTGAATTAAAAAATCCATCTTTCGTTGTTCACAACACTAGCACGTTAGATACGAATCAATGTTACGTTGCGTATGCGTTTGCACCACGTTCCCGTTTTGAACGAGGCAATCACGTGCCCGTCCCACTCACGTCCCGTCCGGAGTATTTACCCGTCACGTATGCAGCGGCCTTAAACGCCTAGTGGAAAAATATAACCAAAAATTCTGGACAAATGGCAACACGACACGCAACAGACTACACACCCATTCTCCTTAACCCAGTTTGAAGTTCAAAACAAATATGGCTGCTCATCCCGTAGGTAGTCAAATGAGACAGTAAAATCATCTGTTTGTCACAATAGATCACTACTGTTATAATAGATAACCGAGATGTGTATTATTTATTATACTTCGGCAGAGTGCGCCACTGTTGGTTCATATCTGTGGTTCTGTTGCGGTTTTGACGTTAAAGTTTTTATTGTTCACCTACTAAAATACATTGCTGTGGTCTTTCGTGAATAATTGTAAGTCAAATAAACTAACTTCTAAGTGAAGTTCAAAGTTAATTGTGTCAGAGTCCAAGGCATCCTATTCATCTATCTTACTACAACTAATATACGTAAATTCGAAAGTTTGCATGGATGGATATATGTTACTCAATCACGATAGAACGGCTGAACGGATCTGGATAAAATTTGGCACAGAGATAGATTATGTTCTAGTATATTTTATCTCCGAAAAATTTGCAGTTCCTGTGGAATAAATACGCGTCAAAATTTATAATGATTACTATCCCACGGTGACAATACATTTTTCCGGGATAAAATGCTTTTTATCTAGGAAAAATGTATATTAATAAATTATAGTCTGCCTATGTAGGTACTATGTGCTATTCCAGACTATAATTTGTGCTAAATTTCATCCAGATCTGTTCAGTAGTTCTGGCGTGATTGAGTAACAAATTAACATTCATCCAAAAATTCGCATTTATAATATGTAGTATAGTAAGATTTAATCATACTTTAAATATCTAAAATCCTTACAATTACTTCGAAAAATGGAAGAAACGTAAAAAATCTTAATACAATTATGACGCAAAAAATACGCATGATGCAGCAGCTGATAAGAGAACTGCAAATTCTACAGTGCGGCGCCGGCGCACCTAGTCTGCCGATATTTTCAGACGGTACCTACTTATAGGCTACTCACGTACTTACGTGCAACTTTTATTTGAGACTATCAAGTGGGTCAGATAAGAGAATTTATCGAGTTTGGTAGGATGTTTTGACGGTTGGTATAATAGTTGTGGATTTGGCGAATAGTTCAAACGGGATTACGGGATTTGAAAGATGGTTCAAACTGGATTTGGAGATTGGTTGAAACGGGATTTGGAGAATAGTTCAAACTGGATTTGGAGAATAGTTCAAACTGGATTTGGAAATTAGTTCAAACGAAGTTCAGGAGTTTGGATCACAACTTCAAAGAGTTAAGTAGAAGCTGCTGTCAGAAGAATATAACCGACAAATTTTTTTTGGCCTTACTTGTTCATCCTGTATTTTGTTTGAGTCAGTGATCCTTCCAGGCATACAATAATTAATGTGTTTTTTCCTAATTGCTCTTACATACAAAATATTTGTATTGACAGCAGATTTGACCTAGTTACCTACTTTATCAATTTTATTAAGTATAAAAAGTTTTGTAAATCTTTTTGTTGCCACGTCAGTTGCCATGGTTACTTTGTGCAACGTAGGTACAGCAAAAGCCTTTAATAGACAAAAAAATACTTTGTTTTCGCCTATTTAATAGGGTCAAGTGCTTTACGATACTCGGGTTTTCCTTTCATAACAGTGTGCAAAATAAAAATATTATTGTATATTTTGTTTGTTGGTACCTAATTACCTACTTATATATTATATACTCAAGAAGTACCTATCTACAATAAAACTACGATTGGTATTTCCCGCCAGCGAATCAACTGGTTTTGATATGGCTGTCGATTCGAATAAAAATAGTCATTCATATAAGTTTACATAAAATTATTTTTGTTGTGAGACATTTTTCAACATAACTGTACTTAATTGAGTTAGATGGGACTTTGTTATCAGTCATTTGAACGGTGTTTGCGTTTTACAATAAATTGCGAGATCTTAAATATTTGAACAAAATAAATGTTGTGGTTAAAATTAAAATCTCATTCTGTTTTTCATCGCAAATATTAGTAAAGTTAATGAACATTGCAATAATGATAACAGTACAGTTAAGTACAGCAAGTATCTAAGTAGCTGTTTATATTCTATATCAATGTTTTTGTTATAATTATATTTATTTGTAAACTATATTGCAGAGGATTATAATTTTATTGTACAATTAACTATTTATAAATTACACAGAGGTTACACTGCTAATCCTCTTTGCGATAACACGCGGCAAGCTGTGTTGAGCTGTCAACCAATCAATGTTGTTCATTTCCTGATTTCGAAGCACGTGTCCACTTTTTGAATGTGGAATGAAATTGTGGTCCCGCCAAAAACGAATAAACAGACGTATTTTTATTTATGATCGCTCCAAGGAAGAAGTTTTTATACCATCATCTGGGAAATACAAGTGAATGAATGGAACTACATGCTTACAGATTTTTTATTTTTAAAGAACATAAATTCTCTGTAAATTGTTTATATATTTTTTAATTTATTTAGTTACTTAGATAAAAAGAGGGAATTGGAAGATGAGTGGAGAAGCCTTTGCCTTGCAGGGAGAAAAAAAAGTTAAATAATAATAATAAATAACAATTTAGGTAGATAGAGTCAAGAGCAAACCCATCTTATATAAAAACAAAAAGAAGGTAGGAACTGCTACATTTAATTTTCTTCGTGAGCTAAATCAATGAAAAATAAATTACAATAATAAATCTAAAATTACAATGTACTCATAGGTAATTGGAATTCTGGCATTGTAAAACAAACCATATTAAATTTTCACGCGTCATAAAATTAATATTGTACTGCACGCTTTCTCCCGCAGTACCGCCATTGAGCGTACTCAAAACAATGGTAGTTCTCTTCAAACACATGTAATTTATTATTGATAAACATTATGATGTAATTGTTCAGTAAGCTACGTGACCAAATGTGTTTGATGTACCTACCTATGAAAAAGTAGCTTATGAATCAACTGGCCAAGGGTTTATTGCTTATATTCCTGCTGCTATTTTAAGTACCTAGACAAGATTATGTATGACACCCTGACACACATTTTTCACAATGAAATAAATCTAAATATTATTATGTATACTCCGTGAATTTTAATCCGGTGTAATTTGTAAATCTTTCAGGGCAGCTGCAGCAAAAAAACAGCTGATCCATACAATCTGATCGTAATGTAGTACATTATCGTATGGATCAGCTGTTTTTTTTTCACATTTCGTACTATGTCCCTTAATAAAAGTTGTTCATATTCATGAGTACATTCACCCCCTGAAAGATTTACAACGAATTAAAATTCACGGTGTATAAAAGTGAAAAAGTGAAAGGTCACTCACTCATTCAGAAATATCGAAAACAGCTCGACTTATAAGGATGAAATTTGGCAGGAAGTTAGATTATAGTTAGTAGACGTTTGCTATGAAAGAATTTTCCAAAATTCACCCCCTAAGGGGATGAAACGGGTATCCGACATTTACACAACGAAGAACGGGCAAAAGCTTATACTTTTATAATGTTTGAGGATTTTAAATTAAACTTATTTCTGTGGGAGTTCTGCGTTTAGATAGTTTACCTACTAAACAGAATTAGAAACGGATGTTTAATAAAATTAAATAGGTATTTAAGTACGTAATAATTTTAATTTTCTAAAAGCTTTCTGTTGTCAAATCATTAAAATTCTGACCTCCAACAGGCGTGTAAAAATCGCAAATAGCAAACTACATAGTTCTGTGCAAATTTACCGCTTTCAGAGTCCGAGTTAACATTTGCTGACCAGCAGATCAAGAGCTATAGCACTGCTGTAGCGGATCAAGTTGTGTACCAAATTAGATTGGTCGGTTTAATCGAACAATAGAAGTTTGTAAACAGAGGGATGTCGGCGTGGGATTCGCTTACGATTCTTACTAATGTTTACAGTGCCCCGTCCCCCGCACCCCGCACGCCGCCTCTCCGCCGCCATGCTACAAGTCACGTACGCAACGCCTCCACCGCGCATGCGTCGACGCGCGCGTTATTTTGGTTTTTATCGCGCAAACTAGCGATTCCTTTGAGCGATATTACTTTTGCGAAATGATAACGATAACGAATAGATTTCTAGGTGGCTTTGTGTTTGTACAGTTTACTGGGGTTTTATTTTTTGTTTGACTTTGTTATTTTGCGACCAAGAAGAAAAATAGCATCTTAACTTAGGTATATAGGAAAAATAGTAAAGTAAGTTTGAAAATACATTTTATTTTATTTTAATAATAGGTAGGTACCGACAACCGCAACCGCAACGTGCAGTTAATCCATTTTATTCGACCGGACAGATTTTTTTTTTCATTATTCTACAATTTATATGCTTACACCGAGAAGTTTTTTAAATAAAACAACAGTTGGGTACCTACCTAAGCATCTTTTTAAATAGGCGCTTGCCGTACCCTATGCACATAATACCTACTTATATGTACTTAGGTTAAATATTAAAAAAAGTTGACCCACTTTATGACCAAGAATGGGCACACGGGACCACTTGGAACACTGACCCTAATACCAAATGTCAGAGTCAGAGGGAATTCATTTATTAAGATAGTTACACATTTCAAAGATAATAAAAAAAAATGTTGGTAGGTAATACCTACCTAGGTGACAAATAAAAAAGAAACGGACAAGTGAGAATTGTCTTTTAAAAAATTAGCAGCATATTTAGGAGCAATTCTACTAACTTTTAGAAACGATCGTGATCTCAACTGTCTCAATCTGTCAAAGATGCATCATAATTTATCAACATTTTTTGAAATTGATTGTCGCTAAGATGAGATTGCGACTAATTGTCGCTAAGATGAGATTGCGACTAGATTTTGAAAGTTTTTGAGAAGTAGAATTAGCCTTTTGATTTATTACAGGAGCAACGAAAATGTATCTAGTAGTTAAACTAAGAAAAGTACATAATATATTAGAAAAATAGGTGACACCTCTATAGTGGAACACCTCTGCCTAACCCTTCGGGGATTACAGGCGTGACGTTATGCTATGTAAAAATAGGAGACAGAAAACAGGAAACCATCTGCCGATAAGACTTAAAATTGCCTTATCAAGATACATTTGTCGGCGGTTTAGATAACATCTATGGCAGGCGTTTCACCAACCTGACTAAATTACACCATAACGGCTCGTAAAACATACGGAAACCAGTAAACTTGTACCGTATGAATGGAATGAATATCATTGAGATAAAGCCCCTGTTATCGGCAGCAGATAAACTAAATAATAAATCAATTATATTAGATGTGATCCCACTGAGGTCGACTCACTGTGAACTTGATGAAGACAGACTGTGCGGCGACTTGGGTAATCTAATTTTTGGAAGAGACACTACGTATTATGTATAAAAGATTAAATTTTGATAATCTTGTAAGACGTTGGTTGAAAAAATAAACATAACAAAGTGCAGGGAGAAAATTATAAAGAAAATAGATAATCGCCAGGGGCGATACTTAACTGAAAGCTCAGTAGATAGGATAGAACTAGTATAATAATAACATAACACACATGCACACACGTGGTGCATGTATGCATGTATGTACAGTATATTTTGATAGGAGTATTTAACACATCATACGACCAATTAAAAAAAAACAGCTCTTCAATACATGTAGAACGTGTTGTAGGTAGTGCATTTTTGAAAAGAGCAGATTTTTTTCATATTTCAGTATAAGATGTATTTTTTTTTTGGGTTTGTGTTATTACAAGCTTTTTTTGTTTGTTCAAGAGCATTTTCATCTACTGAAAGATGGGTATTGAATTAAAAGTCAGCCTGTATTTAACCAAATTACTAGAAACAATGTTTTAAAGTAAATAATTACAGGAAAAGCTAAAGTTAAATGTTTAAAACAATAGGCTGTTGTTCTGTTAAAAACACTAAGTGGGAAAAATATATAAGTACTAATATTATAAAGCTGCAGTGTTTGTTTGTTTGTTTGTTTGAACGCGCTAATCTCTGGAACTACTGGTCCGATTTGAAAAATTCTTTCAGTGTTAGATAAATTAGTTATCGAGGAAGGCTATAGGCTACGACCTACGGGAGCGGAGCAGTAGGTAACCAAAGACGGGGGTGTAACCGCGGCGGACAGCTAGTAGTAATATAAATTAAAAATAATTGTACAACAAGAAAACCCATAATTTCATTAAAGCTTTATCTAGGACAAAGTAAACGAAAAAAAAGCTATTGAATTAGTAAATTCGACAAAAAAAAAGTGTCAGCGTCGCAATGCAATTGTTTTTTTTTGTCAACAGCTGACGATATCTTTAACAATAGATTCAGAAGATTCGGTAGTAGATAAAACCGGCAGTGCTACATTGTGAAGTCAGCGGGACAAGGTTCCGTTAAGGACATCTGTTTCATTAAAATAGATGAATGAAGGTTCACAAGTCAACAAAAGTCAATAGAATGATCAGGTTGTTTGAACCTTTTTACAAATACTTATGACATTTGTTTTAAGTTCTCTGTATAGTCTTGAACTTATTAAGGAAGGTATACGGCTGGCGATTTAAAAAAAAACGGGTTGCACTCCGGGAGTGCCGGCAGAAGTGAAAACTTGATTATTAACGTTTACGTTTACGTTTACGTTTAACATACACGAACATTCGCGCAAGCGCCCTGCGCTGTCTAAACGAAACAGTAGGCCCAGGCATACATTTTCGCCGCGCCGTAGAGAGGGGATAGCTGTCTACTCTCCATCCGTCTTACGCTTTTTCGATCAGGTCACGTGTCCTGACGCGCACGTGTCCTGACGCGAGTTTAAGATTTTATACCCATTACAGAAAAAGTGCTCAACGCCGCTAAAGAAGTTTTCACTTCAAAAAACTACTTTTTCACAAACTGCTGAGAAATTGTCTGTCTATGTGATTTCATTTTATTACAAATCTGATATGGCTTCTATTAAAGGACAGTCGTTCAATTTGACGGGTGGAAGTAGTGAGGTTAGTAGTCACACACATCCTTCAAGGGACCTTTTGATGGATGCAGAGGACTGATTCACCAACCTGTTTCATGCATAAAGAGGAGTGAACGCGGGAAACGAGTGCTAATACTTGCTAATATCTGTCTGTCTGTTCATTGTGCTTATATCCGTCTGACGCATCCTGGGTACCTTACTAATCCTGAACAGTCTGGCTTTTTAAGTAGTCAGGCAGTACCTAGAGCTGTCAGGCACCCTGAGCAGTCAGGCACATTAAGTGGTCAGGCATCTTAAGCAGTCAGCTTCTCTTGCCTATTTGCTGACTGGCAAATATCTTTAATAAGATAAAACAAAAGATTCTCATAATCAATTAGTAAATTCAACAATTTTTTTTTGAACAATTTTATTTTTCTGTTCACAGCCTTAACCAACTTTTTGTTCATTGACTAGTCATTTATATTTAAATTAGTACTATCCGCCTACAATAATATTTAAATCATTTAGGTAAATATTTGTCTAGCACGTGCCGACCATAAGAATTACAATTATCATAACAGTGAATGTGCCGTTGGAATCCGGCCTGACATTGTTTATGAATTTATTTTTATATTACATTTTTAAGACCAAGGAAACGCTGGCGTGTCGACTTGTGAACGGTTGCCTTCCCTGTTAATCAAGAACATATCCATGAGAAATAGAAATGGATAATTACGAAGGAGAGTTTTGCCCAGCATTGGAACAAAATCGGCTTTATTTCAAAACCAGGTTTGCCTTTAGACAACGGCGGCAATTCTTTTAACTTTTAGGAACATTCGAAATCCAATCTTAGTCCCAATCTGTCAAAAGTGCCTCTAATCTACATTTTTTAACATCGATTGTCGCTGAGATGAGATTGCGACTAGATTGTTTAATTAGCAGAATTGGCGATTTGGTTTAAACGTTATTGTTATAAAGTAAAAGTTTTTACTTTTGTATTATAAATCGTGTTTCGACAATACTAAGGTTCTTATTACAAAATTTAGAAAACTTAAACTTGGTCTAAAGATAACCCTAATTTTGAAAAAGGCACATTAGGTTAACCAAAAAAAAAATACGTAGGTTCACACAATAATATTATTTAGAAACGGAATCCATTTCGTCTTAGTGGGGATTATTATATCAGTTTATTTATAATAAATGGATAATTAAATTAAGAGTCACCATTGATAAAATAAGTTAAAGAATGTTTGATAATTCATCAGGTGATATCCATAATCTTAGTATCACAACTTACAGACTTAAGTATACACATCAAAAAAGTCTAGGGATCAACATCCCTAACAAATGTTAGGGATGTTGATCCCTAGACTTTTTTGATGTGTGTACATAGCCATTTACAGTTTTACAATGACGACAACGTTGTACAAACATCAAATAAGGGGATCCCCAAACACATAATGCAAGGTAAAGAATGCCATCAGTCAGTTGTGACAGTCTTCCTATTGTATGATAATGCCATCTGGTAGTCTGTGGCTGGATAGGCAAAACAAATGCAGAATTACTTGCATAAAAGGTATAAAAATAGAGTATATACAGAGTGTTTGGAAGATCGATGCAAATCCGCAAAGCGGAGCTAGTATAGAATATTTAGAACCATTTGAACCGAACTTTTCTTAGACGAAGTGTGACTATTTTACTGACTAATATCGGAAATCGTAGAAAAAATAGAACGTCTGTTCAGAATCTAGAATTCTAGACCATTAAAATAAAGTTTAATTAAGTGGGCAAGGCAAGTAGGTGGATCAGGGTGTGGTACCGAACTTACGATATACTAAAGACATTTATAAATAAAATGACCTTCTAGCAAGTTGTAATATAAATACCAGTAACGAAGCAAAACTGAACAGGAAAACTATTGAAAGTATAACAAGCAAAGACAACATTTGATAAAATGTTCACTAAGACTATTTCATTAGAAGAAAATGAATACGACTGAATTTTGATGAAAATATTGATTTGATGGGGGCGTCAGGGCTGGCAAATACAGAAGTAAATTTTACAGTAGAACAAACAAAGAGTTTCTATAATATTAGAAACCCTATAGAATCAAGAATAAGAAAGAATTTCACCAAGCGAAACTATTGATTGGACACATTGTGAATTGAATACAGTAACGAAAACAATGCAAGTGTTTGGAAGTTACCATACCTCAGACAAACACAGCGACAAAAGCTAAAAATTAAAACAAGCATCAATGAAATGAAAAACTTGACAGCTACTATAGAATCCCATTCAAATTTAAAATTCCCCGCAAATTCAAAACTCAACAAGGATTACTACGAACAGATTGCCAAAACTTAGCCGTTACAGCTGAGGAGGTCAGCTTACGTCAGGCCTCATATATACGAACGTGCAATTTCACAAGAGATCATTATGCAACCGAAGAGAAGAACGCTTAGAACTATTAGTCATCGCAATGCGGTTACGTTGCGGTTTATTTGGATATTAGGAACAGCTGGGGACCAACACACGTGCCTATCGTGAACCACAGCATTAGCATTATTTGTAAATTTATATACTCCGACATAGCTAGCATTCCGTTCGTGCATTACGCATAGCTTCTCAACTGCTTCGGAGTTGGTTGTTACATGAAGCGACTGTCATCTGAACTCCATCACCCTAATATCTAATGTTCTAAGAGTCTTACACCAGTGTTCAGACATTTGGGTTTCCAATTACCCGTCAGTTATGACAACAGGGACTAATGCATGGAAAGCATGGAAGCAAGCATTTCTCTGAACAAGTAACAGACAAAACAATGAAATACTTCCGCATGTCTGTTCAAGGCACCAAACAATAACTTCAGTAACGCTTTCGATTTCATCAAAGCCTGTTTTCGACACATTCTTTTGTTATGCAAAAAGGGACCGTGAAAGCGTTGCGTGATGGTTTAGACAAGTTTCTACTTCGGCAGATGACACGTTCATGCTGAATGAGAGGCCAAGTAATAAACGTTTAAATTGATTGGTTTTCCTTGTAAAAAATCGATGATCTAACCTAAGTTAGCCTTTCCTTAAAGTTAAGGATAGTGAATTTGCAGTTTTGCACCTCATTCGTCAAAATTCGTAAAACAGTCGACTGTTGGCAAAAAATTCAACCTACCACTACTACTACTACCTACTTTCAGTCTCAAGTTTCAAGTTAAACAGGAATCTTGATTGAATTCTAATGCGAGAATTATTGGATTTATACTCGCAATACTAGAGCTCGCTAAAAGATTGGAGTTTCTAGAGATAAGTTTGTAGCGCATGGTTAATAGAAGGACGAATGCCGAAAGATAAAAGAAGAAAAACTTGAAATATTTCACATGCCAGTTATATTGGTACCAATATCCTTCATACCGGAACACGGCAATGATACTTGATGTCAGAATTGAGTAAAGTATTGCTCCGGTCCAGCCATATCGCTAGGAGCTCTTCATCTGACGGTTTAATGATGATTTATACTTACGTCTATAGTAATATTCTTTACCTTTGTCCTTCCATTGATGACGTAGTCACCCATTTTCCCATTGTTGGCCATCTTGTTCGCTCTCAGGATGATATTGTCAACCTGGAATACAATAGGCATTAATTGCGTTTTGATTGCATTTTCACAAAGGAACTTAATGAGAACGCTCGTTATTAATGGAATAATTCCATGTGGAGTAAAATTGATGTAGATTGGGTAATCATTTGAGATGCAGTTGGTACAGACTCAGCGGTGTTTAAGATATAATCTTGAATTTATCAAGGGATTCTGTGATTTCTTTTATTTGCCAAATCAAACTAATATTATAAAAAGAAAAGATTTTTCTTTCGTTTGTTATGGATAAACTAAAAAAAAACTTTACCGATTTTAAAAATTCTTTCACTGGAAAGCTGCATTTTCAGAGGCTATATTTTATTTAAAAGGACTTAGGGATCCGTATGATAATTCACGAGGACGAAATCGCGGCTAAATGCTAATATTTGATATAGGTACGATATTTGATTAAGTATAGCAGAAAGTACACCCCAAGGTATTCAAAGGGTAAATATACCTACAATCGAATTGTTTGTTTTCCTAAGATCAATAAGAGACAGGTAAGTATATAATTCTCTGTTATCTGATTAAACATACGTGCTACGTGGCATCTGCGACAATGATAGCATTCTCAAGAATGTTATTCATAGTTTGTCATCTCAAATCAATGTTAAAACTTCAGTAAATATTATAATAAAGTCCCCCGCCGCGCTGTGCTTGTGCTCGTTCGGGGTAGTCTCAGAAACGAATATACCAATTTTCATATGGTTTTCACCAATAGGAAAAATAACTATCTATGAAGGTTATAATTTATAAACGCTTCCCAAGAATTAGCTGCCGGTATGATAATATTTATCAATTAGTGGTATATGTGCGAAGCCGGGGCGGGTCGCTAGTAAAAGATAAATTAGAAAATTCTTATTCAATATCAAACCAATAATTGGGCTACTGTAAAAATCTCCCTAGATGAATTTAAATTAAGTAACCTTGAGGTCACCTGTCATACCTCCAGATGCTTGACAGATCAGCTTACTTGCATTAAATTCAACGAGAAACATATAATTTACAGAATAGCCCAGTATTTACATTCTATCGACAGATATTTAGTTCTATCAGTGTCCTAATCAAAATTGGCAAACAATGGAATGTCAGTACCACGCAATCTTTGGCGCCGCCCGCTATATCAATTGAAAAGGATATCAGTAATCAGTTGATTACACTCTAGAGTTTTTGTTATTTATTATTTACCAAAATCTTTAGTGTGACGTTTTATTGGTCTATTTGGGTGTGTTTTTATAGTTAACTAGCTTTTGCCCGCGACTTCGTCCGCGCATATGTCGGTTATCGCGGACGCAGACGAAGTCGAATAAAAAGTAGCCTATGTCCTTTGTTGGGGTTCACACTTACCCTGTATCAAATTTCACACAAATCGGTTCAGCAGTTTAGGCCTGAAGAAAAGACAGACAGACAGACAGAGTTACTTTCGCATTTATAATATTAGTAAAGATGAACCGAAGTGGAACCTTATGGGAACCCAGAACTATAGTTCATTGTTACATTACAGGTAAATGCTTGTCAGTCAGTGAGGCAGTATCGTAACGTAATGCTCATAATTGAATCTTGGATTGTTACATTACAGGTTAAAGGCTGTCAATGATAAAACCAAAAAATATCGACTTTTCGTAGGCATTCGACAAACATTTACTTACGGTTCACCACAAATTCGAATTTTCCGTTTTCTTTTAACTAGCTTTCCGTACCTGGCTTTATCGAACGAAAATATTAAAGAACGTATTGTAGACTTAATACCCCAAATTTTTTTTACTAAATGAAACTAAAAACAGTATTAAAATCCATCAAGTAGTTTAGCACTACTAAGCGAGAGCACAGACAGACGAATTCGGTTTATACTATTTTGATGTTTTTTTAACAGTAATTAGTAATGCTATGACGATGAGGTCAAGAAGAGCGGGTAATACAAATAATTAATGCCGCAATTTTGATAATAATGGAACTATTATCGTGAGAGTCACGATATGATGAACATAAATAATGACGTATGCATAAAAGATACCAGTTTGTTATGCATCAATTTGAATTTCTCATCTGTTTACATACTTAAGCTTATATTTTAACTTAGCAAGCTAGTAATTTAGATGACATTGCTATATAACTAACCTCATAATTTGGGAATTTAAAAGACACTACAAACGGGGTGCGAATAGTCACCATGGAGATCCCGACAGATATGGTAAGTTTACCAACTTAGTAGTAAAGGGAAAGACAACCAGTGCAACAAAGGATTAAAAAGTAGAACCTACAGACTTGCAGAGATTGTTTCTAGAAATGTGTGTAATATGAATACAAATAATACGTATAAAAACGAAACATCCTATTATTTTGGGGCGTATGTTTCTTTTAATTTAACAGAAACATACAAGTGACTTTCAATTCAATATGTACTTTCTAAGTTGACATGGACATGACTGACATCGGTGAAGGAAGACATTGTCTAAGTAAGCCTAATCTTAAAATAATAATTATAACTATGAAATCGCCAATCCACCTTGAGCAAGCGTGGTGATCAATGCTCGTGCCTTCAATGTATGAAAAGAGGCCTTTGTTTTGCAGTGGAACAGTTATAGGCTAGTATACGACTGGTTTAACCAGTCAAGATTGGATTTTACGTACGCGTCGAAAATCGTAATTTTATTCATAGCTTTCGGCGTAGGGGCTCTCGATATGCCCAGTTTTGCTTCTACTACGTAAAGACTGTCTCGTTTGCCTAGTGGTCGCAAAGCGCGACTGCTGAGTGTGAGGTCTTGGATTTGATTCTCAGGTCGGGAAAAGTGTTATTGGGTTTTTCCATCAGGAATTTTACAGTAGCAGCCTCAGTCTGGATTTACGCCCGGTTGATGGCAATATTACTCGGGACTTAAACATAACTGGCAAAGTGTGAGTGTACTAATGGGTACACCTACTATTACAGGCGTGATGTTTTGTTACTTATAGTATTCTTTCTTCGGTGCCAGACAAGATAATGTTTTCAAAGAAGGCGACCAGTTTCTGAATACAACTGTCTGTGTCAACAACGAGTCGCATGTTCATCGTGCTGCGGTTAATAACACGATCCCACTGTTGTCAAACAAGCAGATGATTTGCAGTTACGACTTCACGAGGGCAAACGTAGCTCTTTCCAAACAAATATTGCTAATCCGTTTGGCAAACAAATGATGAAAGATGATAAACATTGGTTTCTTGTGGATCGCTGATACAGATTTGGAAAGCTAGCATTTTCTGAATGGATTTTGATATGAATGGGTAGAAATACGGCTTTCTTTTTTGTACGCATTTCTCTGCTAGAGCGAGTCTGCACTGTGAGGCTATTTTTTACAGCTCGTTTTTATAGCTTTTTATACATTTTTGTTGCGATTTTTTATCGTCATTGCCCGCATTTTAACGTAAATATATGTGCCTGATCGCCTTCCTGCAATCAAATTATTCGTAACGTTATAGGTACATAAGTATTTGCATTCGTCGCTCTACACTTAGAGCGAGCGCTAGGAACCCCTCTCCCTAGAGGGGTTACATTATCATTATCCTGCAGACTAAGAGGTGAGGGGACTCTAGAAAGAAACTCCAGTTCAGCTCACCGGTGCATCAGCTGGACTTCCATTCAGAAATGCTTTATAGATTAAAAATAAACAAATGCCAACGCTTTGAACATGTGTGGGATTTCCAATTCGTTATCAATCAATAATACAGCGTACTTTTCGCTTTCAATAATGTCGTACTTTTCGCTTTCAGCAAATGTTATCCGTTTCTTACGATTACATCTATGTAATTTATTAAACATTGCAATGCGTATATCAGTCAAATACCTACATAGCTTCCTTCGCTAAGTAGGTACTTCTGACGCCACTAGCCAAATAAACATTGATATAAGCCTTTTATTGCATTGTTTTTGTTGTTGATTTGTACTAAGCTAAGCTTGATTTCTTTTGAGTAGGACAGAAGTCGGAAAGTAAACACGGGGTGAAACAAGACACAACAATCATTATATAAAAGTTAACTACGGACACCCATCAAACTAAGTTTTGGCAAAAAAGAATTGCTGAGAAACGACTACTACCTAATTAGTATTTTCAGTGTGAAACTGAAAATACTAATTAGTAGTATTTTAACTGCAAAATTTTGGTTTTGCCATAAAATTGTAAATTATAATAAAAAAATTGTCACACTTCGTCTAAAACAAGTTCGGTTCAAATGGTTCTAAATAGTCTATACTATCTCCGCTTTACTGCTTTGTATCGACCTTCCAAACACCCTGTATATAATATGTTTTCGTAAAAAAACATAAAAATCTTTGACCTTTAATATCTCCGTAGCCAGAAGGAAAAATGATGGCAATAATGGGATGAGCATGTGAGTTTCGTTACGTATATTAATTTTACACCCGTAATAAATAAATGTTTTATTGACATCTGGACAATAAACAATTTATCACATCACAACTAACACCTTTAAGGGAAATCATTTTCCTGTGTTCTGTCAATAATGATCGTGCCTTGCATCACGTAGTGAGGGTCTTTGCTTTAGTTTCCTTTAGTTTACACATCCTAATAATGTCTTAAGAGCCATACAGTTGTGTGGCAAAAGGTATATGGCAAAAGGTAAATGGGGAGTTGCTACGCTCTTAAAAGAAGTAAACAATTTCGCTTCTTTTCAAATCATGCTATAACTTCACGGGCGTATATTACACCCATTTTTATTTCTGACTAGCTTTTGCATGCGACTTCGTCCTCATAAAAATGTCGGTTATCGCGGACGCAGACGAAGTTGCCTAATAAAAAGTAGCCATGTCCATTCTTGGGATTCAAACTTAGCCTGTACCCAATTTCATCAAAATCGGTTAAATGGTTTAATCTTGAAAGCGTAACAGATAGACAGACAGAGTTTCTTTCGCATTAGTATAGTATAGTATGGATGGTAAGGGTATGGTTTATGTAAGTAAATAAATAAATGGTAATACATACTTGACTAATCAACTGTCTGATGTAATGGCAGTTGGACTCTTTGCCATCGATCCACGTGATGAGGTCGCTCCTGATGGTCTGTGCTTCTGTGCTCGCGGGGTTTGATACCAGCTGACCAGCCTGAATTATACAAAAATATATTCTATGTTCATTTTCATAAAAATCAAATTGGCATTCACTACAATGCATAAGCTGTGATTTAGGGATTATGAGGCGTAGGAAACGCTGGCGTCTCTAAGTCATCAGACTTAGAAACGTTTATGGGAGATCGGAAATAAACATAAGGAAGAAAGGAAGGTTGTTGGGAGAGATCTTTGCCCAGCAGTGGGACAATACAGGTAAAAACAAAGAAAAAAGCAGCCACTATCCTAAACATATAGCCAGAGCTTAGTAAGCTGCATGACATCTATAGGTAGATCTATTATTTAAAAATATATCTGTAACTTTAAAACTACTTATAATTTACTGTGTTGCTGTATTCAAAATTAAAATTAATCCACCAGGGTTTAAATACCTTTTGTAAACAACAACAGGAAAAAATGAATTGATGACGAGACTAAGATTAAGAAATCTTAATCTCGTAATCACTTAATCTTAGAAAATCACTAACCTAGTACATACCTTACATTAAAATTACTTATTGTAATTACAAGCAATTTACATTTATAAGTTTGTGGGTCAAATAGGTACAATTATGGACTAATATTAGCAGCTATTTGGTGGGAAAATAAGATTCCTTTATTTCATTGAAAAATTGTATAGTAGGTGTGTCAATTGAGTAAGGGATGAATATCGTGAGTGAGCAAATCTGCCATTTCAGCATGGATGTAATTTTGAGTAAGGTAGTAGATAGCGTTGCCAGGCGTCCGGATAAAGCCGGACATAGTAAGGCTTTTTGATTTCGTGTACAGCCAAACTAAATGGTGTCTGGCTTGTCCGGCTTTTGTTAGATTTTGAATTAAAAATGTTAATAATTTTTTAAACAGAATTTAATTTTGGCTAATGACTTTTTGAAGAAAAGAGAAACTATTATTTAATACATAAAATTAATAAAGTGGTTTTTTAAATTACATGAGTTCTATATTACTGCATTAATGTAACAAGCAATAAAATCTACTGTACATTCCGATACCAATTAATTCTATTCCTAAAACAAGCAAGATCAATGAAAATAAAAATTTCATAATATTAGTTAGACCAGTCTGACAGATAGAGAGATGAAGACAGATCTTAGTACTGAAATCTATTTCTGTCTCTAGCGCAAGAAGGGAATAAACTAATAATTTATTTTTATCAACGCCTGATAGTACAAGTAACAATAAGTTAATTAATACACACACCGGCAAAATTAGAGGAACACAAAAAAAAGATGACTTTTTTTACAAACTTGAGGGTATTTCGACAAGTGGTTTTGTTATTTGAATGATTACCCTTTTTTCGTACAATATTATGGGGAGTTTTGGCTGTTTTCAACATTCTAACATAAATTATACCCTCTTAAGTGTTTGTTGACAATTAACGCTTCTGAGTGTTTTTGATAAGAAAGTTCGTTTAAGCAGTCAATGGTGGCCCTAGCTCATTTTGTTTGTTTTGTTCGGAGAGTTAACATTGTATTGCATACAGAATGAGTGATTTGCCTGCAACTGAAGTCGCCAGGGCTGTAACAATGATCGAGGAAGGTCACACCTACCGTTCAGTCAGTCGAACGTTGGGTGTATCGGTTTCTGTGATCCACCGTAATGTGCAACGATACAGACAGACGGGATCTTACGTGCGCAGGCGGGGCCAAGGCAGAAAACGTGCAACCAGTGCCGTAGACGACCGTTTTATAAGGGTGCAAACTTTGAGAAATCGTCGTCAAACGGCTGTTCAGACCCAAAATCTTTTGGAAGAAGTGCGTAACGTACGTGTTAGTGAACGAACAGTGAGGAGAAGACTCAATGAAGTTGGTTTAAAGTCGTACGTCCCAGCAAAAGCGCCAAAACTTGAGGTGAGCCATCGAGTAGCCAGATTAGCGTTCGCTCGTCAGCATCAAAATTGGTCCGATGAGTGGAGTCGAGTTTTATTCTCTGACGAAAGCCGATATTGTGTGAATTTTATCGACGGAAGAGAGAAGATGTGGAGATATCGCGGAGAACGTTACCATCAAGCTAATTTTTCCGAAACAACGTCTTACGGTGGAGGGTCTGTTATGGTGTGGGGTGGTATAAGTTTGACGGCACGCACCGCCTTGGTCATCATTGATGGCGGCTCTCTGACTGCACACAGGTACATAACTGAGATCCTAGAGCCCCATGTTATGCCTTTTGCCCCATTTATAGGCTCAGATTTTGTGTTTATGCACGATAATGCACGGCCCCACACTGCGCACATAGTGCGTGATTACCTTAACGAGATCGGTATAACCCAAATGGACTGGCCAGCACGATCGCCAGATATGAATCCAATAGAACATGTCTGGGACATGATTGGACGAAGGATCCGAGCAAGAAATCCAGCCCCAAGGAATGTTGAAGAGCTGAAATTGGCGCTGGTTGAAGAATGGGACACTTTGCCTCAGGAAATGATCGACGGTGTCATCAGGAGCATGGGTAGACGTATCCAAGCCCTGATAAGGGCTCGAGGAGGCAACACGCGCTATTAATTCTTTTATTTCATTTTTTTTTCTTTTAATTTTACTCTATTTTTAAACATCAGAATTTTTTAGTTTAGACCATTTTATTGATTTTTTTTTAAATAAACCCTAATGAACTCTAAAATTTGTGTTTTTCTTACATAAAATAAATAAACAAAGTTAAATAAAGCGAAAATAATAAATAAAAGACATTAAATCTCAAAAACTAATGTATTTTTTTTGTGTTCCTCTAATTTTGCCGGTGTGTGTAGTTGAATATACTTTGTTTAATTAACAATTGATAATTATGACACATGCTGAAACTCTTATTTTAGAATTGTAGTATGTAGGTAAATCAAAAGTTATTTTTTCAATTATGAGTTTTCTTCTTAGAAGTTTTTTTCTTAGAAGTTTAGACTTACCTTATTTTTTGATATACTTTTGTCACTTTTTTATAATGACAATTTTTTTTATTAATTTCTCTACTACGCTAGGTTTATAAGTACTCTATAACATTTTATGCTATGTGAAAAAAGAGTTAAAATGTTGCTTTTTGTATGGATCATCATTCTAATCACCGTAAAGTGAAAACTAAGTAGGTATTGTTACACATAAATCGGATTTTGCAGCTCAAATTGTGTATTTTTTATTTGTTACGTTACCTCATACTAGTTAGTTACTTTGTTTGGAATTTAGTAACTTGTATCCGGAACTACTGGTCCGTAATTGTGTCCCTAATAGTAAACATATGTTATTTTTTAAGAGCGCCTATATTTTATTATTAAAAAATATTAGGAATGCGTAAGAAACATTACGCAAATGAAGTAACAGGCAAAAGCTACTGAGTTATATTCATCGAGAAAAACTAAAAGGATAAAGGCTATACCTAAACTACACACTTATCTAATATTTTGGGAGTAAACGTACTGTAAATCCAAAGCTATGTATTATTATTCTAATACATTTCAAACTTGCGCAGCACCTTATATGGATATGTTCTAATTATGTAGGTTATTTATTACAATTAATTTAAATAAATGTTGCTCATAACTTGTTTGGAATGTTGTTTACATAATAAACTGACCACATAATGTCTTGACTCTAATTGTTTTAGAAATGCTGCTGCAAAAATATTTATTTTATTACTGCACTTTGGTTTTTATTTAGGGGTTA
Source organism: Hoplodrina blanda (assembly GCA_949316365.1). Taxonomy (NCBI): domain Eukaryota; kingdom Metazoa; phylum Arthropoda; class Insecta; order Lepidoptera; family Noctuidae; genus Hoplodrina; species Hoplodrina blanda. The sequence continues at coordinate 10,190,001 of OX438565.1, read as the reverse complement.
TAAAATTTATTTAATAACTCCTAAATTAAAATATAATATAAAATTTTGGAAGTAATAATAATAATATAATGTGCAATATTATACAAGAACGGGGGAAAGGAGTTCATAGCTTTCAGGGCTCATTCTTTCAACCTAATAAATTATTATGAATTATTATGATTTTTAGGGCCTGTTTCAAGACCTTTAATTAAACGCTATTCACCAGATACTTTCAAAAACGGAACAGAATTTGTATGAAATAATCTGCCAAATAATTTAATCAGAACTTATTCGAATATTGTGAAACAGGCTCAGGCAACTTACAAACAATGAGTAGGATATAGTTTCGTAGAAATAACAAACTTACTGTAAATATTCCTGATCTATACATTTCTAAGACTTCATTTAACACCATCAGCCCCCGTTCTTTACCGAGGAAATTGTTCAGCACACACACACCATATTGAGTCATATCCCTGATCACTCTATGACATATCTCATAACAAGAGTCACTTGGATCCATGTAGTAACTATTGGGCATGTGATTGAACGGTGCCCCGCTGCCTTTCAACGAAGCCTCAGGGTACTCTTTCACTCTCGTACCCTGTTCAGGCCCGTAGTTAGGCAATACAGGCATTTTTACTGAGTCAGTTCTGTTCACCGCCCGCAACACATTAGAGGTACTTGGCGTGGGGAAGTCCACTGTGCTCAACAGTTGCGCAGACTCGCGCAACACCTCCTGCTCAGAGGAGCCTTCGTAAGTTATGGCACTACTAGTCGTTAGCTCGCGGTTTGTATACACTACACTAGATATCACACTGCTGTCATTGTGTCCCGATGCTTTCGATGAGCCTTCCTCACTTTGTTTAACGTTTTCAGTTGATATTTGCGAACTATGTTTACTAACACTGTCAGTGCTACCCTCCTTGGCACAATTTTTCACGTTTCTCGTTTTAGTTTTTTTTAAGCGTCTTATATCACTACCCTCTTTCGAGATATCCTTCTGTCTCTCTTCTGTGACGTCGGAAGTTCCGTCTTTCACTTTCTTCGTAGCTTCTTCACCAACTAACGAACGTTCACCTAAATTATCGCTTTTGGAGCCTTGCTTCGGTAACTTGGGTGCACATTCACTTTTGTGTCTTTTCCAGTCTTGACGTTGGTGCTCTGTATTACAGTAATAAATGTTTAGACAACGAGCACACCTTCGATGAGTTTTCTCGTTGCAAACAGCGCAACAAGCAAGGCCGCCTTCTTGATTCATTCTAAATTTCTCTCAAGGGCCGGCCCCTACGACTTGTCAACTGAACGAAATGTCATCGGCGACGTGACAGTTATACGGATATCAAATTGGAAACTAATAATTTGTAATAATATACTTTAAATATTTTAGAATTTAATTTTCAATTGCTCCACAATAAACATGTATAATTAATACAATTATAAATACATTTTGTTTTTTGTTGCTTTTTTACGTAATAAGTTTATGTGATGACTAACGAACGATATTAAGTCGGTCCTACACATTGGGAATAGTAATATTACTAAAAATACATTTTTATTTAGTAATATTACTAATTCCAAAGTGTGTACGTTTGTGTACATAGAGCAACACGGGTACCTGGCGGAAGGGGAGACGCCATAGCGTATTTTTTCAATACAGAAAAGTCTGTCATTTTTTGCGGGGGGAAATACACACACAAACACACTTTTCAATGCCCCACACAAAAACAATCGTCTGTCGCTACGAAACTCACACATAGAAATAATAACAATACACTAACAATTTCGTACACACATAGATACATTTTGTGTCATAACAGTGTAACGACATGATGCAACTACATTGATCAAAACATTTATTTCAATTAGACCATTTACAGGCACTTTTGAATTGTCAAGGAGTCGGTCAGTTAGTCCGAAAGCTGAAACTAGTTGCTTGTTCCAAAACGGAGGTAGGCCTCTATGGAGAAGAACGAGCAAGAATCTCTACGGCACTCTTTTATTTAAATTAGGTTTTTACAAAATCCTGGTTACATTATTCTTGTTAATTCTACATGTGAAAACAATGAAGATGAATATAAAACAGTAGTAAAAAATATTAAAAATAAATATGTAAGCCATAGCAGATAAGAGATGACCAATCCTTTTGCAGCCCTCTTTTGCAGGATAAAGATAGAATTTAGGGTTATCACTTATGTGGGTTTGCTTTTGTCATTAAGTAAGTAATTCTTGTATCAGCATAATTTTCCATTAACATACTACATAACTACAACTTAGTCTTTAGTTTTTGCAAATGCAAATGTCACACATCGACTGATGGTAAAAGTAAATATTTTTATCGATAACAAACAAACAATTTACAAAATAACAACACTATCGCACTTGGTGACAGTGACTTAACAGTGGACCATTTGGTCATATGTTTCGACAGAGGGGAACGCCTGCCTATGGCGTCTCCCCTTCCGTCAGGTACCCGTGTTGCTCTATGTTTGTGTAACATGAACTTTCTGTCTTTCTGTATGCTATTGAATTCAGATTTTAGAACCAACACGTTCAGAATTTGTCTCAAGTACGAAACTTTCTGAGGCATTTCAGATGTTTACGGCCGACCCTAAATGTGTGGTCGTGGTCACCTTTGTCCTGATATAGAAAGGTTAGGTCGGCCAGAGTGTATACATACAGTACATCCTCATTCCAATATTTATGTTTAGGTCCTATTGCTATTATTTGGATATAAATGCAGACACCAGCTACTTTATACAACTTCCAAATGGGAAAACACAATAATATTCCACGACCTGGGAATCGAACTCAGGACGTCAAGCTCAGCAGTGATGATGTTATTATTGTAGGTTTTTCACTCAGATAACATATTATACTTTCTATGGCTCTTTATGAGTGCTATATTGTGCTCTTTTATTATAGAGAAACTAAATAAGGGTAGGTACAAGAAAACAAGTTTTATAAAATTATTTATTTAATGAAATAATGTAATACATAGTACGAATAAATTCTTTATTTATTTCGAGACTGTCAAACGGGTGCTGTGAATATGAGTCTTAACTTAAAAAAAATGCTTAAGAAATGGAAAATAGTTGTCGAATATGCTTGTTTCTGGTTTCTGAAAGTTAAAATGAAAATTAATAAATATTATAGTTATTTACAAAAATATAAAAAGGGATAATTATAATGATTTGTGATGATTTGATGAATAAGGAATCATGAATAAAAACAGACTAGATTAGTTCTACGTCGAGCCACGTTCTTGATTCGTGTACAATTAGTCGCTGGCATTTCCTGACCCCTCTTTTTAAGATGGGTCAGGTAATGCAAAGCACTAACTGAACACGATTTCTCAAGGTTGTATAGTTAAGCAATAGTGTGTTGGACAATAGGGTTAATAATAAAAGTGATGGAGAGCGAGACTCAACGAGAGGAACTAAAGAGTGCGTAAAGGCGCGCGTAGTATTAATTTACGCGCGCCTCTGCGCTTACTTAATAATAGTTTCTTAACTAATTTAAAACATAACAAGATACTTGTCTTCTGAATCTTAGAAATTATGACAATACATCTGTTTAAATATATTCACTTCTCTATCATTATATGTCATAGTTTCCTAGAATCAGAAATTATGAATCCTACCTACTTTGTGGGAGTTACAAATTTTACCTTAAGTTACGAGTGCGTTCACATAAACCTTATTAACTTGTAATGAAATTGTAACTACCACATAGTTCACAGGATATTTCAGAGATTCTTTCAGGAGAATGCGACCATCACCTATCAGTCTCTAATCATACTTACGTCCAATGTCGACATCTGATCAATGTCATTTTAAAACTTAACTCTGTACTTACAATGCCATTTTCATTTTTTACACATCTTACAAGTTTTGATCTTCAACGATAATGAATTTATGTTCTAGCGTTTCGTAACTGTCAACAGGCCCATGTAGCGAACACATAATTTTGTTCCATATAGTACTAAGTTTATATAAAATACAGAGATAAGATAATAAATTGAATATAACTACGTTACTCAAATTTCTAGCCAATATTATTTGGACCCTATAATTACTTTAGTACCTGTACTATCATTACAATAGCTTCATTAACGAGTAACGTAGGTAAACCATTCGCTTTACAGTATTAAAGTAATACTAATGTAAATTACCACGTCTACATAGATATGACATTATTATACAACAAAAAAATAACAAATTGCCGATCTATTCATAGACTCATAACTAGGGCATTTGAAAAAACATAGGTTAAGGGATATTATTTAGTCAATAATCCTAGATATTCTTTAGTAATTGTGTAAATTGGATAATTTATCATGTAAATAGAATTATAATATTATTAGTCAATAACTAGCCGATAAATTCGTACATGCTATGAAAGTCTGATCCCGGCATTATAATTTTATTGTCACGTCAAGTCCAAGTTCTTTCAAAGACAAAAAGATTATCTATGAATGTCTTTTTTTACACTTGGCAACACATTCAGTGACAGTTCTTTAGCGGGAAATTTGAGTTGTCATATCCATGTTCTACAGTAAAATTTTAAAGCATTTTGTCTGTCTTATGGTTAAACTCTAGTTTGGTCATCATTTAGTGGTGGGATAGGGGGAGGGGGAGCGTGCAGTACCCTTGCTAGTTCCGCTTTCTCGTCGGCAGAGAGGACGTACACGGGAGGGGCAGCTGGTAAGAAGCGTTCTGCTTTCTGTGGCTCCCGTTGTAATCTCGCTCGGTACAGCATCACGAGGACACATAGCACACTGATGATGAAGGCTGAAGTAGCTGCTAGGACTATAAGAGCAGTGTGGTAGGAAGTTGTTGCAGATACCTGGTAAAAAAATAGAATAAGATTATAAAATTTGCTCAGCAGGTAGACGTTGATGAGTTAACGTCGAACGTGTTTTGAATCTTGTTGTAATACATTTATATGATACGAGTACATACTGCATACATACGGCTACTTCTATGTTTTTATTTTAACCCACAGCTCTTACCCACTTTTGGAATAACATAGAGTAGAATGTTTATTGTTTTTAGTTTACTATCTTATAAAGAAGCTAAACTTAACAACCATATAATAAACTAGCTTTTGCCCGCGACTTCGTCCGCGTAAATGTCGGACCGGGGGTCCGACATAATAATGTCGGACCCCCGTTCAGCCCCTTAGAGGGTAAATTTTAAAAAATCCTTTCTTAGCGGATGCCTACGTCATAACATCTACCTGCATGCCAAATTTCAGCCCGATCCGTCCAGTGGTTTGGGCTGTGCGTTGATAGATCACTATGTCACCTTTGAGTTTTAAATTTATAGATTCGTAGAAACTTACAGTAGACTCGCTAAGTATCTCTCGTTGTTGCATCGCGGACAGATTGGGCGTCGCCAGCCGATACTCGCTGCGGATGACATCAGCTCCTAACACGACTCCGTCGCCCGCGTTGCTACCTGCTAGTTTCTCTTGTTTCACCTGTTGATGGCATAACAGTGGGTTTATAAGTGGTCCTTTGGTTCCATTAGCATTTATGGTCAGGAATTAGTTTTTCGGACGGAAACATATCGAGTCTAGAAAGTAAAGTAGATAAGAAAGACCTTATCTTAAAACAGAAAAAGCCCTTTCCCACTGGTAACACTAATACTTGTGACGTCACAGCATTATGCTTTTGGTTAACTCACCAAGTTCTCGATTTGGTAGACATAGTCAACAGCCCTCGCGCCAGTAAGTACTGCCCTAAGCTTCACGATATTCCTGTCTTTGGTCATAGAAACAGGGACCCTTGCACCCAATGCTGCAAGTCTCACTGCCAAGCCTGCACGAGCTCGTTCTGCGTCCACGTGATCTACGTTCAAGAGTTCTAGCTCCAGGATTGCAGTTTCTATTTGTGTTGGTTCTGTAATAAATTGATTAAGGTTTTGTTAGACCTCTAATTTTAAAAGATTGAAAGACTAGTAGGTATGTCTAGAAAACTAGGTACTGGTCTATATTAATAAGAAAGAAACTTGTAATTATGTTCATGCATTAACGTAAAACTAATACTTTACGAAGTAATTGCAACAAGCTACTATAATTAAAAAATTAAAAAACACGACTGCAAAAATTGCACATATTTGTACTTACTTTGTTTACTCGTCAGTTTTTTTTTACGACGTTTTTTATTATCAGTGTTATATATATTTTTTAAATCTACTAGTCATATTCTAGACGATAAACATAGACACGACCTGATTCATTAAAAAAATAAATTGAGGCTGGTATTAATTTACGTTTTAATGTGATCACACCGGTTTCTTTTTATTTTTAACTAGCCTATGTTACTCGGAACGATGCAAGGATTGTAACGATACCCCATACATCTAAATCGGTTCAGGCGTTTAAAAGTTATGGTGGAATAAAGAAACTCACATACATACATACATACATACATACATACATACATACATACATACATACATACATACATACATACATACATTAACCCTAAACACATAACACTCCTTTTTTTTAGGGCAGTCGTGTAAAAATCAAAATAAAGGCAATTTTTTTTGCACGTTATTATTTCCAATAAATTTTTCAGGTAGAATGTCGGATGCCTATTATTAACCTTAGATAGTCTCGGAATGAAATCGCTTGAGTTTTTTTCTTATTACTACCATTGCCTTTATTTTGATAAGTAAAATTTCTTGGTCTTAAAACAAACTCACCGCAAGGATCAGGTGCAGGCATATCGGCGATGCCTCCCACGTGATGTCTTCTCTGTCCAGCGGCGTCCACGCACCAGCAACGTCCACGAGAACATTGTCGTGGGGAGAATTCACCGTCTTCTAGACAACGCGGCCGGAGACCTTCACCACCTATGTATAAAAGATAATGATTACTTAAAAGATTGTTTGATGTGAAGGTATCGGAAGAATTCGAAACCAAGACAAGTCATTTTTATCATATACTTTCTCATGCATACAAACAAAGAGATCTTGAACCCTTTCTCTACCCCGTCAGATCTGTCGGTCTTCCCAAAACTCACCATTATCAATTTCTTCCTGCATCAACTGACACTTGGTTCTAAACACAATTTTATCCACATTCACTTCTAGATTTTTCTCCAATCGTCTTGTTGTTTCTGCAGCTTTAGGCTCTACGATCTCCGACATCAACGCGGGTTCGTCAGTATCTTTCGTCTGTTTAAGTATTTGGTCTAAAGACTCCTCTTCCCGGACTTCGGCCTCGAGATCGAAATCTTCATCTTCGTCATCGTCGTCAAAGTCGTCTACTCTGTATGCAGTCATTTGTCTGATAAGTTCTTCTAGTACTGGAACAGAGTAACAGACATATTGATAAGACGTAAAAAATTACATTTATTAGCCCCAAGGCCCTAACGTTAACTACAGAAGCTAGAGATTAACTTATTTATCCTGGGCATTTTAGAAAATTTTGGCACGAAATGTGCTTAAAAACAAAAGCAGGGCTTGTTTTACTACCTCTTGATACGGTAACATACATATCTAGCAAACAACTTCATACGACTTCTGATAGTTCATAATTTATGAAACTAGACCTTAAACAGTTATACTAAGTTTCTAGTTACCTTCGTCGGCTCTAGCCCGTTCGTCGAGGGCGTCTCGCTGCACCCACTTGCGCGCTTGTCTGAAGTTGCATGAAGGCTTGGCGCCGCGCACTAACGAACCCTTGAGAGGTTCACCGCGCGCACTTACACACCAACACACATCTGGCAATGAAATTAAATGGTTAGGAAATTGAGATCATGTCGTGTTCTTTAAGAAGCCTTAACACTGCGTATCATAAGACCTACGTCTTGACAGAGGTTTGACGCTTGTCCAAAATAAATTTCTAGGACGATTATACAATTTAACAGACGGAAATTTTCGTCAAGTCCTACTACGTATTAGTGAAATATATTCACTCACCAATATGTGACATACACTGCACCGGTTCCCAAGCACCACTGTTATCGCATTTGGGTATAAAAGTTCCTTTGCCATACTTCTGTGCTGCGGCCTCGTTCTTCTCTTTTAGCCTCTCGCATGGGCTCAATACTGTATCAGAGAAAAATAATGTACCTAAGTGATGGTTGAAAAACAGCTGTTATTTATCCCAAAACTACTGTTGTGGTAGGTACTGAATAAGGACACGAAATAAGGTGTCTTCGGGCATATTCAGAATACCAAATGACTTTAAATAACATCGACATGGTGGAATTTTGACTAACCATACGATCTCTCAAACTACAATGATACGTTGGAGTATTCAGCTATAGCTTTCAAGTTTATATTAATCTTAATTTCTTTATACTTCTGTCCTTACTCTATTGAAGGACTTACATCGAACTTTCATGCGAATAAGTAAGCTACAAGTAGGTATTTCTACACATTATAGTAGCTACTATACTGAAGGACTCAATTTCAACTTTGGCGCTATTAGGTAATCTACTAACATTTACGCTTTCCCTCGAAATTAATAATGTCTCTTAATCTCCAATCTTGATACTTGGTCCTTGATTTCTGCTTGCGATACAAGCCCTCTCAAGGTTTGCAGATTGCAAACTCGGGAATTGACTAGGGAATCGGATCAAGATTGGCATCAAGATACATTGTAATTTCGGTAATCCAATGAATCTACTGCATGCTATTAGAAAACAGTGCAAGACATATTTGTGAAGTTAACACAGGAAAATATATGACATGTATATTATACAAAAGAAATAACGACATGCCTTCCTCTTTCGTTATCTGGCTTGTCTTCATTTTTTTATCTTTCAACTTCGCAGCTTCTCCTTCCACTGTTTTGAAAGACAAAATGTTCTTAGTTGAAGCAAAATAGAGGCCTTGTTATTGTATCGTTGATCAAAATGTAAGATCCTGTTTAAGTTACTCCATAACTTGGATTGGTTGAAGAAGCAGATAATCCAAGCAAGTATTTATTTGATGACAGATAAAAATAGGTTACAGAAACCTAGTATATTTACAGTTACCTAATTCATATTTACAAATCAGATAGCCTTTTAAAGTTTGTGTAAGAACAGTTTAAAACCCAAACACCCCAAAAAATAATAATAGACTCACCAGGGCACACGTTATTGCATTCCTCCTTAGTCCTAAAGTTGTTATGGTTTCCGGAACACCCGTGATATTTGAACCGTTCGCATCGGTTACGCGCGTGGTTGAAGTGCCATCTCGTCGTGTTTAGGACTTCGCCCTCTGTGCAACTACCCTCATCTTTGTTCTCGAAACATACCGTACCTAGATGGAGGAGAAGATCATTTTGTTTCACTGAAATTTAGTCTTAGATACTAGCTATCTGGCATTGATTGTAATTTGGCTTAGATAATTATGGATTTTATTGAATGATTCTAACAGGGCGTTGGTCAATGCTGAACTTGGGGTTTTATTTAAATGTAGGTTTTTTCGGCGTGCCTTTTAGAGCAGTCAGTCCAACTACCATCTATGACTGGCTCCTATTTTTTCTAACTATGACTTATTTTCATATAGTTCATGCTGATGCAATCCAAGAGATGAAAATGAACACTCACTTATGGCCCATCTTCCAAACGAGGAATCTTTGTTTAAAGACTTTTCATCAAATATGTACTTACGTGGCTTCGGACAGCAAACCGACGGTGTAGAATCATGAGGAGCAAACCGACAGGCGTGTGTCGAAGGGCAGGCCGCCGCACTTGGGCCACACACCAGGGGACCTGAGTCATCTGGAGCTCGTAGCGGCTCCAGTCCGTCTGGGCATTGCGGGGCAGGCGTGCAGCGAGCCAGTGGGGGACAGGAATTACCCTGGTAAGAGATAGCATAGACGTTTTGATGTTGATCTCGATCCATATTTATAAAACATAACAGTCAAAAATTATTCGGGTCATACCTCACATTCCAAAGGCACAAGTTCGCAAGTCTCATCGGGTCTACACTTGGCATCAGTACAAGGATCCTTGCAGGTACAGGTAGGACATCCCTTGTTATCCAACTCCCATCCGTGGGAGCACACCAAATCTTCATTACAGGTAGGTTTGGGACAGCTTATGGGAGCTTCGCAGTTCGGTGTTGAGTTCGTTACTCGAGTGCCGAGGATCTAAAAAGCGGTACTTATTTTGTAAAAAAGACTACTTTTGGACTCGAAAATAATGATATCTTTGTAACTAGTCTCGCCTAATATTGTTATAATTGGGCCTATCTTTGAAAACTTACTAGGTATAGGCTATACATAGCTAATGTCTGAAAATGTGTGAATTTTACAGTTACAAGCACTTATAATCCACAATGTAGTCCAAGGAACTGCTTCCACTAAAAAGTAGGTCAAAATGTCCATTCTTCATATACTGACCTCATTACCAGCAGCGTCAACACACCAGCAAGCCTTGTCAGAGCCTCTGCACTGCACAGTGTCGTAGGCTCCGTCCTCCTTGCATTTCGGTATCCAGGTCCAGGCAGGAGGACTGCCGTTCTCAGCCGCTGTATGGAGAGCTAGGGCCCTATAAAGCAAAATTTATTGTGAAGTGGGACCGTTTACCGCCAAATGGTTTGTTAACTTTTTATGTAAAAATCAGTGCGCAGATTTTTAGGAACTACAGACAGGTGCTTAAGGATATCAAAAGTAAGTTTATGTGTGTTTTGTAACTGTCCCAATTCGATTAAATAGGTACCACCAGACCTGGTCATAAGGTTGTGGTATCACCTACAAGAACGTGCCATCGTTTTTCCAAGACCATGAGACCAAGACCAGGACTTATAGATCAGGGTTAACATTTTTAAAGCCTGATGTAGGTAAAAGTTCAGAGGGTGGATGTCGAGATTAAGTTGACAGTTTTACAAATTGTCTTACCTTCTTTGCTGACAAGCAGTCTGATGTACCGCTTTAGTACAAGCAGTACCACAGCCGGTAGCACAGCATCGTTCAGTGGGCCCACACTCCGCGTCCGTCCTGCATGACCACTCGCACGCACCGTTTGAAGGCACTAGGTAAGGACATTGTCCTGGTTTTTTCGGAAGACCTGCAAAGTAAAAGATTTATAATGTGTGAGTTGATAAAATTGAGTTAGCTAATGGAGTAAAGACTTTACTGTCGTATCTAAAGCACTTTTGACCCTTTTGTCTTGGATAATAATGTATACACATCAAAAGTGTCTAGGGATCAAGATGTATTTGGTAATAATAATATATTGATCCCTAGACACTTTTGATGTGTGTATTACGCAAATGATGCATGCAAAGAACGTAACATATAACATCGTCTATACACAATATGGTGTGAAAAAAAAGTATATTATTATGAATATGAAAGAAATGATGTAAGTATTATGTAAAAGCAGTAGAATAAAGATCAAAATACGGGGACTAGGACTTTGAACTCGTCGCACTATGCAAAATATTGGTATTCAGCTACCTATATCTCGCCGACCTAAACAAGAAAAGGCTAGACAGATGACGAAGTATACTCACAGGCAGGCACAGGCGGACAATAATCCGCGTCGCAAGCCACATCGACAGTGGCGCAGGAGCGTCCGGCCGGGCACGTGACGCCGGCGCACGGGTCGCGGCAGCGGCACGTGGGGCAGCGCGCCGAGCTCAGCTCGAAGCCGTAGTCGCAGCCCATGCGGCACGTGAGCTCCAGGCAGGTCAGGTTGGCACGGACTCTGAAGAGGAAAAAGGAATAAGTTTTAGAATTTACTTAGACTTCAACTGCCATTTACTATGGCCATAAAGATCCAATTGATTAGGTTGGAAATGTCTACTTTGCGTCAATGCAACTACATAGGTATTTAAAAATCGAACCTGAGCTTCTTAGAAAGACCAAAATAGTCTCTTCAAAGTTCTATCTCCCAAACGCTAAACTAAAAAGATTACTTCATCTTAAAGACCAAAATATTCAAACGTAGCTACTACCTACTTAACAAAATAACATCTTACTTGTCACAATCCACAGCCGAAGGATTTTTAGTGCTGGTATCAGGTATCTCAGTGCCGAAGGTGTCAACACACCAGCATCGTCCATTAGCACACTGTTGTGATGTAAAGGCTCCGTCAGACATGCACGTGGGTGCGGGCAGGGCGAGCTTCATGCCGTCCACCGTGCCTTCCATCTTTTCGTCGAAATCGCGGAGGTATTCGCACACTGTGTGGTAAAAGGGTTATGAAATTAGGGTCTTGTGCAGCAAACCGAGTTTAGGAGTGATAAGTTACTAGAGATACCAGTAAATTAAAGAACCCAGCTTTTCCTATTCATATCCTGTTTTAAACCAAGCCTACAAAGAACAACTTGTGCATGAAAATTATTACCATAAGTTTCGCGAATCTAAGTTTTTTATAATGCAGTATTTTAAGGTAACAGTTAAGGCAACTCTCCGAACTTCCCAAACGAAAAAAAAAGTAATGTTTTCAGGGCTTTAAATAACCAATGAATTAGAGGTCCCATTGATTACTAACTTGTAGGTGTATCATCAACTCGATCAGTCTGTAGCTTCATCTTGGCAGGGTCTACACACACGGGGCCGCAGTTGGCTGTAGAACAACACACCAGGTCGTTGTCACAGTCTCCTTCAGGACATGCTACTGTGGAGTTCAGACCACACACCGCTTCTACCTCTGTGCCGCAGGATTCGAAGTTTATCTGGAAAAGTTTTGATAGTGGAAAAAATGGGAAAGGTACTTTACACACTCGGATGGAAGCTGGACCATTTCCAAACTATTTGTCATGGTTACGTCTAGTTGAAATTTGGATTGGTAAGAATTGTTATCAGGCCAAAGTTGACGATCGGATGTCGAAAGAATAGTTATTGCTATCAGGATTGGCCATAGCAATGTTGTTTTTATGTGTATGATTATAAGGATTTTCGGTTGGAATTGTGATGCCTAATCAAAGGACAGTTTGGTTAGTGCCACGACTGAGCGGTTGATTTCTGTGCTGTGTGTCACATTTTGTATGCTCAAAGAAAGTCGATCCATGTCTAGCTCTTTGTAGATAAGTGCACTGGTTTGGTATAAAGTTTTAACATAAAATATCGAGACACCTACCTCCATAACTTCAGTCTCAGTAGTATTATCAACATAATGCGGGTCGGGACAGCAGAAGGCCGTGCCGCTTCTTCGAGACCGTGTACACGCGTGGTTGTCGGGACAGTCGACGTCGGCGCCACATGTCGCAGGCGCACCATCCGCGTCTGAAGCCGGTACTCCGGCCTCACAGGGATTTTCGTATGATACTTTTGGACGACCTGGAGATGAGAAAATTGTACAGATGAGTGTTTAATATAGAAGTTGTATACATGTAGATAATTTACACTGTCATAAATAAAGTGTTCTTGAAAAACACATAAGAGGTTAGTAAGAAAAGAAAATAAACTTAGAGATTATAACGCGCTATAAGACCATATTTTCAAGGCGTAAGATACTCCCAGATTCAATTTATTCATTTGTACTATTTACCAGTCAAATAAAAAATAACAAACAGGTACTTACAAATTGGATATCCAGTACATAGATCTCCAAAACACTGGGCTTCCTTAACCCTGATGCACTCTTCTCCATCTGGGCAAGGGAACCCAGCACAAGGGTCATCACATTCACAAGTAGGACAACCATCAGCTCCTGTTTTATATCCATATTCGCATACGGCGGCACACAAAGCCCTGGCGCAGGATCCTAGACTTCTGGCACCACTGCGGGCTGGTAGTGGGAGTGAAGAACATAGAACTGATGATGAGGGACCCATTGACCCTCGGAGCTTGTTGCCTTCGGAGTCGACGCACCTGTTGGGACAACGGTATGGTCAAGACTAAAGTAGCTACTAAAAACTGGAATGAGGTATTTGGTACTTTGATTGCACGCTATTATGTTTTGAGCTAAAAGATATACTCCTAAATCTGTTGTTGAAATTCTTCAAACTTACTTAAATTCTTTATGTTTTAAGCGCTATACAAAGTTATATCCAAAATAAAAAGTACATATTACTAACCAGCAAACCATTCCATTTCTCGAGCACTGTCTGGACACAAAAGACCCATCTTCAGCGCACTGCGGCACATACCCTCTACCCTCCTTTTCGCTCACAACCAGCAGTTCCGCCAACATCTTCTGTTGCGTACACATCGTCACATTATGTGGAAGAATGCAATGCTTGCCGCATTCATCACCGTCGCAACACTTCTGCATTGAAGGACATTCCAAGTCGTGGGCACAGGGAGTACCACATTCGTCGCTCCCGGAAGAAACGGGACATGTTCCAGCTTTTTGGAGTTCTAGAGATGCTGGGCAACATACGCCATAGTCATTTCCTGAGGAGATTACAAGGGGTAATTGTATTTTTGGGTGTCTGAGAATGTAGTTATCTCCGATGATGTAAGTTTAGAAAAATCTGGTGCGATTACTTGGATGCTTGAAAAAAAGTTTAAACTAGTTCCACATACCTGATTCAACAAGGCACCTATACAAAGGTGGGCAATTCGGTTTCCCAGGGTCAGTACCACACAGGAATGGCCTGCTGGTCTCAGATATCAACAGCGGCTCTCCTACAGGGCAGATGTTCATAAGACTGCGGCCTCGTTTGCCTGTAAAATCAAGGTTAAGGTGCTCAGTCGTAGCAAAAAGTTGTATTTGCATATCTGCTGCTGTAGTGCGTTCGATATTCATAATTCTGACGTTATGTTACGTTATTCATTTTGCATATAGTTTCATTAACAAGCAATTCGTGAATATGTATATTGTATCCGGAGGTATTTTCATGTCATGAGCGTCCACAATTTAGTTGGAAATGAAGCTTTATTCAGCGGTATGAATTTGGAAAGTTATTAGAGTTTAGAAATACAAAAAGGTTTCATAGAAAAATTGATAATATTTCAAAACTGTAGGATGGTATTGCTTTAGTACCAACCAAGTAAGTATAATTTGTTTATTGTGACGCTTCTTTGTTAACTTAAGACAGAACTACTAACTACTTACTTATAAAGAAAATAAATGACAATCCATTTTTCAAAATTATACCATTAGGTATCCGTTACTTACAAGTGGGTACAGGTGGGCAAGGTGGCTTTAAGCACGGCGCCTCCTCAAGCTGACAGGACAACTGTCCTGGACACGTCACAGAGGAACAAGGATCCCTACACTTGCATAGTGGACACCCTCGCTGGTCAAGCTCGAAGCCTAACGGACACAGCATCCTGCAGGTGTGCGCTGCACAGGGAGCCACTCGCGAGCAGTTCACTAGACCGGCGGCTGGTGCCCTAGTTCCTGGTAACTGGAAATTTAAGAAAGTTTTACTTTTCTTTTATAAAGTTTAAAGAAGAAATAATGGAATACGACTACGAGAACTTTCCATTTGAATATCATTACTTTATTAACTTTTCTTTTCGTAGGTATAAGACCAACAAACAAATTACAAAGTTAGGTGGATATAATGCTTTAGGCATTATCTAGATATACGCTCAACAAAGCCCTTTTATTTTATGGAACCCTACACCAAATGATTATGAATGAAAACTTTTTATAATAAGACCTTTGTAAGTTATTATTATTTTCTAAGCAAAAGCGGAACCCATTTTTTACATGCTCTTTTAATGTAAAGAATGGAACTGTTTAACTGTTCTAGTACATACATACATGTTTATGTAGGTATGGCGTGAGTTTTCACGCCTTTTCTCTATGAGGGTAGGCTTAAACCTCAGAACGCCACCTGCTACGATCCTTACCTACATACTCGCCACGTCAACGTTTCATTAATAATTGTTTAATAATAGAACGTTGCCATTAAAAATGTAATTTCTTGGAATGTTGGTGATTTTACCACGGAATCCGTGGGTTTCGTAGCTTTAATGAATCACTGATCTGATATATCACGAGGTAGTGGAGAGATAACAAGACAGGTGCACATATAGAGGCAACCACTGCTGTTTATTAGTTCTTACCTCAAATCCAGCAGCATCAACACACCAGCACGTGCTAACGATCTCGTTGTCGCACTGGATCTCCTCAAACTCTCCATCTGTGAACCTGCACCGAGGGGTCCTCATAGCAATCAGCTTGCCGCGACCACCGCGGCTGTTGTCCGCAGCCAAAGCGCGAGAAATCCGTTCCGTTGATAGTTTTACATTTTCACAACCTGGTGGAGAATTTCAAAACCAATAACAACTACGTGAGGGTAGCCAGAAAAAGTATTAAGTATAAGAAAAGAAATTTTAATGAAATTAAGAATGACATTTAGTTATAGTTTCTTTTTTTATTCCGATTGTTTTTTTTTTTATATAGCCATATACCCCTAGCCATATTATAGAGATAATATTCATATGAATATCTATTATAATCTTTACACAAGTGACTTCTTGTTTAAATATTGACAAAAGAGCCCAAAAGTCTGACACAGCTGTTTACACTTTCAGATTGTCTATTATTAACTTTATTATTTAATTTCAGGAACGTAGGTATGTAAAATATTTACACAATATTACAATTGAAATGATAAAAAGAAAAAACTAAAACAAAATACCATCAAAAAATTCCTGCGCATTGCCGTCAACAGGAAATTTACTCAAGTGGCTGACGGTATCGCCACATAGGATGGCAATGCCTTTGGCCAAGGTAAAGCCAGCCTTTGGTTTACGGGAGGTGCCAACTAACCGTTTGGAAATCCCTAGTTATTGAGTTTTAGAGATCATAATGACAAAGTCAGTATAGATATTTCAGCCAAGTTGGGTTAAAGACTAACCAGTAAAAAGAGGGTCGACACAGACTCGTCCACACCTCGAGGAGCAACATATTTTCTCCCCACACTCATCGTCTGTCGCGCACGGCGTCGAACGCGCAGGACATGTACTTTCCGTAGCTGGACACCTTCCTCGGACCTCCGCGTTTGCTGCAATTGAATATATATAAATAAAGTACAAGATATATAAAATCACAAAATCACGCCTGTAATCCCCGAAGGGTTAGGCAGAGGTGTACCCATTAGTATGTAGGTACACCCACATTTTGCAGGTTATATTTAAGTCTCATGTAATAGGGGGCTTCCGAGCCTTTTGCCATCAACCGGGCCCAGGCTGCTACTGAGAAATTCCTGATGAAAAATGGAAAAACCCAAAAACATTTTGTCCTAATGTTCAGCAGTCGAGCTTCGCGACCCTTTATTAGGACAACGGCAGTTAGGCAGTTTTTTTCTTTTAACTTAGTTAAATTTCCTATTCACGCAATACACCGCCTAATAACCGCGTGGGAAAAAAGCAATTAATTTAGGCTTCATAGATACACTATGAAGTCTATGGTTGTAGTGGCCAATTTTAGTAATTCAATCTTAATAGTTATTTGGATTAAAACCAATTTATTAAAATCGCTTAATTGGTGTTTTTTATGTAGGTTAGGTAAAGCCCGCTTCGGGCACGCTGCAATCGCGGCGGTAAGACCCCTCTTTGAGGAGTGGCTGGAGAGGCGCCACGGCGTCCTCACCTTCCGGCTGACGCAGGTCCTCACCGGACACGGTTGTTTCGGGAGGTTCCTGTGTCGGATTGCACGGGAGGAAACGCCCGGGTGTCACCACTGTGTGGACCGCCCGGAGGACACGGTGGAGCATACGGTGCAGGTTTGCCCCGCTTGGGCGGAGCACCGCCGTGTCCTCACGGAGGCGATAGGCGGCGGCGACCTCTCGCGCCCGGGCCTGGTTCAGGCCATGCTCCGGGGCGAGAGGGAATGGGATGCAGTCACCTCCTTCTGCGAAGCAGTAATGCTAGCAAAGGAGGAGGCGGGCCGCGTGAGGGAGAGAACATCCTCCACCTCGCGCCCCAACCGCCGCGGGAGACGCCCAGGGCGTCGGACGTCGAGAGACGACATCCGGCCACCGTAGGCGCGGGCTTGCGGACGGCGAGTAATGGGTAGCTCGCCGTCCGATCAAGGACCATGCCCGGGTCGACGGCGCGTTCTGTTCGCGCGCGCCTCAAAGAGCTGTCAGCACAGGGACGGGGCCCCAATAGGGGCCAAACGCCTGCCGGGGTTGCGGGACGTCTTAACAGGATACCGTGGCCCCAGAACGTAAAGGGCAACAGAAGGAACAGGGTGGTTTTTTAGTCAGTAAAAGTCTGACAGTCCCTTCCGCCCCACCCAGGGCGGAAGGAGTCATTTGATGATTTTTACCACCTTAAAAAAAAAAAAAAAAAGGTAAAGCCCGCTTTCGATTTCAGTAATCTGGGGCATATTGACGCAACTAATGCGATAAGAATCGACAGGTAAGTAAGTGTGAAGAAAATGTTTGATAGGCACCTGATAGGCTTAATTAACGAAGCTAATTAATTAGTGCAGTAACTGCTTTTTTATGTACCGTTTTTCAATATTTTTTTTGTAATAGCGTCGAAATTTTAGTTACCACTTAGGTGGTAAGTTTGGTTGCATCTTCATTTACCGGTACTCCCTCAGCGGAATCTCTTTCCATCTTTGGGATGGACTGTTTGGAGTAAAATTATTGCAGATAAAGTTTAGCTTACCATGCTGCACCAGCAGTGCGCAGGCGCAGAGCAGCGCCGCCCTCACCGCCACCGACATCGCTGCATCACACACGCGAACGCTGTAAAGAAAACAATATACTCTTTAGTACATTTGAATTCAGACTGCGAATCGGCAAATGTAAGGTAGGAAGGACGCCCTTAGGGCAACATCGTGTTTAACGCTGACGAAAGCGCTGGTATACTTATATACAAATAGATAGTAACGATATAATTAAAATTAATAGTTTATTGTCTTTTCGCTGTTCTCCTCTAACGTAGGTACAATATCATATCAGTAAATGAATACAATATATCATTGTCAAGAAGATTTCATTATCTGATCACGTATTAAGTATGCAAGGGAGGTCTTTGTAGCATTTTTATTTATTAGTCATACAAATTGTTCAACTTGAACAAACATGGGTTTTGGCCTTGCGGCTGATATTATTTGGTACCATTGTTCAATGTTAATTAGTTATTTTAAAGTCTGTTACACATCACTTGTAGATATATAGAATGACAATTGACATGGTTGGGAAATTCAATGAAGTTTGGTCCTTGTGTCGAAAGTTTTAAGATCATCTAATTCTTGTAGCTAGGAAAGTTGCAGCATCATGTTACGATTAAGGGTGAGTAGCATAAATAGTGGCTATTCAAGTAGGTACTAGATTGTAAACAATAACAAGTTTCCAAACACTGCAACCTCTGAAATCTTGAAAAACGTGATTCCTGGTTCTAACCAGTAATTAACTGTGATACGATAACTAGCTCGGCGTTTATGTAAATCAAACATTATTGTTTCAACTCAACAGACACTTAACAGATAATAAACCATTAATTTTTTCTAGTGCTCACAATAAAGGTTAACAACCAGGAAACGAGGCATGAAAATGTCTCATTGTTTTGCTTGCCTTACCAATAGTTTTTCGCGTCACTCGGCAAGATTAATGGACACGAGTTTGAAACGAGGAGCAAAAACTTTTACTTGAACAAGTTTATAAGAGACGTTCAGTTGTACGTTTGTTGTACGCACCAACCAGTCAATCACGTCTTCAGTCTACGGTTTGAATTCGGAACGTGCGCGCATGCGTCCTCGCGCTACTTCGCGGTTACATACACCGGGCTTTCCCGCTCAGGCCGATGCACACAGACTTTATTTTATTGTTTTAAGAATTATAATTACACCTGCCAACAAAAAATACTTTAACGTTAGTTGTTGAATTTACTGCTTCCATTAGTAGTTTCTCTATTTGTTGTAAGTAACTGACATAACAGCCGAGCCCATTGGCTGCATGCTAATTAGCGATTACTTTCTCCGATTTTAACTGAGTTTAACGTTCGCTGGTGGTCATTGAACTTAGTTCTTTGACATTGGATCCCGGAAGTAATAGATGGTCATGTTTGATGTAGGAAATGGAGAAGTTGTAGGAAACAAAATAGTCGAGATGGCATTGATAAATCGTCCTGTGTATAACCCGTGTATAGGTAGGTACTGTTGTTTTTTCCCAAGTTCATTCCAAAGGTAGACGAACTGTACCAGTGGCGTAGCTTACCCTAGATAGGCCCTGTTTTAAATTTTGTGCAGGGGGCCTACTCTACCTAACTGCGGCTCAAATGAGTGTTAAACATTTTTTACAAACGATGTTTATATTTCTCGGAAAGTCTACCGTATAGCTTATGAGTTTAAGTAAGATAGTTATGGATCTTTTTTAAGAATTTTTGCTTGCACGTTTTCGGGTCCCTTATCCTGGAGGGACCCGATCCAGCCTGGATCTATGATACGGTTGTGGCTACGCCTCTGTACTGTAGGAAGTAGTAGTTCTTATCAAGTGCAGTTCCTTATTCCTACACAAATCAATCCACGGAGCAAGCCAAGGAGTTTGTTTCATAAACTTTCTACAGTTTCGATATTATTCTGATAAAATTAACAGTTCTGTTTCATAGAACTTTGTGAAACCGAATATTCAAACTTCGTCAAAGCGTTACAGCTACGGTTCTGCGAGCTGAATGAGGAGTTGATCACGAACTTGCCGAAACTAAACTTTGACGAAAATGATACATAGGTATATATGTAATATCAAAATGGGTTGATGCAATTTACTAAACTTACATGATTTTATTAAATTGTTAAGTTTACTTTAATTAATAAATGGGTACCTCATGGGTACCTAGTGACTTTTAACTGGGTTTAATTTTACTATAACGAAGCAACCCACGTCAAAATTTCTGGAAGTAATCACGTATAATTATTCTAGATATTTAACGATGATTAATTTCAAAACTAGGTATTCTAAGCACAACTTTTGAATGTACAGTGAAGTATTTTTGCTGTATAGTAGGTACAATCAACAAAAAATATAGGTATGCAGGGTCGTCAGATGTATTTGGAGTTTTCTTAGAAAAATATGAATGTATTCGATTGTAACTTAACTCAATGAATGATCTGTTTATTATCTACTTTTTAAATTAAATTACATTTGAAAACATCTATCGGTTTCTAAGAAAACTTCAACTATATCTGACGACCCTGGATACCTATCTCTTTTGTTGACCGTACATAAAGAACAGCATCACATTTCCCATGAATAAGTTTAGCGTACTAATTAAATGATTGAGAACTAAGCCGTGAAGCCCAAAGCCCAATAAGAAAGCTGGTAATTTCAAAAAGCTCTTTTTAAAAACCGTCTCAAGTAACGATTTACTAAACTAAGAACAAACTCCATTAAAAAACAACAGATAAAATATATCCTCAGAGAGATTGCTCTATAAAGTTGACAGCTTATCTACTCGACTGTACCTCAACTGTAGCAACAAACTAACTTAATACTCTAACCACGAAGTTTCAACCCGCTTTGAGATTCAACTAGGGAATGAATCTTAAAAAATATCTATATCTATCCAACTCTCCGTCATAAGGGTCATCCATTAATCATGTAATGTTTTTAAGCAACTTTTCATCCCTTCCCTACCCCCTAGTAGGTGAGGTTTAAGATTACGCCACGCCCAAAATCATATGTATTTTTTTTTAAGTAGTCTGTTTTTTTTGGGTTTACTCATAACCAAATTTCATCAGAATCGGCTCAGTCGTGAAAGCGTAGCAGATTGACAGTTACTTTCGCATTTATAATATAATAAAGTATGGATATAGACTATTATCTTTAAATACAGGTATAATTTTAATTTTCGAAAAATAATTTTTACAAAAAAAAAAATACTTACACATGATTTCTCACTACACCCCTTTCACCCCCCTTTTAATAACTGCGTGATTAATGGACGATCCCATACTCGTATCATAATCTCGAGATCTTTCGCCATATTTCGAACGTTTCTCGTAAACTCGTGGTCACGTCGTCAAGCCAAGTCATGTCGTAAGTTTGGAGTGAGTGAACTCGAGTGGTGACGTGTAGGTACGGCCGTGACGCAACTGCGCGTAGTGAAAGGCAACCAGACGATAGTTTTAATGCATTGTAGTGCATCTAACCTCTTTTTATTTTGGTCATTTTAGTGAAATTTTGCGGTGGAGATATTTTTTTTTTGTATTTTGCAGGCTGATGGTAGATTATTATATTTGATTGTTTACTCTGAAACAATACTATCTTTACTAATATAACAAAGTTAAATAGCTTTTTTGTTTGTTTATTCGTTTAAAAAATGCGCTAATCTAACAGAATCAGTTGGATAAAAAAACTTTTTTGATGATTCATGCTGAGGAATAGTATATATACAGGGTAATTGAAAATATACCCGAAACCTTAAAAGGGGTCATTGTACTCATCATTATAAACAACTTTTACTATGGGACCAACCCTGAATGCATGAAAAAAAACAACAGCTGTTCCCTACTAAAATGCTACACAACACGATCGTAATGTATGAAACAGCTGATTTTTTTGTGGTTCATGTTTGGTCCCATAGTAAAAGTTGTTCATAATGATGAGCACAATGACCTCTTTTAAGGTTTCGGGTATATTTTCAATTATCCTGTAAGTATAACATTACAATATACCTACGATACACGCGACTGGAGCACTAATCAAAGTCGTAACTAAATGCGGAGTACCTATAGCTAGTATTTCTATATAAAGATATCTATGAAGATGTTTTGTTCTGGTATAATGGAATTATAAGTGCTTATTTAATGTTTTAAAAAGAACTAAGCTGCGTGGGTGTCTGTCGGCTTTCAGAAAAAGTTAATTTAGCTACGAGAGATGAAAAGGGTCTTATTATTTAGTAAGAACGCAAAAACATGTACCTACCTAATAAATGGTAAAAGTTTCTAGGAATTTTCATTTACTAGCTGTTCCCTGCGACTTCGTACTCGTATTTGTACGTCTTTGGTTACCTCCAGCTGCGCTCCCATCTGCCGTAGCGTAATGTTTTTTCACCTATTCTATTCCTAATAAATCTGGCTATGATATCCAATAGATTTTTTCTAATCCGACAGGTATTTCTAGAGATAAGCACGTTTATAAACACACAAACTCGTCAGCTTTTTTATATTAGTATAGATAAAGGTACCGCAATATAGGGTAAATAAGGATACAGAGGAAAATCGGGACAAAACTTTAAAAGAAATTGTAACGTTAAAATAACATCTAGTTTATTGCCAAAAACGTGTGCTGTTTAATATTGAATTATAATTAACGATTTAGTGCCCTTGTTGGCGACAAAGTATGATTAATTCAAAGTTTAAGGTTCCCTCCTACGATCCCTTATAAAGCATCGTCCCGAATCATCCCTACGTCCCTTAATCACTACACCCTGTTATATGGTAGGTACTTGGGCCGACATCCAATTTTAAACTTGGCAGTAATGTTGTTGTTTTAATAAAATAATAAAATATCTTCGCCATTAAACTTTATTATCTCATCTGCATTACAAAGGACAATTGAATCATAGCCAGTGTCATTAAAAAAGATATTGAGAAGAGCTCAGAGGTTTGAAACGAAATCGCATCAAATGCACACACAAGGCAAATTGTGTGGAAACTCGCATAAAACTCAACGAATAAAGATGAAATTCCTTTGTACTGACTACTGAGTCAGAGAGAGAAATAGTAAAAGTTTAAAGTCAATGCGCTCGTAAAAATCGACAAGTCCTCGATTGAGAAAGTATCTAAGTTCGCAAAAGAGACTCGAGTTTGTAGCGAAGATAGCTCGCTGTTGATCATTTCACACTTTGTTATAAGAAGCTTCGCCACATCTCTGGTTAGTATCAATAGTTGTTCAAAACATTGTTGTCGTCGGCAAGCTTACCCGACATCGTAAATTATCCATATCTAGGACAAACCACAAAGTGTTCCCGCACACTGGCCACGCTACAGCCGCAAAAAGCCTCAGGGTTAGCTCGCTTTGTGCTATGTAGCGACTAATGGTGTCTTCCGTTTGCGGCACGTTTAAATATACACATTATAAACTAGGGATGTTACGGAGTGACAGACAAATGTGTTAAAAGTACAGGCATAATGTAATAATAGAAACATAATACAGTAGGTAATCAGTCATAATTTACGAAGTGTTATGTACAACGAAAGACTATAGAAAGAATATTGGTTCTTTATTAAAAGTTGCACATTTTCACAAGTACTATACTCCCTTGAAATAAGTACGCCACTCGTTCTACCTAACACCTTGTATAATTATGTACCGAACAATAAAGCAAAATCGGTACAAGTACCAACCACGGTCACTCGCTACGATTCGATGTTCGTTACAACGTTGATTCAGTACTGTCGAAGTTGAAGTCGGTGGTGTAAAATCAATCGGAAAGTTCGACATTTCGGAATCGGAGTCAAAACTCCGTAACATCCTTAATATAAACTGTACGAGAACTGTAGCCCGCAACACAATGGCGATGGTGGCGTGGCGACGTTTTGTAGCTGTAGCTTGTTGCTCGTATGCAGCAAGGCTTACTCACAATATTTATGTAACAATCTCTACCAAAATTACCTCTATCAGCGTATAGAATGACAGCTGATTGCAAATGGCATAATATACCGGTCTGCCATTCTATTTTGCCCGCGAATTTGTCCGTGTTTTTTTCACCCGAATTAAGTTACGTCCTTGGTTGCTGCTCCACTCCCATGTATCGTAGCGTGATGTTATATAGCCTATTTTATTCCTTATGAATCTGGCTATCATATAGAAAGAAGACATACATACATAAACTCACGCCTTTTTCCCATGGGGGTAGGCAGAAACCACAGAACGCCACCTGCTACGATCCTTACATACTCCTTTAAATTTAGAAAGAAGAATTTTTCCAAAAGCGGCCGCCGCCGTTATCCGCCTTGAGCAAGCGTGGTGATCAATGCTCATGCCTTCTCTGTATGAGAAGAGGCCTTTGCCCTACAGTGGGACAGTAAATGGCTGGTATTATTTTTTTTTATTTTTTTATTTTAATAGTTAAAGAAATTAAACCAACAAACAAAAATACTCTTCAGTTTTATTATACATATTAGATGTATTATATAGATAGCATGACATAATCTCTGAATTCAGTAGGATTGAGTACATCTATTGTTTTTATTGGTGTTACCGAGTGGTTGTTGTGTAAACAATTTGCGCAATTAAACTGATACCAACTGCCTATTAAGTCAACATCGTTTAAATAGCTTGTTTTGTTAGTTGTACCAAAATGAGCTAACCCACAATTTCTTCACAATTCAATTAATTTTGTCGAACTAATTAAACACCATAATAATATGCCAAATGTATGACATAACTATCCAGCAAAAACAGTTGAATGTAGGCTGTATGTTTTTAAACAAAACATCAATGTTAAGGATTAAATATTGAAGATGAAATCTTTAATGATTATGTTTGCTCGAAGATCCTTGGACGCCTACATCAAATTAATATGGAAACAAAACTTATTTAAGAATAATTATTTTTTACGCTTTCACGAAGCTATCAGTTTCTCAGCCAGTTCATGAGTTTCTAGTTAGCACTAAGTTTTTCTATTTTTTACTTTCTAAGTTTATCTTGAACATCACTGACATCGGTGAAGAAAAACATCGTGAGGAAATCCGGACTTATAGTCATTATAAGTCTAAAATCGCCAATCCGCCTTGAGCAAGCGTGGTGATCAATGCTTCTATCTTCTCTATGAGACGATGCCTTTGCCTTGCAGTGTGACAACAATAGAGTGGTATTTTTCTTTCTTGTTTTATTTTTATACGAAGCTTGGAAAATTGCGTAAAATTCGAAATTCAAACGATCCAATGTGTGGGGAGATAGTTTATAGGTACTGTTATTAATTTTATTTAGAGAAACGAAACAGGGATAATTATGCTGTAGTTGCCCTTTAAGTCTCTCGGGTAGACAAAGGGTAGTGATGTAACTATTTGGTACCTATCCGAACATCGTTTTGTACAAACATTAGATAGACAATTATTATCAAGCCGACAATTACTAAACATGATCTCAGTTATAAATAGTTTCTAAAATAAAAATATTAATTATTTAAAATATAATATAACTATCTCAGTAAGTATAAATGTTGTATTACGTAATTAATAACATAATTATAATAATTTAAATATATATATCTACATATTAATCGTTATTTTCTCAATTTTATTGTTGAATTTAAATTTTAAGATAATAGTATTGTGCTGCCTTAACAGGGTCAATAACTGTAGCTTTGAACTTATGTAACATCTTTTATACACATTACGGTATGCAAATGAATATGAATTGCGTATGAACATAAAAAAATAAACGAATAAAGACGAATTTCATTGAATTTCATTATTTTACTGTCCGTCCATTTTAGTTTGAAAACGTCAAAATCACATGCAGGTCAATAAAAGCATGGAAATGGACAATAAATTTAATTCAAACAAAACGTGTCGCATTCAAATTGAATCACAAAACGTTATAAAAACGTGTTATAGAAAGTGAATTTAAGTTATTCAAACGGTGATAGATCGGTATGGGCGTGATGGATTTCACTTCGCTTTATATTTATTTGCATTTTATTCGTAAAAGTCTATAAAACTGCGCTGTTACTGGAGTTAACGAGTTTTGAGAATCGATATTCGGATATCGGATTTTTGTTCTTTGTTTTTATTTAAATTTGAGGGAACAGCACTGCTATTCCCTCAATTGTAAATGTGTTTATTATCTTCCTCGGTGAATTTAGTTGAAGCGAGTTGAGTGATTAACAGGTCACTTCAAACTCAAAGTGACTTAAATTCATCAAAGTAGTTTTTTAAGAAAAGCAATGCTGAATGGAAAGCCTGCTTGAGGAAACCTGCACTTACACCTAATTAATATAAGTCTGAAATCGCGAATCTGCCTTGAGCAAACGTGGTGATCAATGCTCGTGCCTTCTCTGTATGATAAGATACCTTTGCCCTGCAGTAAAATAGTAATAATTATGTTGGTATTATTTGCGTCGTGTTTCAACGACTGACTGATGTGACTTTTTCAATTCATATGTACTTACTTTCTAAGTTTATCTTAGACATTACTGACATCAATCCGTGCCTCGGAAAGCACGTTAAGCCGTTGGTCCCGGCTGTCATACGTGGATCTTGGGCAGTCGTTATGAGTCGTCAGAAGCCCGAAAGTCTGACAACCAGTCTGACCAAGGGGTATCGTATTACCCAGTTACTGGGTTGTGGAGGTCAGATAGGCAGTCGCTCCATGTAAAATGCTGGTACCCAGCTGCATCCGGTTAGACTGGAAGCCGACCCCAGCATAGTTGGGAAAAGGCTAGGCAGATGATGATGATTTGCGCCGTGTTTCGCGTGAAGCAATATTTAAATCTTTTATAATTTTAAATAAGACCTAAGTATATCAACTTTGACGCATACGAAGTAATTAAATCCGTGGAAAAACAATCATGATTGTAAGACGTCATTACCTATTCTAACCTTCTTATATGTATAGATACTGATTGTCCATGAAAGATATAAGTTACATACTTACATAGGAATGTCGGTAGTAGGAGGGAGCTTCTGCAGATTACTCTTTGCTATCTTGAATCTTAGTAAAAGGTAAATAGATTGTCTATAAGCTACTTTATGATTTAGTTGATAAGGGTATTTATTAATTAACATCTTACAATCAGTCAAGTCGTTAATAATTCATACGTTTGATTTGAGTAGGTAGTGGGTTTGGTAGGGTTTGTGACTTTACTTAGTGGCATCAATCTTTTATTGTTTTGGTTCTTGATTGATTGAATCAAATTGATCTTTAAAGCTCGCTTCTCTTCGTTTGAGTAATCTGTCAATAAATATATTACGTTAAACTAATTCAATTTACTAAATACCAACTTGTTTTTATTTTGCTTTTGTGTACAATAATTTATTTTTATTTAAATAAAAATATTTATAATTAACGTTAATAAATTAACATTTTCGCGTGATTAAACAGTTTTTCTTTCTTTCTTTCTAAATCTCAAGATTAACAATAACAGTTCAATGGGACTCCCAAACAAATACTTAAAAAGCTTTTTTACAAAAAAATAAAACCGCCTTCAAAAACTACAAAATAAAAAAATAACTTTATAGTTTTGGAAGTCGGTGGCTTTGGTTTTGTTTTTGTTATGTAGATATTGCCACCGACTTCCAAAACTATAAAGTTATTTTTTTATTTTGTAGTTTTTGAAGGCGGTTTTATTTTTATGTAAAAAAGCTTTTTATTTTTCACTTTTTAGTGCTTGTGTGTTAATGTTTGAAATCCTTACAAAAATCCCTTTCAAACAATACCTCACACGATATATTTAATTTTGGAAAGTAGTAGGAGGGGGGTTGACGTACCCCCTCCCTGTCTTCCTTCAGTCAGTCATCGACTACACGTATAAACAAAGCAATTAAGCAATTTTACTTGTTACGACAGTTATGCTGTGATCCTATAAGGAGTTCCGTTCCATATCTCCGAAGTTCATCATCAGATCATGACAATATTTCTATGGGACCTATTCGGAAGTATACTCTTTCAAACAAAAAAAGAATCATCCAAATCTATTCATAATTGTCTGAGAAATCAGGTAACATACATACAAAAAAAAAAAAACATACGCGCCGAATTGAGAACCTCCTCCTTTTTGAAGTCGGTTGAAAAATATTTTTTAACTTAACAGCGTTGAATATCATTACAATTGGGTAGTTGACACCATTAACCAATAATTCCAAGACATAACTTCTCTAAAGAAACGTTTTATTTTAGCCCTGAAAACCCGATTAATATTCAATTTACTGAAAAATTAGATTTTTCGTGGCTTTGAAATCAATAAATAGTTAGACAATTGAGTTGCCAAATAAGTGACGTCACAGCGTGCTATTTCCATACAAAATCTATTAAAGAATTGCGTTTTGACAGGTCATAAAAAGTACTTACGTCAATTGATGGTGGTGTCAACTAGCCTATTATTGCGAAAATGGAAGAAATTATGACGTGTGTTGATATAATGTTTTGGCGTCTTTAGAAAACCAACTATGGTATTTTTGAGGTTAATATTTTATCTTGTTATGACAGACATGTTAATTTAATACAAGGTCTAAAGCGTGTACAGTAAATGAACTCTGCAAATACAGAACTGTAGAAAAATACTTTTTATATTCGCGTAATAACATAAAAGCTGGAAAAACAGACATTGACGGCGGCACTTTTATGTTTGATGAAACATAATAAAATTGTTTTGTTTCAGTTCAACCTATGTGTTTATTATACTAGAGTGAAACAAAAGGTGTTTTGTATGTTCTCGCTCTCCTTTTTTAGGTTACCTAGATTTTATTGGTCTTTTTACTGACGACCCAACAACCCAGGCCTACGACAACGGCCAGACTCTTTAAAGGTCGGGACTGTGATTTTTCAACAATATTCTGTGAAACATATATATAATTATATATCTAAAGATCTGATACCATTATTTTACACCGGATACATACCTGAGAAAAGGATCTCATGACTATTCATTCAGTCTCGCTATGCCTAAAAATATGGAATTATGAAGTATCTATAGTGCAATTTGAGAGTAAAACCAGGAACTATTAGTTAATCTGTGGTAAAACTAACAACCAAAGGAAAAAAAAAATATTAGGCCCAGACTGATGTTTGGTCCAGAAAATAATGATGTTAGGCATCCAAACGAGATTAAATCTTATAGGCAATGCTTTAAATAGTAAGTACCAGCTACCCAGTTTGCTAAAGGAAAGTACGTAATTGACCCATTTTTACTAGACTTAAAAAATAAAAATCACATTTCACACAAAAAAATTAACTACTTATAAATAAAGCGTAATATTATAACGAAAGCCTTTATTTAATAGACTGGGGGTACAAAATGTGCGTAGGTAGATACATTTTCATTAATAAAGCAATCGCTATGTAGAAAGTAAAATTTGAATATGTCACTCACGATTTTGGCACACATTGTGGTCTAGCGTAACAATGCTCTCTCACGAGCTTCTCATTTAAATTCTTACGACACCAAGATAGTCCGATCAACGAGGCTTTTGTAACCCGAATAATTCCTCCGCCTATGAAACTTGGCACATGACGAAAATAGGTAATACACATTATAGATATACAATTATCCAACAACTTTTATTATGAGAAGTTAGGTATTTTTACCTAAACATGAAAATCGTTTATAGCTCTCTGTGAAAAATTCCTCAGACTGAAATTATTTCTGTATACGTACCTATGTATTGGTTAGAATAGGTAAGTACAGGCATCCAATATTTTTTCGATTTCCGAGATACTCCAAATTCAACTTTTAGCATTTTGCGCTATAACTTCTACCGTAAAATTTGTCTGCTCATTTTTATTTTCTAATATGGTTTTATTTACTTAAATAAATAGCTTTAATAAGTTATCCAAAAGATTTTCCTTTACAATATTATAATTCTTATTTTGACGTAATTACGTCGTGTGAATAATTGCTCAGGTAAATTAATTACGTTTCTTAGTTAGGGGTCGCTCTATTGTAATAGATTTTTCAAGAATCCAATTGAAATTCACCGAAATACCAAGTTTCTAAAATATCAGTAATTGCTAATACTAAGTATTGCCGCCGCTTAGCAGCGACCGGGCGCGCGGGAGTGCAAAGGGGTGCGGGGGCTCGCTCCTTTTGTTACAATTTAAACCTTACTGGAGTAGTAATAAGAACGTATCGCTGACTTTAGCCCGCGAACTGCATCTCGTTTGCGTTTAGTATATCCTTAATAGTATATGAACGTTCGAAAATTTGTTGGATAATTGATAAATCTGTTTTAATCTACAATGAAATGACCAATAGATATATAAGAATGGACGGAGTTATTTTTACATTACGTAATTAAGCAAAAAATTTAAAAAAATATGTTTCAATAAGAAAAACCTTTGGATAACTGAGAAAAGCTATGTATTTGAACATATAAAAGCATATTAAAAAATTAAAATCAGCAGAGCAATTTTTCAGTAGAAGTTATAGTGCAAAATGTTAAAAGTTAAATTTGGGGTATCTCTGTGATCGAAAACATTTTGGATACTTTTACATACATATTCTAAGTAGTACATAGGTACGTATACAGAAATAATTTTAGTCTGAGGATTTTTTCACAGAGAGCTATAAACGATTTTCATGTTTAGGTAAAAATACCTAACTTCTCTTAATAAAAGTTGTTGGATAATTGTATATCTATAATGTATATTACCTATTTTCATCATGTGCCAAGTTTCATAGGCGGAGGAATTATTCGGAAGTCTCCATACAACGAATCTCCTCGTTGATCGGACTAAGAGATTTACTTTACTTATCCATAGGTATCATTTGTGCTTGATAAAATCCAAATTGCTAATCTAACAAACAAAAGACAGCTAAATTCTATAAGAATATTAAGTATGTTCTTTTTTTCAAATAAACGCGCCTATTTATATTTTCATCTATGGTTTGACGTTGACAACTTGACAGTTGACAGAAGGAGATTTTTTTCCTGTTTGTTCAGGTTTTTCTTTACGGACGATTTTATTATGTCACTGTCGTTTCAAACTTGGGTGAATGGAATCAACTCGGCATCTGATCTGTCCGTCAATCAGCCTCTTTTCTCTTGGGGCTTTTAAGGTCTACATTGAAGAAAAAAAATGGCTACGGTGCGTTTCATAAATACAATTTATTACGCACAAATTGTTTTGAATTCTTTTTCCAAAATGTCTGAACTCTGATGTAATCATTTTATAAGAGTAAAATAATGGATAACAATTCTGTACATCTGAATCGTGTTATTTTGCACGGAATAATAATGACAGACCGATTCAAATTCTAACCTTTAACAAAAGCTAGCACGACAATTTTACATAAATAGTTACTCATAATTCAAGGCATTGATATTTCATAGAGCGATCAAGGGCTGTGTTCGCACGAACGGGAAAGCAGCGCGTGACAGACAGACAAACAAGCCTGAGGTCATTGATGCCTGCGCTTTCTCGATTTCACTGAGCAGTGACTTCATTACGGCCGAGCTGTCAATAATGACATAATTAATAGGACTACAATAGCTTTATTAATGTTGAGGAATTGTTATGTAGCTTCATTGTTATTGATGCCAAAGTAAATAAATGATCAAATCAAAAAGATAAATCATCAATTTACAGCTCGTTAATGACGATGAATTAATATGGACCTACCAATGACAGCAGCAAATATCGCAATGATGAAGTATCAATAGTGATGTTAGTAGAGGGGCAATTCAAAGTCAAAGTCAAAGTCAAGTAATTATTAGAATCGACATTGCCATCACAAAACGTGTAACATCACAAAATTACCAGACAAAAAAGCTTTTTTACAAAAAAATAAAACCGCCTTGAAAAACTACAAAATAAAAAAATCTTTAATTTTGGAAGTCGGTGGCTTTGGTTTTTGTTTTTGTTATGTACCTAGATATTGCCACCGACTTCCAAAATTAAAGTTTTTTTTATTTTGTAGTTTTTCAAGGCGGTTTTATTTTTTTGTAAAAAAGCTTTTTATTTTTCATTTTTTAGTGCTTGTGTGTTAATGTTTGAAATTCTTACAAAAAGCCCTTTCAAACAATAATACCTTACACGATATATTTAATTTTGGAAAGTAGTAGGAGGGGGGTTGATTTACCCCCTCCCTCTCTTCCTTCAGTCAGTCATCGACCACACGTATAAACAAAGCAATTAAGCAATTTTACTTGTTACGACAGTTATGCTGTGATCCTATAAGGAGTTCCGTTCCATATCTCCGAAGTTCATCATCAGATCATGACAATATTTCTATGGGACCTATTCGGAAGTATACTCTTTCAAACAAAAAAAGAATCATCCAAATCTATTCATAATTGGCTGAGAAATCAGGTAACATACATACAAAAAAAAAAAAAAAACATACGCGCCGAATTGAGAACCTCCTCCTTTTTGAAGTCGGTTGAAAATACTAACTATGAGTACTAGTCTGTACTATATAGGTAGTACTATTTCTGACACATTCTATCAAGAAACCTATTTATAAAAAGACGTAAAAAGTGACACTACAGCTCATAAAAGTGCTTCAATATTAATGAAAACCCTCATAACGTCGCTAAGCACACTCCAAGTAATATCTTCAGTAAATGTGCTGACTTTAGCGATGTTCACGGCAATTGATAAAGGAGTTCCAAGCAATCTATCAAATTAAAATGCTCACTAAACTCCTGGAAACGCGGTGAACTATAAAACTTGGGAGTGTCGCCCGAAATTACTTTTGAAATATCGTGCGAATCTCTGAAATAATTTTCAGGCGATTATGTTCAGTGACAGCGCTGCGATTTAAAGACTTGGTACTTACCTAGTACCTATTTAATCTAATTTTTTCACCAAAAAAATGTGAGAAGACGTTTAAGATTTTAGCCAATAAATGAAGCCTACCTTTGCAAGATAATTTACATCTTAAATCATTTGGGATCAGATAAAAGATTATTTTAATGGGTTTTATTACAAAGATAAGAAGATTTAGACATCGCGCGCCGATAGTACTTACCTATTGCCATCATAACTTTTTGCACACGTCAAATCAACGATAGACCATAATAATTATCCATAGACAAAAAGGAACTTTCTCTAGCCAATAAAGCTGTCGTTTCCTATTCCTATGTTATGAAGTTATGATGTTAAACGACAATAACTAAAAAGTTGTCGGAAGGAAATTGTGTGGTACCTACATATAACATCCCAGTGAGTCTAACGTCACGGAAGTTGCAGTTTCCAACTTGCGTCTACTGTTTATGATTAATGTGCAATGTTACTAGTTTACTACACACACCTACTACCTATAGGTAGGAGCTATAGAAAGAATATTATAGAGGGCGATCATATCAAAGAAATTATGATTTTTAATTTTAAGATTAATTCTGGTAAACCACCCACTATGTTTTATTAATTAAATTAATTACGTCAAAATATGGGTTGGTAGTTTGGTACGTTTTAGTAGAATTATGTACCATAGCACAGCTCGTTTTAGTACGTCCTGTAACAGAGAAGAAAAGCGAGAACATTTATTTATATCAAAATAATTATACAAATTATCAAAAATTAAAATTTTAATAATCCCGCTATCAAGTATTAAAACTTAACTTTGATCAAATCGGTTTTCATGATATTTATTTTAAATATTTATAGAACAGGAAGTGATGCCGTAAACATGGCTGAATGCGGAAGTTCATTAACATGCTAATGTAGAAATTAAGGGTTTTGGAGCACGATAGATTTTGGATAAGTTGAACAAACGGTGGTCATTATTATAATTAATTCGGTAACAGTTTGATATCTTAGAATCGTATGTCATTTTATAAACCCGATAAAGCCAAAGACAGGTATGTACGTAGTTAAGAAATCAGAGTCATAGTCAAATAATTTATTTTAGTTAATACCTATGACAACAAAAATATTTAGTTGAAAAAGGCAGTTTCGTATGGAGAAGATTGGCTGAGAAACTCCATATCAGATACTCTTTACAAAACAATATTTCATAAAAAGGTATGCGTATTTAGTAGCTTAAATGCTTGGCCCTTTATGAGGCTTATTCACTTAAAGCCCCACCACACCAGAGTGGACAACACGTGGGCGCGGTCGCGGTCAGACACTGCAGTAGTATTTGTATCCACACTACGCGGTCAGCCGCTGTCCGCGTTCGCATTGGTGTAGAACTAGGGTTGTCATTACTTCATAATAAAGTATTGCACTTTAATAACCTTCCTGCCTTCTTTACATGAGAAGAGGTCTTTGTGGGACAGTAATAGGCAAGTATTATTATTATTGCACTTTACTTCGGGTAAACATACTTTATACTTTATAAGGGCCACCAAGTTTGTGATAATATTCTATTTCACTTAAGTGTTTTAAACTTTAAAGAAAATACTTTATAGAAATGTAAACTTTAAGCGTATTTTTGGGAAACGGAACGGATCTAGAGATGGGTTTATGCCCTGACATATTGGGCGCATTGAATAAACGCCGGATAAATGCCCGTAAACGCCGAATAAATGCCTTTTGCCTGGGCAAAAACTTTAACAGAACTTTTGTTAAAATTTTCATTTAAATAGCTATATTTGAGTGTGCAGGAAAGGTTAATTCTCAAAAACATTTTCGACTATAGCTAATATATTGCAATAAACCTTAACAAATTGATATAATAGGGTACTAGCTATAATAGTAAGTATTTCGGTTCTCCGGTCGAGTCGACGCGGGCGCGGGACTGAGCAACGAAAGCTGAAGTTTACGAGGGGTTGGGGGAGGGGAATAACCGCCACCGCGCGCCCCGCTGCGCGGCTCTTTTAGTGATGACGATGATGACTGAAGCTATCTTCATTATATTGAGCGATTTCATTACGCAATAGACATTAAATCAATCCAAAATTATAATTAGGACGATGATGATTGTAAAAATTGAGATATACTATTTATTTTATTTTCTATAATTACGTATTCGAATTTTCAACTGTGATTTTATTAACAAGACTGATTATTTTATGACTGATTACTTGATTAAAATTTTAATTTACAAAATACTGACATTAAGTTTCTTTTTTACAAAACAAAGTTATTAGTTTTTGTGCCCAGTGATTGGGCATTTATTTGGGCGTAAACTCATTTATGCCCAATATGCCAAGTTTATGCCCATTTTGTCCATATTTGTTTTTGCCCTCGACCCATCTCTAAACGGATCACATCGATATAGCATTCACTAATACTTTATTTATTTAACTTAGGAAGTAAATATATCTACTCTAATTTCCATAATATAAAATACTAGCTGTCCGCCGCGGTTACACCCGCGTCTTTGGTTACTGCTCCGCTCCCGTAGGTCGTAGCGTGATGGTATATAGCCTATAGCCTTCCTCGATAACTAATCTATCTAACACTGAAAGAATTTTTCAAATCGGACCAGTAGTTCCAGAGATTAGCGCGTTCAAACAAACAAACAAACAAACAAACATTGCAGCTTTATAATATTAAGTATAGATTTGCAATCCTCATAGTACAGTGTACCATATGAACCTATATTAATATAACATACTCTAAACCTGTATTATACAAATAAATGATTTGATTTGATTTTAATAAAAAGGTGTAAACCCTTTAAGAACCTGTCTGTATCTGACCGCCACTGTGGCCGCAAGTTGTCCGCACCTTTGTGACTGGGCCTTTACGTTCAAGTGTGATGACTGGTTTTTATAGAGCCTTATTTTTTGTCGAACCAAAAATAAGCTTGTGTTAACGTTTTATAGTTTTTTTATAAAGTTACAAACACTATTTGTGGGCCTTTTCTTTGCCAGATGCTTCAAATGTCAAAACATTACAAGCATCGCGTCTGTTAAATTCCCACAGTTAACATTTTTTCTGCACACGCAAGATTTTCAATAGATGTTACCACAGTGTTAGTAGTTAGGTACGTACCTACGTTGTGAAATTACCGTGTAATAGAGTAATATTTCATTTCTACCCCAGGACCCGTCGGTCTGGCAACCCCACCAAAATGATCACGAACGAAAGTGTTTCATATTTCACCCCTGCCATATTTTGGCACCGTACCTTGCGCTACCATGGGGGCCAAAGTAGGTATAATACCTATATCGTTCTAGACTTTTAACTGCAGCAAAGTTACTTTAATGCGGCTTATTTTCACGGCCTTGTACGGTTTTCTTTCATCAAACTTTTTTTTAACGGCGTAATTTTTAATCTACTTTTTTTCTGTGTGTTCGTGCGTTCTTTTAACAAAGCATGGCTCAGAAACGAAAGTGTTACGCAGAAATGAACACAAAATAATTTATCTTGATGACACGAATTTATAATATTTTTTGTCGTAACTTTTAATGAGTAAGCATTACTTCATTAAAGTTACGTAGAAGTTATTTGAGAAAAGGATAAGTTTAAGTATTTTTTTTGGTTTCCAGAATTAATTTAAGTAAGTAGCATGATGTTGAAGCAGTTATCACTGTATGCCTGAAAGGAGGACTGTTTTGTACTGACATAACGAGATACATGAATTTCATACTTTTCATAAGTATATAGAATTTTTTTTTGCCTGACACGTCACTATCTCGGTCATGGTAGGTATAGTGCGGTGTAGTGGGCAGACTCTTTAAAACCCCACAACATCTCATATCCACTAAACACGAGAAAGTAGCAACAGCATCTTCAAAATAATAGGCGAAGATGTTACGTCTCCAATTTAAAAAATGATGGTGAGGGCGGTGATAAATTAATTATTTTGTAAATCGTGTTATTTTACTAACAATAGTTGTAAGTCATTATTGTAATTACTGACACATTGGATCTTAGTTATCTGAATAAAAGATTTATTGTTATATCCTACCCGTTCATGCATCTGGACAATAACACTACCACAAAACCTAGGAAACTTCTTCATCTACCTATCAACAGCATGACATATTAATTAACGATGATAAATGACATGTAATCCATACTAATCGCTATGTCCGAGCGTCACTTTCACTTTGACTCATCATGCGACATGCGCTCGAGTGAAACCGCGTTTTGGTTAGAGAGAGTTCGCAATTACTGGCGTCTGCGCAGCGGCGGCGTCAGAAGCTAGTCTTCTAGTTACTGGTAACATTTCTTTAAAGTAATTTTATACGATGACCCAAGAATAAATGAATCAGGAATATAATGACGACATGGCATAGGTAACTTGGAACTTTAGAATATATTCTCTAAAAATTTTGTTCCAGCAAAATTCGATTGAAACAGAGATTTCCAATTATCTTTTTATAAAAATAAGACATCTCCAGGGGCGAATCTACTTAAAGGCTTTTTGGGCTGCAGCCCAGGGCCCCGTGAATACAGAGGGGGGGCCCTCTTGACCGGACCGAAAACAATAGATGATATTGTCAATACCTAATAAAAATTATCTTAAATAAAAAAATCCGATTATAAGGTTGGCAACACTGCGATCAAATTATAGATATATACCTACATCACTACAGAAAAGTTTATTTAAGCAGTATTAGCCCAGGGCCCCACAAATTCAAGATCCGCCCCTGGACATCTCGAAAATATTCTCTAATAACTTTTTAGACCAATGTAAATGTATCCTGCTGCGTAGGAACTTTCATTATAATCGGTTCATGTATTTCGAATAAAATGGACTTGAAAGTTTGTATGCCGTACGGCGTAAACACTGAACAAAATGTGCTATCCCATTTTCTACTTACTTCCACTCTCGTATTGTAGGAACCTAATTAATAATGATTAGAAAAGCTATATAAGTAGTTTATCTAATCATAATTAATGTTAACTGGTAACACACCTTTCCACAGACCTAAATAACTGACGTTCGTGTTGCTATATGTACTTGAGTTACAAATGTTACAATGCCGAAGCAATTACAAAGGTTTTAGATTGTGTGTTATTGAGAACAAAGTGACTTGAAGTGTTAGAAATAAACTGATGGAATGAAAAACATTGTAGTTATGTTCCTAGTTACTTGGTAAAAACTTGTGATTTTATTTGGTGGCACATAACTACTTAGACCGTCTCCTATGCATGAGGTTAGGAGTTCCATACCGGGAAAATACCAATATGACATTTTCAATTCATAAATGTACATTTTATGTTTATCTTGGACATGACTGACATCAATGAAGGAAAGCATCGTAAGGAAATCTGGACTTGTAATAAAAGTCTGAAATCGCAATCCGCTTTGAGCAAGCGTGGCCTTCTCTGTATCAGAAGAGGCCTTTACCTTACAATTGGACAATAATAGACTGGTTTTAATTATTGATTAGGATTATAAATGATTATTGATGATTATTTCAACCGACTTCAAAAAGGAGGAGGTTCTCAATTCGGCGCGTATGTTTTTTTTTTTTTTTGTGTGTATGTTACCTGATTTCTCAGCCAATTATGAATAGATTTGGATGATTCTTTTTTTGTCTGAAAGAGTATACTTCCGAATAGGTCCCATAGAAATTTTGTCATGATCTGATGATGAACTTCGGAGATATGAAACGGAACTCCTTATAGAATTACAGAATAACTGTCGTAATAAGTAAAATTGCTTTGTTTATACGTGTAGTCGATGACTGACTGAAGGAAGAGAGGGAGGGGGTACGTCAACCCCCCTCCTACTACTTTTCAAAATTAAATATATCGTGTGAGGTATTGTTTGAAAGGGCTTTTTGTAAGGATTTCAAACATTAACACACAAGCACTAAAAAGTGAAAAATAAAAAGCTTTTTTACTGGCTTTGGTCTTGTTTTTTGTTATGTAGATATTGCCACCGACTTCCAAAACTAAAGTTATTTTTTTTATTTTGTAGTTTTTGAAGGCGGTTTTATTTTTTTGTTATTATAAACGGTCAATTCTGTAAAAATCTCCTTCGATTAATTTAGGTGAAATGAACTTGGGATGGACTTGTCATCCAACATGCCAGATATTGACAGCTTACCTCAAACTTACTTCACCTAAATTCACCGAGAAATATTTTCACAGAATAAGCACTGCAAAAACGGCAGTTAGTTAATAATAACTATAATAAGGTTGGAAATTACAGTTCTTTACTTTAAAGAAGAAAATAAATCTTGAAAAATATTCATATGAGGTAATTCTATGTATAAGACGTTGACTTTCGTACCTCTTTTGCAAGAATCGGCAACTGAACACTCATATAGGATGTCCGTTTTCCGTCTGACGTCAAACACGGAAAGTGGCACAAGTATAAAATGTGAAATTTTCATTCCGATATTTATTTTGTTTGTTACTTTTGAAGGTAGATGTTTTGTTCATAAAATTTATGTTTTTAACAATATAATATGCGTGTGCTGTTTTTTAACAAAAAAAATAATAAGGCTAAGCGCGAGTCGGACTTGCATACGAAGAGTTCCGTTGTACCACCCGTACAATATTAAAAATTGGGCCTTTGATCTTTAACGAGTTTTTTTTATAAAAAAAACATTGTAACAATGTAAAAAAAACTTTTGTAAATAGATACGTTTTAAACCTAGTCCTAACGAGCATCTTTGCCAATAAACGCGAAGCACCGGTGTTGCCAGACACGTACAGCAATAACGTGTTAGGCTTAAAGAGTGCATTACTGCATAAATAAAGACAGTGTGGCCAGTTTACCGTGTACAGCAAACAGTTTAGTGAACTGTTACTTTAATAATTGATTCGAGTGTTTTTTTTTCTGTTCTAGTTACTTTGTGAGAGTATCGGATTAAGCACGTTGAGCACGACTGGGTCAGTGATTATTATGTGTACCGTGCAATGTGTATGAGACTTACCCTGTATTGAATTTCATCAAAATCGGTTCAATGGTTAAGTCTTGAAACAGTAACAGACAGATAGACAGACAGAGTTACTTTCTCATTTATAATATTACTAGCTTTTGCCCGCGACTTCGTCCGCGTATATGTCGGTTATCGCGAACGCAGACGAAGTCGAAGTCGA
The DNA here is from genome assembly GCA_949316365.1 of Hoplodrina blanda. Lineage (NCBI taxonomy): Eukaryota > Metazoa > Arthropoda > Insecta > Lepidoptera > Noctuidae > Hoplodrina > Hoplodrina blanda. The sequence continues at coordinate 10,149,633 of OX438565.1, read as the reverse complement.
ATAAAAATAAGTAGCCTATGTTCTTTGTTGGGGTTCACACTTACCCTGTACCAAATTTCACACAAATCGGTTCAGTAGTTTAGGCGTGAAGAAAAGACAGACAGACAGACAGACAGACAGAAAAACAGACAGACAAACAGACAGACAGAAAGACAGACAGACAGACAGAGTTACTTTCGCATTTATAATATTAGTTAGGATTAAATTATGGGTTAAGTACGGATGCGAAAGTAACACTTGTCTGTCCGTTTGTCTGTTAAGCTTTTACGACTGAACCACTAAACCGATTTTGATGAAATTTAGCACAGGGTAAGTTTGAACCCCAAGAAAGGACATACGCTACTTTTTATTTCGCTACTTCGTCTGCGTCCGCGACAACCGACATTTAGGCGGACGAAGTGGCGTGCAAAAGCTAGTTTATAACATTAGATTGGATTGAATTTTGCTGTTTACAAATACCTCGGACAGTAATGTATACAAACATATCCGGAGAATTTCTAAGAGAACCGAACGTGTGTAGTTTGTCTTTATTCCATCGTAAATAAAGTCTGCGGTATTCATGGCGGGTCTCTGCTCCAGGGATTTTATGAACGCATAACTTCCTCTTGACTTTATGTAGTTGGCCGTTACGTTACGGACTTTCTAAATTACGTGCCATTTTTATTTTTGAATTAAGAATGTCAGGTGATTCGTATTAGGGGATTTTGGGATCAAAGAGTTTGAGAATTGGAAAGAGGTTTCTTTAAATATCTATGTCACAAAACCTGCTTCGAGAATGTTGATTGTTAAATAGTTGATTAAGTATCGGTCAATAATTCCCAGTCACCCTAAGTAGATAAATGACTCGCATCATATTATTTTAATTACAAAATCTTATTCATTATAAAATACTAACTTTTGCCCGCGACTTCTCGTGCATTTAATCACCTAGCGGTATGAAATATACTTTACGACCTATTCTCATACCTGACAAATATACATAAAAAAAAATCATAAAAATCTTTCGAGCCGTTTCGGAAGAGTGCGTCCACAAACACTGTGACACGAGATTTTTATATACATAGTACATAAGTAGGTATAAAATAAAGTCCATGAACACCGTATGACCCAAATCCACTTACAAAATTCTGTACGTACAATGTAAGACCACGAACCACATTAAAACGAGACCAATACAGCGTTATAGATTAAGTTTTATTGAGCAAGTTCGTTCGCCATTTGCCCTTAGTCGGCTCAGTGCAATTGCACCGATGTGCGGTTAGCATGGATCCGTTACAGCGATGCGTTCACTGACCTACACGCGGATCTATTTGATGGGAAATTCGCTTGTTAATCGCAACGCAAAAACTGATTTCACCTCGTAGGCTTGTACTGTGGAACTCGAACAGTTGTCGTGCTGACGAATTGTGTTACGATTTTGCGGGCTGTGAATAACTGTTTCGTAGTTGAATGCCGTTCTATAATAAACATGATTTCAGATCTTGCTCTATTTGATGGGTAATGAGATTGGAATTCAGAATAACTGGATAGATGAAGAGTTTTTTATGTTAATTTGTGTTTAAACGCTAGTATTTAGAAGTACCGGTCTAATTGAAAACAATATTTTTGTATATGTAGTCAGATTCATGAGGAATTGTATAGGCTATACATAAAACATCAAGCTACGATCGACGGAAGCGGAGCAGTAACCAAAGACTAGTCTAATATGAATGGATTCACCAATACGTACAGTCAGCAACAAAAGTCGATTAACATTTATGATTTTTAAATCCTAAATTATTAAGTACCATAATAACAGTAAAACGCAATGAATATAAAATTAAGATATAATAAACCCTTAGCTATTACCTGAAAATCTAAAAGCCGGTACATTATGTGTTTAGTGTCTGTTTAAATGATCTAAAAAAGTAACATTGTTAATCGACTTTTGTTGATGACTGTACCTACCATATTAGCCTCAAAGTCTTACTTATATCAAAATTCAACCACAAGTTGACTACACGACACATATACCTCAAGAATATCCCTCGCACAGTTAAATTCGCTGTTTATATTTGGGTTCAAAGCATTTTGTCGCATTTCAAACAGATTTTACCTCTTTAACGTTCTTGGAAACCTGTTTCCCAAAAAGGCTTTAGCAATAACACCGCCCAAAAGCAGTAAGGCCTATAAAATTCGAAACTTGATGACGTCATTAACTCACTGTATTTAGGCAAAGACAAATGAAAACCGCGTTTAATGCTTAAACCAGGGGTTCTAATCTTATTTATACTCTGGCTCCTTTAACAGGATGTAATTTTATTATGTGTGGTAAGTAATTATGTGATATGTGAAGATGAAGATATTGGTTACATATCAAAAAATCAAAATATTCTCGAGCAAATTTCAAAAGAACAATAAACGAAATACCAAAATTTAAATGACCAAATGATTTATTTAGAAAAATTTTAAAATCCCAATGTATGTGACATCAAATGAACGACTGATCAAAAGTTGCTAGATATAATTATATATAATATAATAGAATAGAATAGATATAATAATATCAAATCATAACTAATCAAATTTTATAATCACAAATGATTTAAATGTAGGTATACTTATATTTGAAGTACATCATTAATTTTAACACATTAATTTGTTCAAAAATTATGATTTCAATTACAGTGCCTCAAAATAGTATACATACAAACATGAAGTAATTTGAAAAAGGTAAAAATAATATTAATATTAGCGAATAGCGCCTGTCTGATACAGAAAGCCTTTGCACAACATGATCGGTTTGCTAATACAAAATATCGAAAATCGTCACGTTTTGTAAGCGAGCGAAGCGAGCTCGGGACTTAGGGCACCCCGACATGGACAGGTTAGGTTCGAAGGGGATGGCGGGGTCTGAAAGACCCCGCCATCCCCTTCGTGTTAGGTTACTTTAAACCTTGAACGCAGAAGTAGGAGCCCCGCGCAGCGGGGCTCCGTCGACCGGGTATTGTCTACCTGCCCGCACGTCATCTCTTCTGCTTGCGTCTTTTACACACATTACGGGCTGTAGTCGACGGAACCCCGGTCAACGGAGCCCCGCTGCGCGGGGCTCCTACTTCTGCGTTCAAGGTTTAAAGTAACCTAACACGAAGGGGATGGCGGGGTCTTTCAGACCCCGCCATCCCCTTCGAACCTAACCTGTCCATGTCGGGGTGCCCTAAGTCCCGAGCTCGCTTCGCTCGCTTACAAAACGTGACGATTTTCGATATTTTGTATTAGCAAACCGATCATGTTGTTGCAAAGGCTATCTGTATCAGACAGGTGCTATTCGCTAATATATTAATATTATTTTTATCTTTTTCAGTTAATCCATTTGATAATTAATAATTTATCCAGTAATCCATTTGACCATTAAACGATTTGGTCAATAGTGTAATCTATTCTTCTATATCTATCTATTCTATACATATAATAAAATTCTAGAAAAGTGGTGTCTGTACAATGAAAATATATAAAAAAAAGTAGCAGGGGTTGTTATTATATCGATACCGAACCCGAAACTGTAATTAATTTTTTTTTTGTCTGTTTGTCTGTTTGTCTGTTTGTCTGTGTGTTTGTGCACGCTAATCTTCGGAACTACTTGACGGATTTGAATGATTTTTTTTTTGTTGTATAGGTATTAAGTCCGGGCAACATATAGGCTATAATTTATCTTGGAAACTTGAACACCTGATGCAGAACCGCAACAGACCAGCTAAACTATAAGATATACAAAAATGGTACCATAGCAAAAATTGTTTCACGTGATGAGCATTTTCTGCTAAGAGAATAAATTTGAAGATCTGGAACACCTGATGTGGAACTCCAAGAGCCCAGCTACACTATAACATATATAGGAATGACGTCTTAGCAAGAGTTGTTCAGCTTAATGAGCACTCTCTGTTGTCGTATAAAATTTGAAGATCTGGAGCAGCTGATGTGGAACTCCAAGAGCCCAGCTATACTATAACATATATAGGAATGACGTCTTAGCAAGACTTGTTCAGCCTGACGAGCACTCTCTGTTGTCGTATAAAATTTGAAGATCTGGAACAGCTAATGTGGAACTCCAAGAACCCAGCTACACTATAACATATATAGGAATGACGTCTTAGCAAGAGTTGTTCAGCCTAATGAGCACTCTCTGTTGTCGTATAAAATTTAAAGATCTGGAACAGTTGATGTGGAACTCCAAGAGCCCAGCTTCACTATAACATACATATATATAGGAATGACGTCTTAGCAAGAGTTGTTCAGCCTGATTAGCACTCTCTGTTGACGTATAAAGATTGTAGATCTGGAACACCTGTTGTGGAACTCCAAGAGCCCAGCTACACTATAATACATATATACACGAATGACGTCTTAGCAAAAGTTGTTCACCCTGATGAGCACTCTCTGTTGACGTATAAAAATTGAAGATCTGGCACACGAGTTGTGAAATTCCAAGCGCCCAGCTACACTATAACATATATAGGAATGACGTCTTAGCAACAGTTGTTCAGCCTGATGAGCACTCTCTGTTGACGTTTAAAAATTGAAGATCTGGAACACCTGATGTGGAAATCAAAGCTTAATTTCACTGTATAATTATAAAATAACATAAGCTGGGAGTACCTCCACGCGGTGAAGGCGGTAACAGTTTAGGACTGATTTTCGATGAAATCTCGCTCACCCCGTTGTTTTCCCGTCCCCAGGCCTTAGAATTCTACATCAGACGTTTCAGATCTTCGATTTTGACGACCCCGTTGTCGCTGGCATAAGCAACAGGATCCGCGTACGAAGTCGCGGGCAGAAGCTAGTAAATAATATAAACATTGATATTCCAGACTTTGGTCAGCTGAACTTTTGATCAAATGACCATTTTTATTTTAAACTTTGGTATTTCGTTTATTGTTCTTTTGAAATTTGCTGGAGAATGTTTTGATTTTTTAATATGTAACCAAGATATTTTATGTGTATAACTTTAAGAGATGTTAAGAAGACTTTATTTATTTAGTATTTATATTTAATTAAAGAAAACTCCTAAAAATATAATCTTATATTTTTCTTTTTATTAGAAAATATAACAGTATAATGATTGTACTACAGTCAATGCGACTTGACGCCCTCAGGATAACTCCACGGGGTCCTAAGGCATCGCGACACGCGGTTTGGGAATCCCTGGCTTAAACAATAAAACGGTTTTGACGTATTTGCGGGACACGTAGCGGATTTTGCAGCCTAGTTTCAATGCTGGTTGCAAACCATTGTTTCATTATTACAGGTAGGTACTTGGTTTTAATATTGCGGCTTTAACCGACTTGATTACAGTAATTAATCATTGTGCTTTTAGCTAATAGCGCGGTATTTCCGTTTTTGTTTAGTAATGAAATAACGTTTTTTGTAACTTTTGTCAAGGGAAACGTTGGCCGTTTTATTATCTGTGGGTTTAATCTCATTCACAGTAATTAGAGAGCGAATAGTGATATGACACGGGCTTTGTTGCAAAATGGTCGTAATGTGCTACTTTGTCGCTTTTGTATAGATTTTAATTCGGATTTGTAAATCAGATTACGAAATTATTGTTTAGAAACTAGTTTTACAATGTTTTTCCGCATTCTTTTTTGTTTGACTGCTATATTATGTATTAAAATTTACATTTTATAGAAATTTTGGTGCAAAAGCTAACTGTGCTTTGTGCTTTAAGCTGAAATGTCCCAATTGTTCGTTCACCTGCACCCCTGATAATGTGTACAACGCTTCTAACGCTTCAATAATCGGGGCCATCGACTGGGCCCAAATAGTACAATACGGCCGACATATCTTGGCGGCCCTGAAGTTAGCCGATTGCTGCGCAGTAAATAATTTCGTTTCTATAAGATCCATTGAGCAGCCAAACAGCTATCTTCAGACCGCCATGATACGTAGGCCGTACTTTATATAGATTATTATAGAATAGATTCTGCCTGCGACTTCGATCGCGTAGTTTTTTTCACCCGTTACAGTACCCCTCCCGTGGGTCCCGTAGCGTGATGTAATGCCTACCTATACCTACTATTCATAACAAAAATAATTTTGCAAATACAACTGGTAGATCCAGAGATTAATAGCGCGTTTAATCAAACAAACAAAAAAAACTAACTACTAACTAGCTTTAATATGTTAATCAAGATGAAAAAAAAAAGAAAAGAAAGATCTATTTGAAAAGAAGAAAAAATAATAAATAATAATAAGTACTTAATAATAAAATTTATTCAAAAATATAAAAAATACAAAAAAAAATGTGGGAAAGGCAACTTAAATATTGTGGAAATACTGAGTACCGAGTAGTTTATGACAAAGTCTTACGATAGATTTAACGTTATTGTGAAAACTATTTACTTGTTACTTTTTAAAAATAAACAAGAAGCACTTTTATCTGAAGCTTATTAACGCTGTAAATCCTTCAACAACAGCGTTATATGCCAATAACGGTTGTAGATGTAAATGCATTGACTGCTGTTTGCATCGCGAATCGTCCGTACATTGCTGTTCCTACTACTTTGTGTGGTTATTGCGAACTGCATCGAGACATCCCGTTACCGGTTGGCTCGAATTTAAAACTTTAGGCGTTTATTGGCTAACTTATTACTCGCGAATCTATATTTTTTTTTTTGAATAAACGTAGCCTAAGCTATTCTTTATAACATCAACTATCCGCCATTAAAAGTCTCGTCAAAATCGGTCTAGCCGTTTCGGGGATAAGCCGGAATAAAAAACATGAAAAAAAAATCAAAATTTTTTTATTCTTCTTATGTCACGGACAAAAAATATAAAAAAAAACATTTTTTAATGTAAAATGTTGTGTATAGGTTTTACACTTACATTCATATTTATTTTGTAAAAAGCTATTATTTTGATATTACAGACAGACAGTTTAATTTTATTTATTTGTATGTATATTGGTACGTAACTACGTATACCTAGATGATTTCTTGAAATAGCCAATCGTGATTCGTGATAGGACTATAAATACCAAAGGGCACGCCAGTGTAAAATAACTGGATTAAATCGCGTAGGGAATTTATTATCAGCTGTTACACTGTCTGGATTATTAACGACACTTCCTTTTATTAACTTGTTTAACAGAGTGCACTAGTAGATAAAATAATGAGGTTATCTGTCGTGGTAGCTTACGTACTTATTACTACTTTTAAGTAAAATTACTTGCCTGCATAGTAACATACTGTAAAGGCTCTGGCTAAATGAGCCATTATACATACTCATTTAGTAAGTTTATTTTATGCCTATGAGACAAACAAAATAAAATAATACCAGCCTATTCACTGCAGGCCACTTCCCTTACATATAAGTAAAAAAATATTAAAGCAAAAACAAAAAATTAAGTTTAAATAAAAGAAGCTGGCCGCGCACAATGCTTGCTGCTTGAAACTCGATACTGGTACACATACCCCCCATAACAACCGCATATAATAGAAAGAGAAAGAGAGGGAATAGCGCCCGGAGGGAATATAACGCCTTTTCCTTACGTGACGCTAGTAAACTTTTACAGCAAACCGCTTTAAGGAACTTCGTTTCAAAAAATGAAAATTAAAATACGGTCATACAAATAGTTTTTGTACCATAATCTACGAGGACGGGTACAGTGGACCACCCCGTTACCACAGTGCCTCGGTACAGTCATCGGAACTGGTGGGTAATAGGGTTAACTTAACGCCTCGTTGAGCGCACGCGATACGCTGAAGAATTCGAAAATAATTTGCAATTTTTGACTTATACCTTTTTGTCACGCGGGTGCGGCATTTACCGAAGAGATAATGTTCTAATTTATTTTTATTAGAATTAGGTATTCTTTATTTTTTTTAGGGTAAGACGTAACACGTACAATTGGCAATTTCATAGAACAGTTGCTTATCGCGTTCATTGGAAATGTTCATGAAATGTTTTGTTTTTGTTTTGGAACACAGTTCCTTAACGCAGCTTGCGGTTGGCAGAAATAGTCACGTAAGGAAAAAGCGTTATGCCCCCTCTTAGTGACATTTCCTCTCTTTCTGTTTCTCCCTGTCTCTCTCTATTATAAGAGGGTGTCAGTATATTAAAAAAAAATATCCCATACTAAAAAAATCTCCGTGGGTGCGTTTACAAACTTACATACACTACTACCAGACCCAGACTAGAAATGTCTTTTTCTGACCATTTTAAATGGATGAAAAACAAACAATTATGTTTATCGACCAGCCACATCATTATTCATAAAAGAATTCCGGAATGTAAAATAAATTCTTGTTACAATATTTTAAACTCTGTTACGGATTTTCTAAGTTCCTACAGCCGACCACAAAGAAATTTCTCGGTGTCCTACGGTATTTTACTGTTCACAAAGACGGGATATTTTGTATCATAATCCATTACTATCGTATGTTCCATTTTCTCTATAATACGAGGCTTATAATATGGCTATAAATTGTAGGTAATATATTCGTAACAATTGCTTTTGTTACGGATTAATATACACTATGTAACAAAAACCCTGTCAGATCAGTGTTGCCGTTGATAAGTTTTTATGTTTTATTTTAATTTAATTACTTCTTCTTTCTTCTTTTTTTTGTCACTGGGGAAAAATAATAATCTCAAATCCATTAAATGGTTACGTATATGTGTACGCAGTACGATGCCGAATAATACCCTTAAGGATCGGACAGGGTTTTTGTTACATGCTGTATTTAGTAAAATACTATCTTATGCTCGCGATTTCGTTCACGTCATTTTCGGTCGGCGTAAAATTAAATAAACCGTAGTTTTTTATGTTTAGCCAAGTAAGTTACTTTTTATATCTGTGTGACACCAGCTATCTGCCAGTGAAAGTCCCATCAAAATCTGTCAAGCCGTTTCGTAGATTACCTGAAACAAACAGACAAACAAAAATTTTAACATTTGGTTTTTCGTATAAGTAAACCTTGTAAACATTCAATTTTCTTTTGTGAAAAGCTGTTTTTTTGAAATTTCAAACAGACATTTTTATATTATACTAGCGACCCGCCCCGGCTTCGCACGGGTGCAATGTAAATACATAAACCATCCTCTTGAATCACTCTATCTATTAAAAAAAACCGCATCAAAATCTGTTGCGTAGTTTTAAAGATCTAAGCATATATGGGACAGACAGACAGACAGGGAAGCGACTTTGTTTATGTACTATGTAGTGATTATATAGAAGATAGGCATCGACATACATATATATATATATATAGGTATAGACATAGGTATATCTCAATGTAGGTACATAATTTATTGTCTGAAGACAAGACAGTCTTAAGGAAAATTGGCTTGCAATATCTAATTCTACTAAAACCAAATGCGTCTCTATTTATTCTTATTATGAGTCGATATCCACATCAGATAACCTAATATCACTTCTAACTAACTACAATACAGCAACTAAGGTAGTTACTGCTTCCAAAACAGGCAATTTTCGTATAACAAAAGAGGATAATGAAAGAAAAATTCCCTTCGTATATTTTTATGAATTCCATTAATGATTAGAGTAGGTACTTAATTATTTTGCACAACAATAGAGAAAGATCAGTTTATTTTTATTTGCCTTTTTTAGAGTTCCGTACGCAAAGGGTAAAACGTGACCCTATTACTAAGACACCGCTCTGTCTGTCTGTCCGTCTGTGACCAGGCTGTATCTCATGAACCGTGATAGTTAGACAGTTGAATTATTCACAGATGATTACAGTACCCGGCGATAAATATTGCACATCGACCTTTGGAAAGAGACAATTTCGGCTGTGTAGAGCGTTATCTCTGTCGCACGAAATACAAACAGTCCGGTATCTATTAGGAGCTGTTAAAACAATTATGATTTGCTTCTTTTGATACCTAATTCTTTTTATTCTTTGTATAAAATACGAAATACGATACTTAAATTAAAATAAAACAAATATTTAAGGGGGCTCCCATACAACAAACATGTTTTTTTTGCTCGTTTTTGTAGATATTTGTACAGAACCCTTCGTGCGCGAGTCCGACTCGCATTTGGCCGGTTTTTTCTTCGCAGCTTGTTCCCCCTACTCCCCCGGGGGAGACAGCATCTAAGGAGATTCCTTTAAAAATCTTTTGTTGGAATTATTATTAAAAACCATTTTAAAAGCGACCTTCCACCGAGGGTATTAAAGAAAAGCTGCTTACGTCTCAACGGTACAGAAAAGGACAAGAGTAATTTGCTTTATATTTCCGTTTCGGTTTTGAGTTTATTGTAATAATTATAAATACCAGAAAAAAAAAAGATTGGGTTATGTGTGGGTTACTTTAGCCCTGTAGGGAAACTTTGACTCAAAACGAAAAATCGTTTGAACTTCTCATTTCTTGAAAAATTACTGTTTTTTTTTACATTATACAAGATTAACATTTTACAAATTGAACAAGAAGTTTCGTCTTTCAAGAAGTGGGTAGGTAGTTCTTGTCAATATTTTTTTTTCAGTTTTGAACTAAATTTTCATTACAGGGCTATAGTAACCCGCATTTACCCGATATTTTTATTATTATGATAAAATTTTAACATTGCACCCACATTTTTGCCTATTATTTTTATAAAACGTTATTCAGTTTCTCGTTTAAAGTTAAAAAAGAAACAAAAAACATTAGTGCTGGCATGCCGCCGAATAAAAGCTAAAACACAACGGTTATTTTCATTCAAAACTACAGAAGCCGAATTTCGTAAAACTAAAATGCCTTTAGTTTACGAACGACACCTTAAAAACTGAGTGTAAAATAGTACTGCAATGCAGTTATTTGAATGATTTACTCTTTTCTGCTTTCTGCACCGTGCAGGCAAGGATTGTTACGATCATTGTTAAAATTTCAAACCAATCCAATTGGAGTAAATAAAACCTAATAGGTGCCTCCCAATCCGCATGGAAGAATCCATTGGCTTTTACTGTGGTACAATATTTTTATGAAGAGATATTTATATGGCTGAGTGTATAAACTATTGAAATACAAAGGAAGTAAAAGTCACTGTCATGTATAGAACCTACATATCTAATTACTCTTCAGCAGGTTGTAAACAAGCTTAAGGATATACCAATAAAATTTTAGTTGTAGGCACCTGTCAGAATGTGGTATTACCGCCATTTTAAGTCTCTATCAGCTATCTTTTGAATTAAGCTCCAAATACCGAGCGCATACTATTTAGCTGCCATTTTGTGTCTCAAGGCGGCAGCTTTATTTTCATACTATAAAGGCCCCGACAGTGAAAATAACAAATCGCACTAATACACAACTCAACCGAAGTTAGTCTGACATATCTATTAAAGGTAACAATGTCTTACTTTGATATTGTTTTGTTCGCAAGTCGATCGGAATGCTGAAGGCATTCTCATAAATGGCTTATAGAAACAAGGTACAAAGGCTGAGGTAATCCTACGATGCAGTTCTCTCTCGTTTATTCGTTCATTTGTTCATTTTTCTGACAGCTATGAAACCTTTTATTAGACCCATTGAGTTATAATGTACTACGTACTAGAGAAGACACCTCAACTCGATTGTTTGTAACACGAGTTAGAGCGCGTGCACTCCAACTCACTTAGTCTATGCCGAGCGTTTGCTGCAACGTGACACATTTGAGTGAAGTTTTGTTTTTTATATTATGCCTTCGTGCGTATTGAGATACTGTACAAATAACTCCAGAAACATAAATAAAAGTCAAGGAGTGACTTTTCACCAGTAAGTTCATTAATTATGTTTAAAACACGCTTAATTTTTAATTATAATTTTTCAATTGCAACGCGTCACCGCGGCGGCGCGGCGGCCATGTTTACGTGAATGTCAAAGAGTAAAACATTTGTATGCGCAGACTTGACACTATCGACGTATACTTTTACATAATTAAGGGCAGTAAAATATTAATTTTAAATCACGATAATAATGTTAATGCAATAACATTAATATTTTTTGGATTTAAAGGTTTCCTCGGCGGTGTCAAGAAACAAGAAAATCATGGATGTTCAGAATAATCGCAGCGAAGAAACGTCGTTACCTTCAGATTATTCACAAAACGGCAGAAACTAACTAAACTTATATTACTTAAAGGAAATTAAAATATTATTACAGCATAAATACTTTTTTATTTATTCTTTGAGTAAGTACACAAGTAGGCAGAATAATAAAATTATGTCGCATCTGCACGCATTGATTGTTATCTATGAGAACATAACACCCCCCACGCTTGTCCCGCGCATGCCCCGCCGTCATCAAGTGCGCCCTATCTTTTCTTTGAGATAGCTTCTCTAGTACGTAGTACATTATAACTCAATGATTAGACCACGCTTTGATTGGCTGTACGAGGTTTTAATTAAAGCTATTCAAATTGGACACTTTTATATTGCACAAGTGAAAATTAATTGCTACATCCAAATGAAAGTAGAAAAAATGTACGATTTGTAGACGGCAGACGACATGTGAGACTCAAAATAGAGACTTACTAATTTATTATTCGAGTAACGGCTAATTTTTCAATCTTTAGATAACTTTTAGGGATAAATATGGCGGTTTGACAGCTTTTTTATGGAAAATATGTCAAACTGTCATATTTATTCTTTGGATAAAACATATCTGACTATTGAAAAATGAGCCCTAAGATTATATCGTTCAAAAATTGCAAGAATTGGCTGTGCTGAAATTTTAAGTCGAAGCTCGCTTTGTAAAACGATACTTACTGTCAAACAGCAGTACTAGAAGTAGGTACCTAGAATACAGTTTTTAAAAGAGAAGCATGTAAGTAGTATATTTCTATAGCCGCTATAACAACAAATAATAAACATTATATATTAAGTTTAGAATTAAAAACCGTCTCCATATAAGAAACGGGATTTTTGTATGTGTTGTCAAATACTATACCTGTGCCTGTGCGTTCCTTAGAAGAAAATAAAATAAAGATATAACTTTTACCAACAATTATTAATTATTCTTATATTCCACATCTTAATATACGAATATTTAAAGTTTTATTTAAAAATTAAACTATTTTTATTTATCATTCGTTCTTTACGCAAAATCGTTCACTATCCCAACACTATTAGTTGTAGTGTAGTTATTCGCTTTAGACGCTTTCTGTTCTTTCACGTTCAATTTTCTGCTGATTTCAAATTCAAAAGCTTTATTAAAATAATAGCTAAGAATCTCAATTTATTGCAAGATTGTCTGAAGCTCTTTTCTTCACGAGATCATATTGAGCTGGCAGACGAGTGCACTTGAGAACTTTAGAATAATGTAGACGTGTTTGTGAAGGCGGGGCTGTAAAAGTCTTCACTATGAATATTCAGATGTCTTCAGTATTCAGTCTTCATGCTACCGTGTGGAGTTTTATAATACGTTGTAGCATTGTAGATTTCGTGAGACTGAATTTAGTAGGTTGTCTAAGAACCTATTTATTGTAAAATAACGGCTGTAAAAACACTGCCTCGTTGGTCTCGTGTGAGTAATTTCTGATGAAAAAACCCACCACACTACCACTACCACCACTTAACGCTTTGCCCGACATGGGAATTGAACCAAAGACCTCATGCTCAGCAGATGCGTTTTGCGACCACTAGAACAACGAGGCAGGCCTTCAATATATTGCTGGATATAGATCTTTTACAAGTTGTACTCATAACCGGCGTGCTTGTATGACGAGATGTATGAACGTAGATGAGGCGAAAGGAGTATGTAAAGGGCCAAGGGTTTTTTAAGAGTCTATGATTTGACGTAATGAGTTTAACTCCCTTGTATCGGACCATAATAAAACACGTATATGGGTAATCGCCGCTTTCTATATGTTTCTTTCAAGTGTGTTTGCTTTTATGAGCATTTTTTTTGCCATTATAAGTTTAACTTCCTTGTTACTTGTCATAATATAACACGTATAAGGAAAAAAAGTGGACAATAAAGCAACTATAAGAGGGATATAAGGTTATTATCTTTATAATTTGTGCCCAAATGCACCCTTATTAGCGATAATGCGGCTTCTATAAGAATATTATTTTTGGCCTTATAAGCCACTACAAGAGCAATTTTTGTTTGTTGGGAAGGAACGTAGCAGGTGGCGTTCTGTGGTTTCTGCCTACCCCCATGGGAAAAAGGCGTGAGTTTATGTATGTATGTATGTTAACCATAAAATAGTCTTTGAATCCTGATACAGTCATGCTTGTTCTTTGTTCTTAAGGTCTTTGTTCTCAAGGACGTATATGCTTCAACGGCTATTACTGCCTTCGACAGTCAAATGTTTATGCATAACCAACTAACCAGTAACTGCATAACTGCGCAGCTTCTCGTTCCGTGTTACCATCCGCCTGTTAGAGCGCATAATAGGCTTTTAGCATACGGCATACTCAATTCAGCGCTCAACCCTATTTAATGTATTTAGACGGGATGAACTATTTACTCACTGAACAATCATAAGCCGATTTCCTTTCAACCCTAAATTAGAAGAGGATGTAGGTATGGGGTTTTTGAAAAGTTTGTTTAGCATACATTTTAATAAAACACACACATAGGTACATGGGACTTAAATATAACTGGCGAAATGTGGGTGTGTACTAATGGGTACACCTCTGCCTAACCTTTCGGGGATTACAGGCGTGATGTTATTTTAATAAAGCGGAAGTATTTTTGTTTATTTATTTGTTTAAACATGTCAATCTCTGGAACTACCCGTCAGATCGAAAGTATTCTTTTTGTATATAATAGCTAGATTCATAAAGAATAGTATAGGCTATATAACATCACGCTACGACCCATGGGAACGGAGCAGTAACCAAAGATGGAACTAATGGCGGCTGAAAAAATTACGCAGATGATGCCGCATGCTGAAACTAATTAATGTAATAAAGAGGAAGTATTTTTGTTTGTTGGTTTGTTTGTCTTATTACTGACTGGTAGGTCCAGATATTAGCGCCTTAAAAAAATATCTGTTATATGATACGAGGAATAGTATTATAGGCTTTTGTAACATTAGCAGCAGTAACCAAAGAAAGTAACAAAACGCGGGTCAAACTGCGAAGTACAGCTAGTATTGTAATATTAATGCTATGTTAGGTAGCTGCAGCGTGCGTCAGACATGAAAACAGCACTAAAATATTAAATATGCAGTACACGCGGGGTGAAGAGATAAAAGACTCCAGAGCATTTTAACAATCGGGTCGACGTATAAATTTTTACTATGTCAACGCTCCCGAAGCACTGCGTTGCATTTTTAACTCACGGACAAAAACTGATATCGTTTTCGGCAGGGTTTATAGACAATCGCTCCAGGCGATGCGACGTTATTTTGTGCCCGAAATTTTGATTAAAAGATAGCAGCGAAAAAGGGTTGAATTGTCGTTTGAAAGACTTAGAATAATAAAAAGTAATTCATAATTAAAAAGAGAGACTTATAAATAACTAGCTTTTACCCGCTACTTTGTCTGTGTCTGTGTAAATGTCGGATATTGGCAGATGAAGTCAAGGAATAAATAAAAAGTAGCCTATGTCCATTAGGGTTCAAACTAACCCCAATGTCAATTGGTCAATTGGTTCAGTTGATAATTACTTGCGCATTTATATTAATTAGTATGGATAATAATAATATTATTCGAGCCCCGCGGTGAATCACGCGCATATGTGATGCGCCGACATAAGTATATGCAATTCATATAAAATCATAAAGAGATAAAGGCACCAAAAAGTGAATTAAATTAAAAAAACAATTCGTTATTTTTTTACTGCTTTTTCCTCAGTAATAATAAATTATGGAACGCGTAAGCACGCATTTTATCATAATCAGTACAAACTCACCTGGCTCGTATCATAATGTACTACTAAAATTAACATTTATTTAAAAAATCCCTTTCGCATTTTAGTTACTAAACCTGAGCCGGACAGTCTGCGTAGAATAAACATCACGCCTGTAATCCCCAAAGGGTTAAGCAGAGGTGTACCCATTAGCACACCCACATTTCGCCAGTTATGTTTAATTCCCATGTAATAGGGAGCGTATAATAAATTGTACTTAGTTAAAAAACATTTTTTGTGTAACCTTGGGATAAGGGATGACCGTAATATTTCATTGTGTATTTTAACTGCCTGGTACACATTTTACTCTTGTTTATTTTGCATTATTCACTTGCTAATACTTGGTTACAAGGCTGACTGGCTGGTGTTTATGTTTTTATTCTTTAAAATCATAATCTATCTATCTATTTCCGTAACTATACTAATATTATTACTAGTATGTAAGGATCGTAGCAGATGATTAAATGGTTTTCTTTTTCAGTGATTTGAAAACAGAATGTTATTTGTTATAAAAAAAAAAAAATGTATACAGACCGATAAACCAAGACGAAAATAAAGAACAAAGCCTGTTCTATTTATTTTATTTACTAGCTTTTGCCCGCGACTTCGTCCGCGTATATGTCGGTTATCGCGGACGCAGACGAAGTCGAAGTCGAATAAAAAGTAGCCTATGTCCTTTGTTTGGGTCACACTTACCTTGTACCAAATTTCACACAAATCGGTTCAGAAGTTTAGGCGTGAAGAAAAGACAGACAGACAGACAGACAGACAGAAAGACAGACAGACAGACAGAGTTACTTTCGCATTTATAATATTAGTTAGGATTATATTTCGTACTCATTATATTTCATTTTAGACCATATCTGAGAACCTTTTGGTTTCGGAGATATCTGAAGGTCAGTCAGGTAAAATAAGTTTTAAATGTTATAATTTAACTTTAAATCGTATACCTACACGACCACTGTAATGACAAATGTTGTCATGAGAATGTTTTGCGTTCGTTAGATTGCGTACTGCTATAAACATTGATTTTTCACACCAAAAATTAAAATCGTTTCCCAGTAAATTAATTTTCGATCAAAATTACTTAGAGCAGTATGTGTAGTTAACGGGTATGTACAGTTACCCGGCGATAAATATTTTGCGTTATTTCTGTCGCACGAAATACAAACAGTCCGGTATCTATTAGGAGCTGTTAAAACAATTATGATTTGCTTCTTTTGATAATTCTTATTATTGTTTGTATAAAATACGAAATAGGATAAAGATCGATGTGCAATATTTTTCGCCGGGTAACTGTAATTAGTCTTTTTCCCGTAAAACCATATGTGAACCGAGCTTATAGTACGTATTGTGGAAAAACTGTCTGGTATGACAATGGACAACCACATTTTGAATAGTTTAATATAGACTATTAATTTAATGTTCTAACTAATTTTCTAAGTTATGTTTAAGTCCCATGTAATAGGAGGCGAGCCTATTGCCATCAACCGGGCACAAATCCAGACTCCAAAGCTGCTACTGAGAAATTACTGACGGAAAAACCCAATAACACCTTGCCCGACCTGGGAATTGAACCCAAGACCTCATGCTCAGCAGTCGCGCTTTGCGACCACTAGACCAATGAGGCTGTCCCTATGGTACTTATACCTATAATATAAATTCCTGCGAAAACCGTTCTACCAACATCTAAAAGTCAATCAAAAGATCAACATCCCTAACATTGATTAGGGATGTTGATCCCTAGACACTTTTGATGTGTGTAGATAAACAATGAAAGAAAATAGCGCTCTCCTCCGTTGCTCACACTACAAAGCCGTATAAATCCGTATTTTTGAAGCAAACCCTACTAAATGTGAAACAGTACACATATGGAAGGCGTTGGACAATAGCCGGGAAGTCTTTGGATGACCGCCAATGAATACATTATCGATACAAACCTAACTTTCCATTGAAATATGCACGTACTTATGTACGGTATACAAAAGAGATGAGTAAACCAGGGTCATCCGATATAGTTGAAGTTTTCTTAGAATTCGATGAATGATGTTTTCGATTGTAACTTAATTTAATTATCATACATACATAAACTCACGCCTTTTTCCCATGGGAGTAGGCAGAAACTACAGAACGCTACCTGCTACGATCTTTCGTACTCCTTTTGCCCTATCCACGTTTATACATCTCGTCATGCAAGCACGCCGGTTACGAGTACTGCGCATCTGACCTTTCTAAAGAACCTCACCAATAAGATCTAGGTCTTCCTAGGGCGTCCTCTCACCTCTGCCATAAAAATACCTTTTGTTAATCGTCTTTCACTCACCCTCTTAACATGACCGAACCATCTCCTCCCATCTATCCCTTTTCTATCTTAATTTAATTAAATAACGGTTTATTATCTACTTCTTAAATTAAATTACATTTTGAAACATCCATCGGTTCCTAAGAAAACTGGACCCTGATTACTTTTCTCTTTTGTTGACTGTACGGCTGTACCTACAGCGATATCCTTTTCTGCGTCGCTTTTTCCGACGCACAGGAAAATCTTCAGGAAAATCTTTAGCAAAAATTGAGAACAATACAATCCATACTTGAATTGGATTGTTACATTTTTTTCGTGATGTAAGTAGGTACTTACACAAATTAGCATATAAGTGGTTCGTCTCTTTGGCATGGTTTACTGTGTAAGTCTTATATAAGATGCGTACCTACTTGGCACAATATTGTGTTCTAATTTTCAAATACTTCGTCTTTTCATGTAGAGCAGGCGCAGATCCAGGTCTCAAAAAGTGTGAGTTGGACTCAATCACGCGTATCACATTATTGCCGAATATCGCATCTAGACTCTAAACTACTGAACCAATTTTAATGAAACTTTTACAGTGTAAAAGCATAGGTATTTTCACAATGATTAATTTTATTTAGGCGTTTACTTAAAATAACAATTTCAAATTTAAGTTTTTTTTTCGCGGTTTTAAAGATAAGAGTAGGTAATTAAAATAAAACAAAATACAATTTTGTAAAATAACATTCAAATGGACAGCTCTAGGTGTGCATGATGGAAATGCACATTTATTAAGTGTAATGTTTATTAAGTTTTTTGTGAGGAGTGAAAAGCTAGTGAGGGCTGAAAAGGAATAAACTATAAATTAACCGACGAAGACTTCCAGAATAGCACTGCAGATTTCAAATAATCTCGACAAGCCACAGAGCAAGCTAACCTAGTGAATTAAGTGCGTTCAAAACAGGTAGGAGATAATTTAATAACCCGCCACGGTCAGTAGGCCAGGCGGAAGCAAGGACCGGTTACTGAATATAACTCGAATACTGGTCTCATTGAATGCACGTTTAAATGAGAAAACGAGATTTTTAATACCAATGAAGTGTCCGCTAAAGATTATACCTATAGATAAATTTCGTATGAGTCATTGTAGGTACCTAATTAATATTTTTATTTTTGTTTCGTCCATCGGTTAAGGAAAACGTCTTTCAAAATTTTGGGCTCAAATTCGGAAAGTATCTCGACACTTTTTCAATTCCTATGTACTGCCTCGTTGGCCTAGAATCGCAAAGCGCGACTTCTGAGCATGAGGTTTGATTCCCAGGTCAGGCAAAGTGTTATTGGGTTTTTCCTATCAGAAACTTCTCAGTAGCAGCTGCGGAGTCTGGATTTATGCCCGGTTGATGGCAATAGGCTGATAGGCTCACCCCATATTACATGGGACTTAAACATAACTGGCGAAATGAGGGTGTACACCTCTGCCTAACCCTTCGGGGATTACAGGCTTGATGTTATGTTATGTATGTGATTTAAGAAGATAATTAAGCTCCATGAAGTTTTGTAGATAGGCTTGTGACTGTGTGGCTTTTATATGCACGTAGGTATTTATGAAACCATAAACAATAAATTCTTCTTTCTTTTATTTTTTTTTGTTTATTGTGAAGGGATATTATTCTTGTCACATTTCTCTTGTTACCTCTATTGTTTTATCCATAACATTTCAATAAAGGCTTCCATTCACATTTGCTCATTGTTTGCTGTGGGGGCGTGACATTTTTATTGAAACCTTTCTTCATTTCAGTGTACATAAAGAGTTTATTTACTTTCTATTATGTGACACACATACGCAAATATGTGTGTGTTTTAGCCGCATTGATGGATTGTTTGTGTGTGGGGTAGTGTTATTAGAGCAGCAATATGATTGATTAATTGATTGGGTTTTTGTCTGAGATTTCGTTAGCGTGAATTTTCTTACAGATCCCTAATTGTATTGATAGTAAAATATAGCCTGAGATAACGTAGCTTCTTAGTAACGATAGTATTTTCAGAATCGGACCTGTAAATCTGGAGATTAGCTCGTTTTACCAAACAACCAAACTTTTCAGCTTTTATTATATTAGTAAGATAATGAACTGTAGCACATCCATTTGCACTGTATTTCTGTTGTAAGGATTTTAAAAATTAACGACATTGCACTAAATTGCAAGAATAAAAAAGTCATATTACAAAAAAATGTGACAGTAAGTACATAACAACAAACAAAACCAAAGTTATTTTTATTTTGTAATTATTAAAAACGGTTGTTATCCTTTTGTTAAAAAGGATAACATTTTTAAAATGCTGAAAAGGGAATGTTTCTAGGAAAACTCTAGGAATTTCTCCTGCATCGATGCGTTTACAAACATATAAACACATACACAAATAGCCAGACGCGAAACAACTATCTGTAGGCCATACAAATAGTTGTTTAGTGCAGGAATCGAACACGCAACACACAGGGCAGTAGCCAATCGCTCAGCCACTACAGTGTAGCCAATTACAAATTAGGAAAGGCCTACACGTAGACCGACTAGATTAGATTTTTAGTTAAGAACTAAAGTTAAAAAAGCTTTTTTACAAAAAAAGACAATCGCCTTCAAAAAACACAAAATAAAAAATAACTTTAGTTTGGAAGTCGGCGGCTTTGGTTTTGTTTTTGTTATGTAGGTATTGTCACCGACTTCCTGCCATCGAACAAAAAAAGAATCACACGAATCGGACTAGAAACCTCGGAGTAATCGGTGTACACACATAAAAAAAAAAATACCGGCCGAATTAAGAACCTCCTCCTTTTTTTGAAGTCGGTTAAAAAATACACTGTTTTATTCCAAAAAACCGCAAAAAGGTCAAGATAAGACCAAACAAAATCATCTCAATTGTGACGTCCGCGTTTGCAGAACCACCTAAACAAACAAGCCTTTTTTAAATAAAGGGGGACCTTTCACATTTTTACATACTGAAAGGGATTGTTTTTCCAACATGACAATATATTCATGGCATTAACGTAGCTAGGACCCGTACTTAGGTAATTTAATTAATTATAATGAAAATATAAGGCAACCGCATTTGAGATTTTGAAATTAGAATGTTAACGACAATTTTTCTGGAAAAATATCTTATGTTACTAGAGAATAGTTATCTTTCAGTAAAATATTTTTTTTTTATCAAATCAGCCTGTATAATTACACAATCAACATAACACTTACTTAATTATAAAATAATTTAAAAAAAACATTATTTACATTACATATTACTAACAATATATTATTGACTACCTCGTTGGTCTAGTGGTCGCAAAGTGCGACTGCTGAGCATAGAGTCTTGGATTCGAGTACCATTTCGGGCAAAAGTGTTATTGGGTTTTTCCATCAGGAATTTCTCATTAGCTGCCTCGGAGTCCGGATTCCTACGGTCGCGGGCAGAAGTTGCATATAATACCTACAGAAAAAAATCTAAAAACACCCCTAGACCGGTACCTACTTGCAGAAACCCATCAAAATCGCCCAGTAACAGACAGTAAATACAATAAACATAACGCAATAAGTACTAACGAATAAGTTAACCCACATTATGTGTAAACAAGCTTAAATACGTGAAGGCAGTGGGGCGCAAATCTGACCCGTTTACACTCTGCTGCCGACGTTATAATGCCGCTAGGTTTGATTAGCCTAGTGTGCCTGTATATTAATGAGTAGTATCCGTATTCATTGTTTTGCAGTTTTTAATTACTTCGATCTTGATAAGTGAGCTCAAAATATAAGTAGGATGTATCAATTTTGAGGACTGTCACAGCTAGCTGACTTGTTACGGCTGCACCTCCCTTGAAAGTTTGAGGGTCAGCAAATCTTACAAATATTATAAACTAGCGAGTAGCGACCCGTCCGTCATTTCAGCAAATTAACACAAAACAATACTTATTAAATGATACGTATAATCTTGAATCACTCTGTCTATTATTGGAAACTGCATTAAAATTCGTTGCATAGTTTAAAAGATCTAGGTAAGCGTACAGACGGCGAGAAGTGACTTCGTTTTATACTGTGTACATAACACATAACATCACGCCTGTTATCCCCGTAGGGTTAGGCAGAGGTGTACCCATTAATACACCCACATTTCGCCAGTTATGTAGAGAAGTGAAAGTTTGCATATTTGTTACTCAATTATTGATCTAGATGAACACATAGAATATTTTTAACCCGTTTTTTTTTTTCAAAGAGCTGCTACAATATTGAAAATAAGCCTGCGAGATTTAAGTATACTATCAAACAAGCCTACGTCACAGGGATAAAGTAGCTTTCCTAAACTTATCTTATTAAGATCTTTCGACATTTAAATAGGGTAGATGACACCACAGTCAATTGACGTACTTTTTATGACCTGTCAAAACGCGATTGTCCCATAGATATTGTACGGCAAAAAATAACTGTGACGTCACTTTTGAGTAGACTCAATTGACTAACTATTTATTAATTTGAAAGCAATTCAAAATCAAATTTTACAGTTAATTGAAAATTAATCAAGTTTCCAGGGCTAAAATAAAGTGTTTCTTTAGAGAAGTTATGTCTTGGAATTATTGGTAAATGCTGTCATCTTCCCAATTATGTAAGTCATCAAAAAAAAGCCTTCTATTTTTTTACAAACAAGTTAATGAACGTAACTTTACTTGTTATATTTGTAAATGAAAAAAGGACGAAGCATAACACAATTTACGGATCCTTTTTTGTGTTTCTAATAAACTCGGGAAGTAAACCAATCTCCAGTAACCATTACAGCCCATAGCAAGTGAAAATTGCACGATCATGACAGCGAAAATTCAAAGCCCGAAATCTTCATTGTCCTCACATAATAATTCCTTCACATCACAAGGCATATTTGATGGCGTGAGGGATCGTTAATGGAGATGAGATGATTCTCTGCTCATATAGAAACGGTGCGTGAAAATCCGCGTGTGACGCGGCGATACCCGCGCATAAGCATTCCTACACCCGCAGCGTGCGTACACGCGTGCTCCGTAGCGTTGTTCGCTGCGTGCACCACGAAATTTAATACAGCTGAAGAGTTTTATTGTTTGTTTGTTTAAATGCGCTAATTGGAAAAAATATTGTTGGGTTGTTGTTGCCAGAGTAATGAGAAATAATTTAAGCTATATAACATCATGCTACGACCTAAAGAATCGGAGCAGAAACCAAAGATATAACTGCGGGATATAGCTTAGCTAGTATCAAAAACGCTAGCATAAAAGCTCTCATACTTACATGGCCATACGCTTCGGGTAAACGCGCGACACGAGATGCTCCATCACAACGCGCCGCTTCTCCATAAACGAGCCCTTAACATTTAAAATACTCGTGTGAAACGGGCCGACAAGTTCCGAACAATTCCGAAATTACACGGGCGCGTAGTCCGAATCCACCAGGGTCCCATAAATGCGTACCATGATTCGCCAACATGCATTTCTGATTACACAAATGTACGAGTTACAGAGTTACGACAGTTTTCAGTTTTCACCAAACTGTAGTAAAAGTTAGCCTGTTTTAAAAAATGGTCTCGGAAATCCCAGTGGTTGTGGCGAGTTTTTGTTTCTGTTAATTTTTATTTTAGGTACCTGAAGTTGACACAGTTGTGTACGTGAATAATTAGGAAGGCAAAATGTGTGTTAAAATTCCAGGATAAAAAGTGCCTCGCAATGCCTGCTTTTGTTATACAGAAATAGAATTTTGTGTGAAAGTTTGTTGATTTATACTGATGAAAATGCCGTAAATATTCAGTGTCATTGTGTATTCAGTAGAAAGGTCTGTTAATTTAATAAACACTATTTATTTCTGACAAGAGAATTTCAATCAAGCTTTTGATAGTACGTAAAGCCGTCGTGAAGTTATTTGCAATTATAAAATAGTCAAGAGTCACTGTACTCATATATAAAACTTAGGCAAGTAGGTAGGTACTTATCTAGAGATCTTTTTTAACATGTTTTTTTTTCTGCTGTCAAACATAAATTCTTAAGCAGTTGCAAACAAGTAACTCGTTAGTCCCACTTGAACTTTGGGGCCTCGTCCAATGCCGCTAAAATTGCTAAAAGACGGATGCGAAAAATTTTTTCCGAAGTAATTTATTTTACGTTTTTCTGCTCTGGAATTTCGAATACCTTGCTAATGTCTCTCTAACATCGAGAATTATAAAGAATTTGGTTGTGTGATCCCGAGGTAAGACTGTAAAGTTACCTAATTACGTTGTTTCGGTATTATTACGTTCCGGAAACACCTACACATTCCTGTCGCAGCTAACAATGTGACACAGTAAACACAAGACAAAGGATATGAAGGGATTTTTTAGACAAAACGGAATATACGATGTGAAAAATATCTCTCAAGTTATTGGAACTTTGCGCAAATTCTTTCAAAAAATTACTTACCTTTTAGCCTTTTTTTTCGTTGAAAAGAATTTTGTTATTGTAAAATATCGTAAATATTAAAATTTTATGTATCAAACATAAAATACCTTGTTTCATAATTTGTATTTAAGAATTTAATATTTTGATATTTTATAAACACAAAAAGGACAGATTAATTATTGGTAGCTAGGTGGGTAGGTAGGTACATATGTAGCAATGTTGTATTAATATAGGTACAAGAACTTCATCAATTTTAGTTATTAAACATTTATTTCAGTATAGCTGCTGTAATTGTATTTTGAATTCATATTCCAATCATTTTCTTTCTAAAATTCCTTAATCATTCCTCCTTTAAATAATTTACAGCTTGGACCATCGTTAAATGTAAATTTAAGTCCATTTACTTGCTAAATGCGGTTTTAATGTCGACCTAGTGATGTCTGTTTAGTGAAGTTCCCGACGCGGAAGGGTCTCAAACATTCGTTTCCTACTAATTAGTGGGTTTCATAAAAAGCTACACTAATATTAATTCAGAGCAAAGCTTTATTATATACGTAGTTTTATTATAAATAAGTGATAAAATCTAGTCTAAGGTAAACGCAGGTAATAACGACCCCCCTAAGGCAATTTTAAAATCAACAATTTTTTTTTAGTATACTGCGGTTCCTCTAAAGATTGATAGTTTAATTTTATATGCTAGTGTTATGTATAAATAATGTATTTACTGAATCAAATACATTTAAATAAAGGATTATCCTGTAAAAAATAATTTACAAAGTGACTTAGTCGATTGTTGGTATTACCGACCCATAAAAACGGCTGTGAAGCTATTAACGATTTTTATGCAGCTATTCCCGATCGTGTATGAGAGAAGGCCTTTTTCCAGCAATGGAATGTATAAGCTAGTGATGATCTCCCTACCCTACCTCTACCCTACCTCTGCCCTACCTCTGCCCTACCTCTGCCCTACCAATGCCCTACCTCTGCCCTACCTCTGCCCTACCTCTGCCCTACCTCTGCCCTACCTCTGCCCTGCCTCTGCCCTGCCTCTGCCCTGCCTCTGCCCTGCCTCTGCCCTGCCTCTGCCCTGCCTCTGCCCTGCCTCTGCCCTGCCTCTGCCCTGCCTCTGCCCTGCCTCTGCCCTGCCTCTGCCCTGCCTCTGCCCTGCCTCTGCCCTGCCTCTGCCCTGCCTCTGCCCTGCCTCTGCCCTGCCTCTGCCCTGCCTCTGCCCTACCTCTGCCCTACCTCTGCCCTACCTCTGCCCTACCTCTGCCCTACCTCTGCCCTACCTCTGCCCTACCTCTGCCCTACCTCTGCCCTACCTCTGCCCTACCTCTGCCCTACCTCTGCCCTACCTCTACCCCATATTTTCTCACCGTTTAAACCTTCCCTAGACCTCCACGAACATTTCAAAACCAAAATCAGCTAAATCATAAAAGTAAGGTGAGAAACTAAATAATCTATATACGATCAGTAATAGCTTCTTATAGTTGCTATTGCCGACCCTCATGGGTCGGTAATAAAGTATGTAAGTATAAACATAAATTGTATTACCGACTCATAAAAAAATGGTTATTTTAATTTAATTGACCTTCGGACTATAAAATAGATTATAATTGATTAATGTCACAAAAATATGAACAAATTAATGCACACTGTTTTAAACACAAAAACAATGATTTATTACTGATACTATTCAATATCGATCCTCGAAAAATATCATAACTTTGGTTAAATTGACAACGCTAAAAGGTAAAAACTAGACAAAAAGTTTAGTCGCTAATAGATTTTTATAAAGACTGATAGCTTAGATTTAAACTGGTCCATAAAAATACTTGTGTTAGTGTGATATAATAACATAAAAGAAAAATAAAACGAAAAGTTACTTTGCTGCCATTGCCGACTTATGGGTCGTTGATAGCTGCCACGACTAAAACTGATGAAGCTAACACCGTCCCATTTTAATTTAAAGTTTTATCGTTTCAAATTACTTTTTATTAATAAAATGTCGTAAAAAATCAAGAGTTGACACTTAAATGAATACATTTAGTAATTTAAGATAAAGTATAGACGTCATTTGTTTGTATAAATGTCTTAAATAGAAAAGTCACGTACTTACTTGAAGGAACAAGGGAACAGTACTACACGCCCTGCGTCCACGCTGCCCCGCAGTAATTAGCGTATTTTATCTGTTTTTTGCACAGCTACTCACAAAAACGTAAAAGTATACGATGCTCAAGGAATAAACGCGTGTGTAACTTTGCCTACTATAGCTAAAATAGTTCTGGAAACGTAAAGATTTCGAATTACTTTTATAGGTCGGTAATACCTGCAGATTTTCGATGGGTCGTTGATAGCTGCGTTTACCTTATTTAGAACTTAATTTCCTTTGAATTGATTTGTGTAAGTGAATTTTTATTTTAGTTTTCTTCCTAAAAAAACATATTCGATTTTTTCCTTTAATTTACATTTTGAATTTAGTTTTCTACTAAGGTTAACTAAAATCGTTTGTATTCGTAACAATCTAAACACTTTTTAGGAGCAGATCAATTAATTCAAATTAATATTACGCCACCTAACATTTTTATTTATGTTCAAATCACACAAAACCATTTTTTTTCTTTACTTACAATACTTTTAAAATGATATACCTACCTACGGTCAAAGCGAAGATTGAATAAATTACCAAATATTTATTTATTAGGTAAGTAGACATTTTATCTACATTAATATTCCAAACAAACGTCTATAACAAACTCAGCCAATCCAAAAACGTATACAAAACGCAAACCGTTTTCACTCTGCCTAATGTAGCGTAAAACGATATGTAGACTACCTATTGTAAGTACACCAACACACAAACTATAATCTATAATACTCTGTGGCAATTAATAATCTTCTACCAACAATATTGTCTATCCCCCACGCTCTATTACATTCAAGGTAAATAGAAGCTTTTGTGTCGATAGAAATGTATGTAAAATGAGCCTTAAAGTTTTACGTAGGTATAAAAGAGTCTGTTTGATACACCGTACATACCATTCGCAAATTGCTCGAATACTTGGAAACGCTTTTGTATTTTAATTTTGAAATTCTCTGAATTCGTTTATAAGGTACCGTGCCCAAAGGGTGCTAATCGTGACCCTATTAACTACTAAGGCTTTCCTCTGTTTTTGAATCGTAATTAAATATCTAGGTACTACCTAGATATTTATAACATTTTTTTTTCTCTTAAAGTTTTTTTTTTTTTAATAAAAATTGCAAATGTCTACCTAGTAGGTAGACATTTGCAATTTTTACTAAGTGTGTGGCCGCTAAAACAAAATTAAAAAAAAAAAAAAAACTTTAAGAGAAAAAAAATGTTATTTTTTTGGAGTATCCGTTTGTTTATTTTCATCACCTTGTATTTCGGGACATCGCCAAGCGATTGGTCGACTCATCACATGACCAGAATGCTGGCCTTTTCTTAGGCCAAAGAATCATCATTGCCAACGCGGCGATGTTGCCAGCCTTTTGGGATTTGCCCCATTGACAGCGAAGCGGACGAATTTTTTGATGCCCTTTATAGTTTCTTCTTTTTTTTAAAATAAATTGTACATACTTTATAATTTTATTATTATTCTTTGCGTTTAAGTTAATTATTGTATATAATGTATAATCCAGATTTAGTCTGAGATAAAAATAAAAGGGAAGAAACATGCAAGACGCGTGTTTTTTCCGGCGTTTTTTGCTCGATTTTAATATTGTAAGGTAAAGAGTAAAGAGTTCCGTACCGCCAGGTACGGATCTCTTTACGTGAGAGTCCGACTTACATTTAGCCGGTTTTTAAAAGCCTAAAAACCTACAAAATAATACATATTTTGTAGGTATACCTACTGGCAGCTGGAATTTATCTTATATACACTGTATGATGACAATGAAACGAATTTACCCTTCAAATCAAATACATATTATACCCATTTCTAGATGAACGAGCATCTTCAGGGCTGTTTGAGCATTTACTGGAAATAGATTCCCAACTGGAGTTTCAGTTTGATCCTCATTGATTCCTTTATTTTCTATCTTTTAGGGATAACTGTCCCCTTTTTACAGTTCAACAGTTTTCATGTGAAAGTTACAGTAAAAGAAAGGGACTTATTCCAACTTAAAAAAATCCAAGAAAAGAAATTGATTAAAAATAGTTAAAAAAATGTCGTGATAGCCCAGAAGTTAAGGCCTCTCATGCATGAGGTTGTGGGTTCAAATCCGGGCAAGTACCAATGTGAATTTTTCAATTCTTAAGTACTTTCTAAAGATTATCTATGATAATGGTCTAATTGAAATAAATGTTTTAACTTTGACTTTGTACTTTCTAAGTTTATCTTGGAAATCACTGACATCGATGAAGGAAAACATCGTGAGGAAACCTGGACTTATAATTAGGATTAAAAATCGCCAAATCCTTTTCTATAATATGAGAAAAAGCCTTTACCCTGGAATGGGAAAACAAAGCTGGTATTATAAAACACGCAATAACAAAAACATAAACGGATGCGTTCTACTTAAAAGTTTAGCGACGAAGTAGGAAAGCGAGTCGAGGAAGTTTCCACGCGCAACGGTACCCGATGGGAAGGCTTACAGTGAGCAGTCACGCGATGGAGTTTTGCAAGTAGACATACGTCATACGAGGTGCAGTTCCGCGTCCACGTCAAATTCAAGGAGGCAAATTTTTACGTTAGTATAAAAAAAAAAAACACGAATCATTCTAAATCTATACAGTTTATCTATACTAATATTATAAAGCTGCAGAGTTTGTTTGTTTGTTTGTTTGAACGCGCTAATATCTGGAACTACTGGTCCGATTTGAAAAAATCTTTCAGTGTTAGATAGATTAGTTATCGAGGAAGGCTATAGGCTATATACCATCACGCTACGACCTACGGGAGCGGAGCAGTAACCAAAGACGCGGGTGTAACCGCGGCGGACAGCTAGTATTATATAAAAGCACTAAATATATCATCATCACTAAATACATGGTCATCCACTCACTCAACACAAAATATCGAAAATAGCTTGACGTATAAAGATGAAATTTGGCAGAGAGAAAGTGAATTAGTTAGTAAACGTGCGCTCAGAAAGGTTTTCCAAAATTCACCCCCAAACGGTGGTCCAATTTTTTGATGGAGAACTCAACGGGGACGAAGGTGCGGGCAGAAGCTAGTGATAAAATATACTAATAGGTTTTTTTTTGTTATTTTTGTAGGTGATATTCGAATTCCAAGAAGGTAAGGTTTAGGTAGGTGGGGCGATCAAACCTCACGCACCCAGTATAGTCGCGCGACATCGCCTACCCCATATACAACAGGGCGATCCTGTTTTTTGAAAGAGGTGTATTCTGAAATACTATCAAAAAACAATAAAAAAAGTATTTATTGATCTGGTGTCGTAATGTTATTTCATTATTTAAGTATGTCTTTTATGTTAACCTACTGAAAGACGGCAAACTGCAGCTTGAATTAAGTGTGCGGGAAATTGCAGCGTAAGAAGAGGAAAGTTTCAGTCAAAGGTGGCGTCCCAACTTGGGAGATAATTGCGGAGCTTTGCGGTGACATACTTACCTGCACGCCTGGCTCTGAAAGTGTGTGTGAGTAAATAGGGAAACGTGTAAAAAAAGAGGGATTAATATCGCGATATATGCACACCAATTACGTAACTCATCCTGATTGGCAATCGTTTTCGGAAAACCGGAATCGGGACATTGAGTTATAATGTACTACGTACTAGAGAAGACACCTCAACTCGATTGTTTGTAACACGAGTTAGAGCGCGTGCACTCCAACTCACTTAGTCTATGCCGAGCGTTTGCTGCAACGTGACACATTTGAGTGATGTTTTGTTTTTTATATTATGCCTTCGTGCGTATTGAGATACTGTACAAATAACTCCAGAAACATAAAAAAGTCAAGGAGTGACTTTTCACCAGTAAGTTCATTAATTATGTTTAAAACACGCTTAATTTTTAATTATAATTTTTCAATTGCAACGCGTCACCGCGGCGGCGCGGCGGCCATGTTTACGTGAATGTCAAAGAGTAAAACATTTGTATGCGCAGACTTGACACTATCGACGTATAAGTTTACTTATTTAAGGGCAGTAAAATATTAATTTTAAATCACGATAATAATGTTAATGCAATAACATTAATATTTTTTTATTATTATTTGGATTTAAAGGTTTCCTCGGCGGTGTCATGAAACAAGAGAATCATGGATGTTCAGAATAATCGCAGCGAAGAAACGTGGTTACCTTCAGATTATTCACAAAACGGCAGAAACTAACTAAACTTATATTACTTAAAGGAAATTAAAATATTATTACAGCATAAATACTTTTTTATTTATTCTTTGAGTAAGTACACACATAGGCAGAATAATAAAATTATGTCGCATCTGCACGCATCTATGAGTACATAACACCCCCCCGCTTGTCCCGCGCATACCCTGCCGTCATCAAGTGCGCCCTATCTTTTCTTTGAGATAGCTTCTCTAGTACGTAGTACATTATAACTCAATGAATCGGGATACCGAACAACATCCACTGGAAAGCAGACAGCTGACAGCACCAATAATTCTTTTTGACATATTTTTCATGAGCTGTCAAATCACGATTCTCCCATAGATTTTGTATGGCAATACATAGTAAACTTTTAAGACAGCTAAAATTTTTAGGCTTTTAGGTCTAAATAAAGTGTTATTTTAAAAAGAAGTTTTATCTTGAAATCATTGGATAATAATGTCAAATTTCCAGTTGAATTTCGCGACCTACCCTGACGCTTTCACGAGGTATCCATAAAGTTTAAATCATTTACAGTTATAAAGCTCAACAAAGTAACTGCAAAACCATTAAACTATAAAGTTAGCGGGGAAGTAATAAAACGGGACACGTGCCAAAGTGTTACAGTTTCCTTTCAAGGTCACGGGCAGACATCCATACAGTCATACAACTCATACAGAAACTTTGCCAATTTACTATGACAACAGAATCAGAGACAAACAACATTTTGTCAGTAGGCCTAGCTCGAGCGCACTACCGTAGGTAAAAGTAGAGTAGCTTACTGTTCCAATCAAACCATGTCAGAGGCCCTTGAGGCGGTTTAGTAAACTCTGACACTAGGGTGTGTGGGGTCGTATGACCTTACTGCCCACACGATAAAGAAGAAGAAGAGTCGATTTTCGGATTGGAAATACGACTATCCTATAGCATTTGTGAGAAACCTTTACGTTTAAATAACGCTTTAAATATGAAACATAATATTTTATTACAACATAATATTTTATGAATTGGTCTTGTTACTGCATTTTAAATATTTGTTTCTTGAGGTAATCGAACCCGTCGAACCCGTCACACGCAGCGCAGCATTCAATCGCTTAGCCACTTCCCCAACTGTGTGTTATTGTCAATAAAAAATCATATGTGCATATGAATAAAACCTCCAAAATAAATATATATTAAGCGCGAAACGGGTATTCCAATTCAAAAATAGAATAGAAAAATCGATTTTTGAATTGGAATACCGTTGAAAGTTACCGCGCGCTTATGCTGGGCCCAATGGTCATCTGCGAAAACCATTAGGCCACCCATTTCCTTTACCAAATTCTCAGGTAGAAAAAACCTTTTATATTTTGGAAGATACGATTGTTATCAATATTATTCAGTGGTGCTGTCAAAACTAATGTAAATATTTGCTTCAGTAAATGCGTATTGGTAGAACTTGGCATTTTAACGTTACCAACGCACATCTATTTATTAAAAGCTTTTATTAGCTTGCACTATTCGTATGTATGTAAGTTGTCCTTTCAAAATTCGCAAACCATTTTTCAGCCATAATATGTTGATGTCCGATTAAGCTGAAATTTTGCATAAGTACACCTTTAGTTCTGATGACAACACAATGTTGTTTGTTGTTGTTGTTTGTCAATATTGTAATAATTTCAATACCGCCGCTCCAAGATGGCGGATTACATATTTTTTCTCAATCCCTTTGATATGGGTATCAAATGAAAGGGCTTGAAGAGTAGAATAAGATAAAGTTAGAAACATCACACTAAAAAGCTTGTTTTTATAAAGTTTTATTTTTACCATTAATTTATATAAATAAAATTGAATTGTCTGTTTGTTAATATCAAAATAACAGCTTTTTCAACTATGTAAATGCATATTGTAAATTTTTACAGAGTACCTAATTACCTACACAAAAAAAAATCTCTTGTCTGTCTGTCTCTTCTGGCTAATCTCCAAAACAGCTAGACCAATTTTGACGAGTTATTCATTGTTAGATAAATAACTGATGTTATAAAGAGTAACTTAGACTACTTTGATTTTAGAAAAAAAAAGTTTCACGCAAAAAAAAAGAAACATTGCTAACAAACGCCATATAGGCGAAGTCGAGGAACATAAGCTAGTTTTCAATACAATAGGTGAACATTAACTTTGAACTTTACACGAACCCTTACACACATATCGAAGTTAGTTCTACATATACTTAGGTCTATAAACTGTGATTTATAGAGAATCATGTTTATGAGTTTAGTATCCAAGACACGTCTCTATTGAGAATGAAAGAATACAATAACAAATGTCATTTCAATTCCTTGACTATTGTAACTTTAGGTAGGTATGCGGAGAAAAGAAAACATTTTTCATTATGTGCGCTCGATCATTCAACTCCGCTTTCGTAGTGTTAACCAGTTGATTTTTATTTAATTCTACTATTTGTGCTGCTAATAAAAAGCTGGAAGAGAACGACTCGCACTTGAAAGGTAACGTACTATATAAATAAGATGGTGCAAAAAACGCCGTGTTTTGGGAACCCACTTCAATATTTTAAAACATAACATCACCATCACGCCTGTAATCGCCGAAGGGTTAGGCAGAGGTGTATCCGTTCCACATTTCGCTAGTTATGTTTAAATCCTATGTAATAGGGGGCGAGCCTATTGACAACAACTGGGCACAAATCCAGACCCCGTGGCTGCTACTGAGAAATTCCAGATGGAAAAACCCAATAACACTTTGCCCAACCTGGGAATCGAACCCAAGACCTCATGCTCAGCAGTCGCGCTTTGGGACTTTATTTTATTTTTATTATTTACTTCTTCCGCGCCTAAGTTGACACATTATCCCATTAGAACCGTACATATTACCGCGATAAAATGTAGCCTATGTGCTATTTCAGATAATCTATCTATGTGCCAAATATCGAGATCCAATCAGCCGTTTTGGCATGATTGAGTAAGAAACAGCCATCCATACAAATTAACATTTATAAAAATAGTAAGATTTATTTATTTTAGGCTCTCCAACGACTTATTTATTTATACACTTAAAATGTTTATTTATGGCTACTTATTTATTTATTTAATTCTTGCTATTGAATTACAGTAAACTTTTCACTTATAGGAGAGAATTACAGATATGACTCTATAATTCTCAAGTGCCATTCACATAGAGAGCACAGCACTTGAGAATTACAAAGATTGAGGAATTTTAACACAGTGTGTATGAACACACTCTGTTAAAATTCCAAGTGTCTCTCTATTACGGTTCAAAAGGTACACTCCTGTGACAGAGGGACAGACGGAAAAGCGAGAGTAATAGTGTTCCATTTGGACCCTTTGTGTATGGAACTCTAAAAATACCTTTTTTTTTGAGGTGGTAAAAATCATCAAATGAGTCCTTCCACACTGGGTGGGGCGGAAGGGACTGTCAGACTTTTACCACACCAAAAATACCTTTACCATCGTAATTGTGAAAGGCTAAGAAATCTTCGCCAATCTTCGCTATAATTCAGGGACATCAAAGCTTTGCAGCGCTAAAGCGGCTTGATGCCTCAGTAACACGCGACATTCGACTTTTCACCCATATATCGATCGTCTTTAATGAGCTTTATTTTAACAGTTATTAAGTTTTTTACAATTTACTGTGTTGATGTTGAAGTTTCGTGATTTGTTGCTGTTGATCGGATATTGACCTTCAAACGACTTGATTTAATCAAGTAAAGGTATTGTTTACATTTTCAGTTAGTTATCCTGCATTAGTCTTACAGTAAGTTAGGTACTTAGATAGGTAGTAATTGTTGAGTTTACTTTATTTTTGTCTGTTTTGCTGTGGGTAGTTATAAGTATTAACACTAGTCTACACCGTGAATTTTAATTCGTTGTAAATCTTTCAGGGGGTAATGTACTCATGAACATGAACCACTTTTACTAAAAAAAAAAACAGCTGATCCATACAATTTGATCGTAATGTAGTACATTATTGTATGGATCAGCTGGTTTTTTTTTCACATTTCGTACTATGTCCCTTAGTAAAAGTTGTTCATATTCATGAGTACATTCACCCCCTGAAAGATTTACAACTAATTAAAATTCAGGTTGTATAAGAACATTGTTACTAGAACAAAATGGACGCCTTGGTCTGATATAAACGATTTATTCTGATATTATTATTTATTAGTCAGGTCTTTCTCATACGTGCGACTGCCGAGCGTTTTCACGCGAATTCGATTCCCAAATCAGGCAGTGTTATTAGGTTATGCCATAATCCACGTCGTCTGAATAGATTTTAGAATTAAGCCAGTCCTTAATTGTTTCACAGGAAAACAGGATAAAAAATAGCTATGTGCTATTCCAGACTATAATTCATCTCTGTGCCTTTCATTTAGCTCCATTCAGTCGTTCTTTTGTGATTGAGTAACAAACTTCCATCCAAATTTTCGCAGTTATTTATATTAATAGCAAGATTAGACGAGATTCACATAATATTGTATTATTTTTCCTCAATATACACACAGACACATTGAACAATATAGAACATGTCAGAATTGTAATTCCGACACAGAGTTGTATGAAATAGGTATATCGGTTATTTCCATTTCCGATCGTAATAAAGTAGTATAATATGTACAGTTACATGATGTGCCCGAGCTGTATACAAAAGGAAATTCGATACAAATGAGAAACATTCCCTATATTTTTCTAGTGTAGGTCTGTCTTTATACAGGGTGTCCCAGATAAGGACGCCCAACGAAAATTTTGGATTCCTCTTCTTGGGCTAACCACCCCCATGTATGTGTTTCTTCTTTTGGAATATATTTCCAAAAAATGCGACACAAAAAGAGAATTTAATTATAATATTAGAGTAGGTAAGTCCTGGTTTCGTCCAAGATAAACCAAAGTATATATATAAATTGAAAAAGTCACATTGGTAAATACCAACCCCGGTATCAAACCCACAACCGTCACGACGATAATCTACTCAAGGCAGTATCTATTCACTCAGATTAGGTTACATAAGTTCGCTAAACAATAAATCTAAAACAACTTAGGTGTAATATAACAATTAGCTTTCCCAAAGCGTCGTCATGTAATTGTTTAACTTCGACTTCTAAAACAACAAACTTCCAGTTATGGGTAACACAAAACTCAAACAATTTGTTTTCATTTCAATTATAATTAAGTCCGTGAACATTTAGAATTAAACTTTGAAGTGTTGGTGATAGAGTTTAAAATATCAAGTAGCCGAAAGTTCGGCGTGAATTTTCAATCAAGGCTCCAATTTTATAAATTACTAGCGTTCGTTCCCCGTCTTTTGACATCTCAGGGGAACTACCTCCTTCACTTTCCCGCATAAAAAGTATCCAATGTCCTTCTCTGATTCGTGTTTAAGCTCTATGTTAGATTTCGTTAAAATCTGTGTAGTAGTTAAGTCAAAGTCAAAGTCAAAACGTTTATTTCAATTAGACCATCTACAGGCACTTTTTTATTTCTTGACTCCTTGACAATTAGGTAGTAACAAACAAACAGACTGGACATAGGTATAAAAGTTTTGGCTTTTACAACATAAGTACTAGCTTCCGTTCGCGACTACGCCCGCATCAAAGTTGATATATTATCCAAAAGGAACCGTAAATGTTTCCGGGATAAAGACGCTTATTTCGTATTCCAGACTATTATCTATCTCTGTGCCAACTTTCCATCCATCTAAACATTCGCATCACTACATAGTATAAAACAAAGTCGCTTTTTCTGTCTGTCTGTCCCTATATGTATATGCTTAGATCTTTAAAACTACGCAACGGATTTTGATGCGGTTTTTTTTAATAGATAGAGAAAGGTTTATATGTATAATACATGCACCCGCGAAGCCGGGGCGGGTCGCTAGTTTAAAATATTAGTAGCAAGATACTTTATTTGTTAAATAACTAGATTACTTACATTTTTGAAATACCTGCTTTTAAATGTAAATTGCTCTGTATTTTATCTTAAAATAAGCTTTTTAATACGACATTCGTTTAATGTTAAAATGAATGAGTAAGTATACAGAAGTGATTTTACTTATCTAAAGAAATACAAGTATACGCAACAGGTTCTACCAGATTAACAGCTCCAATCTACCTTTGTCGGCGTACAAAAAGAGATTAGCCCCAAGACAATGTCCTTCACAAAGGACATAACGGCCCTTTAGTTGTGCCCTCGTGACCAACTCGGCTTTAGTCAGCGAATTCCTTAAAAGCTTACGATCCGTTGTCCAGAGACGACTCGTAAGGGCGCGTACACATAGAACGTCCGATTTTACAGGATCCGTTTTAACTGATCCGTCGCTACTGGAGGTAATATTCACACAGCATTTACAGGACCGATTTTAACTGATTCGTCGCTACTGGATGTTGGATCGGTATTTTTTACTGGAACCGGAATACTGTATTCTGTGTGAACTCGCTCATACAACTACATACGCTAATAACATACGTTTAAACGGACCTGTAAATCGGAGGTCTATGTGTACGCGCCGTAATTCGTAAAACCTTTTGTAATTGTGAAGCTACGTGTAGTTATCTAAGACATTAGAAAACAAAATTACCTATGTGTTGTGTCAGTGTGATCTACGTAGTGTTGGGTAGGACTTGAAAAATAGTTTGTAAAAGTAGCCTCTTTTTTGTACTGAGCCAGTACAGTGTCCCTCTTCATATGAGGCGAGGCGTAATAAATCTTGGCGGTATATTTGATGTAACAAATACCTACGAATATGACATTTAAAGTAAAAAAATAAACGAAAAGAAAGAAAGAAAGAAAACTATTTAT
Source organism: Hoplodrina blanda (assembly GCA_949316365.1). Taxonomy (NCBI): domain Eukaryota; kingdom Metazoa; phylum Arthropoda; class Insecta; order Lepidoptera; family Noctuidae; genus Hoplodrina; species Hoplodrina blanda. The sequence goes on along the minus strand of OX438565.1, from coordinate 10,111,982 downwards.
TCTCGCGAAAGTGTTTACATAACATACAAAATTTTGTTTACTAAAGCTCAAGCCAAAAAACAAGTAAGAAATCTAGAAAAAATAAAATAAAAATTTGACCTAAACGGAAATAGGTATGTGCCACTACCGTGCGAAATGGCTGACGCTCAGCATACCCGTGCACGAAGGCACGATACCACGGCCACAACGGCGCTGGTTTTCAGCGAGTACAAATATGACATTTGATGTTACTGTTATTTGTAACGTGCTATTGTAGCATGTTTCTCGCTTCCTCACACTCTTATCCTACGGTTAACATACGGAAAGTAACGAGTAAAGCAAACACCAAAATTTTAAGTGGTACAATTTTAAACGTCGAGCCTCTCTTTTTTGTCGTCTTGTAAGGGTCAAATGTACTGCCTCTTGTCGTCCTCTCCTCACTAGACCCACGCTTTTAATGCCTCATGTCAAAACTTTTTGGAGTGGCTCCTAATTTATTAGGCTGTACTGCCAACGACGTATAATAAACGTGTTTTTGTTGGTTACAGAAGAATAATATGATTTATTTGACACTGAACAACGTTAGCAATATTTCATTTGTGATGAAAATAAGCTGTGTTTTTGTGGAGTATTGCTACATTTTCTGCTGCGGCTTAGATACTGCAGAAAGATATCTTTCTATCTATACTTATACTTTTAAATGCTTTGCCCTGAACGATTGACTGACTGATCAACGCACACACTAAACTGCTGCCGTAGTCACCTGAAACTTGGAGGGTGTGTTCTTTGTATGACGTAGGCATCCGTTATGAAAGGATTTACCAAAATTCACCCCCTAAGGGGCTGAAATAGGGGTCCAAAGTTTGCATGGAGAAACCAAGTTTGACGCGGACGAAGTCGCGGCCAGGAGCTAGTGTAATTATATGAAGTGTACGTTCTAACAAAAATCTATTTAAATTCTGATGTAAATGATCATTATTATTATCGCATTTATTCTATTAAATACTCCAAGTCCCACGTAATGTAACACAATTGATTATCTATTGTTCTGTCATATCGGTATGACCATCTCGCCAATTGTTGAGGCTGCAGGTTTTCTTCATTAAGGGGTTTTGAACCATCCAAAATACTTTATTCTTATTTTACAAAAATATATAAAAATGTCAACGTTTCCTCGACGCTTGACAGGTTAAAGCCTTAAAAATTGTATTTGTAAATATTATTACAAAAATAAAAAAGATCTTATCAGTATCAGCAACAGGTAGATTAATTAGGGACAATCAATAACTTGTCGTAAATGTTTGATAGATTAAGACTGAAATTAGAATGTGAACGTTTAACGTTACTAAAATTACCCACCCTCTGGTTTGAAAACCATATTTACAGTAGATAATTATTACAACGTACATAAAATGATACCGTTCATTAGAACATCATAATTATCCAGTTATATTTCAAACTACGCTTGCGGATTGCGGTTATCGACGTTCTGTCAACAACAGCACAAAATTAATTAGGGTAAATACGCCATACGTCGGCCCCCCCCCAAACTTCGGCCGTCTGCACATTTTCAGCTTGCGTTCATTTAAAACGTAATGAAGTGACAAATTTGCCACTCGAATTACAACCTTAGTTCATACTCTATATGTACAAACCGTTACTTTCCGATTACGTCACTCACTCTTCGCACACTGAGCGTCATTAGTGATTGCGCCGTCGAAGCGTCAATTTCATATTTAAAGTACCTTACTTGCTGTGAATACCCACACTTCGGGGATTGATATTAGAACGGTAAGACATCATTTTTTTTTGTTTTAAGCTTTATTATCAGTAATTAGTGATTTTTACTATATTTTGAGATAGTTTTTTCAATGTTTTACGTATTGCTTTATAGGAAAAATAGGAGGCCGCCAATAGAATACCAATTTTGATTTAAAACCGGATTCTCGGCCGTGGCCGACTTAAAGTAAATGCAGTCTGTTTTATAAATTCCAATTGTACTAATTCCATTGGCTTAATAGGAGAATTTGCAACGCATAGGTATAGGCAAATAAATATATTTTACGTTTAATCGCCAAATACCGGCCGGGGTGATATTAGTTGAATCTCGAGAAATAATGAACACAAAATAGGGGCCGGCTTTAGAAACATTAAAGATCGTAATGTCGACCAGTCTCGAATTCGAGCCCAACTATACAGGCTGATTACTTTTTCTTATTTTATCAAAATGAAATATTTATTATACATTTAATTTATTTATAATATAAAGAGTTAAGTTTAAATGTAGGAGTTGATAATATTGAAAAAGCTTAAGCTATCATAAAGCTTATTACGGATTGGGAATATAAGATATAAATTGCTCTTTGGAACTTGCTACCTCTTATACCCATATTAATTAGCTTAAAAAATATAAATCGTTGGTCGTGAATCTTTCATTCATTATTTAACCTGCATGTCACAAAAAGCTGCCTTTAGAATTAATGCTTTTAATTTAATTAAGGTACTACAATGACAGAGCAGGGAGATCCAGGGCCTTCACGGAAACTAAGAAAATTATGCAGTTACGATCGCACAAAAATAAAGGAAGCGCTTGAGGCAATAAATTAATATACTTAATTACTTAGTGAGACTCCTGCCAAAATAAATCATATTAATAATATTTGTCTATCTTAATTTAAAACACCCTATACCCGGCCGACATTTGGGAAAAACGCGACCGACCATGGGCCTTGAATGGCCGACTTTAGGGTTTTATCGTTCTCGACGCTTCTGAACCTTATATTTTTTTCCTAGTAGTAGAAATGTCAACTTTATGCCCATAAACATGAAATAGATTTATCAAACTATCCAAAACCGCATCGGAAGCTATCCTTCGTTGGAAATTGATGGTGCCAGATCGATCCCAAAACAGAAAAACCGTAAGGGGGCCGACATTTAGCGTATTTACCCTAGTTGCGTTTGAATTAATAATTGATTGTAGAACAACATTAATTACAAATGTTTATAATGCAGCCATTTAACCGAACTGTAGCCATGAAAAGGAGATCATGTCACCGACGTTTACCTTGGATCAGTAAAGTAGCAGATTTTTGTCCCCTCCATGGTGTAAAAGAGAGAACGAGATGAACTGTTTATTTATTTACGCGAAAGTGACACACATAACGTAATTAAATTGTTTACAAAAGCCCAAACCAAAAAACAAGCATTAATACTGAAAAATAAAAAAAATATTTTCTGGAAATATGCGCCACTACCGCGCGAAACGGCTGATGCTCAGCATAATGCCGTGGCCCGTGCACGAAGGCACTCAACCACCGCTGTATGTTTGTTGAGTAAAATTTAACACACGAGTAAATAGACCTTATCCGACTTTAGCCGCCAGGAAAAGCTAAAGAAATCATTTACCGTGGAATCAGTACAAGAGATACGAGTATTTCGTCGGTTATTAAAAAACAAACATCATCTTTATGCAAATGTCCGACACCTGCATGGTCAAAATATAGATATAGGTGCCTCTCAGTAATAGAAATCGATCAAAACCTATCAATGATGCTGAACGTTGAGAATATTAAATTAAAGGATTCAAGATACAAGATAGTCTTTCGAATTGAAATCTTGCCAACGATGGTAGCGACCTTCGGTCGATATTTTCTTAGATTTGATACATAATACTATTGCCTTATTAGTTTAGGAACCATATTGTATTAAGCTAGACTGCTACGTAATCATGAGTCAATAAAGTTTTTTTTTAAATACAACGCATACCTAAGTTCACCACTTTGTCCGCGTAAATGTCGATTTAAGGGGGGGCCAAACGCCTGCCGGGGTTGCGGGACGTCTTAACAGGATACCGTGGCCCCGGAACGTAAAGGGCAACAGAAGGAACAGGGTGGTTTTTTAGTCAGTAAAAGTCTGACAGTCCCTTCCGCCCCACCCAGGACGGAAGGAGTCATTTGATGATTTTTACCACCTAAAAAAAAAAAAAAAAAAAGGGGGGCCGGTGGTGTTTTTACTTTTGCGGAACCCTAATTCTTTTTCTAAAAAAAAATTATTCTAAGTTACTCTTTATCCACCTCCTTCTTTTCCTACATCTTGTTTTTTCCTTTTTTTTCGTTTTATTTGCTAATGAAAGTCCCGCTAAAATCGGTTCAGCCGTTTACGAGATTAGGTGGAACAAACAGACAGTTAGAAAAAAAATTAAAAATATATTTTTTTGATATAAGTACCGTATAAACATTAACAGCTATGTATTTAGTATTAAGCTGTTATTTTGATATTGCAAACAGATACTTTATTTCTACACTAATATATATAATATAATAATATTATAAAGAGGAAAAATTTGTATTTTTGTTTGTTTGTTTGTAATGGATAAACTCAAAAACTACTGGACCGATTTTAAAAATTCTTTCACCTAAGTAATATAATAATAATACCGTATAATATAATAAAGATAAATGCGAAAGTCTGTTTGTTTATCTGCCTGTTTGTCGGCTAAAATGCTGAATTTACTTTTGGGTAGTTGAACACATGGGATCAAACTTAGGCTTTTTGTAGCGGTAATCGACATCCACGCAGGCGGAGCCGCGGGGGACCGCTATAGGTTATATAAATCAGAATAACACATAGGCTACTTTTTGTCGCGAAAACCGACATCCACGCGGGCGGAGCCGCGGGCGACCGCTAGTATTTGTATAGATTTCTAAAATGCTAAGTGTGGTGTCCCAGATTGATACTCAAACCGAACGATGGAAGAACATGGTCTGCTTTTATGGTCGGTATGTAAGTGGCATCACACTTTATTATCACTAAACTTGAGTTATGTGGGGCAGTAGCCTTTTCTAATATAGGGTAAATACGCTAAATGTCGGCCCCCTTACGGTTTTTCTGTTTTTGGATCGGTCTGGCACCATCAATTTCCAGCGAAGGATAGCTTCCGATGCGGTTTTGGATAGTTTGATAAATCTATTTCATGTTTATGGGCTTAAGGTTGACATTTCTACTACTAGGAAAAAGTTATAAGGTTCAGATGCGTCGAGAACGAAAAAACCCTAAAGTCGGCCATTCAAGGCCCATGGTCGGTCGCGTTTTTCCCAAATGTCGGCCGGGTATAGGGTGATTTAAATTAAGACAGACAAATATTATTAATATGATTTATTTTGGCAGGAGTCTCACTAAGTAATTAAGTATATATTATTAATTTATTGCCTCAAGCGCTTCCTTTATTTTTGTGCGATCGTAACTGCATAATTTTCTTAGTTTTTTTGTCATTGTAGTACCTTAATTAAATTAAAAGCATTAATTCTAAAGGCAGCTTTTTGTGACATGCAGGTTAAATAATGAATGAAAGATTCACGACCAACAATTTATATTTTTTAAGCTAATTAATATGGGTTTATGAGGTAGCAAGTTCCAAAGAGCAATTTATATCTTATATTCCCAAACCGTAATAAGCTTTATGATAGCTTAAGCTTTTTCAATATTATCAACTCCTACATTTAAACTTAACTCTTTATATTATAAATAAATTAAATGTATAATAAATATTTAATTTTGAGAAAATAAGAAAAAGTAACAGCCTGTATAGTTGGGCTTGAATTCGAGGCTGGTCGACATTACGATCTTTAATGTTTCTAAAGCCGGCCCCTATTTTGTGTACATTATTTCTCGAGATTCAACTAATATCACCCCGGCCGGTATTTGGCGATAAAACGTAAAATAGATTTATTTGCCTATATGCGTTGCAAATTCTCCTATTGAGCCAATGGAATTAGTACAATTGGAATTTATAAAACAGACTGCACTTACTTTAAGTCGGCCACGGCCGAGAATCCGGTTTTAACTCAAAATTGATATTCTATTGGCGGCCTCCTATTTTTCCTTTAAAACAATACATAAAACATTGAAAAAACTATCTCAAAATATAGTAAAAATCACTAATTACTGATAATAAAGCTTAAAACAAAAAAAAAGAAATGTCTTACCGTTCTAATATCAATCCCCGAAATGTGGGTATTCACAGCAAGTAAGGTACTTTAACTATGAAATTGACGCTTCGACGGCGCAATCGCTAATGACGCTCAGTGTGCGAAGAGTGAGTGACGTAATCGGAAAGTAACAGTTTGTACATATAGAGTATGAACTAAGGTTGTAATTCGAGTGGCAAATTTGTCACTTCATTACGTTTTAAATGAACGCAAGCTGAAAATGTGCAGACGGCCGAAGTTTGGGGGGGGGGCCGACGTATGGCGTATTTACCCTACTTAGGGATCGAAAAAAGTACCTAATTCGAATTAATGTAGTCCAGCATTTGTGACAAAACTAGCTGTTACTCGCGAATTCGTCCGCGTAAATGTCGGTTATTGTGGACGAAGGCGAAGTCGCGGGCAAATGCTAGTTTGTAATAAAGTAAACTATAGGTAGGTACTTACTTTTAAATCCTTCAATCAGTCTACAAATATTTGAAGAGAAAGCTAAAATTATTGTAACAGAAATATTTAATTAATGTTTGCGAACTTTTCATCCTTTGAATTAAACGTTTATTTAATTTCTCGCGATACAAATCGTATTTACAGAAGACCGTTAGGTACAAATTAATTCTTTATTACCATCACGCCAGTAATCCCCAATGGGTTAGGCAAATGTATACCCATTAGTACCTACACCCACATTTCGCCAGTTAATATATTTAAGTCCCATGTAATAGGGAGCGAGCCTATTGCCAACGACCGGGCATAAATCCAGACCCCGAGGCTGCTATTGAGAAATTCTTGATGGAAAAACCCAATAACACTTTGCCCAACCTGGAAATCGAACCCAAGACCTCATGCTCAGCAGCCGCGCTTTGCGACCACTAGACCAACGAGGCAGTCCCAGTCAGTGTAATTCTTTAGTATCAATATTTTATTTAAACTTAAAGGTTATTTAAGTTTAATTTACATACGTAATAAAATAACTCATGAAACTTAATTACACTGATACCTATTAATAAGTCATTATATTATTACGTCTTAAATGTCCAACAATTTATATTCTTTATCTGCATAAATAACTGACAGCTATTATTTATAGAGTTTGTAATAAAGACCCTATGACTAAAAGGGTAAAATAATAAAAAACAGATAGCTACTTAAATACCGCATTAGTACGGTAATGTAATATAAAAAGCACGTGTGCGTTATACATCGCTTTACGACCCTAACAGCGGTACAATAAGAGCCACTTTACGAGCGAGCAATGTCTACAAAAATTTCTGTAGCAAATAAAGATTCCTTTAAAAAAGTTTCTGTATTACTTTACCCAGGAGCCTTCATAGGGATGAGGGTAGAGGGCAGCATGCGACACGGCGTGTCACCTGCAAAGACTGAAGGTAGTTTTACACCAGCGAGGCAGCGAGGCGGATAAAAAGACACTTACCCTTTTACACCGAAAGATGTCCATCGCTATACAGTGCCGATGGCCGACGCTCGATTGCCAGAGTGAGATTTGTTTATCCGTTTTACAAAGTAAATAAATACACTATTCTTAGAGCAATAATTATCAATAATGTATGTTTCAATTTTCGCCACGCACATCCTTTTTACACCAAAGATGGGCAGACCGTGGATAGAAATTTTGCAATAAAAATTTCAATTTATTTAAGCCACGCCACGCCATGTCCCGCCGGTGTAAAAGCACCTTCACACATGCGGGAAAGCATCTTGTGTGTTCCCCTGTCACTCGGACCACTCAGGCGAGCCTTTGTGTCACAAGAGCTGCTCCTAGCGAAGAACAAGGTTCTACGTAAAAGTTGTAGGTACCAAGTCTTGGAAGAATAAAAATCTACCTTAGGATTTGCAGTAAGTTGGAAAGCAACACAGAGAATGTTCACTTTTAAATTAGATTTCAGAGCACGAGGGTGCTGATAAATCTTTTTCTTTGTAAAAAAAAATTGCTTCTATATTTTTGTGCCCTCATTCATAAGTAGCTCAGAAAGTAGTTGATAAATTGATTTTAACAAAATAATGTTTTAATTGCATTTTTTTATCGCTCTAACCAACAGAGAAGCTAGGCCGATTTTGTTTTTGGTTAGTTTCTTATTAATTCGAAGCATTACAACTAGGTACCAGTATTCTGTAGTAATATTTTTAATAATTTTACGAATTGTTTTTTATTAATTTCTAATTTGTTGTTTTACGATCGTACAATAATTTACACCAGCCAAGTTATCCCGTCACTACCTTTGGTTGACTGGGAGAAAATGCCTAAGACCACCTTTGTATTTTTTGTTGCATAAAGTTTCAATACATAAACTAAGCATAGGTGAGGTGAGGTGAGTGGTAACGCAGGTAGGGGTCGCCCTAGGAAGACCTACACTGACCTTTTTGGCGAGGTTCTTCAGAAAGGTCAGGTGCGCAGTGCTCGTAACCGGCGTGCTTGTATGACGAGATGTATGAACGTAGATGAGGCGAAAGGAGTATGTAAGGATCGTAGCAGGTAGCGAATTCTTCCGAAGCACACCAAGATAACACATCCTCAGCTTACAGATCTCGAGGCGCCTCATTAAACATTAACTAAAACAATGATTGTATAGATTCTGGCAGGGATTCAAAATGACGGCGTGGGCATACCACACCAAAGTGGGACTACAATGGGAGTCGGCGCAGCATTGTTATGCTGATCGCTTGTTTAAACCACAGTTTAATATAACCACGTACGGATATAAGTAGGTGCAGTCGTCTTTGTTTCGACTCTTGTATAGCAATTCGTCAGTGCTTGATATGTACAGTCAACAAAAGAGATAGGTATGCAGGGTCGTCAGATAAAGTTGAAGTTTTCTTAGAAACCGATGGATGCCTTTGATTGAAGCTTAACTTAAGGAATGAACTGTTTATTATCTACTTTTTAAATTAAATTGCATTTGAAAACATCCATTGGTTTCTAAGAAAACTTCAACTATATCTGACGACTACCTATCTATTTTGTTGACGGTCCTAGAGATCGGATAATGGGATGCATACGGGGTGTAAGAAGCCACATCGAATACCTATGTAGCCGTTTACAACGCATGTTGCCCATCAAACAAGTAACTTTGAGGTATAATTATTTCTGTTGGGAAACGTTTTTCTTTTTGGTTTCAAAAATCATCACTCAAAACAATGTAATTAATGTGTTAATTGCTTTTTTTTTTTTTATTTAATATTTAACAACAACACATCATAAACTTAATTTAACATCTGCCAAACTGCAAAGCAATTTGTCGACTTGCATGTAACTTTAACATCCGTTAAATTTATCTAAAGTTTATTTTTCGCTAGAAAAGCATCGACACGACTTCTAGAAATAATCGTTTTAAAATAAACAATCCCAGGATTCCGAAATGCATAGCAAATCAGATACATTTTTTAAACGACTTCAAAAAAGGAGGAGGTTATCAATTCGTTTGTATTTTTTTTTTTTATGTTTGTTAGCTCCTTACTTGCGTCTGGGTGAACTGATTTTCATGATTCTTTCTTTATTTGAAAGCTGGTGCTTCCCGTGTGGTCCCATTGTCACCATTTCAATATCTGATGATGAACTTCGGAGATATGGAATGGAACTCCTCACAGAATCACAGCAGCAATATCATAACAAGTGAAATTGCTTTGTTTATACGTGTAGTCGATGACTGACTGAAGGAAAAGGGGGGGGGGGGGGTACGTCAACCGTCCTACCAGTTTCCAAAATTAAATATATCGTGTGAGGTATTGTTTGAAAGGGCTTTTTGTAAGGATTTCAAACATTAATACACAAGCACTAAAAAGTGAAAAATAAAAAGCTTTTTTACAAAAAAAGATAACCGCCTTCAAAAACTACAAAATAAAAATTACTTTAGTTTTGGAAGTCGGTGGCAATACTTACCTACATAACAAAAAGAAAACCAAAGCCGCCGACTTCCAAAACTAAAGTAATTTTTATTTTGTAGTTTTTGAAGGCGGTTATCTTTTTTTGTAAAAAAGCTTTTTATTTTTACTTATAATTAAATGATTTTTTACATACATAATTTGAAGTAGTCGACTTGCACCCCAGTAAATCCGAGAAGACAAATCAATATAAATCGTCAACACTTAATAATGGTATGTTTACAATACTCGTACCGGGATTTATTAACATTCAATTCCGAATATTAAGCCGAATTCCGGCAGACTGTTTTTCATTAATTTGCTCGAATCATAGTATTATTTATTGTAAGTACATACGACAGCGTTTTAGGTGCAGCGCAGACGGCACACTTTTTGTGCGATCGAGTCTGCGGCGCACAAAAAGTCTGCATGGCGCGCAAATTGTCGGTCGCGGATTTTTCACAGACTCAACGCACACGACGCACATCTTCGATCATTTTGTCGGCAGAGCTGTAGGGATGTAGACGCTATGGAAATCGTGCAGAGATCGCGAAGTATTATTTTGTACATGAAGTACAGAAAAAGAAGAAGAAATAGAGAATTTTGGGTACATCCTATACTTTCGGAAAGATTACTGAAGGGACAGTTCCATACTAAACATTCAAATTCTGAAACAACATCCGGATTTTTTTTTCTTTTTAAATGTCTATCATGATATTCTGCCTTAGAAGTATCATAAATTGCTGGTCTGTTTTATATTTCTTGAATTAACATCGTTACATCGACCTCTGGCGCCATGATCATAGATCGCGTGCGTTACGTCCACCCCTAGCAAATGCAGATTGCCGACTAAAGTGTGCGCCGTCTGCGTTAGCGCGCGTTGAAGCAAACGTTCAATTTTTTTCACACACTTTTTGTGCGGAGCGGCGCGGCGCGGCGCGGTGCGGTCTGCCCGAATTACACGGATTTTTTGTACGCCGGACTTTTTGCGCGTCGTATGCGTTACTGCATATAATTGCATAGGTTCTATTTTCACAGACTAAAAAGTGCGTCACGGATAGTCTGTCGTCTGCGCTGCACCTTAAGGTAAACACTGGGGCATCTTATGCGATTGTAATAGGAGCGATTTCACGACAAAAAGGTATAGTCTGATGTGCTAGGTACCTTCATTCTACCTTCACTTACAACCAACATTATAATTTTGGTTTCAGTAAATATTAGGAAATCCAACTTAATATTATACTCGTAAATGTGAAAGTTTATGAAGATTTGAATTTATTCAATTTAGCTTAAACAGACAAAGGTAATAAATACTCACCTCAAAACTTGAATAGGTACCACAAAGTCAAATCTAAGACATTCAGGATTGGTCCATACCAAAGGAAAGTCCCGAGATAGGGCCCAAATACATACGTCACAATATACTTATCTTACAAAAAAAGGTTCACGTAACTTTATATCAGGGATGGTAAATCAACCCAAAAACATTATTTCTACCTTCCACAATGGACATACTTTAGACCTCTGACGAGGCGCTTTTCACCCTATTCGGAACATAATAATATATCCATTTGTGAACCACCCTGTAGCTACGGTATTAAACATTTTGTACGATATTTTGAGCTTCGATTTCTCTTTTCATAGAACAAACATTGGAAGTAAATGTAGCTCTCTCGTGTAAATTGTAAAGAGAACGAAATATTTCAGCTTTATTCAGTTGAGTTCCGGGAATGTAGGGAATTTTAATATTTTTTTAAAAAGTAATAGGGGTTTTGTAGGGCGCGGCATAGGCCCGCTCCCTATTACATGGGACTCAAGCATAACTGGCGAAATGTGGGTCTACTAATGGGTACACCTCTGCCTAACCCCTTCGGGGATTACAGGCGTGATATTATGATGATGATCTAGATAGAGAGAATTATGCAATAATGAAGCGAATAAAACAAAACCATATTAAAAACTGGCATTTTAATTAAATTAAAATTGGTTAATATAGCTTTTACAAATTCTTTACAATTTTTTGAGATAAATATGAAAACCACGAAGTTATTTTTTTCTGAGCTACGTGGCATTATTTTCAGGCTAGCAAATTGAGTGATCGAGATATTTGACCAAAATTGACAATATCGCCAAATTCGCCATATAAGATTCCTAGTACAATCCAAAATAGACAACAAGGTCTTAAAATAGCAGAGCAAGAAAAAGCTATCTTACAATTTTTCAAGTCAAGAACACGTCGAGCTAAAAAAAGGAACCTATGTGCGCTCGCGGCGTCGTCATTGTTACACCCTTTCAACTTTGCACACAGATGAAAGAAAAACACGGATTCAGGCGAAAAACAAACTCAACAATGCCTTTGTTAGATAGCCCAGTATATCTAGACCCATGGCAAAAAATGGAACTAGATTTAAATGAATGAATTTGACAAACAGTTGAAGTTTAGGTACCTTTGCAAGCAGTGCCACTAAAACATTTCAGGTTATGCTGGTGATGTCATGTTTGTCCGTCACAGATATGTCTCCTCCATGTTAAAAATGTTTGATGGCGGATTTCTTTTGCAAAAAATGGCTAATAAAAATGGCCATAGGTAGGTATATTTTTATGTATCAACTAGCTTTTGTCCTCGTTTCCTTACGGATCCCCAATTTCTTTTGATAAAAACTATAGCCTATGGCTTTCCGCAGGTGAAAGAATTTTTAAAATCGGTTAAGTAATTTTTGAGTTTATACACTAGGTACAAACAAAAAATACAAAATTCTTTCTCGTTATAATATTAGTTTGAATAAAAATGAAATGCTGTTTTTTGGTACATGCAACATTTGAGAAACGAACCCATTTGGCTATTTTCTGTTATTGTCGTAATAATCCAAATTAAATTAAAAACTTTAAAACATCGGTTTTTTTAGATCGGAAATAATTATTGATTTTTTCTGTGGGATTTTAGAACTCAATAATTTGGACAAGACAATATCTCTCGGGTCAGCTAGTGCCTAATAGGACATAAACAAAAATGTATGAAATATCAGAAGTATCTAAATCAACGAGCTACGAGTATTCTAAGGTTAAGGAGAAAGTTTATGTGGTGTGGTATTGTAAAAGAGAAACTGTCAGGAAAGAAAACTGTCGGCATGATAATTGATTGATAATCGTTTTATTTCCTGCTAACTTTTGTCCGCGATTTTGTCCACGTAAATTCTTACGGATTCCAATTTTTTTTATAATAAATGATTTTTTGATGCCTTCAGCACTCAGTGATAACGTAGCTTCCTATATTAGTGAAAACATTTTCAGAATCGGACAAGTACTTTATAAAAATAAACAAACAAACTAAGCTTTAAAATTTTAGTACCTAAGTACCATGGGTGGCCAAATTATTAGGGACAGCACTCATAGAAATGTAATATCTAGTTGAAACATTATTTTGAAACAAAGTAATAGACTAATAGATTTATTAGGGGTTTTTTTTATTTGATGTTATTACTGATATTAATATTATGTTTTGATGTAAAAAAAATTGTAGAGCTGGAACAATTTTTTTTAAAATTGATGTGACTTTCTCATTTCGTTGATTTTTGTTGAAAATTACTCTTATTACAGCAGTGTAAAAAAAAATTTCAGATTGACATTGCAAGTTTATTTCAGCTAACCGTAGTCAGAACGTGAGTAATGCTTCGTATAGTGGTACTATTTTTAATCTTAATACTTGAATTTTAATTTTATTAAAGTTATAACTTGAAAACCTCTAAATTACTTTTTTTCTAGTATTGGCAACGTTTCAGATACGTCTTCAAGAAAAATTAGAGAAATAAAAACATTAATACTGCACTCTACACATGCCCAGAGAGGTATAGCAACTATTGCAAGTGTTTTAAGGTTTGTAGTTATTCTAATAAAGACAACCCATTTCCCTGAAAAATTTAAACAAACTAGAAATTATTAAAATCTCGGCGCTGTCCCTAATAATTTGGCCACCCACTGTATATGTGTAAGTATAGATATTTATATGTCTAATGCTGGAATATTATGATCATATCTAATACTATATTCAGTAAATTATATCAGATCTATGATTTTAAAAGTCATAAAAGAGAAATGTTTGTTTGTCTGTCGGTCAGTCTTTCTGTTGATTTCGGCTAATCTCCGAAACAGCTTGACTGATTTTGACGGGACTGGCCGATAGCTGATGTTATAAGAAGTAACTAAGGCTACATTTATTTTAGAAGGTTCTGCGCTAAAAAAAATAAAACATTCAAGCGACCGAGGTCGCGGGTATAATCTAGTAGATTTTATGATACTAAATCGTTCTGAATGAGCGAAATTAGCATCACAAGTGTTGGACTGTTTGCCAACTGTCAACGTTAATTTCGCCTTGCCCCTAATAGTACGAATCGTACGAAAGTTTACTACTGTACGCACGCACGGGGTCGCAGTATACGACAACAAGCTTTGTTTGGATCGTTATAATAATATAGGTTAGTTACAACCGTAGCCTCGCTTCCTGAACCTCTTGCTTTTATGTAGTACCGATGGATTGTTTTGTTTTTTTGTGGATGTGGGTACAGACAGGACGGTATAGAGACATGAATTAACATAATTATAGGTACCTACTACATATTATTATCTATCAAATAATATTCAGTGTTTAAAAAACAGGATTAAAAACAAAAATTGATAAATTTTACCAGAATTGCTTGATAACTGTGTGTGCTTTTAAATTATACATAATCAAATTGTAAAGTTATTCATTGAAGCTCACAGCGAATTATTTATATTATTTTGTAATATATTATAAATTATTCATTAAATTATTTTTTATATTCGTTGCCAATCACAAAAACCCAAGGGATATCAATTAAAAAATAAAATCTACGAGTCAACTTCTATATACTTAATAATATTTAATATAGTAAAGTTGAAGAGATTTTTTGTTTGTTAAAACTCGCTAATCGCTGAATCTACCAGTCGGATTAGAAAAATTCTTTTGCATATGAAAGCTAGGAATAGTATAGACCATATAACATCACGCTACGAGTCACGGGAGCTTAGCAGTAACCAAAGACGTCAATTAACACGGGTGAAAAAAACTACGCGTACAAAGTCGCGGGGAGCAGCTACTTACTAACTAAAAAAAAATCTTTTTAAAAACAAGCTTTAATTAAGATTTATTACAATATTGGACATTGTATTGTCATCAGAACTAAAGGTGTATGCAAAATTTCAGCTCAATCGGATAACAAAAAATGGTCGAAAAATGGTTTGCAAATTTTGAAAGGACAACTTATTTACATACTTACATACGAACAGTGCAAGTTAAATAAAAGCTTGTAAAAAGTGAATTGGACTCTTCAATTAAGGACAATACCGAGTGATACTGTATCTCAGATTGTCCGAGTAAAAAGAATAAGATAGGTAGCTATTTTAGTACAAAATTCTCGCCAAAATGGCTACAGCCAATTAGGGCTAGGCAATTAGCGGTGGCTGGTCGTGTTTACAATATTCTCATGCCGGTGTAGTGTTCGATATAAAGTAATTAGCTATTGCGATAATTTGATCGGTCGCTACTGGACTAGGCCCTACTTTAATAACTTTGATGAAATATTCTTTAAAATGTTCTATGAAGGTTTTGTAGGTTTAAAAAATTCTACTTCCTACTATCCTTACTAATATTATAAATGCGAAAGTAACTCTGTCTGTCTGTCTTTCTGTCTGTCTTTCTGTCTGTCTTTCTGTCTGTCTTTCTGTCTGTCTTTCTGTCTGTCTGTCTTTTCTTCACGCCTAAACTACTGAACCGATTTATGTGAAATTTGGTACAGGGTAAGTGTGAACCCCAACAAAGGACATAGGCTACTTTTTATTCGACTTCGACTTCGTCTGCGTCCGCGATAACCGACATATACGCGGACGAAGTCGCGGGCAAAAGCTAGTAATTAATATAAACGCGAAAGTTTGTGCGGATGGATGGATGAATGTTTGTTACTGAACAGAATTAGCACAAATAATGTATATTGATTTAGATTTATTTAAGGGAAATACGTAATAAAAAATAAAATTTGGTTTGTAATGTCAAAACAAAAGCTTTTTACTAAATACATAATAATGAATGTCTATTTGTCCGTTTATTTCGGCCAATCTTTTAAACGGCTCTACCGATTTTGACAAGACTTTCACTGGCAGATATTTAATGTTATAAAGAATAACTAAGGCTTACTTTTATTTTATGGATCTGCTAAATTAATGTAAAGAAAGTCGCAGTAACACAATAAGTTTTATCACCCAATCAAAAACTTTTCACAAACGCAATTACGTACCGACTCTATTAACAAGGCCTATTTTATTTGCCCTACATACTGCGTAATGTAATGACAAACATATATTATTCGTGTATACACGCCCCACAAAAACAAAAGGGATTCTTAATTTAATTTCTTCTCATACAATTATGTCTGACATTTTCTCCTCTGATGCTGTTACAGTTTCATTTATGTTATGATATTATTTTCATGATAAACGTACTGTCAACTTAAATGGGACTGGGCAGGACATGTCTGCCGCATGTCGGACAAACGGTGGGCCCAAATAGCGCAGAACTGGTGCCTTGAAACTGGGAGTCGGGGCCGCGGCAGGCCACGAAGGAGATGGCGGGACGAACTGGATGGATTTCTCCAAAACTGGAGGGATGAGGCACTGAATCGGGAAGGATGGAAGGAGTGGAGGGAGGCCTTTTCCCAGGAGTGGGTCAGAATAGGCTAACGACAAAACAAAACGTACTGTGTCTTGCTTTAATAAATCAGTTTTCGTTGGTAAATTAGGTATTATCAACCTCTTTAAGTTACACGCCTTTGGTTATACTGCTCCATTGCGGTGGATTATAGCGTTATGTTAAAGCTTATATCAGTGGTCACCAATTAGTTTGGTTGTATGTCCGTATTTGAAAATTATGTGACTGTCAGTTCACATGGTGTTAACAAATAAAACACATACAACTAAAATGCCATTAGTTTTTATGTTGTTATTCACATTTATATTCTGACATATTTAAATAATAGTTTTAAGTAGGTAAAGTTTAGTGTTTTCTTAAGGTCCGCACGTCAGCGATCCGGATGCGGACCGCGGTCCGCTTTCGGTGACCCCTGGCCTATAGGTGCTATTGTGAATCTGGCTATCTTATACAAAAATATGTTTTCCAATACGACTGATAGTTCCAAGATTAGCGCGTATAAACATACAAACAAACAACATACTGTTCAGCTTTATAATATTAGTATTAGATTGTTGTTTAAAAACTGAAGGTCATAACGTTCTAGATAGTGTTTGTCTGGAAAATTTGTACATTTCGAGCTAATGAGTCATTTTACTGGAAATTAGGAACGGTTTTATATTATAAAAAAAAATACTAAGTATTATTATATTTGTGTTTAAAAATAAACGTTTATGAAAATACTAACTCGTAAAAAAATATATTATTAATATCAAATTAACCGTTTTCAGACACTTTTGAATTGTCAAGAAGTCAGTCGTTCCAAACAGAATGTTCCTATGGAGAAGAACGAGCAAGAAATACCATGAACACGCTTTTAAAACTAATAAAGGTAAGGGCAAAGGCCTCTTCTCATACAGAGAAGGCAAAAAAATTTTACCACGCTTGCTCAAGGCGAATTGGCGATTTCCTACCGATGTTTTTCCTTCAAAGATGTGAAAGAAACATTGGTAGGTACTTGTTCAAAATTGAACGCACAATGTCATGCTTGAGAAGCAGGCTCTTTGACCACTGACCATCGACTTAAAAATGAAAACAAACAAGTTTTAGTCCGCGACTTCGTCAGCTTGAATGTCAGTTATCGCGGACGCAGAGGAAGTCGGGAATTAAAAAGTGTCCTGTGTCCTTTATCGGAGTTCAAGTCTATACCATACCAAATTTCATCAAAAGCGGTTCAGTGGTTTAGTCGTAAAAGCGTAACAGATAGACACACAGAGTTACATTCGCATTTATAATATTAGTATGGATATAATCACGAGTTTCGTGTAAATTGGGACTCATTGTGAGGAACTAATACACTACGGAAATTCCGCTTGCTTTCTGGACTCATTTACTTTCATAGAACGTCTGAATGAACAGAAAAATTTGTAGCTACAGATTATCAGGAAAACACTTTCTACAAAGGCTTATCTGAAATGTATTGTGAAAAGATATCTCATAACCGAAAACGTTAACGGTACATATTAAAGTTCAAACGATTATTTCTCCGAGGGAGCGTAAAAAACCTTTCCTAGCTTCTTTATCAATTTCCATAAGATCGTTGTGATTTTCTTTTCCCTATTAAGCGAACTCAATCTTTTTTTTTTTCTTTTATAGACTTTTGTTTAAATGGTTGTCGCTTTTAAATTGATATTTACTTTAGAGAAGAACAATCTATCTGCCTAGCCTTTTCCCAACGTTGTTGAGGTCGGCTACTAGTCTAACGGGATGCAGCTGAATACCAGTATATTACTTTTAAGAAAAACAATAATCAATACTTATTATAAAGATGAAGAGTTTGTTTAATCTTTGGAATTACTAGTCTGATTGGAAAAATGCTTTTTGTATAGGTATTGATAGCCTTTCACAAGGAATAGTTACCGGAACGGGCTATATAACATAAAGGCAACTTTTTATCCTGGAAAAATTTACTAAACATTAAGTTTGAAGCCGCGGACGGCAGCTCGTAATAACATTGAAATAAGGTTGGATATTGCTTAACCGGCTAGTCTTTATAGTACCCTGTCAGTTTCACAGCGATAGTACCTATTGTAAGGAACAATTAGGCCTTCTCTTCCGTTGCGGCTTTTAATTAGAAGATAAAATTACAAACCTGAACCTACCTGCTACTGAAATTTCACCTACAGGCAAAATTGTGTCCTATAATTTATTAGGTAAGTACCAATCTTCTATTGGTTTCATATTCTACTATATATTTTTGTTTAGTTTAGTATTACAATTTTCCTTAGGTATTGGGATTTTACTTAACACTTATTCTTGTTACCATGCTATCTTCTTTTGTTGATTCTGGAGATCGATCAGTCTCTTAGGGCGTCAAAGGCAAAAGTCAAAGTCATTTATTTCAATTAGACCATTTACAGATACTTTTGAATAGTCATGGAGTCGGTCAGTTTGTCAGAAAGTTGAAGCTAGTTTCTCGTTCCAAAACAGAGGTAGGCCTCTATGGAGAAGCACGAGCAAGAAACTCCACGGACACTCTTTTCAATTAGGTTTTAAAAATACTGGTTACTTACAATTATTCTTGATGCTTTCTATATTTGAAAACAATGAAGATGAATATAAAACAAAAATAATGAAAGATGTATGCGAAGGCCAATGAGATGACCAATCCCAACTGACAACGTTAAGATGGGATTAATCGTATCTTCTTAATTATATCTCAAATATTCATAACAGCTGAGAATTACCCTCGCGAAGGTCTTTCGTGAACACGAATTTCCCTAAATGATTAATGTTATGAATAATTCAATTCAATATCTTTATCAAGCCGAGGTATTTGACTTCGCATGCAAATTCGTTATTAAACGAAAAAGCGGGAATGCGAACAAAAGAAAACTATTATATTTACATCTTAATTAAGTTAACTGAAAAGCTTGCAAAAACTATAATGGGAAAAGTTGCAAATTAATTTTCATTCGTACCTAGTTATTATTTTATTGTACGAAACGATAAATAAACGAGCCGCAGACAACCGTGACTACATCGCGATAAAGACGCGGCCACTATCGTAAGCTGGCCAGTGGCCACACGTCAAATTACTTTCACATTTTTTGCGATTCGCGTGAGCCGCAATCGTAACCAAGAAATGGCAACTAACGAGAAACCCTGTGGAACCCATAAAAATATCATCCAATAGCTCAATGGTCACGACGCTCATTCACAAAACAAACATAAACAATCGAAACGCGCGCGCGAAACTAAGTAATAAACAATAAAACTGAATGGAACACACCTCCTAGAGTTAACGTATCGCTCCAGATTTGCTCGTGGGTATCCTCCGAATGGTAAAATCACTGCGTTCACTTTGTTTGGTCACTTGTAGCACTGTGTGACACTCGCGCCGATCGCTCTCGCCGAACTAAATTTCGCTCGACGCGTACACTGTAAACGAACGCTCGACAAAGACTGATCGTGCGGCGGACTGGTGGCGGTGCGAAGCGGCACCGTCGCTCGCCTTCTCGAATCAAGGCCATGCAAAACGCTGCTCCCATTTCCCCCCAGTGGAAAGTGTTCGTATCCGTGATCCGTGCCCCTTTCGGGCAGGTGTGGGAGAAAGCACCCAAAAAATTAATCGTTCTGACTCATTCGTTGAGATGATTCGCTTGTCTGCACCGCTCAATGGACATACAGCCATGGAAAGTGAAACAACCGGTTTTGGAGGCGCCAAATCTGTTATTGAAAAAGAAAAAGTTCAAAGCGACGCGCCTCTTGATGACGACGTTGAAATAACTTTTGGAATTCGGGCTACTCAAATATGGAATTAACGATATTCCGGAAAATAATTGTTTGGAAATCTAAAATAGACTGGTGTTTTAAAAACCTGTTTTATATTTTACTTGGGGATCCCAATCATCCTTCATAAAACATTAATTATTTAAGTTACTGGAACAAGAAGAAAAAACGCAACGTGCCAGCGAAGTGCTTCATAAATTATACAAAACTGTAAATTAAAAGTTGGCAGCACAAACATGGCTGCTGCACCGGAATAGTTTTGACAAGTTCGTTCTATCTTGCTTACTACTCAAGTTGTATAATATGTTAGTTAATTCAATTCACAAAACACAAGATGGTACTTCCATTAAGAGAAATGAACGTTGGGGAAATAAGCAGAGAGAGAGTTACTGAGAATGGAATTGATATGGGTGAATGTGCACTCAAAATTGATTCTCCAGTATTAAGTAGGTACATATAGCCTCTCAGAGAGTTTCAATTGCATTTGAATGCATGAGATGAAATCACAACGAAAGCGAGTTCTGTGATCTGCTGGCACAGTATCCATAAATATTATATTATCGTACTATAAGGATTTTTTTCTTGAGAAAGAAGGAATATTTAAGACTTGGGCTGTAACTTGGGGTATACTTACTTATAATTAGAGTTTTGGTAAGATAAGTCTTGCCAAAATTCAAATAATTCAATTCTAATTCTTACCGGTCACTGTGGCTATCTTTAAGGGAGGCCTATATCCAGAAGTGGACGTCGTTCAGCTGATATGATGATGAAGCTTTAATAACTTAGACAAAACATACCAATATACCATTTTCGCGCTAGATTTAAACTTTGCTGCCATAAAATGTAATGATGTAATGAGCTTTCATATTATGATATGGGTCTCATCATTGTTGGCAGTTGTAAAGTGGGCCCAAAATGTCGCATGGTCCTTTATATTTTTGGTACTGTTCACGTTTACTAAATATAATATATTGTGAGCTTAGACGAATCTTGCTAACATTTCAAATCATTCACTTAGGTATGTTTTCGTTTCAGTAGGTTAGGTATGTCGAACATTTTCTCGTCTAATTAGTTGTTCTTTCATTACTGATGTGTTTAGAGAACAAAACTAAATTATAATAAAACACGATTCTACTGCGTTCGATTGTATTGTAGGTTGCTGTTTCATTTTGTTTTATTATAAATGTTAAAATAATTATGTGGTTCTGAGATAGTCGTTAGACATCAATCCCAAGGTTTCTTAATCTGTGCTCCATGGACCCCTAAGCGATACTTGTAATGAACGCCGGAGATCCATGATCGGATTATGAAACTTAGGGAAAAAATATCATTGGGGAAGAAGGAGTGCACCTGTGGTTGCGCACACACAACTTGCACTATAATATCTCTTGCGTAGGTACTTGGCTAGTGTCCATTGAGATCGGCCGCCTGTCGTGACCAAAATCGATCTGGAGAATATTGTTATTATACTGAGTAGCCCTTAGGGAAGTACAGTTACTAACTGCAATATAGCATCTCGTCGCATGATCGCGGTCGTTTCGAAAACTTCGATCGAGTCAACAATACTTAATAAAGAACAGTCTCAATCCCATAATGGCACTAGCGTTCCGCCTCATTTAAGAGAAAACATGATATATTAGCTAACCGCTAACTGCTGCAGTTGCTCCAATTATATTCACACTTCATTAATGATCGTGATGGCACCTGTTACTACGAAGATTACAGCGTCCAGGTTATGGTGGTACAGACATGTTATGGGCAGACCTGAAGACCATAATTATGGTGAAAAAGTGAATTTCTGTGGTTACAAAAAAGAGGGGGAGAGGACCGTAAACTACCTGGATGACAAATATCCGGAAGGACATAGAAAAGCTTGGCCTTACTGGTCTTACAGATGACGAGAAAATGGCGCCGAAAGATTAAAGCGAGGACAAAGAAGACTAATGATCGTGATAGCCAAGTGATTAAGATCCAACCTCTTGTGCATAATCTTGCGGGTTCGATACTAGGCAAGTACCGATGTAACTTTTTAAATTGATATATGTACATTCTAAGTTTATCTTGGACCCTACCTACCCGAAGGAAAACCTGGATTTATAATTACCTAGTTTCTGCTCACTACTTCGTCTTTGGACCCCCGTTTCAACCCCTTAGGGGGTGATTTTTTAGTGAGTAATTGACCTTTCGCATTTATATGATATTTAGATATAAGTCTGAAATAATCCGCCTTGAGCAAGCTTGGAATGCTAATGCCCGTGTCTTCTCTGTATGAGAAGAAGCCGTTGTCTTGCAGTAGCACAATAATAGCACAGTAATAATAGGCTCATATTATTATATTCAGCCTACTGGCTGATATTAAGTAATACAATTTTATTGTACTAACTCCGTGTAACAAAAGATTAGAAATGACAAGAGCAATTGCTATCATTTGACATTTGAAAGCATTGGCAAATGTCATGTTCGAAATTCGAACGTTCAAGCCTACCGGTATTGCGATTGCATTGCCTTAAATGGAATGCCTAATAACTTTGCAATATGGTGGCTCTATTGTAGTTTCAAAGGTACATATTTATGTAGATACCTATTGTGAATTTCTGACAGCTTTCTTTATGCTGCAGTAAAGGTAATACGATTGAAATAAATGATTTGACTTTGACTTTACGAAAATTAATGCTTGCATAAATTACCTATATGTAAGAACTTACATTAGATTTATATGTATTTTATTTATTTTCAATTATAATACTCGTAAATTAATCTACATGATCTTTTATTTGTCAGTACACAAGGAATTCTCAATTAAATACTCACATATACCTTAAAAACTTATAAAATAATAATAATACAATAAAAAAAAAAAAAGCATTATGACCAATAATAAAAGAGACTGCCTCGTTGGTCTAGTGGTCGCAAAGCACGACTGCTGAGCATGAGGTCTGGGTTCGATTCCCAGGTCGGGCAAAGTGTTATTGGGTTTTTCCATCAGGAATTTCTCAGTAGCAGCCTCGGAGTCTGGATTTGTGCCCGGTTGATGGCAATAGGCTCGCCCCCTATTACATGGGACTTAAACATAACTGGCGAAATGTGGGTGTACTAATGGGTACCTACACCTCTGCCTAACCCTACGGGGATTACAGGCGTGATGTTATGTTATGTAATAAAAGAGAATGGGGGAAAGACTATAGGACTTAAAAAAAATTGCAGAATTTATAAAATAATTGCGTGCTTGTATGACGACATGTATGAACGTGGACGACGCGAAAGGAGTATGGAAGGATCGTAGCAAGTGGCGTTCTGTGGTTTCTGCCTACCTCCATGGCAAAAAGGCGTGAGTTTATGTGTGTATGTAATTGCATGCTATTAAGACTGTAAAGTATAAAGAGCTAAAACAATACCTTTTTAAACATTTTTTGTTTAAATTACTAGATTATTCTATAAGAAACGTAAGATTTGATTTGATTTTAGATTTCTAAACGTCATGATAGCAGGCTGCTGTGATTGGATGACCAAAATAACAAAAACCGTAAATAATACGTTGATGTGAGCTCTCTAATTACGTGTCAGAAACCTGCCGGGAAATATAATTAATAAATCCGCATTTTTACCTAGCAAGGTAATTCAGTGCTTTGATTAATTTTCAAGGTATGTGATTACCTTTTGTCTGTTCGGCTTTTGTTTATCGTTGATTTATTTGCCGAATATACAGTCTTCTATTTATGTTATACTACCTTTTGCCCGCGACTTCGTCCGCGTATATGTCGGTTATCGCGGACGCTGACGAAGTCGAATAAAAAGTAGCCTATGTCTTTTGTTGGGGTTCACACTTACCCTGTACCAAATTTCACACAAATCGGTTCAGTAGTTTAGGCGTAAAGAAAAGACAGACAGACAGACAGACAGAAAGACAGACAGACAGAGTTACTTTCGCATTTATAATATTAGTTAGGACTAGCACTCTCCCCGCGACTTCGTTCGCGTGATTTTTCTTACGGATCCCTAATTTTTTGATAATAAAATATAGCCTATAGTACTCAGTGATAACGTAGCTTCCAATTTGTGAAAGAATTTTCAGAATCGGTTCAGAAGATCCAGAGATTACCCCCTACATACAAACTTACAAACAAATGTTACCTCTTTATAATATTAGTATAAATTTGCTAACATTACATCACATCATCACGCCTGTAATCCCCTAAAGGTTAGGCAGAAGTGTACCCTCGTTTTGGTTTTTACTGTAAAGACGTTATAATTGTGTGTGTGTGTGTAAATAAATAAAATTTGTACAAACATAATTATTTCGCCAGTTATGTTTAAGCCCCATGTAATAGGGGGCGAGCCTATCAACCGGGCATAAATCCAGCCTCCGAGGCTGCTACTGAGAAATTATTGATGGAAAAACCCAATAATACTTTGCCCGATCTGGGAAACGACTATTCTTTTCGTGTAATGATTAAAAAAAAGTAAAAAAGTAATGATAAAGCCGTGTAAAAATATATAGATAGATTTTTAAACATCTTGAAATCTATAATTTATTTTCAAGATGTTTAAAAATAGAATTATGCATTTTTAAAACACCAGCAACCTGAAAAGAAATAGAAAAAGTCCCATAGAAAAAGTTGTTCATAATGATGAGTACAATAACCCCTTTTCAGGTTGCTGGAGTTTTAAAAATAACCCTGTATAACTCGAAAATTATCAAGAATCGCGGAACCTACAGCCGTATTTTCGGATACCTCTAGGCATGAGGAATAAATTTTTTTTATTACATCATTATTTGGACCACCTGTTTAAGACATAGATTCCTTTTGTTATGTGGTTATGAACACTCCGCTCCATGGCGCACCAACAAAACGCTTAGTATCTGTGTCTTGGTCAACACTAAACATACAGGCCTACACTATTTATTCCATCTCCATTTCAGCAAACAACCGACCAATAAGAAACATGAAATACGAAAATTGAGATGCCACAAAACGAGCAGCTAAAATAAGTTTTTTGATACTTTTGTCATAAACTTCATAGCATATTAGGACAATAGTTCGCTTTCGGACTTCGACCCTTCGCAAACGAAACTAGGAGGGGGAGGGGCAACCCCCCCCCCCCTCCCTCCCGACGATCGAGATTGGGGCAAACCCATTAGGTCCATGTTAATTCGATCCGAATTGGGCATTATTTGTTTCCAAATGATCCTGTGAACAAAAAAGTTGATTGATTTATTGTTATTTGTTAGCGAATGAACAAAACGAATGAATACAGTAACACTGATTGATTGTTCGAATTATTCTTAATTAGGTATGCCTTATTAGACTTACGTCATACATAACTGAATGCGAAACATGACTGTGTCAAGTATACTTTTTTTTTTTTTTTAGGTGGTAAAAATCATCAAATGACTCCTTCCGCCCTGAGTGAAGCGGAAGGGACTGTCAGACTTTTACTGACTAAAAAACCACCCTGTTCCTTCTGTTGCCCTTTACGTTCCGGGGCCACGGTATCCTGTTACACAACCCCGGGTGTCAAGTATACTTAGACAGTGCCCAAAATCAAAACAAATGTTTTATTTCGAACATCTTTATAAGAGTTCCATAAACATGTTAGTAACAGATTTGAACTTAAAATACAAACTTTAGGATCATATATTACAGTATAATTGTTCTTGTGTACTTCCACCTCCTGAAAGATGACTAATTAATTAAATGTCAGCCTATTCAGCTAGTTGGTACCCACAAACGTGCAAAAGCAGTTTGGAGATGCGGTATCGATGCGCGCACAGAACAAATATCTATAGTATGACCTACAGATACAGTTTATTTGTTTGTGAACGCACCTGGAGAAAATACTAGTATGGGGCAAGAAGGTTTAAAACAAACAAAAGTTTGATCAAACACGAAGGATGATATACTTATATTAAGTTAGTAAGGTCATCCTTGAAATGACTTTATAAAACTCCACATAAAAAAGACATACGACCCAGTAAACAACATTTGTTCGTTAAATTACATACTTTTGTAATTATGCTAATTGTGAGAACTGAAAAGATATAATTGGCATTATTATACTTGAGTATACCTAATGATTCTAATCCATGAAAGTGCCAATCATGGCAATTAGGGCCATTCATGTTTATACTAAGTAGGTTTTTTGTAACTTAGGTTTTTTATCTAAGTACCTACCACTAGATTTTGCCAACGACTTCATCCTCGTCAGTTTTCTTATGGATCCCTAATTTGTTTTATTTTATATTATTATAGCACTCTTGGATAACGTAGCTTCCTGTTCAGAATCATCAAAATCGGTCTAGTAGTTTCGGAGAAATATGCGTGTTTTTTAAACTAACAAAGACTTCAACTTTATAATATTAGTCAGCACTGCATACAGGCAGAACGGCATCGTAACGAAAGCTTTTACCATGGATACATGATTCTAGACCCCCATGAATTGAAATTCTTAGACCATTTTAAAAAAGTCAGCTATTCCATACATTCTGACCGTGAATATCTAGATGATTTTTGGTAATAACCCCCAAAAAATTCATCGCTGTGGGTTTAAAATCATGTACCATTTCTCTAATAAGCTAATAATTTCGCTACGAGGTCCTATTATATCCACCCCGTATATTAAGTCTAGGAGTTTAGCTACGTTCACCATTCCATTTTTACAAATATTTGCCACTCATTTTACGTTACGTTTTTAAAACGAAGAAAGTTAACTTTTACATTTTCTTATTTGAAACTTGTTGAGTGAAGGTTTTCGTGCGGTAAATACCATAATCACATTAGCTACACACGCGAGAACGTTTCTGCCATTACGTGATGTTAAGGTGCACACTGACTGGACGCTTTAAATTAGTACAGTCAATAAAAGTTATATATACGGGGGATATCAGATAGTATATACGGGGGAGCTGTGGCCTACTAGGGAATTAATTAATTTTAATTCTCGGTATTCTTGTAATATACAGGTTTATCGACTAAGACGCAGTCTGTGAGTTAGGCTTTTTGTTCTTATTATTTTCCACAACCTTTACTATAAGATGTGTAAAGCAATAATGAAAAAAAATGTACATTGTGAACTTGAATACCTAACTTCAGACAAGTAAACACTTTAATAGTACCTAAGCTTTTGACTAGTAACTTTAATTTGTTTTAAGAAAACATGAAGCTTCGTTAAGTTGTAATTAAATTCAAGTAAATTAACTTAAAACTTAATACACAATATTAATAGACAATTTATTAAGTAAATTGAAGAATTAATTACTTTAACGTCTATCTTTTGAGTCTAAATTCGCGCGAATTTCTCACTAGTGTTACGTTAATACTGAGCTGTCAAGAAAAATCGAATATTACCTGTGAGGCAGTATTATCTTGATTGGCAAACAGTGCAGTACTAACTTAGTGTACTTACTTATAAGTTAGACTTTGAAATAAAAGTTTGTTTTTTCAAATAGGACACCCTAGAATCGTGAAAATAAAATCAATTGATGCACACATTTATGATCAGATGATTTGTTTTCGCGATTTCAAGATTGTTGCTATCGTAAAAGTTGCTCAAAATTATGAGTACAATGACCTCTTTCAGGTTTATGACAAGCAAATACTTAAAGGTTGCGCTTTAAATATTTATTTATAATTTGACTAGGCGGTTTCCGCACTAAGTGATTGAGCTATTGTGCTTGAATTCCTACTCTTTTCCAATTTAATTCCATTCCAATTCAAACAGTCATGTCTCATCTATTTTCCAGCCTCTTATTACTCACAAACATCCATCGTTTCTTCGTCTTTCATGCTCATAACTTTTCTCTGCTCCTAGTCAGCAGTGACCCTAAAATAACCGACGCACTTGGCGCGTGTCATGATGCATGCATAAACAGAACCGTTCTACAGTTATCTGTTCAAGATCATTTGATGATTGTAAATAATAATATGGAACGGATCGTAGGTGTTCGTTGTGCGATATAACCATCAGAGGATAACTCAGAGGATAACAGAGATAACTGTGAAGAGGAGGGATGAAGCGCATGTGACCAAAAGAGCCATGAATATGAATGTGGATGGATGGAGAGGAAGAGGACGGCCAAAGAAATTATGTGAAGAGTGATATGAAAGAATCCCTTTTCTGTCAGTGATAACATGACTGCTGACAGAAGGGAATGGAAGTAGAAAACGTGTTTCGCTGGCCAAAAGTAACATGGGACAAGGGCAGGAATGAGGAAGATGATGCTGTAGCTAACTGTGTGTAGTTAGCTTTTACCCGTGACTTCGCCTGCTTTTTACTTAAGATAGCTAATTGGTTAGATAAAATGAAATTGTATTTAAAATACTATCATCTGCCTAGTCTTTTCCCAACTATGTTGGGGTCGGCTTCCATTCTAACCGGGTGCAGCTTACCAGTATTTTACATGGAGCGACTGCCTATCTAACCTCCACAACCGAGCAAAACACCCAATACAATATAATACTATATAACACTAGGGGATAATGTAGGTTCCTATTAGCGAAAGAATTTTCAGAAACGGACTAGGAGATCCGGAGATTAGAGCGTTCAAACAAGAAAACATTAGTCGATTCCCTTGTTCACAAACTAGGCTAAATTTAGAGAATTGACATCTCTTACTAACATACAGCGAAAGAAAAGGACGGTGACATTTAAAAACTAAGTTAGAGATGTCAAATTAGTTCTGCCATAAACTTTTCCGTATTTTTAATCTATATGTTTTAAGATGTCAACTATAATTGTATGGATGTGTCAGATTGACTAAATTTGACAGCTCTTATTTACATTAGTCTCTTTCTTGTTTTATTGGACAGAAAAAGATAGAAATAGTCAAATTTTAGTTTAGTTCGTGAACAAGGGAATCGGCATCATTGTTTGTAATGTTTTTAATCTCATCTTGTTTGTAGTGTTTTTAATCTCATCTAGCCGCAGCAAAAAATTCTGCTTAGTTTTAATTCTAGTTCAGCAAACATTTGTCTATTTACTAAATAAACTGTGTTTTTTCATATTCTCTTGTATCTTTTATAACAACATCAGTATATCGTCATATGATGATGTAATGTGAACGCTGCTAGTTGAGATTAATTAGGTATTTTATAATTTTCTTTAACTTGCAGGCCTCGTTGGTCGCAAAGCGCGACTGCTGAGCGTGAGGTCTTGGGTTCAATTCCCAGGTCGGGAAAATTGTTATTGGGTTTTTCCATCAGGAATTTCTCAGCAGCAGTCTCAGAGTTTGGATTTATGCCCGGTTGCAATAGACTCGCCCCCTATTACATGACATATACATAACTGGCAAATTGGAATTGTGGGTGTAGGTACTAGGTACACCTCTGCCTAACCCTTCGGGCATTACAGGCGTGATGTTATGTTGTTGATTTCTTCTACTTCTTTGTTCTCACATACCTAGAAGCAACAAGTGCAATGTAACCATAATTTTGAAGTCTTGCTCGTTCTCCTCCATAGAGACTACGTTTTGTAATGGGCAACTAGCTTTAACTTTCTGACTAACTGACGAACTCTTTGACAATTTAAAAGTGCCTATAAATGGTCTAATTAGTGATCAAAGTATTCAAGTTTTTGCTGTTTTTCTTTAGGTAGCTGTTGATAATCACACAGCCCAATACTCATCCGGCATTATAACACAATATTGAATGAAGATTACCCGTTGTTATTTATAAACAAAGGTACATACAACAGGTACATATCTCATGCAAATAATATGAGTCACAACAACGACGCACTAGGATCATGTTCTGTAATGAATTCCGATCTAGGCGTATTCCAATTATTTCGAATATCACATTTTCTAATAGCACGGCACCGACACAGCCAATAATTTGTCATCCAAGTTAGGACTTTATCGTGTGAGTTAAAATCTTTCTTTGAATGACAAGAAAAGGTGACGGCTCGCGGGCGGCGAGTTAGCAGCTAACGGTTGACTATTCGAGGCGAATCCGGCCGGACCGTTATCGTGCCATAATGAGCGATGACCATTATTCTGAACCCTTAGAAAAATCTTAGAGCACTCTAAATTGATTCTTAGTACTTAGTTTCCAGAGTTTATTATTCAACGTCAGCAGAGTAGAAAATGATCAAAAACTTCCTTTGTTTCATCAAAATGATAGAGTTTTAAAAACTAAACATATTTTATCACTAGTCATCCTTATTAGCTTTTCTCTCAAAAACTAGATAGATGACTGAATTTGCTGCTTTAAGAGTGAAGTCATTATTAGTCCATCATGTTATACCTACAATAATGTTTTTATAGCGCGTTACTAATGACATCAAAGCATCTCGTCATCACAGCAATTAGAAAACTTTGTCATCATTAGACATTGAGAAAGACGATTGACTCTGACATCAACATAACATCACGCCTGTAATCCCTGAAGGGTTAGACAGAGGTGTACCCGTTAGTACACCCACATTTAACCAGTTATGTTTAAGTCCCATGTAATAGGGGGCAAACCTATTGCCTTCAACCCGGCACGAATCCAGACTTCGAGGCTGCTACAGACAAATTCCTGATGGAAACACCCAATAACATTTTGCCCGACCTAGGATTCGAACAGCACCTCAAGCTCAGCAGTTGCGCTTTGTGGCAATAGACCTATGAGGCAGTCCGACTTCAACAAGACCAAAATTATGAGTTATTCCGGTCTGATCCCCGGATCTGATCCCCTTGGAGCAGACAGCAATTAAAACATGATAATAATTCAGCAGGGGATCAGATCCTAGGGGATTCGAACGGAGATAGGGTCGTTGCACCGGTTGGCGGCCTTTTAGTCGCCTTCCCAACTTTGCTCTTTGAAATTAGTATGATATGTCCATAATTCAGGTTCTGATTGTTTCTGCAGGTGTAGCAGATATCATCAAGTTATTTTTGGACATAATTATTGGAGGACTATTCTAACAGTTTTTTTTTAAATAAATAAAATCCTAAAATTTACTCAAAATGCCGGTTGACGGCCACTTTTTTCAGTTCGCGGCCACCCTAGAGTTAGTTTTCGGCCGCCAGTTTTGTATACAATTATTACGTACACTTTGCGCCATACCTAATGGTCCTATCATAAAATTCATCATGGCATATGATCGCGATTGTCAATCAAATGTCTTTACTCTTAAAAAGCATGTTCTTTTCAATATTCGTCCCTTTCATGTGCTCTAACTTACCTTGCCTTTTCTAACATCTCTTATTCCCACAAGATTTGTTAATCTTATTTAGGATCACGCACTACTATCTCGTCATTCAGGCATTATGATCTCTACAGCATTTTATCTTCTCGTAGGACGTCCACTGCTGAACATAGGCCTCCCCTACTGATTTCCAATAAGACCGGATGGAAGCGGCTTGCATCCAGCGCGATCCCGCGGTTTTTATCAGATCGTCCGTCCACCTTGTGGGTGGACAACCTACGCTGCGCTTGCCGGTGCGTGGTCTCCATTCGAGAACTTTACGGCCCCATCGGCCATCCGTTCTGCGTGCTATGTGGCCTGCCTACTGCCACTTCAACTTGCTAATTCGCTGGGCTATGTCGGTAATTTTGGTTCGTCTACGAATCTCCTCATTTCTGATTCGATCACGCAGAGAGACTCCGAGCATAGCCCTCTCCATAGCTCGTTGGGCTATCTTGAGCTTGCTAATGAGGCCCACAGTAAGAGACCACGTTTCATTCAAAACTCCTAAGCCTAACCTCTAGGTAATTCATTTATTCTTCTTCCATACTTCCAGTGGCGTAGCGTGGGTCTTTGCCGCCCGGGGCCGGCCGAAATTTTGCCGCCCCCCCCCCATAATGATTAGTTTAAAGTTTAAATATTCTATTCAACGGACTATATAACTTATTGAAAGTCAAGATAAAATTTACCACTACTTCGAAAGGAACATACATCTAACAGTCAGGGCCCGATATAAGGGGGGGCCGGCCGGAGAGTCGCACCAGGCGGCAGCCGACCTAGCGACACGTGGGGTTGCGACAGTCGTCGAAAGGATCCGGCAATTGGGACTCGAAGTGGCATTGAACAAGTCCGAGGCCAAGTGCTTTCATGATATTCGGAACGCGCCACCGTCGGGTTCCCAAATAACGGTGGGAGGGGTTCACATCGGCGTCGAGTCGACGGTGAAGTACCTAGGACTCGTCTTTGACAGCCGGTGGAGCTTCAAGGAGCACTTCCGACGTCTGGCTCCGCGATTGGACCGGGCTGGGGCTGCTTTCTGGCGGCTCCTGCCCAACCTCGGGGGACCAGGCGCCTTCTGCCGGAGGCTCTACGCGGGAGTCGTGCGGTCCATGGCCCTCTACGGGGCCCCTGTGTGGGCCCCCACCATCAGGCGGCGGCCACCAGTCTTGTTGGTCGCATGCCAGAGGGTCATGGCCATCCGGATGATCCGGGAATACCGCACGATCTCCGGCGAAGCGGCAAGCCTCCTTGCCGGATTGCCGCCATGGGATCTGGAGGCGACAGTCCTCCAGCACGTTTACGAGTGGCGTGTGGAAAGACCTCTCTTTGAGGAGTGGCTAGAGGCGCTACGGCGTCCTTACCTTCCGCCTGACGCAGATCCTCACCGGACACGGTTGTTTCGGGAGGTTCCTGTGTCGGATTCAGCGGGAGGAAACGCCCTGGTGTCATCACTGTGTGGACCGCCCGGAGGACACGGTGGAGCATACGGTGCAGGTCGATAGGCGATAAACGGCGGCGACCTCTCGCGTCCGGACCTGGTTCAGGCCATGCTCCGGGCGAGAGGGAATGGGTTGCAGTCACCTCCTTGTCACCGTCACCTCACCACCAGTCACCTCCTCTCCTCCCGCGTGAGGGAGAGAACATCTTCCGCCTCACGCCCCAGCCGCCGCGGGAGACGCCCAGGGCGTCGGACGTCGCGAGGCGACATCCGGCCACCGTAGGCGCGGGCTTGCGGACGGTGAGTGATGGGTAGCTCACCGTCCGATCAAGGACCAGGCCCGGGTCGACGGCGCGTTCTGTTTCACGCGCGCCTCAAAGAGATAGTGAGATAGTGAGATTAGATTTCGGTTTTTCGTCCAGAGAAACCACTGTTCCTAACTCAAGGCTGCTAAAATCGGATGTAACTAAATTCGACATGCCATGTTTTTCGTAGACATCTGTAATAGGTAACAAAAATATCTAAACACCAACCAAAACAGTCTGTGTAAAAGAAGTGGCCGTAAACTGACTCCTTTATTTTCAAATAGTCAGATAACGGCCTTCTATTTTTCATATGATTTTCAGAGGGCCGCGAACCGGATTTGTTTTGTTAGCATGTGTTAGTTTGCGGCCACATGATAGCTATAAATCCGTATAAAATTATATTTTGGCGGCCGTGAACTAACTATGTCATTTAAACCAACACCAACAATAGAAAAATGTTGCACAAAGCGAAGCTTTATTTACATTACTATTAAGAAAGAAAGCAAACTTAGTTCATTCAATGAGCTAGTGCCGCGGCCACCCGGCCGTATACCAACTCTACTAAAAATTTATTGTTTTGGTTGGCGGCCCCCAGAAAATACTGGTATTAAAGTGATTTACTCCCAAAACAAATGAAAAATAACATGAAACAAACAACTATGATAACTCAAAAACAATCACACTAGTAATAAGTAATCGTTAACTTGAAATACTTACTTTTGAAGCGGGACTTGTTCACTAATTTTTTCGCAGTTTTGCGTACGTGTGAGCGCTGACAGCGCGGCTGGCAAAATCGACGATTTAGTTCCGGCACATGGATAAGGTTAACCGGCTAATTTGAATAGGCATGACATTCTGTAACTATCCATCTTTTTAAAGTGCCACAACGCGTTGGCAAGAGTGAGATAGAATTCTTATTTTTGCAATATTTATACGGTTGGTCCTCTAAGAGGCCGCGAAACAACGCAGGGCCGCGATCCAGCGTAATGACCCTACGATTCGTTCAAATTTTATAAATTCCTATTGTTTTGGCTCCTAATTTTGTTTAATAAATACTCGTAGGGAATGGTGCTGATAGCCGAAATTTTATACAGGCGATGCCTAGTTCGGCTACGACGCTAATATCATTTTTTTTTAAATTGTAATGTTGCCACATTGCCGTTGTAAAGTAGTACTAAGTTGTTGGAAATAAATATATTATTATTCACATTTATTTATTTTATATACATATTTTATAATTACATTTTTAAATATTAATATAAAACAATAAAAACATTTAAAAATAGGTATAAAATATTATTATTATTCTATGTCAGCCAGGCCAAGTCCAAGTGTTCGTACCTAAACCTTTGGTACCTAAAACAATAAACAATTGAAGCTTTGACCTCTTTAAAAAACTCTACCAAGATTCTCAATTATGGGTCTTGCAGTAAGACGGCACCTATTTAAAATAGGTTTGTAATTTCGTAAAAGGAAACTTATACACTATGTAACAAAAACCCTGTCCGAGCAGTGTTGCCGTTGATCAGTTTTTATGTTTTATTTTAATTTACTTAATTACTTCTTCTTTCTTCTTTTTTTTTTCACTGGGGAAAAATAATAATCTCAAATCCATTAAATGGTTACGTATATGTGTACGCAGTACGATGCCGAATAATACCCTTAAGGATCGGACAGGGTTTTTGTTACATGCTGTATAAATATGATTATTTTAATTGGGTTTGTTACGTTTCACATTTTGTTATATAATTACAGAATGATTGTTCTTCAAATAATGCTCACTTAGGTATTTCATAATCACGCGTAATAAATCCGACTTCATCACGGCATTGTTTTACCGATTCTGTAATGTTTTGAATTTTT
Source organism: Hoplodrina blanda (assembly GCA_949316365.1). NCBI lineage: Eukaryota > Metazoa > Arthropoda > Insecta > Lepidoptera > Noctuidae > Hoplodrina > Hoplodrina blanda. The sequence goes on along the minus strand of OX438565.1, from coordinate 10,076,879 downwards.
GTATTACTTACAATCGATTTGATTGATCAGCCAAATCAATGTGCTAGGGTAGATATAAATTCGCTACAAATACGTCTGCCTCTACACATTAGTCGATTTATATCTTCTTCGGTGAATTCACCAGAGCATCTGTAGGAATAGGTGGGATATTATGACAGCTTACGTCAAGGTCAAAAAAATCTTCCAAAGGATCATGGGCATTTTTGTATGAGAGCTGGGCGTAAAACCAACAGAAATAAAATGTGTTGTAATTTACTTTATTGTACTTCTAAATACCCCCTAAATACTTGTTAACCCCAATATCGACCGGGTATCACTGCAAAAAAATCCCAAAGATTGGTTAAATAAAACACACATATTTGTTAAAAGCTACTATAATATTTATACCTTTTATTTAAATATCAATGGTTATCATCAACTATAACATCTAGTAAATGTTCTGCGGGTGCAATGAAAGGCTCGTGCCGTCCTAACCCCAAAAACCACAAAACTGAAACTATGTGGGCACAACTTCCTACTGTTCTTCTGTCTGTTAAGCAAGTACAGTAATGCTCAACTATAGATTGGTTTATTTGGCTTATACGGTTATGTTTGGGTGTGTGAAAAAATTCACAGTAGTAGTATATATAACGAAATTAAAAGGAAAATCATAAAAAATATCACGAGTAAGTAGGCTTTACAGGTTTAGGAGTAATAGTCGACCAACTTATAAAACGTACTTGGATAACATATTTTTCTGAGCAAAATGTATCGGAGAACATGTTTTTCAACTGCAAACGTAAGTTTGTTTTTATCATTACAATAAAATTATCGTTCGCAGCCTCGAAGGCAAATCAGACCGTAGGAAATAGGTTAAATTGTAAGATTCCCTCGTATATTACGGAACCCTACATTGTGCGTGGCCCGACACGCACTTGGCCGGTTTTTTTAGTTTCTATAACAAATTCGTTTGAACACCACTGAATATCTCTGCTCACCGATTGTTTGGATGATTGCCGTCATAGTATAAAATTAAGTAATGGTCATTAGCTTTCACATAAAATATATTTTAAAGCTGTTGGTTTTACGCCCATTTTGACCGAGACCCTTTAAAATGAACAGGTTTCTTCTGGGAAAGCTTAATCCATCGTTGACTTTGTCTCTGTCTGATCAAGACCAGTGGTTCCTAACTTTTTCAATGTCACTACCCCTGTGAACAAGTATGGGAATTGAGTTTAAAATAATTAAAACCACACAAAGAACGAAAATATGTTTATTATGTAAGAAATTGCCTGTTTAGGTAACTAGTAAAGTAATATATAAATCTCGGAGTTAACTAGTGTGAAGGTTGAAATTGCTTTGCATTCGCAAGTTTGACAATATTAGGGTTTATTGCTATTTTAATACTATTTCGTGCCATCCCGTGTTACCCCTCTAGAATCTCCGTTTTACCCCTGCGGGGGTAATTACCCCCAGGATAGGAACCACTGATCTAGACTATGTGACTAGAGTCAAGAGCAAACGCAACTCAAACCGACCCAACACCGAGGGTGATTTTTACAGGATACTTAGTGAGATTAATGTCATCTAAAAGAATGACAGCTCATCTCAAGCACACTGTACCTTTTTTATTCTTTTTGGGAAAATCCTCATGGATGCTCTCCATTTGGGGATAACGAAGGGGTATGTCGGACTCTTACCGACTAAAACCACACGGTTCCTCCTGCTACCATAAGTCGGAAGCCCGGTATTCGCATTACGGCTTAAATTCACCGTAGAAGATTTTTAAAACACAGACCTACTGGTAAATCTTCCTACGGTGAGTAGCGGTAAAGACAAAACAGTTGATGTAGGTCCGTTCATGCAAGATTTATCGAAGTCTTTACGTCATTTAGAAACTGAATGAGTAATGGGTACAGCAGTGCGCATGACAATGTTTATGAGTGAAAATGCGGAGGTCAGAGTGCTTGAGAGAATGTTTAAAATCCGGTTGTGAATTTTTGTTTTGTTGTGTCCGGCCGGCGCGGAATGAGGTCAGTGTCGTGAGTGGCACGAGGTGTGAGATGGCGCGAGTGATTCGAATAGCAAGCCGACGAAACACCTCTACGTCAGACAGAAAGTAAGTAATTCGTTGCTTTTACGCAATCTAGATGAGGAAACTGACCAAAGTATTGGTAATTTTTATCTGAATCAAAGTGATGCGAGCATTGGCGAGCAAGATCCATCTTTTCAGTCGGACAACGTCCACTGCTGAACGGCAGCCTATGTTCAGCAGTGGACGAGTCCCCTTAAGAAAGTCACAATGACCGATTCTCTGCTGCCTCCATTCAGCGGATTCCCGCGAACTTCAGCAAGTCGTCTGTCCACCTCGTGGAGGGCATTTCTACAATTTTCTGGGGCCTACCGGTATGTGAGAGGCCTTACGGCTGTCTGCTCTACGTGCTATATGCCCTGCCCATTGCCATTTGAGGCGTTAAATGAAGCTGTAGTACAGAAATCCTCATCTAGCGAAGAAGGTAGGTATTTCATCTCCCTTCTTTAGATTCTCATACAGTCCCATGCCATATTGTCTGCGCCTGATTAAAATATGCATAGTTACACCAGTAGAAAGCCGAACGTCCACCGCCGGCTAAACTAAGTTAGTTAAGCTTAATTTTTATCTGAATCAAAGTGATGCGAGCATTGGCGAGCAAGATCCATCTTTTCAGTCGGACAACGTCCACTGCTGAACGGCAGCCTATGTTCAGCAGTGGACGAGTCCCCTTAAGAAAGTCACAATGACCGATTCTCTGCTGCCTCCATTCAGCGGATTCCCGCGAACTTCAGCAAGTCGTCTGTCCACCTCGTGGAGGGCATTTCTACAATTTTCTGGGGCCTACCGGTATGTGAGAGGCCTTACGGCTGTCTGCTCTACGTGCTATATGCCCTGCCCATTGCCATTTGAGGCGTTAAATGAAGCTGTAGTACAGAAATCCTCATCTAGCGAAGAAGGTAGGTATTTCATCTCCCTTCTTTAGATTCTCATACAGTCCCATGCCATATTGTCTGCGCCTGATTAAAATATGCATAGTTACACCAGTAGAAAGCCGAACGTCCACCGCCGGCTAAACTAAGTTAGTTAAGCTTAGCTCGCATAGTTGAGCCAGTTTTTCATACATGTGCGTAGTTTGCGGTGAACGCACATGTATGAAAAACTGGCTCAACTATGCGAGCTAAGCTAAACTAACTTAGTTTAGCCGGCGGTGGACGTTCGGCTGAAGTCTAAAATAAACCAAAATCCATCCATCGCTTTTACTCATGAATCGGACCATACCGTGCCACCGATCTCGAATCAAATATAAGCAGCTGAGCGGAGCACGCGTGAGAAACCGCACTGCAATAAAAACATCTTCGATTACAATGCTTATCGTGGACTAAGATCCCGGATCACCAGATCTACGTCATTCGTACATCGCTGAAAGTTTGAGGTTAAATAGAGGTATATAGATGACGTAGATAAAGAAAAATATATGGAAAGTGCAAATAAGGAAAATATTTAAACCGCTAGATGCGGGCAGCGCAAGACCGATCATTGGCCTATGTCCAGCATTAAACGCCGGTCAGCTGATATGATGATGATGATAATAAAAAATAGTAGATAAAGTAATTTGTTTCATTAAAAAAAAAACAAATGCAAAGAACTGTTAATACACAAAAAAACGAAAAACGGTCTCTTAAATATAAACTTTTGAGTTTAAAATTTTCGTTTATGAACTTGATTACCTATAAGTCTAAAGAGTCAATCGAAAAAAAGAGTTAATAACTATGGAGGTCCAACTCCATTAATTTCCAAGATTTTAGACTTCACAGTTTGTATGAGAAACCTCTCGAGGTGTAAAAGCTCTTAAAATAACGTCCTTTGATAAATAAAATCTAGAAAAAGAGACAAAGTTTTTCAAATCTCGGCGACAGATTTCACGAACTAAATTCCCAAAGGTTGAAATAAAATACAATTTAAACAAGAGTACGCTAGGAGTTCCCTCTGTAATTTTATCGGAACTCATTTATCTTCCTCGGATATAGAGGTAACAAGATTGGTATAATAGAACTAAACTACAAAACCTTATCTCGCCCCAACCTCGTTACTTCTTCTCGTTCAGTATACGAAGGAAAATTTCATTATGTTTGTTGAAGCTTCAATGTGCTTCTAAAGAGCAATATATACTTTTACAGCAATATAACATTTGCAACATTTTCGATAGCCCGGCAATACTTAAAACATTGCTGGCAACGTATTTATCATCATTATCACCATCATTGTTTCAACCTGCTGGACAGAAGATAGATGGTGTCAGGCCTGGTTCACATTACGTAGGACCGACATTTTTACCGTTGACCGACTGTTCACACTAGAGGCTGCCGATCCGACTGAATACCACCGTCGTTACCATCGTCGTTTTACCACAGCAAACTCACAATCTGCTTTGTGACAGGATCTTTCCGGGATCGTCATAAAGCAGTTGTGAGTTGTTTGTCGGTCCGATAAAACTGTCGGTCCGATCCAATATGAACCATGCCTTACATTTAGAAAAAGTAGAATTGTTTACCTAGTAGAAGAAGCAATATTTGCCTTCATCACCGCTGCCTTTATCTTCATCATTGTCAGACCTTGGTTCATTTGCATCCGCCGTTGTAAAACCCTCAATGTTGCAAAATGTGTTATAACTAATATTTAATATGTTTTATTTAACCTCAACCCAGATGTATGGCATAAGTATGCCATTATTGCAAACAAATGTTTTAAATAATTTGCATTTATGTGCGTACATATGTATGTACGAGGAATTACTCAAGACTTGTCTAGAACTGATTAGCCGTTAGACGTAAGAGAATAAGTGATGTCACGTTATCTTTGCTGAGAAGATAAAATTTGCTACTTCTCTAATTTACATTTTATAAAGTCAAAGTCAAATCATTTATTTCAATTAGGCCATTATAAGGCGCACTTTTGAACGTCATCAGAAAAAAAATTAGAATTGAATCTAGTTGCCCCTTCCAAAAGGTAGTTTTGTATAGAGAAGAATGGGCAAGAAACTCCATACGTAAATAAACCAATTTGTTCAAACTATGTTTGTGTTAACACTCACCGTCAAATGAATGGCATGTGCAAGGCATGTCAGTGTTTGATATTCCTAAAGCATAGTTTACACGAAGCCAACACTGGCTGCCAATAAGACTGGCAGCCAGCGCTGGCTTGGTGTTGGCCTAGTGTAAACAGTTTTTTAAGCCAAGCCAGCGCTGGCTGCCAACGCTGGCGAGAATAGAGCGCCCGTCTATTTTTCTAGCCAGTGACCTCCGCCCGCATTCCCCTCGACCCCCGCGCCAGCGCTGCGGACACGTGTAGATGCATCTCGCCAGTCACTGGCGAACTTTTTCAACTAACTTTGCCGCGAATTCATTTTTTTTAACTTCAAACGTGTGCACACCAGAAGAAAAAATCCGTGAATGATTGGCCGCGTCTAAACAACAAGGGCCAGGCCAACGCTGGCTTGTCTGCAGACTGGCGCCAGCATTACTGGCTTCGTGTAAACTCTGCTTTACAATTAAACAAGAAAGTAAAAGGAAGTGGCATCAAATAATTCCTCTGCATTGCTGTCACCTAAATATGTGCCCAAGAGACTGGCGGCGCGACGTTGCCACTGTGCATGGCAATGCAAGACTCCTGGCCGAGGTAGATGGCGTTGGATGGCAATAATGGCAAAGGCTCTGACTGATGTAGAAGCTAGCCCTTGGATCACTATATTGTACATATTTGTTTCTATTTCTTATAATAAAAACATTTAATACAACATTTTTCAAAAAACTTGTCGCACACGACGGTAACATGTCGAGTTTCACTGGTAACTCATTGTAATCGATTACACTCGTCTCGAGGACACAACTCGCGAGATTGATGGAGGACACGAGTAATCGTGTAGCATCGCCGGAGGACCCTCGTGATCACTCAACGTCGCACGCGCATTGTCGCGTTATCTCCTAACCTTTTTAGTGACATCTTTTTTATGTTGGTAAAAGCATGTTTAATAGGAACTTACAAATTATGCTTTGGAGTCATGTTTGCTTATTTACAGGCTGTGTTTATAACCGACATTTATGCGGACAAAGTTACGAGCAAAAGCTTCAGGTGTCTACGATTTAGGCTTAGGCTGTGCGTTGATCCGTCAGTCAGTCAGTCATTCAGGACAAAGCATTTTTAGTTATATAGAAGAAGATAGATCAGCCTTTCCCGAATTGGGCGATAACGCCCCCTTGTGGGCGCTGCAGGCATAAAGGGGGGCGGTAAGAGACCCAAAAACAAAATCGGGGCGTTGTGTAAAAGCTTGGGGGGCATTTGTAATTTCAACTACTTATTAGGGAGTTTTTAAGTAGGTGAAAAAATGGGGGCTGTAGAAAATAATTTATTCTCAAAGTGGACAGTAGACAAAATAAGTTTGGGAACTCCTGAGATAGATGGACATAGTTATTGTCAGTTCACACAGACCGGCTCGGAGAGGAGATCAGATTCCTTATCACGTAGAAAACAAAGTTTTTAGTATTTGTAGTACTTGTGAAATGTGGGTGTACTAATGGGTACACCAGCCTAAGTCTGCCTAACCCTTCGGGGATTACAGGCGTGATGTTATGTTATATAATTAGGAGAAGACAAATAAAGAGCAACAATATAATGAAACAATTAAGGTAAGATTCAGACCAACCGGCTCGCATCGGGCCGGACCGGACGGCATTTTACAGTACGGTAAAGAACATTGAAATGTATCAACAGTAATTATAGTTCATATTTGCATGCAACTTTACCTCCGTCGATCGCGTCCGTCGGAGCCGTACGGAGCCGATCGGAGCCGATCGGAGCCGTACGGATGCGTACGGCTGCCGCGGCATGCGTACGGATGCGTACGGCTGCCGCGGCATGCGTACGGATCCGTTCGGCTGCCGCGGCATGCGTACGGCTCCGTACGGCTCCGATCGGCTCCGTACGGCTCCGTCCGGCTCCGACCGGCTCCGTACGGCGCTGACGGCATCCAATCGGCTGCCGTCGGGTCCGTTCGGAGCCGGTCGGCCGTGCGTACGGATCCGTTCGGCTGCCGCGGCATGCGTACGGATGCGTACGGCTGCCGCGGCATGCGTACGGATGCGTACGGCTGCCGCGGCATGCGTACGGATCCGTTCGCATGCGTACGGATCCGTTCCGATGCGGTCCGAGCCGAGCCGGTTGGTCTGAATCTTACCTTAGGTATGAAAAACCTTGCAAAGAGTCACTAAGACAAATGACAAAAGCAGTGCACATGCAAAAATAAACCTTACTACAAATACTAAAAACTCTGTTTTCAACGTGATAAGGAATCTGATCTCCTCTCCGAGCCGGTCTGTGTGAACGGACCCTTATAGTTTGATGTGTAAGCTCGGGTCTTTGTCCGGTTTCCTTCAGTTTCTGAACTTCCACAATCCGTAAATCTCCGGATTGTGGCAAACTATCAAAGCAGGCTTACGAGTTGAAAAAGTAGTTTGTATTTTTGCAGACAGGGTTTCGAGGTTTACGGTGGAAAATAAGTTTAAATTGTTGTTGTTTAGTTTTGTATTCATACTGTGCAAGGTTTTTCTTAATTGTTTTATTATATTGTTGCACTTTATTTGTTTCTCCTAATTACATAACTAAACATCACGCCTGTAATCCCCGAAGGGTTATGCAGAGGTGTTCCCATTAGTACACCCACATTTCGCCAGTTATGTTTAAGTCCCGTGTAATAGGGGGCGAGCCTATTGCCATCAACCGGGCACAAATCCAGACTCCAAGGCTGCTACTGAGAAATTTCTGATGAAAAAACCCAATAACACATTGCCCGACCTGGGAATCGAACCCAAAACCTCATGCTCAGCAGTCTGTCAGTCATTTTTAATTGCTTTTCAAATTAATACCTAATAGTTAGTGAATTGTATTGTCAAATAAGTGACGTCACAGTTCGCTATTATCACACAGAGGACTACCCAACTGCAGTTCCCCTTTATTTTTGTAATAGCTAAAAAGACGTAAAGCATTCAATAACTTAACTGACGATATGTGGGGTATCCTCTGCCTAGGGCTGCCATCCGTCCGGGTTTCCCAGGATTTGTCCTAGTTTAGAGGGCGTCCGGGAGACGTCCGGTTGGGGTTGCCAAAAAGTGTGAAACCCGGACGCCTTTAGTGTCCGGGGAATCCCAATTTATTGAAAGATAAGCTACAAATCAAAACAAATCTTAGTTAAAAATTATCTTAATTTATTGTAAAAATATTTTTTTCTGGGATGTCCGAAAAAAAAATATCACCCAAATGTCAGGGGTTTTGGAAGTTTTTGTCCGGCGTCGGCAATTTAGGCGATGGCAGCCCTACCTCTGCCTAACCCTTCGGGGATTACATAACAGGCGTGATGTTTTGTTATATTAACTTTTTTTTACTACATAAATATTTCCACTAAAGCCTAAGTACCTAAATTCAACCCTCTTTAAAAAGATACCTTTGTCTATGAATTCTATGATCAACTGAATACCGTAGAGCTTCTAAGTGACTCGGAAGTAGTTTAATCTTATCAGGGATCGTACTGTCAGGTCGACTAGCGTGATGGAGTGGCTGACCGACCTTCGGGGGGAACCAAAATAGGTTATCTAGATATTTAGAACTACAATACCAACATTAAAGCTTGACACATGTATATCAGTGAAGTCGCAGTTCCGTCACAGTTCAGGCAGCGTTTGGTTTCAATGCTATAGTGCTGTGGAGCTGACACTGAGAGCAATGTGTCAGTTTCCTACACCTATGGTATCAGTGGATAGGTGTCAACGCGTTTATAGAGAATGGTTGAAAGAATAATTATCACGGTGACGGAACGGTGCCGAAACTACACCGGAACTGTAACTTCATTGATATGTGTGAACCTTTATAGGTTTAGTACCTAAGTACCTACCTATTTATGTTGTTGAGAAGGGTTTTGGCTGTTTTGTGCTATCTGCTGGATGGGAAACAATAATGTAACTGTACATTATTTAAATAATGTAAAATATTCATAGCAAAGAATTTTTCCAAACATTCATTCATCAACATTCAAAATTTTGACGTAGGTACCTAGGTAACGTTATAAATCTTTACTACGTTGACGTACCACTTCCAGTTAGCACCTTGCTGTTTAATAGTTTAGTAAACTCGTGCCGAAACATATTTAATATTTTAGCAGTAGGTATAAAGTAGGGTGTAACATTATACGGCTACATTAAGGCCGTAAACACATGCATAAACAAGGATGGCGCCCAACGTGGGACTATTGAAATGGACTAGAATTTTTCTTGCAGGTAACACTTCTACTCAACTTACCTCCCGCAACATTGTTTAAGTCTTATTATCTCACGGGAATCGCACATTTTCCCGGAATAAAAACCTTTGAACTTTTTCAGACTAAAATCCTGCCTTTCATACGTATCTGTCCAGCCTATCTGGCCTGAACATCCATCCATCCTTTTTGCATTTAAAAAAGTAGTAAGATTGACCTACCTTAACGCAATAGGCCTATTTTAATCCCGTTTTTGTATTTGGGTGAGTTAAATTTAGGACATTTTTCTAATTGGTATCAACGGGTCCATAACTGTAGATACTTAATTTAGCTTTAAACCTTGTTACATCTCTATACACAATAAGGTATGCATATGGTAGGAATAATATCGAAGTCGACGAAGTCGAAGTCGAAGCTAGTAGATCATTAAACTTGAAGTAAGTAGGTACTCGACTGGATGCATTAATCTATTCCCAAACTCGATTGCTGCATCCAATTTTCTCGTAATATCATTACCTACCATCGAAGTACCAACATTTCATCCAATCCCCTGCCAACCCTAAACCATGTTTGCGTAAGGTCAGACTCACAAAGTCACGACTCAACCCCTTAGTGTCGACTCATCCCCTATTGAGCATACAGGTAATTACCTAACCCATTTACCTATTTATAGTCTCCTGAGCTGCGTAACTACTTAATGGAACCGTGGTAATGTACCTTTATAATCAGTATTTAGGGGGTAGTGTTAACTAAGGACGCGTTAGGGAGTACGTTGAGAGAAAAAGTAGGCTGCTTCTATGATATTTGAGGTCAAATAGCGATAGTGGGCCTAGCCCAAGCGAAGGGACTAGCGAGGGCGAGCTCGATTTTCTAATAATTGGAAATACGAAAATCCCTTAAGTATAGCATTTTTGTTTAGTTTTAGACGATAAGTAAATTACACAGTATTTTATATTTAGACAGTATATTACATAACAATAGTGCCGATTGCCATGTTCACAAGCCAGATTAAAATTAGAGAATTGGCATCTCTTAGTCTTACTGACATACGAGTATCAAGATCAACTATTAATGCATGGAAGTATTCAACTAAATTTGACAGCCCTTATTTATCTATGTTCGTCCCTTTCTTATTTTATTGGAGAGAAAAAGATCGAATTAGATAGTTTAAATTCAGTTTAGCTCGTGCATAATAGAATCCACACCAATATCACCCATTGATAATTATGTGTATAATAAAACCATTGAACTAAATAATGATTATGTGCGAAACCAGTATTTAAAAAAAAACCGCACGAACGTTACGTTAACTCCACACGCCCATTCTAGGGCCTCTGTTTCCATAACCCACCTGCATACATAAAACAAAACACGATCGCGATCTCACATTTTCATTATTTCCCCTTTCATTAGCCAAACATGACAAGCAAACAATGTGAAAGGTCCACAAAACCATTTGAACACCTCACCTAGACAATAAAATACAATAACGCCGTCTTTTACATAAACAATAAATTGTTTAAACAACCTTTTGCTGTTTAATAGGTAAATATAACCGCTCAATGAATTTAGCGGAATAGTACATACATAAACCTTCATTGGACCCGCATCGTCAGTATTAAGCAGCTAAATATACTAATAATATTACTTAATACATAGTTACACGGGCGATTGTGTAACATGCCCTAGACCATATATCTATCAGGATTAATAGCTATTCTGTGTTTTCTCTTCTTTATTTAACTCTTCTTCTCTTCCATTCTTCTTTCTTTCACTTAATTCTTACTACACCATTATTCACAGAGGAAGATATTTACGGAATAGATCGGCAGGTGGTATGGCAGGTCGCCTAGAGCTTACCTCACCAAAATTATCCGTGGGAGATGCTTTCAGACTCCATCTTTTGTTCAACCCCATCACTGTCAGAAAATGGTATTTTTAGTAGAAATTCCTTATCGACGTATGTGAATTAGGCCACAAAAAATCTTTGCCAACAGGGTAGTCAACGTTTCCTTTTACCGAAATAACACAGAACATAAATCAATCTATATATAGGTACTTCTATACTATAATAAATAATATAATATTATAATAATAATATTATAAAGAGGTAACATTTGTTTGTAAGTTTGTATGTAGGGGGTAATCTCTAGATCTACTGAACCGATTTTGAAAATTCCTTCACAAATTGGAAGCTACGTTAACACTGAGTGCTATAGGCTTTATTTTATTATCAAACAATTAGGGATCCGTAAGAAAAATCACCCGAACGAAGTCGCGGGGAGAGTGCTAGTATTATATTAAATTAATTAATGGCCGTGATGGTCCAGTGTTAAAGGTGCCAATATAACAATATCGATGAACTTTCTAATTTTATCTTGGACATCATTGACATCGGTAAAGGAAAACGTAGTGAGAAAACCTGGATTATAATTAATATATATAAATAAATAAATAAAATAAATATCTTGGGACAACTCACACACGGCCATCTGATCCCAAGCTAAGCAGAGCTTGTGTTATGGTAACCAGACAACTGATATACATACTTATATAATTTATAAATACATACATATTATAAATAAATTACACCCAGACACAGAACCAACGAAATATAAGTCAATATAAGTCTGAAATTACCAATCTTCCTTGAGCAAGTGAGTTGACCAATGCTCGTGCCTTCTTTATATGAGAAGAGGCCTTTGCCCTGCAATGGGACAATTACGTTGGTTATCTTTTTCATGTTGCTTAATTAATTACGTGGATCTTTGACAGTCGTTACGGGTCGTCAGAAGCCCGAAAATCTGACAACCAGTCTCACCAAGGAGTATCGTATTACCCAGTTACTGGGTTGTGGAGGTCAGATCGGCAGTCGCTCCATGTAAAATTCTGTTATTCAGCTGCATCCGGTAAGACTGGAAGCCAACCCCAACATAGTTGGGAAAAGGATACATGATGATCTTTATCATATTGCTCATACTTTGACAAAAAATGTCTAGTATATATGACATAACCTACTAACAGTCTATTGCATCCGTCGCTAAATCAACAACATAAGTACACAATAAAGACATTTCAATATACACAATCGTTTTGAATGGCTCGATTACTAAAAGGAGTGTGCAATAATTATTGTTTGTTTTCAATCAATTGAGTGATTAGCACACTGTGCATTGTTTGTGTTGTCACTGTGAATTTGTTCAAGCTGTTTAATAGATCTATTATTGCTTTAGGCAAAATTTCTTCACGACTGTGTCATTGCCGGACGGATAAGTATATGAGCAATAGTATTCTATCTTGGGTGCGTAGAATTACGTGTTTCACATTTTCCTTTTTTTTTTGGATGTAGTATGTTTAGTCTTACCTATCCTTGATTTCCACCTTTCAACCAATTTTATTCAAGCCGAGGACAAAACCTTTTTTATATTAGTATAGTGCACTTCGCACTCTCAACCTCATAGCTATTGTGACTCGGACGTATTCCGTTGTTGTCTGAGTGAGTTCACAAATAATGCATTGGTTGTAATAAGTTACATAGTCAAGATAATGATAGATACAAACGAGAAAAAAATAGTGCAACTAGTGTGTCCTCGGCCAGGAAGTGCTTAAGCCGAAACTTTTTCATCTAGTTAAATAACATAATATGATGGTTTATAGTGAGAGTAGTCTGTTTGTCAAATTTTGTTTTTGTTTAGCTGTGTAGTGTATTATATAAGTTACTAGCGACCCGCCCCGGCTTCGCACGGGTGCATTTATTATACATAATAAACCTTCCTCTTGAATCACTCTATCTATTAAAAAAAACCGCATGAAAATCCGTTGCGTAGTTTTAAAGATCTAAGCATATATAGGGACAGACAGACAGACAGGGAAAGCGACTTTGTTTTATACTATGTAGTGATTCAGTAATTTCTTTCTTTATGTTGTTTTGTTCCTGTAGGCTACTGCAGTGTCCACAGAACATAGTATTATTCTGTATCTTATAAGTGAAGACCTGTAATTGGCTGTCAGTCTAATTTTCTGTCACTAGTCTGTTTTTTTCTAGCTGTAGCTCTTCCATGTTACTTAAATAAATAAAAAGTAAAAAAATATTTTTTTCACAAGACAGACAAAAACGAACACAGTCTCTTCTAGCAATCGAACATTAGGCAATCCAGACGTCACGCTAATATTTCCCGAAGGCTGCCAGACGGATAAATTCCTTCTGACGCTTCCATTGAATCACCAGGTGTTTGGGAATGCCCACGACGCCATTCATTTGGTACAAGGCCTGAATAATAAGTCGTGACATCGATTAGTATCCGCTGTGTTTGTCCGATGTTGCTCAAGTGCTGGTATGTTTAGTTCTGTGGTATTTAATTGTTTAGCGAAGGTTGTACAAGCTGGAATTCCCGTAAATGTAGACACCACCTATTTTGTTTTCTTGCTGTAGAAGATTTTCGGTCGATCCTTTTATTGATTAGTATAGCAGTATAATTATCATTGAGCAGTACCTATGTCATTGATTTAATAGTACCTCTGCCCCTTTTAACTAAAAGTTCCTAAGTATTTTACATCAAGAAAGAAAGTAGATACCTACGTACCGTAAAATAGGGGTGGATAGGAATGCAGGGATGAATCGGGGGGAAACTTTAAAAGGGATTATAACATTGATCTCACTCGTAGTAATAAAAATGTAAATGGTCGGATGAATGTTTGATGCTCAATTTCGCCAGAGCGGCTGGACGGCTCTAAGTAAAATTTTTACAGACATAAATTATAGTCTGGAATAGCAATTCCAGATTATAATTCCAGATAAATTCCATCCAGATCCGGCGGCTGATAGCCGTTTTTTCGGGAACCGTACATTTTTCCGGGATAAAAAGTATCCTTTGTGCTTATAGGGTGCTTTTTATCCTGGAAAAATGTATGTGTATATTTTTGTGCGCGTCTTATATCAAATAAGACGCTGACGAAGTCACGGGAAAAAGCTAGTTGTTAAATAAACATTACAAATACAAAACAATATCCAGAAACAGAACTAACGTATCGAAAGCACAATAACTCCAATACATTTCATAACCGTACCACGACTGAGGAATAATTCCCAAAGGCAGGGACCGGATATGGTGTACCCAAGCGAACAGAATAATAGGTATTGCAATAGTTTTAACATTACCCAACAAACATACAAGAACACAACAATTTAGACTTTAAAATGAAGGACTAAAGTCGAAAAGCGTACTTTTGGAACGCAAAATATAACTTTGCAAAAGTAAGAACGTTTCGTACATTGCATAAAACATATTATTGACTCACAGCTCCGAAATTCTTGCAATATTCTTGGAACTGTTATGTAATGCAGAACTTTAATTCTACGTCATAGTTCGGTTAACAGGCTGATGGCGTTCTCAATTCATAAGAATCTAGGTAATTAGAGTACCTAAGTATTTGTTCCGGACTGTAAATTTTCGTTGCAAATCTTTAAACTAATGGGAATAAAAAATATCCTTGATGATGGAACTAATCAAATCATGGTGATAGTTGTTTTACAAAAAACTGTCAGCCTAAGCCCTTTTTAGGGTTCAATACCCGAAGGTACAGAGCCCTCATTGGTCTTGCTCATCCATCCATCCGTCTGTCTGACCCTCTGTTACAGGGCTGTATCTTATGAACCGTAATAGGTAGATAGACACTTGAAATTATTAAAATAATAAAAATTAAATAAAGTTATGAAAATTCCCCAAGAAATTGTACAAACGGTACGGATCCCTTCATGTGTTAGTCCGACTCGCACTTGACCAGTTTAGGTACTTACACCATCTTGTTTCTTCTTCTGCTAAGACTTAATAATTAAAAGATTGATGGATCTGCATAGTGCATAAAAATAAGACTTCCTGTTAGCCTTTTGAACGCCAGAGTCTAAACGTATCGCCGTACCCCTGACGCCAGGCCACTTTTTCTGTCAAATGACCTTCATAAAAAATAGGGATTCCAAAACTTGATTAAATTGTTTATTTCATAATATGGTGCGATGTGTATTTTGTCATATATTTGTGACGTTGGCGTTCAGGGTAAGATTTCGTTAGTCACATATTGTGACAATGGCGTTCAAAAAAGTTAGTGAAACTAGGAGTATAAGTATAGCCTTAAAGCATAACATAACATCACACCTGTAATGCCCAAAGGGTTAAGCAGAAGTGTAACTATAAGTACCCACACATTTCGCCAGCTTCTTCAATAAATTACCTAGGGTTAGACTTTGGTGCCTCCACCGGCCTCCAGGATTGATGATACTTGCAATGTCCGGAGCACCCTAGCTCTAGGCAGTCAGTCACGCTATCAAGCCTTCAAAGTTAATCTTTTAATTACGATAAGAGCTATTATAAGAGTTGCTTTGTTGCGACCTATTTCCTTGACTATATAAGTAATGTGTCTGTGATAAATATACCTCAAATAAATATTTTAATTGTAATATTAATGTTTATGAAATTGTTAATTAAATACATTTTATTTGTTAATATTTCATGCCAACCAATGTCAAAGTATTTATTTCAATTAGACTCAGCAAGTTAAAGCTAGTTCCGAAACGTAGGTAGGCCTCTATAGAGAAGAACGAGCAGAAATTCCACTGATACCCTTTCAATTATTAATTTTAATTCACCAATTCCCTTACAATTTTCTTGTTGCTTCTTTATGTGAAAAAAATTAAGGTGAATATGAAACCCAGGCACTTCAATTTAATATGTACCATCTCTGTACCTACCATATTTTATGCAAATAAATGATTCTGATATTGATTTTCACATTTTCACATAACCCATGCCGACATGAAAGAAAAATATAATAACATAACATTACGCCTGTAATCCCCGAGGAATTAGGCAGAGGTGTACCCATTAATACACCCACTATGTTATGTCCCATATAATAGGGGGCGAGCCTATTGCCATCAACCGGGCACAAATCCAGACTCCGAGGCTGTTACTGATTTGATTTTTTCTTACCGATATAACTAAATTACAAACAAATCAATTAGATTGCGACATTAGAGAGTGGTGGTTATCAGTGCCCAATGGGCTATGCGCCAACTTTTCGCCGTTAAAACGACAACGCCTGGCCGGCGCCGAAGATTTTATTTCGACGATTTATTCGTTGCCAATGTCTTTCTCGTAGGCGCTTTGAATGTCAGTCGTCTTACTAAATATACACATCAAAAGTGTCTAGGGATCAACATCCCTAACAAATGTTAGGGATGTTGATCCCTAGACACTTTTGATGTGTGTATTTACCTAACTTAAAAGTGTTTAATATTTCGGCGTTAAAAATTAAAAAGGTGTCGGTAATGTAAACCATTCGTGAGAATGTTTTCGCTGGTTATTTTATATAAGTAAGTGTCGTGATGGACCTCTCATGCATGAGCTTGTGGGTTCGAATCCGGGCAAGTACCAATGTGACTTTTTCAATTCATATGTACTTTCTTAAGTTTATCTTGGACATCACTGACATCGGTGAAGGAAAACATCGTGAGGAAACCTGGACTTGTAATTAATATAAGTCTGAAATCGCCAATCCGCCTTGAGCAAGCGTGGTGATCATGCTCATGTCTTCTCTGTATGAGAAGAGGCCTTTGCCCTACAGTGGGACAGTAATAGGCTGGTATTATTATTTTATATAGGTAAGTATATAGTGTTTTCTTTTTATTATATACAAATAAATAAAGTTGAATAGTGTCTATTTGTAATGTCAAAAACATGATATAAAAGTTCACAAACGTCACACAATCACTTTTTTTTAGTTTTTTTCTGTCTGTCTCATTGTTTCGGCTAATCTCCGAAACGGCTGGCCCGATTTGACCTCACTCACTGGCAGTTAGCTGATATTGTAAGTAACGTAGGCAACTTTACAAACTTACACTTAGGTAAGTACTTTATTTATGAAAAGAAAAAAATTCGTTATAACCAACATTTACGTGAACGAAACCGCGGACATTAGCTAGTAATAAATATCCGACTAACTGGCACCTTTGTCAGAAAAAGGTTCAGGTGATTCTGTAAAAGGTTGCAATCTTGGGCAAAGTAGTGCTAGGACAGACAATTTCGCAGTTCTAGAATATGTAAATTTATTATTTACTTAGTGAATACCGTCTGCCTACAAGAGTTAAATCGTAAAAGTTAGTACCTACCCTTCATGAAACAAGTCCATCCGAAAAACACCAAGTTTTAGGGCCGCTACCCACGTCAGACTTTTTGTAGGATCGATTATCGGATCGCACGATCATTTCATAGGACCGACTTTTTGTGGAACATCTGCGTTGGTATAAATTTGAATTCATACCTATATTTCGATTAGGTACATTATTTTAATTCTATTACCAAGTTTTGACAAAAATAAGATAGTGAGGTAGTGTAAGATTGAACGAAATTGAATAAACTTAAATATGTACCTAACTTGGTATTAAACCATTCTTATCATTCGTTCTTTACGCAAAATCGTTCACTACCCCAACACTATTAGTTGTAGTATGGTAACATTATTTTTCTTTGAACTGTCAAGTTACTGAATAGAATTAAAAGTCGAAATATACATTCTATTTCTCTCCGACAAAAAATCGGTCACCGATTATCGGACGTGGGCGGACGCCCTTACAATAATTTAACTTTGACATTTACAAAGTATTTCGTTCTATAATGCTCGCGTAACTTTTAATGGCAGCTGTAAAGCCTTCACTGGAATTAATTTTATTTTGTCAACTGACTTTACGTTCCACTTTTTGTTTGAGTTTGAACCCTGTTGTAATACTTTATTAACTTTTGCAAATTAATGTTCCGTGGAAATAAGTTATACTCCACTGCGACATCGAACTTCTTCTCAAGCCTGGGTTACACGATGCATGTTACTGAAGAGCAGCAACTTGCACCGTGTAACCGTATCATGCGAGTTACTGTCATATGCGAGTTGGTTACTGGCATCCGAGTCACTCGCAATCGACTCGGATATCAACTCGCACATTTTTAAGAATAGCTCGTACGGTCAGTGCCCAGTATTACTCAACCCCCTCTTAGAAAGAAGATATAGGAAAGATGGGTAAGCCAGAGTACCGACTGTGGCTTACCCGACGTTCAGGCGCACTCCGGGTGCATTCTCTGTTGCTGCTGCAGCAAGACATGCGATGGGAGTACAGATGTGCAGTAGCTGTCTACTCGCACTCGTGTAACCGGGTGAGGCGAGTCGAGCTACTTTCATCCCAATACAATGTAGCAGTACTTATATGTTTGTGTAACGCTTGAACAGACATACAGAAAAATAGACAAAAATACTAATAATATTTTCGGAATCAAATTTTTTTCCCAAATACGTAGCAAATAACATTTTTTTTTTAAATATTCAATGAACAGTTTCGACTCAAGTAACTATGACTTTATTATCTGTTTAAAAAAAATCTTACTTGTATCTTAATTTTTAAATAGTGTAGTTTCTTTCATTTTGAGACATTTTTGAGCCAAGCTATCAACAGTTTCTTTAATACATAATTAATTGCATTTCATATTATTATAAAAAACAATCTCTTCTGTTACCTACTTAAATGTAAAGGACTTATTTTAGTAAATTATTCTAACCAATAAACATAAACAAACACATTATTTATCCGCTAAACAACTTGGTGACTTCATCTGATATCTTGGTGGCGTATCTGTATCCGTTGAGAAGAATACGGTCCAGGGCCGGCGCAGGCTTGATGGAGTCTCCAGTCCTAGAAATAAATGACACTTAAACATTTACCCAGGTGTGGCCCAAGACAAAAAAAAATGATCACAATTGAAAAGAACATGCGGTTTTGTAGTGCTTTTTATTTTACTTGTAGGTACCCCTTTTTTATACGACTTAACCAAAGTCAAAGTCAAAACATTTATTTCAATTAGACCATTTACAGGCACTTTTGTCAAGGGAATCTTTTAGTTAAATATTTATAATTTAACTTACTTGCACTGTATATTCCAAGGATCATTAACGAAGTAGATGTGCATGGATACAATTCCGTATTTCTCCGCCCACTCGCCTAGACAATCTGGCGCGAACGGTATCGTTACCTAAAAATAAAAAACTTATTCTTTATGGTTTTGTATTCAAATATGGAATGTGCTTACGACCTTCGAATGAATGACGAATGATTGGAATCCTCTATGTCGATTTTAGATCTTCGTTATATCTGAATTATTGACCATATAGCAAGTTCGCTAGCATCATCGATTTATAGAAGTCTTTCGCTGAACATAGACCTCTCAATACTCAGCTATTCTCAATCGGCAGGCTGCTACCAGCAATCGCCACCCTCTCTAGCTTGAGGTTGTCCTACCTTACGATTATCGATTCGCGGGCTTTTACTGTTAGTTTATTCGGCTTATTGCCATTTTATCTTACTTATTCTACACCACATTACATCCGATTAAACTTAAAAACTTGTTCAGCGGGTTGGGATTCAATTGTTGACTTCTCTCTTGCAAGTAGTGGGGGGTGCACAAGGTGGTCGTTTTTGGAAGCTGTCTTTTATAAATAAGACTTGAGAGCTTCGAAAAGTGTTGATTCTACTAGGTTATTCCACTATTCCTCACCTGTATTCCTTGTTTAGGATTGGGAATAGATTCGAACCAATCCCTTTTCTTCTGTTTGAGCAGCTTGCCGATAACCTGGAAGCCGGTACCCACCAGGTCACCCCCCGTGGTCAGCGCGAACCACGGCAGTAAATCCTCGCAGTTCAGGTCGGTCGTCATGTTGTAGTAGTAGTGGGTTCCTGGAGCGGAAAAGTAAATGAATACATATTACAAAAATTTTAACGATGTCTTGTCTTAGATCTTTCAAAGGCCTTTGACTCTGTCTCTCAGATCATTTCGATTGAACTACAGTGCTTGCTAGACAACCGTATATTCACATTAATAAAATTTTATTGTAATGAGTGTTTGCCCTGACGTACTTATTAACTCAAGCTCAAGTCTTTATGGACTTTCGAATCTTAAGTGAGAACATGCGAACAGTATAAACCTTAGGCATAGGAGTGCCTCAAGGCACTACTTTAGGCCCGAATCATTCTTAATTATATACTGGTCTATTTACAACTATTACTTTTTTATTGACGATATAGATAGCTTAAAGATTGTAGTTTACAGTAGATGAAACTCACCCATGTTAGGTATACAGTTTTGTTTCTTGAAGGCTGTACTGTTAAGCTCCGCTTCGGTACTGGGTACTCGCATCAGTCGTTTATCATGTCCTGCCACCCACACGCCGCCATCTTGAAGTGTGGCGCCGTTCTCCACTTGTGGACCTGCGCCTGCCTTCAGCGACTCTATAGAAAACACGTTATTTACTTACCATTACCAATATTTTTTTTATTGATTTTACTAAAAGGTAGAATAAAGACATTTGTTTTAACAGAGCTAGTTGATAAACTATCCTAGTAAATCTTAATACTGTAAGTTGGATACCCGTCTTTAATATCGATATAATAAGGATCTTGCTTTTCCGAATTTTTTTTTTTTAATACTTTGACCCGCTAAAGCGCCCTTGCGCCAGCCACGATTAATCTTTAATTACTCTAATATCGTGAGGCGTTTATAAACATATAAATTCACGTACACAGTCAGTCAGACCCGGAATAACTATCTGAAGGTCATACAAATATTTGTTTCGTGTGGGTGTCGAATCAGCGATACACAGCGCCAACTGTATCGTCAAACCGTCTGTAACATAGTATACTTAATCCGACATTTTTTTTAGTAGATATTTTTTTGCCGCGCGTTTTAGTTTGCAGCATGACAGTTGATGACTCACTATAATCATGAATCTAATTTGCCATCATAGCTTCTTCTTCTATCTGTACTTACATGCACCAGATATAAGCGACACAGCTAAATATTTACCTGCAGACACAAAGTACTGGGTAGCTGTCCAGTATTCCTTGGCAGGCTCGCCCTCCGCCGCCGGCGCCGACCATTTGATGAATTTAGTTTCAGGCTTGCCTGCCGGGGAGTCGAACTCGTCCACTGGAAGCTACAACAAAAAGGCTTGGGTTGGAGTCTTTTTTTCGTTTGTCTAGTGGTCGCCAAGCGCGACTGCTGAGCATGAGGACTAGGGTTCGATTCCCAGGTCAGACACAGTGTTATTGGGTTTTTCCATCAGAAATTCTCAATAGCAGCCTCAGAGTCTGGATTTGTGGCCGGTTGATGGCAATAGGCTCGCCCCCTGTTACATGGGACGTAAACATAACTGGCGAAATGTGGGTGTATACCTCCGCCTTACCCTTCGGAGATTAAAGGCGTGATGTTATGTTATTATTTTGGAATTCCTTCCTTCTTTTCCAAGTACACCTAATCTATCCTTCCAGAACTTTACATCATGCATTACGTAGTTCCATTGTGGTAATACGCGTGGGACTCTGACCCTCCGCGATTGATGTTGTTCATTCAAATAAATTAGATAAACGCCACAAACGACACGTCACCACTCACATGTCTGAATTGACTGCGCATTGTCACAATGAGGAAGAGATTTGTGCGGGATCATGCACCAATAGTACTAGCTATGTTTTGGTTTGATAAAATGTGTACTATTATGATTGCCGGCGTGAATCTGGCAGCATAACTTCTCATAAACTGACATAAATACTTGATCTGTCATGCACTGATTCAAGTTCCAAGGACGTTCGTCACATTTGTGGATTCACTAGAGGATTCACTAGACTAGAGAAAATATTATAGTGCATGCAGTAATGTGTGCATAAACACATAGTTAAAGTCAAAACATTTATTTCAATTAGACCATTTATAGGTACTTTTGAATTGTCAAGGAGTCGGTCAGTTAGTCGGAAAGATGAAGCTAGTAGCTCGTTTCACAAAACGAAGGTAGGCCTCCACGTGCACTCCCTAGCTGTTCCCTTACTCTCATAGTCCGATTGTATGGTAATTCGACACGACCAGGGAAGAGATCAGGCGCACAACCAATAGCTTTATTTTTGCCTTCCGAGTCATTGAGGTCACACCACAAACTCAATCTCGCAATAATAAATTAAATACTGTCAAACTACATACTTAATTCAATAACCAATGTGTTACTTTACAATTCAACAAAAACAGTTCAATACCTATATATATACCTAGGTAGATTGAAAACTTAAGCCTTGAATAGATTTAAAATTAATTAGAGTCAAACATCTAAAATAAATAAAATTATTTAAAAATATTATGAGAAATTTTGACGTGGCCTTTTAGCAGAACTAAACTCAGTTGTTTGTAGCTTTATTCTCGAAAGATAGTCTAGGTACTTACAGCAATCATAAGACCGGCCACAAACCCTGCAGAGTCATACAGTGGGCAGACGATCCTTCCCGGTGGACAGTACATCCTCAGCTCCGGTAACGGTCCCGGAGGCCTTTCAGTCCTCAACCAGCCTTCGTTCTCCACGTCGCTGATGGTGCGGGGGATTGAGAAAAAGTACTCCATATCGGCCAAAGCGTCCGTCCAACCGAATTTGACTGAAAATGGAAAAGACATCACGGAATTGTGTAGTTGATACTAATAATAAATTGCTTTTTTTTATAAACTGTCAAAACGCGATTTCTCCATAGATTTTATGTGGCTATAGTAAACTGTGACGTCACTTATTCGCCAACTCAATTGAGCAACTATTTATTGATTTTGAACCAACTAAAAATCTAATTTGACA
Organism: Hoplodrina blanda; assembly: GCA_949316365.1. Taxonomy (NCBI): domain Eukaryota; kingdom Metazoa; phylum Arthropoda; class Insecta; order Lepidoptera; family Noctuidae; genus Hoplodrina; species Hoplodrina blanda. Next base: position 10,053,867 of record OX438565.1, on the reverse strand, counting down.
GGTAAACTGAAAATTCTACATTATTCTATTTATTCTTAATTAGAATACAAGATCCCGACAACAACCGTCGTCGGGCAGTAGCCCACCAGACATAACACCCGTCTGGTCGGAAGATCCTCCCTTTTCAATGGAGAATAGAGTATGTAAAGCTTCTCAGCTTTACATACTATTACTATACTCCATTTTACGGCTGCTGCCAGCTGTTTTTTTTATGAATAATTTACATTCCTTACACGGTGTATATCTAGCTGATTTCAGCAATTTGTGACTGAATGAAATCTACATACTTACCTACTTGGAAAATTGGAAACAATTTTATCCATACCCAGGATTGAGGTACCTACTTCTAATTTCGTCATCAAAGAAATATTTTGAACATACCTCTTAGTCCGTCATATTGGATACCTGAAAAGAGAGTATATAGGTAATTTTTTGAAAAATATGTAGTAACCGACTCTGTTGGGTGGGTGATAACTCTTTACTGTTTTGTTTATGTTTATATTGTTTATTAAAATATCCTTCCCGATTGATCCTTTCCGCGTGCTAGCGGATTCTTTTTGTGCTTTTTCTGTTGCCCCGCAAGACGTCATACCCTAAGCAATTGCTTAATTTGCATATGCTCTAATCCGGCACTATCGATAATCTATACTAATATTATAAAGAGGAAAACTTTGTATTTTTGTTTGTTTGTTTGTTTGTAATGGATAAACTCAAAAACTACTGGACCGATTTTAAAAATTCTTTCACCATTAGAAAGCTACATTATCTGCGAGTGACATAGGCTATATTTTATTTTAGAAAAAATTAGGGTTCCGTAAGATATTTGGGTTTTTCGGACCCAAGGTGTAAACTCGCTAAAACTCGAGAATGGCTGGGCCGATTTAGCTGATTTTAGTTTTGAAATGTTCGTGGAGGTCTAGGGAAGGTTTGAAGGTGAGAAAATATGGGGTAGGGGTAGGTGTAGGGTAGGGGTAGGGTAGGGGTAGGGTAGGGAAGGGGTAGGGTAGGGAAGGGGTAGGGTAGGGGTAGGGTAGGGGTAGGGTAGGGGTAGGGTAGGGGTAGGGTAGGGGTAGGGTAGGGGTAGGGTAGGGGTAGGGTAGGGGTAGGGTAGGGTAGGGGTAGGGGTAGGGTAGGGTAGGGGTAGGGTAGGGTAGGGGTAGGGTAGGTAGGGGTAGGGTAGGGGTAGGGTAGGGGTCGGGTAGGGTAGGGGTAGTGTAGGGGTAGGGTAGGGGGTAGGGTAAGGCAGGGTTAGGGTAGGAGTATTGGTAGTGTAGGATACCACGCGAACGAAGTCGCGGCGGGTCAGCTAGTTAATTATATTACTATAGGGGCACTCGTATCTAAGCTTGTGGTTACTCATTGTTCCATCAAATAACTTAGCTTACGATATCAGTGCCCCTATCCTATTTACAAAATTTTATCGTATTTAATTGTGTATTGGCCAAAATTGCCTTGACTACGTTTTGTTTGTCGATCATATTCTCTTGCGAGCGTATTGCTTTGCCTATGCGCAAATCCAGACTCCAGGCTGTACGTCAACCGGGGTTGCGGGACGTCTTAACAGGATACCGTGGCCCCGGAACATAAAGGGCAACAGAAGGAACAGGGTGGTTTTTTAGTCAGTTAAAGTCTGACAGTCCCTTCCGCCCCACCCAGGGCGGAAGGCTCATTTGATGATTTTTACCACCGTAAAAAAAAAAGGGCTGTATGTCAGGGAACCGTTTGGATATATTCTAACAACACTGCAAGATTTTGGGATTTAATCCCAAGGCTTGCACCTCATTTACGGGTACGGAATGTAAAAAGATATGGCGCAATTTTTTTTTGAGGGAAAACGATTTTTATTTTTGGTGTGAATAATTATCTAAAAGTTGTAGCGCAACACATTGTGCTTACGGGTGCATAGAACATGGAGTTATTGAAAGTTTAGTTAGAACATAGAACAATTTTTTTTTATTCAATTTAATAATTTAAATTTCTTATCTATTTATAATAATTTTATTGTATAATAACATTCTGATTTAAATAAGGTACGGCAAATCGTGGGTTAAGAACTAGACAAGCGTAAGGGCAAAAAATCAAAAAATTTTTTTTTTACCATTCGCTTTTTTAATCCCCATATTTTTACGTGCCAAAAAACTGGAGCGATGTAGTGTGTAGATTGCTTAGTACAAAAATAACGTTTCAAAAAAAATAACATTTGTTTACAGCCAAAATGAAGTATTTCTACTTACAATCATCTTGATATTATTTTGTCAAAAAAGTTACGAGCACAACGATCGAAACTCGATTTACAAAGCGAATAGTCCGAGCGAATAGCCTTCAATGTAATCGCTCAAATAACGTATGTTGTCATACGTTTTTAACGCAGAAAGTTTGATTATGTAGCCTAAGTTTGTTTCGTGCCAAATAAGCGTATTGTACCGTTTTTTAAGAGCATTTGTATTTTTAAGGCCATTTTAACGGAAGTTCCGTTGCATTCCATAAAAATGTAACCGCCAAAATAACGTATGAAAACCATTTTTTGAAAAATGAATTTTATTAAAATAAAAACGTTTTATGATTGACCAAAAAGTTACACTATTCTGTAGCCGATAAATGAAGCTTTATTATTAGTAAAAATCAGATATCTAACTACTATGGATTTTGCTATAAAAGAGCTATAAGATAACGGTAGGTAAATTTGAGTTGTTTTTCGGCTCTCCTGTAAAGTTGTCATTTTGCCCTTACGCTTCTCTAGTTCTTAACCCACGAAATATTGTCCTACAAAGCCGTTTTTTTGTGCATGTGGTGTTAACCTTTAATAAATAATTGTTGTCTAGACATTAAGCTTAGAAATGTTTATGTGTAAACAATATTATTGGTTAATCTAAATAAATAAAAAAAAACATTTCAAATTGACGAAAACATCGTAAAAAACTTCGGAATTTTAACCTTCAATATCTTCGTAAGTCAACGGGTCTCAAATATGATCCAGAACAAAAAAAAAATACATGATAATGGGAAGATCATGTTGAACTTTCGGTGTCTTTTTCCACTCGTTACTAATTCCATACGATACTTACAGCTGACCGCAGCAACGAATGACATAAACACAATTAATTTTTCCATCATGTATGGTTTGTTAACGCAATACCAGACGAATTTACGACAGTTCCGTCTGAACGCGAACGCATGCGATTTGTTACTGATGCGTTGTTGGATTCAATGTTATATAAAAGATTAGCACACAAAAGAACTTTTAACAGTAGGTCAACGAAAAAACGTTAGATGGTAATTGAGGAAAAAATTAAGAAAATATCCTTTTTTTTTATTTATATGTCAATTTTTTTTATGAAATTAGATGATAAGTTAGCCGATGGCCTCTTTTTTTTCTTATAAAAAAATCTGTCTACGTCGTGGGGGGGTGACGGAAGGGCATGCCGTACTCTTAAGGTAGCATTCCGATGATGGCGACCGCGACCGACGACCGCGCCAGGCGACCGCGACCTGGTCCTCCTTCCACCTCTGCCTATAGCCGGGGTTGCAGCTTCACTTCGTGTTAATACTTAAATAAAGTATAAAAAAATAACGAAACCTATAATTTGCTTACCGGAACAGAAGCGGTAAAATAGGTAGGTACCTACTTTGTAAAGAAAATTGACATTGTTTACTTTAATAAATTACGAAAAAAAAAAAAATATTTCAAAAATTATTTGCTCAGCCGCTCGGGTACGTAAATTATTATGTACCTGGCTATATAGGTACATATTGACATTCAACGATCTGCGTTTTTACTCTTTGGCACTAGGTATCGAATTTTTAACTTTTTTAAAGATATGAAAAACGGGGTGTAAAGTTCTTCATTAACGGGAGGATCCTCCGACTAGACGAGTGTTGTGGCTGGTGGGGTACTGCCCGATGATTATTATAGTCGGGATTTATAAGCAAACGTTGGGGAGAACTTTGATTGCACGATGTAGGAAACGTCAGTGGTAGTTCGCATGCTGTACGATACGATAGATGATACACTTTTTTTAGATGCAAAACAGCAGCTATTCTAAGTTCATAAAAAGATATCAGCTGCTGCATACATTTTGATCGTGTACTGACGAAAATATTCATCGCTGAGTAAATTAGAATCATAAACTGAATCCATGCTAAAAGATTGTTCTTCAAGTGTATTCCAGTGTGCATTTTTAACCGACAAATTATTCAAAAATGTTGTTTGCAGTTGACCTTCTGTATGTAATCTGTGTTGTCTCCGCACTTATTGCCGGCGACATCCGCCGCGTTAAAAAGTAAAGTACCTACATACACACACACTAACAAAGGTAATACCTACATACCATGTCCAGACCGCACACCAAGATCGTGCCAAGATGAAGCATCACAATCTTTTGTTTGCACGTAAATATTCAGATTAGCTAAAGTAAGTAAATAAATAAATAATAAATAAATAAATATCTTGGGACAACTCACACACGGTCATCTGATCCCAAGCTAAGCAGAGCTTGTGTTATGGTAACCAGACAACTGATATACATACTTATATAATTTATAAATAAATACATATTATAGATAAATAGTAGTGAGTAGGTACCAGATTTTGCCCAAACCTCGTCTGCGTAGACTTTAGAATTAAGTCAAAGTCCTAAATTAAAAACCGTCTTCTAAATATGTATACATATAAAAGCGAAAGGACACTTACTCACTCAATCATCACTAAATATCGAAAACCGCTTGACGTACAAAGATAAAATTTGACAGGGAGGTAGTTTACAGTTAGTTAGTACTTAGACGTAAAACCATATAGGTACCAGCTTATTATTGTCCCTTTGCAGGGCAAAGGCTCATACAGAGACGGCACGAGCAAACACCACACTTGCTCAAGGCGAATTGGCGTTGGTAGACGTCGTGAAAAAAGGATTTTCCAAAAAACTCACCCCCCTAAGGCTATATACGCACTATGCGGTTAGCCGCAATTTGTACAAGAAAGTACTTAGTTTCTATACGCACTGTGATGGCGGCTGCCGGCCAACCGCTCCGGTCGTTCTGATCGCTGCGGTCCGACTGAACCGCAAGCGCAACCGCATCCTGCGGTCAGCCGGACGGCTGGCTGCATTGCGGGTAACCGCATAGTGCGTATCTATATACGCACTATGCGGTTACCCGCAATGCGGCCCCCCAAACCATCAAACTTTGGACCCCCGTTTCATCCTCTTAGGCTATCCTAAGAGGATGAAACGGGGGTCCAAAGTTTGATTAATAAAACCAACTTTGACGCGGACGGAGTCGCGGGCAGAAGCTAGTTATAATAGTGTCTAGCAAAAAACGTAGGTTTCTCTAAACGCACACCAAACTGCCTATCTCTTCGAAAAATACAGGCGTCATGTTATGAATACCATTTTTCCAATGAATATAGATTTTTCATAAGTAGTAACAGTTATGAATACCATTTTTCCAATGAATATAGATTTTTAATAGTATTTTTTTCCAAGTTTATAGAATATACGTGAACATGGCTTTCAATGAGTTGAGTTTGTGATATAAACATTTAAACGAGGTATTTTATACATTGAACTGTGATGGACTAAGATCAGGAGTAGACCTTCGTTGCTTTGAGAAATGCAGTAGTAAAAAAATTTAACACTTTTATATCAACCACAAAATACCAACTTTTGCACCCGAATGTACAGTCAGCATCAGAGAAAAGGTACCCCCTTTGGTAATGACATCAAACCATTTAAGTTTTTTGCAGTGTATCGTAGATGTCGTGTTGGTCTAGGGGTTAAGACTGCGGCTGAGCAATGCGATGGTTGCGAGTTCAAATCCGCGGAATAAGTTTCTTTTTTTAGGATTTCACTTAGGATTTTATTTTTTAGGTGGTATTCGTCAATTATTATTTATGAAATCAAATGTTAAAATATGTAGGAGGTTTATAAGAAAAACTAGTCATGTTGCATAAACAATATTCATTTATTTCCTTAATTCGTAATTTATTTCTTATTCGTAAAACAAAACGGTAAGGTAGAAATATAACACGTGATGGAAGTTGAAATTTAAACCTTATTATCTAGAAGATTAGAGCGTTATCAACCTTGTTCGATAAATGAAATAATTATATTAAAAATTTCGATACATTTGCTAACTGTGCCAATAGCCTAGTGGTATAAGACACGGTCCAGATTATCGGCTGGCACATGGTGGTGCGTGTTCGTATCCTCAACCGCGCCTAGCTTTTTGTAAGTTATTCATTGTAAGCCGAAAAAATTCCAAAAAAATATCAAAAAGGTGCAAATACTGATTGAGTGGGATCGGTGGCAGGCAGAGATGGGTGAGGCGGCGTGGCGGGGGAGGGAGCCGCTTGGGCTCTGAGTCACGTGACGCGATCGCCCGAGTGGCGGCGCGCGCACCGTCGCTCGGGCGATAATTCTTTAAGTCTTGGGGGGTTCCTTTTCTCTGACGCTGACTGTACATGATGTACTTTATGTTTTACTAGCTTCTGCCCGCGGCTTCGCCCGCGTTAGTTTAGAATTTGACAATCAATTTAATTAAATCATGATTCGAAAGACACGTGACGCCGTCTATTATCACAAAAACGTTATTGTTGTTTTCCTCGGGAACAATACTTTTTTCGGGATGAAAAGTATCCTATGTCCGTTTCTGTACACCTGACAACGTAATTATATGCGTAAATTTTACGATGATCGGTTCAGTGGTTTAGGCGTAAAAAAGTAACAAACAAACAAACTTACTTCCGCATTAATAATATTAGATAGGAATATTAGTTAGGAAATAGGAATTGATTAGGATTAGGGTGACATTGAATTTGTTTCTCAATTTTTTGTCATTGGTCCTTTGAAACGAAAACGATTTTTTTTTACGGTCGAATGGCCCGTAGGCCATTCGGTTTGGGCCGTTCAGACTAAATACCCAAGGGAGTCTTTCGCAAGTAACTTCAAATTAAAAACACAAAAAAGCATTATTTTTACTTGGTATATTAGAGCGAGTACCTACCTAATACTTAAAAAAAACTAGCTTCTGGCTGTAACTTTGTCCGCGTGGAAGACAATTAGTATAATATCGTAAAACATAGCCTATGGCATTCGGCTATAGGTTTCTAATTCTATCAATGAAAGCAACCAGACCAGTAGCGGTCATAAGTGCAGTAGCATGCTAAGGTTTGAATTGCTGTGAACACGGGGTACAGGTCGTACCTAAATCTGTGTGTATAAGTGATGTACTATTCAAAGTTAAAGTCAAAGTCAAATCATTTTTTATTTAATTAGGCAAATACACCTCAAAATTCGCACACACGACGTCAAAAGGTCGTAAGTTAGTGTCAATCGGTTTGCTTTGTAAATTGCTACTCCACTTATGACCGCTATACTGTACTCCCAGAGATTACATGCTACAAACAAAAAATACAAAATCAAACAAACTGTACCGCTTTATAATATAAGTATAGATAGATATGGGCATTACAAGCTTTCACAAATAAAATAATATTACGAGAAATTCCCAACCGAATTTAAATAACCCTTGGTCCGACCAGGAATCGAACTCAATTCGACGATTGATTCTTGATATAATAAGTTCAAATATCGTTAAGGAATATTAACAATTCACACTTCAAATTAAACAGCTGTTTCGAAATTTTGCGTCACCTACTTATACAACAAATAAAGTTAAGAACATATTTATTTATTATACCTACTAAGTATTGATGTAACGAACATAATTTTTTAAGCTAAGCACGCATCCACCGTTGTGGGCAGATTCAGCTTTTAATGCTATCAAGCTGTAAAAGCTTCATTAAAATCGGTTCAGTAGTTTAGAATATAATATGTGATAATGAGATACGCGTGATCGTGAATCGGCCAAGTGCGAATTGGACCCATCCAAGTCGCACTTGGCCGATTTGTGCCTGGTTGATGGCAATAGGCTCGCCACCTATTACATGGGACTTGAAACGTTGGTGTACTAACATGGGTGCACCTCTGCCTAACCCTTCGGGGATTACAGGTGTGATGTTTATGTTATGCGACTGTTCACCATTCTCTGAACAGTCGCCACATAGGCACTGAAGGTCGGTTCCATCTGCTACCCAACCCCCCACCTATAGACATTCTCTTTCCGGTCGACTTGGGGGCAGAGTTTGTTTAAAGTATTTGAAGATAGGCCATGGTAACATGTGGCCGAAAATAATAATTTTACATGAAAAACACCTCGAGTTTACACGTGCCTATAAATTACAACTATACACATCAAAAGTGTCTAGGGATCAAGATGTATTTGGTAATAATAATATATTGATCCCTAGACACTTTTATGTGTATAATTAATAACGCAATTTTTATGTATTTACACAAGTGCGAAGCAAAATTAATTAACAAAAGCAAAGTACTCGTACTTATTCAAATTAATAAATTAAATATATACTTACCTGAACGACTGTAAAAGAGGCCTCAATTGCAGGTGCTTAGCTGAGCTAAGCTATCGACTTCCATCGACTTCCACAAGCTTCCAACGTTTACCAAATTCACCCACCCGGGTAATGCGAGTTACACAGGGTTACTGGTAATTTAACAAATTCCCGTAAACTATTAATTACACAGTACTTAATCATTTTCCAATAATGTATGGCTAAATATCGAATTACTACCCTATTAAAATCAGATCTTTAACTTTAGATACATCAGTACATGGGGTAAGAAATTGGATGGGAACCGGCCATTTTCTGGCCGTTTTCCGGCCATCTTGATTGAATACTAGCCAAAAAAAAATTTAAAAAAAAAATATTTCAAAAATCTTAAATTAATCTTACAAAAGATGCCGAAAGAAAAAAAAAGAAGATTTCGAGGTATCCAACAATATTTAAAACTTTTTTTATAAGGTTCCAACTGACCCGCAAATGAAACAAAAATATTCAATTTTTTTTTGACCTGGATGCGCATGCGTCAAAACCAATTACCACGTGACGTGTTGCTTCAATTTTGAAAAAACACCGTCTTGGACAGACAGACGAAAAACAATCTTATAAAGTCCGATTCCATATTCTACTTTCCTGATATGATGGAAAACAATACCTACTTAATTATGGAAAAAAGAAATGACTAACGAATAATTTTTCACGAATTTATTTCATGAGGAACCCGAAAACCTGCACTTGTGTAACCCCTATGCTGAATTATGCTGCCAGATGCGTGAAACATATTATAAATACGCTTGGTACTGGTATCTAGACTACCTGTAAGATTGCGTTACAGTCATGATCCGGACGGTCGCTTTCCTGTGCCTCGCCATCACGGCACCGGCCGTAGCGCGTAGGCAGCTGTGAGTAACCTACCTTTTATAATAACATCATTCTTTTTTTCTTCTTTCTATTTAAACGCCATGTCATACATGTAACTTCATTAGAGGCGGCTGTGGGCCGAGGCATAACTTGATTTTTAAACGAGACTTTTGGGAGAGATGGCTCGCACTGAGACACACTGTCAAGATCCTCGCAAGCAGGCGCAATGTTCTTCATCGCGACACAGCGCACGCGTCGCGCACTCGCCGCGCTCTGTTCATAGACGACATAGACTACAATAAATTCATGCTTTATGTCTCGCGCCCTCAGGCGGCATGGGCAATTCAGGATCACGACACCTTTGTGACGAGAATGCTATACGGGCTCTGATTACGCGCAACATGCTATATCATTAAGAATATATGTATGTAAGGACACAACGCATAACGTATTATTAAAGGCCGCTGCATACGTTACGGGTAAATACTTCGGACGGGACGTGAGCGGGACGGGCACGTGATTGCCTCGTTCAAAACGGGAACGTGGTGCAAACGCATACGCACCGTGACATTGATTCGGATCTATCGTGCTAATGTTGTGAACAACGAAAGATGGATTAATTGCTATTGCTCTAGATGACGATTATGACGAAGAAGCTACGACCGTCAAGAAAAAAAAGAGATTTTCTGTACATCCTACATGACATAAAAGAGAACAAGAAGGAGAATAGCGGGCGCGGGCCGGGACGTGACGGGGACGTGCTAAACATCGTCGCCGACGATATTTTTCCCGTCCACGTTCCCGGCCCGTCCATGTTCCCGTGACATATACGTTTTTGGATACATTTTGTATGCAACGATGTTTCCAAAACTTCCCGTCACGTCCCGTCCGGATAAAAACCCGTCACGTATGCAGTGGCCTTAAGTCTTTAAGAAGAGAGCGGTATATGAGCGACGCGTGCGCGCGATGAAGAACATTGCACTAGCGCGATTGAAGTGTAAGTGCACGTCATAGATATAGTAAAAAAGGAGATATGGCGTGGAGTTCAAAATGTATAGAAAACCGGTGAAGCCACAATTGCCCCTCCATAACGCTAATATTGCACACACAGTTCTGTCAAAACAATACTACGAACAAGTGCACACACGCGACATCGATAACTCAGTCATTTAAATATAAACCTTATTCCTTAAACCACAGCGTACTTTTTCCGTATAATTTATTCACACTAAAACAATTATCATTGTGTGTTGTCGGGACTAGGGGGCGTATCAAATACGGCGGACCGGAGCAGCGGACGCACCATGCGACATTACGGCTTATCGAGGTTTCGTTATGTCAGTTTTACATTGCTTGTTTAGTTACTCAGTGACAGACTGAGGTGGTTGTATTGTAAAAGAGCAATGTATTTAATGCAAAAATAATACAGTCGGAGTTATACAATATGTCGTTTTGCATCCTCGTCAAAATTTAGGAGGTTGTCATAAAAGTCATAAATAATCAATTAAAATTACGAGACCTGAATAATAATAATAACACCCTTTTTTATTAGTTGTTAAAATTTAATCGTATTTCAGAATAATCCATAACTTGAAATTGGAGAATCACTCTCTGCGCTTTAGCGCCAATTGTCTCTGTGTGCGTGAGTGTATGTGAGTCCCTTAGATTGTCGTGAGTATCTACGGTCAGCTGATTAATAAAACGTTAGTTTTGCTTATTACGTTTTATTGCAAATTGCAGATTTTATTAACCTTAGATGTTAATTAATAACACTTGTTTTTATTATTAAGATCTAAGAATACGTACTAGGATTTATCTACTTATCTACGTTATCAGCTGATTGATAAAATGTTAGTACTTATTGTCATTTTGCTTTATTCTGTTTTATTGCAAATCTACCGATTTTGCTAAGAATACATACCTACTAGGATTTAGGTACAACCTGAGACGTTTTGCTAGGCTGTGGCACATTTATTTGTTGTGAGCGCGGGATTTAGGATAAGTACCTACTTGCTGCCGGCGGCGGCGCGGCGGCGGGACGCTCTTGGCGCATTGTAGGTAAATTCATGATTTATGAGTACCTACCTAATTATTAGTAATGATTTTGTTTTTATTTGTAGATTAAATTGGTTGATTTTAAATTTCCCTTCCTACTTTAACGGGCTGAGGACCGACAAAAATACCTACCTTAGTAGGTATTTCTGTGTGCTTGCCCGTGGCTCTCGCTGGAAGTACTCCAGGATATCTTCCTGCAAGGCGACAGGCAGACCTTCACTGCCGCGAGCTTGAGCATGTCGGGGTACGTCAAACTGCCGAAAATCCCGCAGTCTCTGTGTAGCAGACAGCATAACGCTCTGCGTTGGCGGTTCCCTATTGGGAAACCGTTCTGCGAACATCCGGATGGCTCCACTGATGGCATCACAAATTCACAATCACATAATTCACGTATACGACCAAGCGCACTTAGAGGAGCGAAATTTGCGATACACTCACGGCCGGCGGCGAAATCACTTGAACTAATTTAATAATTTTTTTGCTTTGCGACGGGCGCCCGGGCGCGGGAGTGGGGCACCACAGGGAGAGGGGTGCGCGGGCGGCGTCTATTGTGTTGTGGTTTTATCGTTTGCGATTCTTTGTGTGTGTGCGCGCGGTCAGCGATCCTAAACCTAGTCTTAAGATGGGCCGCATTTTCACCGGGGTGGTTTACTGATTTCCGTAAATAAGAAAACATTAAAAAAAAAACACCTACCTATTTTATTATTGATTCGGGTCTAGAATCACTAGCATAGTTACCTCCTTGAATTTGACGAGGATGCAAAACGACACATTGTATAAGAAAACAAAAATAAAGTAGTACAAGTGAAATATATTTTACGGATTGTTGTTTTTCGTGATTTTTAAGACAAAAATTGTAAAATACTTGTACTTAGCTGTGGTAACTGATGCCATGACTTCTGAAATTTTTGTTTTGGCTTCTATTTTTACAAGAAACCACTGAACAAGACGGCATAATCGTTTTTTTTAAGCGGTTTTATCACGATCGCGGTTGACAACACACTAACTCGCGGTGACGGTTATTTTTTCAATAGCTGAGCGAAACGCTCAGCACCAAGTGGTCACCGACAAGCCCCCTTGCCACTTCTCCTGCTTTTAATATTTCTGTGGTGCACGTCCTCAGTCCGAGCCGCCTCACAAAGAGCTCGAGTTGAGTTTAGATCAAGTCGCGCCACGCCTCGATGTTTACACTCTCGCTCGGCTCCATTATGCTCGCCTCCGGCACGGGCTGCCATCCAGCCGCGATCGTGATGACAAACTAACCTAACTAAATTACCTATTTATCTGTTTATGCAGGTATTATAAAATCAGGGGGCCTACTTCCGCCATCTCTTAAAACAGTACCACTTACCAGTATTATCTTGTAATTTCGGTCGTTTGATTTTCAACTCTCGGCGCTGCGCAGTATTATAATAATAATAGGTATTGTTGTAAAAAATGGGGGTAGGCCTCCAGGCAAAAGAGAAAAATACATATTTTTAAAATATTATTTTATTTGTTACAGCAATGGATAAGGATCTAAGAGGCAAGTTATAAAAACGTCCGGTAACGTCTACGCTACACACCAGTATACGATTATCACTGAATTTTTTGTGCACTTTCGTGCATTTATTTTAAAATATGTCTTATTTTCTGTATTTTTAATTCTAGTGAGATTCGATGTCAATCCCCTTAAGCTTATCGACAAGAAGTCGTTTATGCAGCAACCACAGTCGATAGATTCAGCGAAGGAAGCCGGCTGGGTGTACGTGACCAGGGCTATAGGACCCCAAGGCTTCTCCTCACTCGTCATGTTATGTCCGCAGAATGACTACACCGTCTGTCTGCTATTTGACGACACTGGTTATATTAGTGGCTTGCAGATCGCTGTATGTATTACTATATTATTATAATTAAGTTTACTTAACCATTTAATAACCAATGCATAAAGTGAGTGCCTCGTTGGTCTAGTGGTCGCAAAGCACGACTGCTGACAAAAAAAAAACGGGTTGCACTCCGGGAGTGCCGGCAGAAGTGAAAACTTGATTATTAACGTTGAGCATGTTTGATATTTTGGAATGGTTAGGGAATAATTTTGCACCAATTGCTTTATCAGTATAAAAGTACTATCATTTATGTGGTAGAATACAATATTCATTTATTGCGCTATCGTACACAAACATGACAATTTATATTACATTAAAAATTTAACTTTAAATCTATTACAATTATCATTCGCGCAAGCGCCCTGCGCTGTCTAAACGAAACAGTAGGCCCAGGCATACATTTTCGCCGCGCCGTAGAGAGGGGATAGCTGTCTACTCTCCATCCGTCTTACGCTTTTTCGATCAGGTCACGTGTCCTGACGCGAGTTTAAGATTTTATACCCATTACAGAAAAAGTGCTCAACGCCGCTAAAGAAGTTTTCACTTCAAAAACTATTCAACTTTTACCGTGCATTTTTCTTTTTCATTTTACTATCATCGTCTGAACGCGCGTGTGTTTACGCCTTTGGGGTGGTGTGCGCTTTACAAAATAAAACTTAACTTTGAGAAAGTTCGCTATTTGGCATGAAATATTAATTAACAAACAGTTGCCACTAAGTACCTACCTGGTTCGAAGCAAAGAATTAGATTTTCGTAACCCTGGTAAATGACAATGCAATACTAAAATGTTTATTTTACACACAGTTGGACGTTAAACAAGTCACTGATAATAAATATGACTGGAAATCCCAAGGATTCTCTAACTGGACCACTGATAATGAGGGAAACATTGAAAACTACTACGTTACTACCGTATACCTGGTACTACAACCCGTGTCATTAAAGAACCGAATTGAAAATAGCTGCTCTTATCAAGTGTCGTGTCCTCTCATTCACTCGCTATATTGACTGAGTGAAATGGAATGAATCCTTTTTAGGAGCCATTTTTAATTTCATTTTATATGTATATGCCACGAGTTTTAGGCTATTTTATCACCTTTGGCTAATATAATATCTTACAATTTAAGGGTCAGTTCACACCGAGACGCGACGCGACGCGACGCTGCGTGCACACTTTAAAAGAGCGACTCAAAATGTAACTTTATTTTCTACACGAAAAGATACATAATATTTCATTGTAAGAATTTAGAATACGTTACACCACGCAGCACTACGTCGCGATGCGTCGCTCTACGCCGCGCTGCGCCGCGCGGCGCCGCGAGACGCATCGCGACGCAGCGGTGAATCGCCGGTACGCGCGCACAGAATGACGTGCAAGAGCGGCGACGTTGCGATGCGTCTCGCGGCGGCGAGCGGCGCAGCGCGAAGTCACTGGCCTCTTTAAGTATCTTCATGTTGCGTCGCGTCGCGTCGCGTCTCGGTGTGAACTGACCCTAAGACAAAATAAAAAATTAGGATCAAGGTACAGTCAGCAACAAAAGTCGATAAACATTCATGATTTTTAAATCCTAGTTATTAAATACAAAATTAAAAGTAAAACGCAATGAATATAAAATTAAGAAAAAATAAACCCTTAGAGCTATTGCCTGAAATTCTGAAAGCCAGTACAAAAGTAACACTGTTAATCGACTTTTGCTGTTGACTGTACATATTATTATGATAGTTTTGTAAACTTCCCCATTTCATGGTCATCATAAGCTCTATTGCTGGGCGCATGGGCGTTCGGCCATAAGGGAGAAGGGCAAATCAATAAAAGGCCACCAAGAGAAGAGAAAATAAAGAATGCTCTGTAGTATTTAGGCATACGCGGTTCGTAATTTACCAGCCCGTCCCGCGCACTGCAACACTATTGGCCCGATCTGATTTGGTTAAAGGTGCTGATAGACTTGAGCATTCACTTGAAACAGAACATCGAGCATTCGCCGTTTTTATATTTGTCGAACTGAACAACGAGCCGTGCCAAACATTGCTACGAACATTTTCTTGAGCATTCTAGTGAACGCTCTAGTCGATGCTCGTCAAAAAATATTCTTCACGAAGATGGCAGACTTGACGGTCGCTTGTGCTGCATTTCTACACTAATATTATAAAGAGGAAAACTTTGTATTTTTGTTTGTTTGTTTGTTTGTTTGTTTGTTTGTAATGGATAAACTCAAAAACTACTGGACCGATTTTAAAAATTCTTTCACCATTAGAAAGCTACATTATCTGCGAGTAACATAGGCTATATTTTATTTTAGAAAAAATAGGGGTCCGTAAGATATTTGGGTTTTTCGGACCCAAGGTGTAAAAAATCATCCAAAAAAGTTCTTTATTTGGCGTACGCCGCCTAAACTATAAAAGATAGAACCATAAAATGTTCTAATTAATTAAAGACCTTAAAAATATCTACAAAAAAGTCCGCGACACACTATACCTATCTATTTCGAGTTAAGCACAACAACCATTTTTTTATTTAAAAATCTTGAATTTTTGTAGGACTTTATTTAAACGCATTAATTTATATTATATATACTGGGCGTTAGTGACAGGTTGGCAAAAACTGAAACTGTAGTTTCAGACCACGATTTGTGATTGAAAATCGTTGGAATTTTTCTCCGGAAAATTCTCAAAATTTTCGACCGATTTTTCACTTGATTCGTGATATATTGATATGTAAGTACCAAATCCAGGCCTCTAAACATAAATTTAATGAAAAAAACAATAAAAACTTAACTCGGCAATGTAAACACAACAAAAATAATTCTAGGTACCTACATTTAAGCTATGTAGGTTTAGGCACAAATAACACGCGCCGCCCGGCGCGGCGTCGCCGCATCGGTGCGATGTCCTCTACTAGAGCTGTACCGAACGAAACTTTAAATAGTTTTTAAAGTTTCGTTCGGTTTTCTTTTAATTTTGAGAATTTTCCGGAGAAAAATTCCAACGATTTTCAATCACAAATCGTGGTCTGAAACTACAGTTTCAGTTTTTGCCAACCTGTCACTAACGCCCAGTATATATATTCATTAAAATTGGACGTTTGGTTTGAAAGTTATGGCGAAATCAATATAATATTAATAATATTTCAAATCGCTTGACGTACGTTTAGCAGGGAGGTAGACGAATTAGTAGACGTTCGCTAAGAACGGATTTTCCATAATTATTCATCCTCTAAGGAGATGAAACGGGGGTCAAAAGTTTGTATGAAGAAAACTTTGACGCGGACGAAGTCGCGGGCAGAAGCTAGTATACTCATAAAAAGAAAAATAGAAGATGGTGGCAAACTATCTCGCAGAGCGGCGCGGCGGGGCGCGGAACGATGACCGAAGCTTCGCTCGGCAAAAAGCTCGAAGCAATGCTCGCTAGAATGCTCGCTATAATGTTCTCGTATTTTTCTTGTGATGTAACATTCGCACAATTGCTCATTACAAGTGAATGCTCAAGTTTATCAGCACCTTTATAAGGCGCGCGGTCATCATCCACGTGGGACGCCAAAGAAAATCCTCACTTTCGCTGCTTGATCAGCATTTACTGGACCTTCCCAGGGATCTTACCCAGCAGGAACCTGGTCGCAAGAGCGCTTTAGGGCGCTCCCATGGTTACATACCACGAGACACTGACAGCGCCGGGGAAAGTCGCTCCCTAGTTTGAAACTCCGTGATCCCGCTACCTAGGAAAAGGGACAAATAGTCCCGATACTGATTCCTCGCGCCTTATTGTCAAGGCGTCGAGACGACAACGACTAAGATTTACCAGCTAACAGTTCAGGTCTCGGGCAGTGTTATTAACAAAATATTTAAAATTGTAGAATATTTAGCAATGGACGCAGAAGCTCGCATCGCCGCGCGCGATCCCAAGAAATTGCTACAAGACAAATTCATCTACGTAACGGGTTTTAACGGAGAACTATATCCTATTTCCACCAATGTGACAGACATCACTAACCCAGAAACCAGCGACTTTACAAAGCAAGCCTGCACGCCTTTGATGGGTAAGATAGATAGATATATCATCATGGAAAATCTAAGCAAAATAAAATCTAATTTTACAATTAATAAAAATGAATCGAATTTTCAGGGATAAAATAAAGAGTTCTTTTAGATAAGTTATTGTCTTGAAATAATAGAATGCTTAATGGTGTTTTCTACCCGATTACTATTCACCGCCATCTTGTTTACCACAGAAACCGTAATGAATTAATACTTGTTTTTTATACCCAGGTCATCATTACTACTACAAAATGACTAAGGATCTGGAGTGCCATGCTCTGACGCTGTTCCCGTACTTCGTACTCGTGTACAAAGGTCAGGTGGTCGCCATAGGTTTCGTAAATTACCTAAAAATCGCCATAAAAGACGGCTGCACAGATTATTTTGAATATCCGAGCGAGTGGGCTGTGAAGGTAACTTATAATTTCTTGAATTCTGCCTCATACCTTGGGCTTTTATTTTGCGCGGAATCCTATTTTTTTTTCTAAAAACAAAAGCTTAAGTTACTGCATATAACAGCAGACATCTGTCAGTGAAAGTTCCGACAAAATGGGTCTAGCTTTTAAAATTAAAGGGTCTTACAACAAAAGCTTAGACACCTACTCGTGTCTAATGTCAGTCTTATTTCGAACTCCATAAATGAATATCATGTTTAATAGTTGTTTAACTTAGACAACAGACAAATACAGATTTTTGGTAGTAAAGGCTTCTACACACAGTGTCGGCGGCAGGGCCGCTGGCTTTTGCCGAACGGCACGTGCCGCCGACTTTTGCCGGGCGTTTGTGCCGTCGGCATGTGCCGCAGAAACTTGCACAAAGCCGCGGAGCATCATTCAGTTGTTAGTTGTCCATAGCGAACTGTCCTTGCAACCTGCGCGGTACACCCGTAACCCGCGGTATACCCGGGCGGCCATGCCGGCAGCTCCTTTGTGCGGCAAAGCGTGCGGCTTTATAAGCCGCCGCAGGGCCGGCGGCGGTTTTAGAATTTTTAGGTAATGATGTAACCCAACAATAATGAGGTGTATTTATTTTCCAGCTCATCGTTCCAAGAGGCCCGCAGTGCATGTACGACTTGGCAGAGTCTCCTGGACGCATCACCATGCACATCTACTTTATCCATGATCCCCTTGTTCTCACATGTCTGGATTAATCAGTTTGGAACTGTATATAATGCATTTATTAAATGTTTTATTTACTATTTTGTTGTTTTTGTTCAGTTGGTACAGTTGAACAAGCCATTTGGTATACAGGCAGCTAACTTGCAAATGCTTTGTGCCAATTCTTTTACCTAAGTATATGTTACTTTATTTTTATTTTGCCAATTCTTTTAAATCACTCTAAATAGGTTTCAAAATTATTAGACAGCAGAAAGATAATAGGCTATAATAGTTGACACCACCGTCAGTTGACGTACTTTTTATGACCTGTCAAAACGCGATTCTTTCATAGATTTTGTATAGTAATAGCACGCTTTGACGTCAATTATTTGCCAACACAATTGTCTAACTATTTATTGATTTAAAAGCCACAAAAAATCTAATTTTGCAGTAAATTGAAAATTAATTGGGTTTTCAGGGCTAAAATAAAGCCTTTTTTTTGTCTTGAAATTATTTATTAATAGTGTCAACTACCCAATTATTGTGTACCAAATAGCTTCTTCAACCGTACATTATACCTATATAAATTATCATATATGACGGGTGACTGTCTCGTTGGTCTAGCGGTCACAAAGTGCGACTGCTGAGCATGAGGTCTTGGATTCGATTCCCAGGTCGGGCAAAGTGTTATTGGGTTTCTCCATCAGAAATTTCTCAATAACAGCCTCGAAGTCTGGATTTGTGCCTTTTGATGGCAATAGGCTCGCCCCCTACTACATGGGAGTGGCATGGTCTCCCCACTGGCATGGTCACTCCAGTGTCATAGTTTCCCCAATAGCATGGTCGTCCCGGTGGCATGGTCGTCCTAATGTCACGATGGTCACCCCACTGGCATGGTCGCCACAGTGGCTTGAGGTTTTTCCGTGACAAAGGCAGATATCCCGTCTCTAGGCTGAGAAAGACATTCTCGTCATTGGCATAAAAACTTAAGTATGACTTGTGAATGCTACCAGTCGATTTGGTGAAAACCACCCTTTCTATAGATTTTCTGTATTGAGAAGAAGATAGCTGGCTTCCGCGGCTTCCGCCCTATCATCAGTGAGCAAGGTTCAACTTGAAACTTTGCTCAAAGTTGAATATCGAATTAAGTCTCGCTCTCTTTGTGAGTAATAAACGATAATGGTAAAATGATGTCAGCAGACAACAAATGGTGATTTAGAATTTATATCTGGCAAATAAAAAATAACAAACCCGGTCTATAATCTATCGCTGTATTGAGACTTGAGAGGTGATGTAATTAATATACTTAGTCATAGAAGTCCATTGCTGGATATAGGCACATCCAAATTGCTGGAGGTTAAGTTTAGTTCTTGACCAGTTCACTAAAGCAGGAGTCCTACCCCACAAAAGGCTTTATTTGCTTTTTTTTTTACTAAGTATAGAGAACTAGCATATGACTTCTTCCGCTCTAGGCGGAGCGGTGAGCGAGTGACAAGTTCTTACTGACTAAAACTCATCCGCGCCCTTTGCGTTCCAGGGCTGCGGTGACTCTTTCGAACCATTTCCGCAACCCTGGCATTTAATGGTAATTTTAATAACAACAAATTAATAATGCAATTTATGGTTATAGCCACTAAGTACCTACTTATTTACGCAAGTGCCAAAACTGTTCGAATATTTTTCCATTTTAACAAAATTGAAAAATACAGCAAACTTCACAATTCATACAATATGTTTCAATAATTACTTTTTGGTATTTTTCATTAAATTCGGTTTTGATTATCTGTATACCTACGATATTTTCTTCCAATGCAAGGTTAGGTCTAACCTTGCATTGGAAGAAAATATCGTAGGTATAGCTAGGCGACAATTCTCACATTTGAATTGCCGACTTCATTAGCCTCTTCTCAAACAGAGAAGGCACGTGCATTGATTACCACGCTCGCTCATGGTTGGCGATTTCAGACATATTGAATATAAAGTCCAGGTTTCCTGCAATGTTTGCCTTCACAGATGTCAGTGATGTCAATAAACTTGTTGTTGCCGTGGTGGAAAATCCTCATGGATGTCCACCGCCCTGGGGAGGGCGGAGGGGTCTGTCAGACTATTACTGACTAAAAACCACCCCAGTATTCCCTTCTCACACTTACGCCGGGGATCACAGGAACGTACGCGCCTTCCGCGATCCCCAACTGGTGCCGGCCCGCACGGAGAGAAAATTTTGTGTCATAATTACAAAATGATTTAGTATTTTTCTTTTTTGTGTTTCTGAGCAAAATTTAGTTTTTTCGACAGGTGTTTAGTCATTCAAGCAATGGTCATGGAGTAATCGCAACAAATCGGTTTTAGTAAATGTTGATTTTGTAATAGTAGCAATACAATATTTTTTTCCAGTAAAATGTTTTGTAATTTCAACCATAATTAGAAATCACGTCTGACGTCATATCTATTACTAGTCTGTTATCTATTTCTACAAAACACATTTTGTACATTATTAATTTCTAGTAATACGTTTTGTAATTACCACAAAAATATGGCTCATGTCTGACGTCATTAGCAATGACTAGACTATTACTTATTTCAACAAAACATGTCTGTTAGAATACTTGATCTTACTAAACAGTTTTGTAATTGTAGCAACAAAACGTTAGCTAGCTACCTACATTTTACATGTCATTACAAGACACTATTAATTTCAACAAATGAGTGTACTAACTTTATCGAAACAATGTTTTTGACAATTCGTTTTGTTATTTTTATGAAACGAATGTCAAGTATTACACTGTTTAGTTAATGTTTTGTATTTTTTACAATTTATTTTGTAACTGGCTTGAGTTGGTCTTGGTCACCGCGCGCGCATTCCGTTCGCATACTTCGCATCAGCTGGACCAAGGACCGAGCGTAAGCTTAAAATAAAAATATGTGTGTTCGAAATGAGTGTGGCACGGGGGGATTAAATTAATAAAATTAAAGTAAAATGTGTTGAGTGTTAGCTTACATAACAGTGTATCTACTATAAACTGTGCCAGTCGCTTTACGCCGCCGCCGTCGCCACCATAATCGTCATTTTGTCGCAACACACTCACGACTTACGGGCAAGAAGGAACATGATGAAAATTTGAAATGGATAAGCTAACCAGAGATTTATTAATGAATTGGGGCTTGTCCGAATACATTACCACATTTAAAGGTAAGTGTTTGGAATTTCTTTAATATTTACTTACTTCGATCAACAATAACTAAATAAGTATGTATACCTACTCTCACCGGGTCTCAAAAAATCAAAGCTATCATCAGAAAACGTCATAAGGCGCCTTCAAATTAGCCGCAAGGTGCCGCGCTGCTTTGTAAATAGTAAGTACCTATGTAAAAAAACGCGCGTTACGGCCGTACATCCATACGATTTTGCATTCCACTTTACCATGTTTTTAACCGACTTCAAAGAAAAAAAGAGGATGTTCTCAATTCGGTTGTATTTTTAACTGACTTCATTTTTATTATGAATATTTTTTATGTTTGTTATGGCATAACTTCGTCAATTATGAGCCGATTTGATAAAATCGTTTGTAGTGTTCCGCACCCAAAGGGTAAAACGGGACCCTATGGCGCTTGTGTACCAAGGAATTTTAAAGGAATTTTACTGTCTGGCTATAGTAATTTTATCAAAATCTGTTCTGCCGTTTGGTTAGAAGTCGATGTCTCAACATTTTTAAACTTAATTTACAATATTTTCTATATCGTTTTCAGGTGCATGAGCATAATGCTTCATTTTCTCTGCTTGATGTAAATACAGAATTGGACACATATTGGCAGACTGTTAACGGAAACAACCTACTTTGAGGCTTCCCCAAATAGCTTTGCAACCACCACAGAAGTATACAACTTAGATGAAACATTAACTCCGTCAAGTTCTACACCACATTCAGCGAAGCCAAGAAAAATACAATTTAAGGCAATAGCAAGAAGAGACATCTCAACAACAACCAGGAGGTAGTCTGCAAATTGTGCAAGGTGTTGATCAGCCAGGGCTTCAAGCTACTAAAGAGACGTTTAGGAACAAGGAAAATTGTCAACAAGCTGTGCGAAATATTGATTACACGCAGCCAGGATATGTAAGCAAAGCTGTTTTACCTGCTTTTATTTAACTCTCCGTAGATGTAATGACTATGTTACTCTTGTTTCAAAAATTATTCAATGTAACATAGGTTACGTTAATGGTGAAATATTTTTGAAATTGGTCAAGTAGTTTTTCAGTTTATTCATTACAAAAGTACAAATCTTCTCTTCATAATTTTAGTGTAGATTAAAAAAATAATGAGTAACATACTTTGATCAAATACCTGATCATAGGTAACATACATAATAAAATTTATTATGTTTATAAAGGAACACACCTAATAAATATACCCATATAATATTTTTCTTTGATTCTAGGTTCTAAAAACTTTGCACTGTTCACTAGATGGAAAAGCAATATTAGCGCTGGGGCAGAATTTGGGCAAATTGACTGACAATTCATTTACAACAGACGTCGCATATTGAGAGAACGAGGAATACTAGAAACTCGTTCCCGTTCCTCTTCAAGAGCTTCATCAATAGGTTCTGATCCTGCCACTGCACTATCTGACATAGGTAAGCTTATTTATTTATAGACGAGCAGCTTTCGCTAATACGAGTATGTTCATGTCACACAGTGTTGAAGTATAGTAATTTCGAGTCACTGTCCTAATCACACTTTTTTTTAATATACTTTTTTTCTTTTTTTTTTCATGTTTTTTATTGGCTTGCGTTGGCATTTTGTCAATTTGGTGTTCTATAGTACATCACTAACTTGTCAGTTGTCGAGTTGTCAAAAAACCATTAATAAAATGGACAAATTAGAGTACTTTTTAGTTTTTGTCTACAACCTGAATTCTGCATCCAAAAACAAAAGAACATACAATAATTTTGTTACAGATCCTGATGAAACAACAGCTGAAAAGCTCAACTGGCTACGTAATTCCCTCGAACCATGGCATCTTGTGGAAGATAACTGGAATGCGACAGCTAAATGCAGATTGTGTTCCAATTACTCTGGAGGTGGCAGTGTGCAAGAATATTTTAATGAATACCCCGTCTTGAAGCGCCCCACTGGCTTTCAACTACTACTGAATGATTTTAAGGTGCTATACGAGGACAAGTCTGACACCCTATTTACTAACATTGTTCCTCTGCGTGAGAAGATTATTGCAATGGCCAAGGAAAAATTCAAGAGTTTACGTGATAAAGACGTTAAACAAACAATCGGAAAATACTTGTCTATAGTTAGCGGTAAGTCTTGCTTATTGATTGAGTGAGCAATGATTGTTTTGTATTGTTTTGAGATACTAATATTTTATACCATACCACGCATCAGTCTAATTTTTTTGTTTTATTTCAGATCCAAAGTGTCCAGAGGCGATTAACAACGCAGCTCTTCTACTTTTGCCGTACTTGACATCCAGTGTGCCGATAAAGGAGAAGCGAAAAGTGACTTGGAAGCCCTCCAAGTCAGAAGTTAGGGACGGTTTCCTCACCCAAATTGCTTCAGACTCTGAAATCGAAACAACAATTGCAAGCCGGAAAACAAAATTAGAAAGGTTTGGAAAAACCCTTCAGCCTTCTGTCATTTTTGTAGGGCTAGATGCCGCAAATGTATTACACTCTTATGTCATTGTAGCAGACACGATTTATAAATTTGATACAATACTATCGGCGGTTGATGTTTGTTTCAAAATCATCCAAGCCACTGGTGCCCGCTATCAAGACGAAGCGTTAGTAGTTTGGGTGGTGATACAGAAAGCTTTCTATCGGATAAAAACTGAACATGACAAGGAATTTACGACAGTAAATAGCCTTTTAGTAGAGTTAGGCATTGATGATTAATCGATAACACACATTATCAACTGTGCATTTTTTATATAAGTTCATATTTTTTAAATTCCTTTAAAATCCCGTTGCCTCGTTTCTATAGCCATGTTTAAGTGTTTCGAGTGTAGGGTTGAATTTGAAACTGTAAAAGATCTGTCAAATCATATCCGAACATCATGTTACTTAATTAGGAATAAAACTTCATATAGCTGTGGACAAGATGGTTGTTTAAGACATTTTAGTAGTCTGGCTTCTCTTAGGAACCATTTATACAACCTTAATTTTAATTCGATACAAATCTTTCAGGGGGTGAATGTACTCATGAATATGAACAACTTTTATTAAGGGACATAGTACGAAATGTGAAAAAAAAAACAGCTGATCCATACAATAATGTACTACATTACGATCAAAATGTATGGATCAACTGTTTTTTTTTTACAACTCTAAAACCTTATAAAAACAATGTCAAGTCGGACCCTTAAAAAACAGGTGTCCGCAAAATAATGTAATGTGTGTAATGTGTATGTGTGTCATCCTATCATTTGCCTAAATATGTAGGTAGGCTATGAAATATATAAAAGTTTTTTGTAGTGTTCTAGTTAGGGCCGATTTCATGGATGGCTAATCAGACGATCAAATATTTGACAGATTGTTCTTAAATTTTTGAAAGTAAATGTGAAAAACAACTGTCAAATGTTTGATCGGTCGGTTAGTCATCCATGAAATCGGCCCTTAGTATTCTAGTTAGTACTTAGTCTTTTTTTCTGAGAATTTACGGCGGCGCTTTTTCACAAAAAAAGACACATTCGGTATGAGCAAAGGGTGGAATAAACAGTGATTATTACTCACCCGCCCAGGTGTATTAATAGGCGACAAACAAGTTGTCCACTGACTAAGGAACCACGTGATCTGCGCAGAACGAAAATTTATATAAGAAAGGCGTTCTGAGTCGTGGTCAGTCAGAGGAAAACTTATAATTTATCGCATAAATTATATCAATATACCCCATGTACGAGCATGTTCCTCGATTTTCGTATTATTTAAGTAATTTTTTTGAGAATTTTTAAACTATTTTTAAATAACCTGGTTGGTGCGTTTTTAAAAAAAAAAAACAAATTCTTATAAAAGTACGAAAATCGAGAAACATTGTGGTAGATATAAATAAATAAGTACATATATAAAGTAAAATAATATAGGTAACTACCTACCTTAGTAACAATATGTGAAATAATGTAAAATACTTATACATATAATATACTTACAAGGTTATATATATTTGTAAGGTTTCTTTAAATAAATTACTCGTTTATTAATTATTAAAGTTGTTATTATTTTTCAATAATTATGTCCTACCTCAATACTGGTAATTCTTTTCTGTGTCACGTTGCGAAGAATCAACCAATCATGTGATTCCTAGTATTGTTTCAGTGATTTCAACCAATAGTTGTAATTTGTGCAAAAATTAGATGATAATTAAAAAATGTACTTAGCGCATATTGTAGATTAATAGCCAAAGTATTTTTTGAACTACTATATTGTGCTTTATGTTTTCTAGTTTGATGAAATATTTTGGTGTTGGCAGAAGTGGCCATATTTTCCAATAGTTAAACACTTAAGGAAACTAGAAAGTACAAACCACAATATGTTGTAGTTCAACAAATACTTTGGCTATTTATCTACAATAGACGCCGAGTAGATTTTTAATTATGATCTTATTTTTGCAGAAATAACAAAACTATTAGTAGTGATCACAGAAAAAATACTAGGAATCACATAGATATTTGCTGATATTACAAAACGATTAGTAAAAACACAGGAAGGCATTACAGTAGGCTTGCAGAAATCACAAAAGTATTAAGAGAAATCACAGAAAAAATACTAGGAATCACATAGATATTTGCTGATATTACAAAACGATTAGTAAAAACACAGGGAGGCATTACAGTAGGCTTGCAGAAATTACAAAGTTATTAGTAGTAATCACAGAAAAAAATACTAGGAATCACATAGATATTTGCTGATATTACAAAACGATTAGTAAAAACACAGGAAGGCATTACAGTAGGCTTGCAGAAATTACAAAAGTATTAAGACAAATCACAGAAAAAAATACTAGGAATCACATTTTTATTTGCTGTAATAACAAAACTATTAGTAAAACCCTTAGACCTAGACCTAAGCTAGAGACTTGCTGTAATTACAAAACGATTTAGTACTTGATATTACAAAGCCAGTTTACTCGTTATTACTTGGTTGCTTACTTGTTATTATTAAATGCAATTACTAAAGTCGCATTGTCGTATTTATGAAACGGTTTGTCATCGTGGGAATTACACGTATTTTTGTTGGAAAAAGTGGTTTTCTAGTAAAATTTTCTCTCAGTGCCTCTGCGGGCCTCCTCAGGTCAGGGGGAGGTGTTTAACTCCCCCCGCGACGTCAAAGAGGGACACTATATTTACATATGGAACACTATATTTTAATAATACTTTGCTTTCCGAACTGTTGGATTTCCAACGCTCGGATCAGCGCCGAGAGTTGAAAATGCGACAACAGAAATTACAAAGTAATATTAAAATAATATTGTTATAAAAGATAGGCGGTAGGCGCCCTGATACATTATTGTCAATGGATAATTTCTCTTTAAAAAATATAATTACATTTAGTATGTAAGTTAGATGTATAAACAAACGTAATTGAAATGAAATTCAATTGTATTGCCAAATTTTTTTCAATATACCATAAAATTTTATCGATAAAGTAAATAATTAATACGGTTTTGCTTTTCAATAGTCAGCACCTGTTTAAATCAAAAACATGGCAGGAACTTTTTTCATGGCCTTGATACTTCAGGTCTTCCGTTTTATAGCCATACTAATATCATAAATGCGAAAGTAACTGTCTGTCTGTTACGTTTTTACGACTAAACCACTGGAGCGATTTCGATGAAATTTGGAACGAGGTATCAGGTAAGCCTGAACCTTAAAAAAGGACATAGACTACTTTTTATATCGCACCAACCATTCAAACTATTATATTAAACTAGCTGCTGCCCGCGACTTCGTCTGCGTGAACCCAGGTGACTGTCCAGGTGTTCCAGATCTTCAAATTTATTCTCTCAGCAGAAAATGCTCATCACGCGAAACAATTTTTGCTATGGTGCCATTTTTGTATCTCTTATAGTTTAGCTGGTCTGTTGCGGTTCTGCATCAGGTGTTCAAGTTTCCAAGATAAATTATAGCCTATATGTTGCCCAGACTTAATAACTATACAACAAAAAAAATCATTCAAATCCGTCCAGTACTTTTTGAGTTTATCCCGGACATACATTTGACTTTCCTACCATTTTATTATATTACACTATGTAACAAAAACCCTGTCAGATCAGTGTTGCCGTTGATCAGTTTTTACGTTTTATTTTAATTTAATTACTTCTTCTTTCTTCTTTTTTTTTTCACTGGGGAAAAGTAATAATCTCAAATCCATTAAATGGTTACGTATATGTGTACGCAGTACGATGCCGAATAATACCCTTAAGGATCGGACAGGGTTTTTGTTACATGCTATATATACACCGTGAATTTTAAGTCGTTGTAAATCCTTCAGGGGGTGAATGTACTCATGAATATGAACAACTTTTATTAAGGAACATAGTACGAAATGTGAAAAAAAAAACAGCTGATCCATACAATTTGATCGTAATGTATGTATGTTTGTATTATTGTATGGATCAGCTGTTTTTTTTTTCACATTTCGTACTATTTATGTCCCTTAATAAAAGTTGTTCATATTCATGAGTACATTCACCCCCTTTTTTTTTTAGGTGGTAAAAATCATCAAATGACTCCTTCCGCCCTGGGTGGGGCGGAAGGGACTGTCAGACTTTTTTTTTCAAAACCACCCTGTTCCTTCTGTTGCCCTTTACGTTCCGGAGCCACGGTATCCTGTTAAGACGTCCCGCAACCCCGGCAGGCGTTTGGCCCCGTTGGGGGCCCCGTCCCTGTGCTGACAGCTCTTTGAGGCGCGCGCGAACAGAACGCGCCGTCGACCCGGGCATGGTCCTTGATCGGACGGCGAGCTACCCATTACTCGCCGTCCGCAAGCCCACTCGCCGTCCGCAAGCCCACATTCACCCCCTGAAAGATTTACCACGAATTAAAATTCAGGTTGATATTATAAATACGAAAGTAAAGTTCATTTGTTTGTTTGTTACGGTTTCACGTCTAAACTACTGAAGCGACGTTGATTAAAGGTGCAAACTAAGCCTGAACCTAAAGAAAGGCATATAATTAAACGAAAAAAGAAACAGTTTTTTTATTCTCCAGGACGTTGGGTTATTCCCCATAGCGGATTACACAACGATTATACAACGGCGTCTGCAATCGCATTAACCTATACATATACACGCGAGCGAAGTCAACTCGCTAGTTTATTTCATACTTATTTGACCATGTTATTTGCCCCATGTTGATAAATGAAGGTATTTGAAGAATGGAATTAATTTCAGCAAGTCACGACGGCTTGACACTCTGAACAGCCTCTTCAAACATTATTAACATAACATCACGCCTGTAATCCCCGAAGGGTTAGGCAGAGCTGTACCACCCACATTTCGCCAGTATGTTTTAAGTCCCTGTAATAAGAGGCGAGCCTATTGCCATCAACCGGGCACAAATCCAGTCTCCGAGGCTGCTACTGAGAAAATCCTGATGGAAAAACCCAGTAACACTGCCCGACCTGGAAATCGAATCAAAGTCGAGTCGCGCTTTGCGGCGACTAGACAAACGAGGCAGTCAATATATTATTTCAACGTTAAAATCCCTTTTAAAGATTCATTCACGTTGTTTGACGGTACTAAATAATATTTTTAAATATCAAGAACCCACCGTAGTTCGCGCGTTTTGTTGTAACTGCCGCTGAACCACGTCCGCGAGGTCACGAGGCGCGATAGAGTATAAATTCGCAAGGTTTCAGAATTTTCAGCGCATATTAACTGTAGAAGGTGTCGCATCTCGCTATAGTCATGATCCGTATACTCGCTCTCCTGTGCCTCGCCGCACCCGCCTTCGGTACTTTCGGTTGTAAGTATTAAGCTTTTGTTACACCTTATTACCTTCAAGTAGGGTTGCCAGGTCGTCAAACCTAATAGCCGGACAAACAAGTCAGTTTGGCCAGACATTTGGGTAAAAAAGCCGGACACCCTACATTATTAAGGATTAGTACGACATTTTTTTTTAAATCAAGTTTTTTTTATTATTACCAAAAATCTTTGTTAAATTCTAATCTAATTTAAAAAAAAAATCGAATGTAAAATCAGTCTAAGTACCTACTTTATTATTAATCAGTCAAATGAAGTCATCAGCCAAAATTAAATTCTATACAAACATATAACAACATTTTTACAAAAGCCGGACAATCCGGACACCTTTTGTTTTGGCGGGACACGCCATCAAAAAGCCTACCGATGTCCGGCTTTATCCGGACGCCTGGCAACGCTACCTTGAATAAAGACTAGCACTGTTCCCGCGACTTCATCTATCTACCCAAAGTATTTGCGGCGCTCGCCAAATAATGAATTTTACAGGCAAATTGTTATTACCTTGGGTTACAAATTGAGTTGTTTCTAGTTATAAAATAGACTATGTTACTTAGTGGGAATATAGCATTCTAATGGTGAAATAATTTTTGAAATCGGTCTAGTACTAGTTAATGACCTAATTTGGTCCAAACATACAAAAATTGAAAAATTTATCCTCTATATTACCTATATTAGTGTAGATAATAATAACTTAATTGCTTATTCATTGTAGTGCGTTACAGTCAATCTATACTATAATAATATTATAAAGCTGCAGTGTTTGTTTGTTTGTTTGTTTGAACGCGCTAATCTCTGGAACTACTGGTCCGATTTGAAAAATTCTTTCAGTGTTAGATAGATTAGTTATCGAGGAAGGCTATAGGCTATATACCATCACGCTACGACCTACGGGAGCGGAGCAGTAACCAAAGACGCGGGTGTAACCGCGGCGGACAGCTAGTTCTTAATATTATATTTATTGCTTTTCCATAAGCATTTATGCTTAGGTAAAACTTTATGAACTTAGAATATGGTAGGAGGAGAAAGCTATTATATTTAAAAATAATCAACAAAATTTCATCTTCTTCTTTATCGTGTGGGCAGTAAGGTCTTTCGACCACACACACCCTAGTGTCAGAGTTTCTAAACCGCCTCAAGGGCTTCTGACATGGTGAAAAATATTTGTCAAATATAGTTTTTTTGTTTTTTTTTTTATTTTAGAAAAATTATATTATATTTTAGCCCATGTAACAGGGAGAGAGCCTATTGCCATCAACCGGGCACAAATCCAGACTCCGAGGCAGCTATTGAGAAATTTCTGATGAAAAAACCCCATTTAACACTCCCCGACTGTTTACATCCATTAGTTACGGGATTAAGTACTCAGTTTACGCGTATCCGGAACGCCTAGTTCATACCTGCAGCTACGCGTTCACTCTTGGGGTACGCGTGCCGCGCGAGCCAACTCGAGCGCGAGCCGATCGTCAGTCGGTTTTTTGTCGCGCGTCAAAGAGGACGCACGGGGCCGGCTACGCTACATTTGGACGGCAAAATGAATAAACACGCGTGTTCTTCGAGTTTTAGGGCTGAAACTGCGTTAAGCGGGCACCCGCGCGGTCTCATACAAAAGTGCCCCGTCGCGGGGACCCGCGCGGGCGTCCGTCACGGGTAGGCGCGCCCCGTACCCACGCAACGGGGCCCGCCTCCGTGCGACGGGACCCGTCGCGGGGGCACGCGCGGTTTAACTTAAATGTCTATCATAGGTTACTATTAACATCCGATTCATTTATTAGTTCGTACGAGGAAGATTAAAAAAACCGCAGCAAAATTATTTCTGCTGAGCCAAACCAACCAAGGCAAGTGGAAACTGATGAAA
This sequence comes from Hoplodrina blanda, assembly GCA_949316365.1. NCBI lineage: Eukaryota > Metazoa > Arthropoda > Insecta > Lepidoptera > Noctuidae > Hoplodrina > Hoplodrina blanda. Next base: position 10,022,700 of record OX438565.1, on the reverse strand, counting down.
GCTACGCAAACTTAAATGTAGATGATGCAAAATCGATTATTTGTAGTGATTACCTATTTAGCTTATGTAGCTTTCCTATTGTATAACGAATGTGAAAATTTGAATAATAAACATTTACCTATTTATTAGGACACTATTTATTTAATAATATCCAAAAGTATTAGTGAAACGTGGGCACCTATCTAGGTAGGTGTCTCTAGTTGTCTCTCCTTGGGGAAAGACGTGAGTGTATATTAAAGGTGATGGTCCAAAATGTATGGACCAAAAACCCAGAGTCGATTTAGACAAATCTGGTATCAATAGCTTTATTAAAATGCACAATTTACCCCACCAAAAAAAATATGCCCATATCCATGGGATATAAAAGTTATAGGCTAACAAAGTATATTGGAAAAATCATGAATAACTGATTATTTTTACCAGTTTTTGCAACAGCAATATATTAATAATGAATAACTTGTTATTTTTATCAGTTTTTTCAACAGCAATATATTAATAATAATAATCATAGGACAATAATAAATATAAGTAGCGATTATATGAACCTATCAAGTATTAAATCTTATATTTCACAGCTTGTAAATCATATGTCAAGATACTTTTGTCGTGAAATCTTTTTACAGTTGAATGTGCCTATTTTGTCTCAGATTATTTATTTTTTCAGTCGCTTATTTAAAAAAAAAAAAACAAATACTGTGGGAAAAATATTTATTTAAATTATTTTCTATGTCTATTAATATATCATCTAAGAACCCAGCAGGTTGCATAAGGTCGTCTTGGTACCTGGCCCAGGCCAGATAATATATAATGCTTATTATGTGGGCACAACTGCCCAATGTGCGGCGACCATGAATACAGCTGCAACAGTATTCCGAAATACTATTCGTGTTAGGGCATGCAAAACCGGAAAGTCATCAAAACCGGTTTTGAACATCGTTTTTTTGCGACCAAAACCGAAAACCGGAGCTAGGTCCGGTTTTAGCAAAAAAAATCGAATGTAGTATAATTTAAAAAGAAACACCTTTTTTTTAAATACCCACTATGTCTACAAATAAAACAATTGTCATTCCTTTCATCCCTTCCCTTCCCTTCCCTTCCCTTCTCTTCCCTTCCCTTCCTGTCATTCCTTTGTGTCATTTCTTTTTAATCCAAACCATAATAATTGTACAGATAACAATGAACTTATAATAGTATAAAGATTAATTAACTGAGATCAAATCAACAACAAGTAAGTTTTTGGTATCTTTGGTACCTATTAAGTCTGCTATCAAAAATGATATATTTTAAACATAGAAAACACAATCAGCATCTTCAAATATTAAACACAGCCACCCACAATTTCCAAAAAAAAATCAACATTTTTGTAACTTTGAAGACGAACTACAAAATAACATTATTATAATATGATTCACTAGCGACCCGCCCCGGCTTTGCACGGGTGCATGTATTATACATATAAACCTTCCTCTTGAATCACTATATCTATTAAAAAAAACCGCATCAAAATCCGTTGCGTAGTTTTAAAAATCTAAGCATATATAGGGACAGACAGAAGAAGCGACTTTGTTTTATACTATGTAGTGATATTGCACTAAAAAAGAGATCAATAATCAACTATGTATACTAATTTAACTTGCACTTGCACTCCCGGTAAGGGTATTACAGTTACCGGCACGTAAGTTGGCAAGAGTTTTTGTAGTGGGGGAAGTTTGCGCACGCACAATTTCATACATTTTTATATGCGCGAACTTCCTCCACTACGAAAATCTCTTGCCAAGTTACGTGCCGGCAACTGTACTGCAACAACGCAGGCGCAGGCTGGCGGGTTACGGGTGCGGGGTGCGGGGGTAGTGGAGGGAGGCGTGTAAGTGGGTGGATGCAGGCTGTGTTCGGTTCGGATACATTTGATGCCTCAAAATTAATTATTTTTTGAGAGTGTTCGAAAAAAATGTTGATAAAAATTAAAATGTTAGTTGTTACTCAATAATGGGAAAACCGGAGCTGAGCTCCGGTTTTGGCTCTCAAAACCGGTTTTCAAAAATCGTAAAATTTTGGCCGATTTCCGGTTTTGCGCAAAACCGGTAAACCGGTTTTGCATGCCCTAATTCGTGTTATATAAAACATAACAATAATATGTTCTTGTCCCGACGTGCCTGGAATGGATTCGACACCTAATTAATGTACTTTCTTCGTTATTAATATTTATCCTTTCGGGGTGTCTAAAAACTTCAATTGAAAAAACCCCAGTTCCTCTAATATGTTCGCAACAGTAGGACCTTGCAAGTTTTACGTGGTATGTGCCTATTGCGAACACAATTAATAAGTCATAATCCATTCTTGGAAAATCCGATAGACCGTAGATCCGTATTTGTTTAGCGAAAACAAAATAATGAATAACAAAGATAGGTAGGTAATTATGCTAGAGAACTTAAAAAATGGACGTAATCTCATTAATAAAGGACTTTGAACTTGATAGTTGCATATGATCGCTAGTTATATTTATTATTGTCCTATGATTATTATTATTAATATAAAGCTGTTGAAAAAACTGGTAAAAATAACAAGTTATTCACGATTTTTCCATATATACTTTGTTCGTCTATAACTCATATACCCCATGGATATGGGCAATTTTTTTTCGGTGGGGTAAATTGTGCATTTTAATAAAGCTATTGATACCTAATTTGTCTGAATCGACTCTGGGTTTTTTTTGGACCATCGCTTTTATGTTTAAAAACACTTTGGAATCTTCTTTATCGTGTGGGCAGTAAGGTCTTACGACCCCACTAGGAATTAAGTACGATTTCAAAAAAAAACATTTTTTATAAAAAATCACAAGTAGGTAAGGCATACCACCGTGCACCAACAAATAATTTCGGTAAATTATTCCAAACACTGAATTCTGTTAATGTAACTACTTTGTAATATAAATATCACATAAAATAATTTTGGCCGCCTAAATCCTGAAAAACAAGCTATGTGCGACGGGTCCCCGCGACGGGCCCCGTCGCGTTCCCACGGAGACCGCCCGCGTGTCCACGCGCGTAGACACGCGACGGTTGCCCGTCGCGGGCGCCCGCTTAACGCAGTTTCAGCCCTTAATAATGAAAATATTCGGACTCGCGGAGCGCTCTGGATCGATTGACCTCGCGTACAGGTTCGCGGGCGGCGGTCCGTACAGGAGCTGTACGCGTATCCAATGTACGCGTGGACAGTGTTTTCCAACTACGCGTAACACAGGAACGCGCTATCCGTACGCACCTTAGAGGCCAATGCGACATGAGATCCGCTTCACCACCAACCGCGGCGGTGCGCGGTGCTGTGTTAATTGCCATATTATGTAACATCTGGATACTGGATGGTGTAAAGTTGTAAAAGGAGTAAAATACCTTACTTAATTATTTTGTTTGTTACAGTTTTTGCGCAATATGAAAAGGACCTGATAGGTAAGCTTTTCACACTTTGTACTTGTGCATTTCTTGTTTTCTTTTCTTATATGGTGACTTAATTTACTTTCTTTATTAAAATTCTAGTGAGATTCGGTGTCAATCCTTTGAAATCGTTTATGAAGCTACCACAGACAGAAGAAGCAGCGAAGAAAGAGGGATGGATGGAGACGACCGTGCCTGAAACGTTACCTGAAGGTTACTCCTCGCTCGTCTTGCTTTGCGAGCCGTGCAAGGCCCTCTGTGCGTTTTATGACGACATCGGTCATGTTGCTGGTTTGCTGATCGCTGTATGTATTGCCAAATAATGTTCATAATACACATACATACATAAACTCACACCACAGAAAAAACCAACATGATATTATATCCATACTATAATAATTATAAATGCGAAAGTGTGTCTGTCTGTCTGTCCGTTACCTAAGACCCGGAGAAGGACATAGAATAGTTTTTATTCCGGAAATCACCCCCTAAGGCGGTGAAAAGGGAGGTGGAAGTTTGTATGCGAGTACGATATAAACAAGTAAGTAAACAAGTTACACGCGGACGTAGTCGCGGGTAAAAGCTAGTTCATGATATATTGGTCTTAAACCACAATCTACACTAATAATAAACGCGAAAGTAACTCTGTGTGCTGTCTATCTGTAACTTCACGACCAGTGGCACAGCTTGCCCTACACGGGCACCACCGTACCTTTTGTTGGGGGCCCTTCTATCTAATTGTGGCGAAGCCCAAATGGAAGGTAAACATTTCATTACAAAATAAAGAATATTTACCTACGATTAACCTATACTAAAATATAATAATTTTTTGGAGTCGGTGCCAAGACCAAGGATATTATATGCAACCGTATGGCACCGACTCCAAAAAATTATTATATTTTAGTATAGGTTAATCGTAGGTTAGGTTAGGTTTATTAATATAGGTAGGTTATAGTATTATTTTTAACTTTTTAGTGCTTTTTTTGGAAGTCGGTTTTTTTTTTTGCAAAAAAAAATTTTATTTGTTAATTTTTAGTGACATATTTTTGTCCGATTTCGATAAAATTTTCATGGGACCATTTGGGAAGTATAACCTTTCCAACAAAAAAAGAATTTTTGAAATCGGTTGGCAAGCGACGGAGTTAAGCGCGAACAAACCTAAAAAAAAAAAAAAAATACAAACTTCCGAATTGAGAACCTCCTCCTTTTTTAGAAGTCGGTTAAAAATGGCCACATGCGGCCAGGCCGCTAGTGCGCTACGGGTACATACTTAAAAATTTATTTTACTCACAGATAAACCCAAAACAAACCAGTAAGCTTGTATATGACTGGGAAACCCTAGGCTACACTAAGTGGATTGTTGATGGAGAACTCTATTGGGCTACAGCAATCTACTTCAGTTCTGAAGGTAATAAAGCATTTTTGTATTTTGACACATTTACATAATCTACTCGTAATATTTCAAGAAGACCATATATTATAATGATCACCACTGATATAATAAACTCATCATCTGCCTAGCCTTTTCCCAACTATGTCGGCGCCGGTTCCAGTCTAACCGAATGCAGCTGAATACCAGTATTTTACATCGAGCGACTGCCTATCTGAACTTCAGAACCAGTAACTGAGTAATACTATATCCCTAAAATGGCGCATTTTCATTAGTCGATAGGGCCCGCATGCGGAGAGTCCCCGCATGCGACATAACAACCAATGAAAGTTACAAGTCGTTACACCGCATGCGGGGATCCGCCGCGCATGCTTTTTACCGACAGTGATATCGACATGCGGGCCCTGTGGCATGCGTTCCAGAAATCTGTCGCACCCCGCATGCGGGCCCTATCGACTAATGAAAACGGTTCACCGAATGCGGGCCCTGTGGCATGCGTTCCAGAAATCTGTCGCACCCCGCATGCGGGCCCTATCGACTAATGAAAATGAGCCATTAGTAAGTCTGGTTGTCAGACTTTTGGTAGGTACTTCAGACGACCCGTAACGACTGTCAAAGATCCACGTATGACAGCCGGGACCGCTTAACGTGCTTTCCATGGCACGGAGGAGTCTCAGTGTGTAAATATGGTCACCTCTCCTTTTTTTTTTTTGTTGCCGGGTTGGACATTCCTCATGGATGTCCACCGCCCTAGGGAGGGCGGAGGGGTCTGTCAGACTCTTACTGACTAAAAACCACCCCAGTGTTCCCTTCTCACACTTACGCCGGGGATCACGGGAACGTACGCGCCTTTCGCGATCCCCAACTGGTGCCGGCCCGCCACCTCGGGCCTCCTCAGGTCAGGGGGGGGAGCGAGGTGTTTAACTCCCCCCGTGACGTCAAAGAGGGGCGCGCGTGGAACACTACGCGCCGCCACCTCGGGTCCGGATAAATGGGGGGCGACGGACGTCCCCAAGTCCGCCGCCCCTGGACCCATTTAGGGGGGCCGGAAGAGGGCGTTGTCCGCCCTCCGCTCCGCCGACGCCCGGTGCGCCTGCTGCGGGCCGGGAGAGAGGTCGTAATCTCTCTCTCCCTTTCCGCAGCCTCCTTCTGCGAAATAACGGTTTCGCAGTAGGAGATGGTCACCTCTCCCTGAACCAACCCCGGCAAGCATAGCTTAACCTGATGGATTGTACCGTGCGGCTTTTAATAGTTATTAACTGGTAATCATTGTGAAGTTTTATTGCGCCAACTGCGCAGGTCCCCCATAATGTTCCTGTAATGACGCTGTATTATAGTTTGTCGCGTATGTTCGTGCTGGCAGTAGGTATGTTAAATAAGTGACAATTTACTCCTCAAAGCTACTTACTAGCATGCAAAGTTGGACGAACCACACGCATCGATTGGACATTTGGAAAAGTGTTCTCATGTGCCATGCTGTGTTGAAAATTAGATCCTGGCTAAATGTATGAAGGTTTTATTACCATTTGGAGGAACTTCTACGCACGCCACTTAGACTGCTCTTATCTAGATGCAGATAGGGTAGCAGGAACTGCTTCCAGCTATGGACATTGTCGTAGTAAGAAGGTGCTTAAAAACACAATTATTCACTCTCCCGATCATTGTCACTTCGTTTGGGTTTCGATCCCTCAAAGAGTTCCCAAGTCAAATCAGTAGCGACAAATAGACAGTATTAACAAAATATATATATTTTTTTTTCAGAATACCTAAAACAAGACGCAGCTGTCCGCAGCGCTACGCGCGATGATACGAAGCTGCTGCAAGACAAAGTTATTGTTGTAACTGACAGTTACGGAAAACTACACCCTATCTCTACCGATCCGACGGAAATCGCTGACACAAGTAAAAGTAACTTCACGGAACAAGCCTGCTTTATAGGGATGGGTGAGTGAACGTAGTGTGTATATAACTACTTTAACTACTTTTTACTTTATATTAGTTCACAGGGTATTTATTTTAGTTCACACTTACACTTATACATTACACACACTATGACACAGCGTTTATTACAAACTTTTATTTAGCTTGCACTGTTCGTATGTAAGTAAGTATGTATGTATGTAAATAAGTTGTCCTTTCAAAATTTGCAAACCATTTTTCGACCATTTGTTGTTATCCGATTGAGCTGAAATTTGGCATACTGGTCCAGTCCCCATGACAATGCATGTTTATGATAAGCATGACGTGATGCTGCTGCCAGGATTGGCTCCAGACGAGGGAACTCCTTAACGGTTAACAGTAGGGACATGAAATTTTATATATTGGTCCAGTTCCAATAACAATGCATGTTTATGATAAGCATGACGTGATGCTGCTGCCAAGATTGGCTCCAGACGAGGGAACTCCTCAACGGTTAACAGTAGGGACATGAAATTTTACATACTGGTCCAGTCCCAATGACAATGCATGTTTATGATAAGCATGACGTGATGCTGCTGCCAGGACTGGCTCCAGACGAGGGAACTCCTCAACGGTTAACAGTAGGGACATGAAATTTTGTACATTGGTCCAGTTCCAATAACAATGCATGTTTATGATAAGCATGACGTGATGCTGCTGCCAAGATTGGCTCCAGACGAGGGAACTCCTCAACGGTTAACGGTAGGGACATGAAATTTTGTATTTTACATACTGGTCCAGTCCCAATGATCATGCATGTTTATGATAAGCATGACGTGATGCTGTTACCTGGATTGGCTCCAGGCGAGGAAACTCCTCAACGGTTAACAGTAGGGACATGAAATTTTACATACTGGTCCAGTCCCAATGACAATGCATGTTTATGATAAGCATGACGTGATGCTGCTGCCAAGATTGGCTCCAGACGAGGGAACTCCTCAACGGTTAACGGTAGGGACATGAAATTTTGCACACCCATTGGGAAGACATTGGGTGATATTAGTGGGTCCACCATGAAATTGCTGCCACCTTTAGAATTGGCTTCAAACCAGAGAATTCGTCAACGGTCGGCAGTAGGGACTTGACATTTTGCATACCCGTTCGGATATGATAGACAGTTGGTGAGTTCACCATGAAATTGATGCCACATCCAGGGTTAGCTCCAAACCCTGGAACTCCTCAACGGTCAACCGTAATAACAGGCATAAGAGGTATACCATGACTTGTGTAATTTGGTGAGATGGGCGTCAATAGCATTGGTTTGCAACCTACCTAGGAGACGGAAAATGAGCAAAACACAATAACTAAAGTGACGTCATTGCATATCCAAAATGGCGGACGTCACAAAATGGCGATTTATAATTTCCGTAGTAACCCCTATGATATGGGTATCAAATGGAAGGGCTTGGTGAGTGAAGCATAATAAGTAAAATCACGTCATTCTTAATTCAAAATGGCAGACGTCTTATATAACAATGCAATATTGTTATGACATGGAGCTGACCTGATAATGGACCTGGAATATAGCACATAGCTAAAAAAAAATTCTCGTGGCTAAGTTAATCTTAACTAATACTAAATCTTATATTGATTGCAAGATTTCAAAAGACTAAAAAGTAGAAAATAAAATATAAATAAAAAAATATTTTTAAAAACAAGCTTTTATTTAAATGAAAACGTAACCTAAAAAAACAAAATATAATGCGAACTAAAAATAAAAAAATAAATTTAAGTGACTAAATGTGGTATATGAATATAAATCTTTTCAAAATGTAAAAAATATATAAATTTTAAAAGCTTGAGGCACTGATATTGTGCAGTACACCTGTATAACTGATAGCGTACATCAGCTATAGTGCCTCAAGCTTTTAAAATTTATATATTTTTTACATTTTGAAAAGATTTATATTCATATACCACATTTAGTCACTTAAATTTATTTTTTTATTTTTAGTTCGCATTATATTTTGTTTTTTTAGGTTACGTTTTCATTTAAATAAAAGCTTGTTTTTAAAAATATTTTTTTATTTATATTTTATTTTTATATAGTATCTAAACGGACACACACCTCCCTTTGTGTTTATTATTTTAGCGTACCTATGGCACTCGTGGGTTGCAGCTGAAAATCAGCGTCAGGTGGTATACACCTTGTGTTATCATCTGACATTATGCTGAGCTGTGGCCCTTTTGGCATTATAATTTTATTATTGTTCTCTGTTTTTATAGTTTTAAGTTTATTAATTTTGATGTAATGCCAATAAACGCATTTTTCTTTCTTTCTTTCTTTATATGTATAACTACTTTTTTTACGGTCTCTAAAAATGTATAGGTAAGTATAGAAAAAAAATTAAGTGTCTATTTGTAAAAATATAGAAATAAATAATATCAAAATAACAACTTGCAGCAATTGCGTCTGATATTGCAGCTTGCCAAAAGTGGCGCTATGGTCCTACACGCCGCCAATTACTGTTTTTGGCAACAAATAACATAAAAATATAAGGTGTAGGTAGAACGACGGACGAACTTCAATTACCCACTTACGAAAATGAACAACTTTTAATAAGGAAACCATGTTGAAATCGCAAAAAAACAGCGTTCCCTGCATTAGGTTGAGTTATGGAAACATAAATTGTACTGAAAGCTGAATTATTTTTTTACTATTTCAGCATTGGTTTCTTATTAAAAGTTGTTCATTTTCATATGTACTATAATACTCCCTTGAAGTACATCACTCGTTCTACCTAACACCTTGTATATGTCACGGGACGTCATAACAGGATACCGTGGCTCTGGAACGCAAAGGGCAACAGAAGGAACAGGGTGGTTTTTTAGTCAGTAAAAGTCTGACAATCCGTCAGACTAATTCCGAACTAATTTCCGTGCGTTCAAGCGTTTTTTCCATCCCTATTACTGGAATCAAAAGTAACAGCTCACATTAGGACCCATTAATTTAATAATTATTGCAATCCGTGGTGCTTGGCAATCTTGGCTTCTCTCAGTTGCCAACATCCCTTTGTGCCTAATGGCCTAGTTCTGTTCTGTCTCCTGCTTGTTTGGAGGGAAGTGGAAATTATATTTTTTCTTACTCCTCCGCTATTCTTTTTTGAATAATTTCGTTGCGGGTCGTTTCTCTGGGACTCGTCGAGCTTCATTGCCTCGGCGCTTTTCTGGTGACCTCCAAGGCTGTTGATTCTGGCTTTTAGGAGTTGCAGTGGGTGGGAACAGGGAGGCGGGCTTGAACCAATATAAAAAAAAAGTCTGTCAGATTAATTTGATGATTTTTATCACCCACAAAAAATCACGTTGTATTATGTACCTATATGTAAATACCGACTTACTAATATTAACTTTATGTATCCAGGTCACCACCACTACTACAAAATGACGGAAACACTAGAGTGCAACGCTGAGCAGCTGTTCAAGGTCTTCGTGCTTACGTACGAGGGTCGTTTTATCGGTATCGGTATCACGATATTATACGGAATATACGAAAATAAAGATGGTTGTACATTATATTTTGAAGTACCCGGCAAACCGGCTGTTAAGGTAACATATTACTAGAATCAAACACATTATATTTAATAACATTAACAGGGCAGCGATACACGGGCAGTTTGAAGTACTTAGTCATGATGACTGACCGCTAAAGGTGCTGATAAACTTGAGCATTCACTTGTAATGAGCATTTGTGTGAATGTTACATCACAGAAAAATACGAGAACATTTTAGCGAGCATTAATATCGAGCGTTCTGGCGAGCATTGTTCTCGAGCTTTTTGCCGAACGAAGCTTGAATGCAGCACACGCGACCGTCAAGTCTGACATCTTCGTGAAGAATATTTTTGATGAGCATCGACTAGAGCGTTCACTAGAATGCTCAAGAAAATGTTCATAGCAATGTTTGGCTCTATGCTTGGCTCGGCTCGTTGTTCAGTTCGACAAATATAAAAACGGCGAATGCTCGATGTTCTGTTACAAGTGAATGCTCAAGTCTATCTTAGCGAGTATCTTTCTTTCATTGACATACGATAATCAGGGTGTTAAAAGATCCATCACAAAGCGCTTGGTCTACGTATTTCTCTCCATAAAATTACTGAAAACGCCTCACCTGAGAAGATCCGACACCAATGGAAGATTGCAGGAGGCGCGCACGCTCCTAAGATCCCCGGCGCAAGGTGGGAGACCCCTGGGTGGTGTTTAACCCTACCCCTCCCAATAAATTTGTCAATAGCATCTATACAGGAATCCCACTCTCTCTTTTTTATTATAAAGACGTTGCCTTTATAAACTCCCATACACAAACAGCGAGACCCGGAACAACTATCTGCAGGCCACACTAATATTTATTTATTCCGTGCGGGAACCGAACCCGCGACACGCAGCGCAGCAGTCAATCGCCAACCGTGCCGTTATATCAATCGTTAAAAAACTAACAAAGTGTAGCTCTGAACACCTGGGGATATTCATTACTTCTAGTTTTCTTATACGTGTATCTATTTCCAGGCCATAGTTCCTAAAGGCCCCCAGTGCCTGTACGAGTTGGCAGAAAATCCTGGACTGGTGACCATGCACCTCTACTTCTACAACGCCATCACTGATCTGACATGCCTGTCTTAATAAACATGTCTTGTTTTAATAAAATCAGTTCAGCAAGCATTCCTGAACAATTCATTTATTACATCAGTAAATAAATGTTTTCTATTCAAAGTTATTTTTGTTTAAATGTTGCAACTAACCTAACCTACCTCACAAGAATTTTGCGAATAATGAAATTGTAGTGATAAAAACAAACAAATTAAAAATAATTTTGGTTTCGGAAGCTTTGGATTAGTTTGGATCTGTTCATCATTTTGTACTGCCACAGACTTCCGAAAGTAAAGTTATTTTTGACTTTGTAGTTTCTAAAGGCGGTTGTCCTTATTTAAAAAAAGTTTAATTTTTATTTTAAGTACGCTTTTTAGCACATACTTGAAACGGTAAGCGCTCTTACGCACTAGCGGTTTAACCGCGGGCCGGCTAACCGCGCGGCTAGCCGCTTTTCCAGTTTAATATGCAACCGCTTTTGATTTAGTGGCGGTTTAGTGCGTACAATCATTCATATCCGAGTTGCCGTATGCCGTTGCCGTAGCGACACTGGCATTGCCGGGCACAGGGAGAGGGAGGGAGGGTGTGAAATCGCCCGACGCGTTGCGATTTACGGTTGAGGAAACCGGAATAAAGAAAACTTGAAAAACCGGAATAATAACAACTAAAAAAATAGGAACTAAACTTAAACTCAAAACTCGAGTTGCTATGTGTGCGCAGTCCAATTGAAATATAATTATGTAAAACAGCTAGTTACCAGCTAGTTGCCAGTTGCCAGTTGCTGCAATAGTTGCTCTATGCAAGGACGGATCCAGGGGGGGTCATGGGGGTCATGAACCCCCCCCCCCCCCCCCTGGGCTAACTATTTTCTTATTTTAATCGAAACGGAGCTTATTATACAGGTTGACCCAGATAAGGACGTCCAAACAAACATTTTGGAAGCCTCTCTTCTTGGGCTATCCAAACCAACTCCATGTATGTTCTACGATTTTTTGCGGTTTAGGAGCAAAACGACATTATCAAGTTTTCAATGCAACATGAGCTCTTTGTCATGTTTATTATTTGCACAATGGTGATTCGGAATAGTTATTACAGTTAGGTTAGGGCACGCCTTAATATCGGCGGTAAGACCCGTCATGGAGGAATGTGAGGGCGCCGGCACGGCGCCCTCACATTCCGGCTGACGCAGATACTGACCGGACACGGCTGCTTCGGAAAGTATCTGTGTCACATAGGCCGAGAACAATCGCCCGGTTGTCACCACTGCGGAGATTGCCTGGAGGACACGGCGCAGCACACGCTGGCGGATTGCCCGGCTTGGACAGAGCAGCGCCGTGAACTCTCCGCAGTAGTCGGTGACCTCTCGCTCCCGAACGTCGTACTCTCGATGGTCGGGAGCGAGAGTGCGTGGGAGGCTGTCGCCTCCTTTTGCGAGCACGTCATGCACGCAAAGGAGGCGGCAGAGAGGGAGAGGGAAGCAACCGCCTCGCATCCCTCAAGGAGAAGACGCACCGGGCACCGGAGGGCGCAAAATGACCTCCGGCCTCCATGAGTTGCCGGCCTGCGGGTGGTCGACCTAGGGGCAGTCCACCACCCGATCAGATGCAGGCCCGTGTAGGCGACGCACGTGTTCCGCGTGCGCCACACTAGAGGATTCGGCGGCGCTTAGACCGCCGACGTAGACGGGACCCGCCTAGACAGGTGGCGGGCCAAAGCCTGGCGGGGGCGCGGTAGAATGCGCGAGCGAATCCCGTACCCCGAAATCTGCAACATAATTTGCAAAACATCATTTTTTTTGCTTTGAACTAAGTTTAAGTAATTTCAGGTGACCATAAGACAGACAGTTATTTTTATCGATCGAAGACCATACTTTCAGGATTAATTATCAATATAACATATATTTTGGCCAATCTCATTGAGCAATATAGGTGAGATTTTTAATATTATTTTAAAACGAGAACAAAAGTCTGATGCAATCAGAAAATATTTTGCAAAGTGGAATTAATCACCCAGAAGAGTCAGTTACTACATAATTTCAAAACATTATATGCTTTCTTTTCAGGTATCCAATATGACGGACTAAGAGGTATGTTCAAAATATTTTTCCTTAGATGAGGAATTTAGAAGGATAATACTTAATTGATATAGTTTTATAATCGATACACACATAAAACAAATCATAAATTCTAATGCAGAACAGAACGACTCACAGTCCGGGCCCATTCAAATTTTACCAATTAAATCTTCCCAAGGGGCCCCGACTGTGAGTCGTTCTGTCCTGTATTAGAATTTATGATTTGTTTTATGTGTGTATCGATTATAAAACTATATCAATTATGTAATTATTTAGTATTACTTAACAGAATTCTAAACTACTGGGCTTGTTTCTTTCTTTTTAGTTTTTATTTAAGTTAATTTTTTCACGTATTTTTTTAAATTAGTTTTTACGCAGTCTGGTTGTCGCTGTGGTGAATTTTGATTACTGTCATGTCTTTAGTGACACTCGCAAGGTTAAGACGAATCGACTGACGTAAGAATTATCAAAATCGGCCTACGCATTCGGTCTCTAGAACGCCACATAGAAACCAACATACATACATACATACATAGACTGATAAACACATTACCCTCCTTTGCGTCGCGCAGTCGGGTAAAAAGTCTGACGTGGGTAGCGGCCCTAAAACTTGGTGTTTTTCAGACGGACTTGTTTCATGAAGGGTGGTACTAACTTTTACGATTTAGCTAGCTCCTGTAGGCAGAAGGTAGGTACCTATTCATTAAGTAAATAATTTACATATTCTAGAACTGCGAAATTGTCTGTCCCAGCACTACTAGTCTTGCCCAAGATAAGTATTGCAACCTTTTACAGAATCTCTTAACATTTTGCCTGAACCTTTTTCTGACAAAGGTACCAGTTAGTCGGATATTTATTACTAGCTAATGTCCGCGGTTTCGTTCACGCAAATGTCGGTTATCACGGATTTTTTTCTTTTCATAAATAAAGTAAAATAAATGTAACGTAGCCTACGTTACTTACAAAGGTATCAGCTAACTGCCAGTGAGTGAGATCAAATCGGGCCAGCCGTTTCGGAGATTAGCCGGAACAATGAGACAGACAGACAAAAAACTTTAAAAAAGTGATTGTGTGACGTTTGTGAACTGTTTCATCATGTTTTTGACATTACAAATAGACACTATTTAACTTTATTTATTTGTATATAATAAAAAGAAAACACTGTAGGTATACCTACCTTTAAAAAGTAACCAGCGAAAACATTCTCACGAATGGTTTATATTACCGACACCTTTTTAATTTTTAACGCCAAAATATAAAACACTTTTAAGTTAGGTAGGTAAATATTTAGTAAGACGACTGACATTCAAAGCGCCTACTAGAAAGACATTGGCAACGAATAAATCGTCGAAATAAAATCTTTGGCGCCGGCCAGGCGTTGTCGAGGTTTGACGTTTGACGTCTGTATCGGTGCATCTCTCTGTCCAAACTTTTATAATAAAAAATAGAAATGAAAGTCAGTGTGCGTTAGATTCCATTTAATAGTGAACATAGTGGTAATCAGTTTAACATACATTGAAGTGATCATTAAATAGTGCGTTTAAAGGCCATAAATCATATAAACACTAAACCCAAAATTCACGAAATTATATGGTTACCCGCCAATAATAAAACATGTCATGTACAAGTGGTAACGTCACCTTGACAACAGAGCCATCTGTCCTACAAGCCGCGGACGACCCATAGATCTGGTACGGTAATCATTACTGCTGCCATCTGGCGAATGTCCCCGATACCACCTGCTACGCACAAACACAAGTCATCGCACAACATGCCATGCCATGCGGTACCAAGTGTGGCGGTTGCGGTCGCTTTATTTCTACGTTGGAGGGCGCTAGGTGTGGCAAGTGCCAGGTGCTGTATCACAGAGTGTGTGTGGGTGTCCCTACGAAGGCAAATATAGCACCTAATTGGCGATGTCCCGAGTGCAAGAAAAACGTTGCTCGAGACAACAGGACCGAAACCCCTGTCAGAAGTCCCATGCAGAGTCCCCCCACTGAAAAAACAGGGACAGCAACCATAAGCAGCCTCAACACCTAATAGTCATGAGGCGAGTTCTAAAAATGAACTCGTACAGACTGTCAGCCCCTGCTGCGACTCCTCCGACGCCAGGAATTTCATGTGGCGACGTGACCACTCAGGGTTTGTCGCCTGTAGCCAGTACCGACTTGCAGGTGAGGTCAAGGACAGGAGTTTAGAAAGGAGATGGAGGTGGAAATGGCGGAGCTTAAAATCACCCTAAATACGGTCTGGAGGCTAGGGTGGACGCTTTGGAACAACGCGCTGCCGCGGGCTCCACAAATTCAAGACAAGATTGTGGAGGAACTGAGGCGAGAGATCAATGACAGGGTCCAGGATCTTCTGGCTAATGACATAGAGGTGTCGAACTTGCCGGAATTAAATTTGGAAAACCCAGCTCACATAATTAAGGCCATAGGCCATAAGCTAGGGGTCAGCCTCGATGATCGCGATATCGTCAGTGCTGAACGCGTTGGTGGAAAGCAGCTCAACGCGACAAGCTCAGCAGGACCGACTGAATCTCGTCCGCGGCCGATTGTCGTGCGCCTTGCTCGTCGGGACCGGCGCGACCAGCTTCTGGCAAGTGCGCGAGTGCGTCGTGGAGCGACCACGGCCGACCTCGACATGCCCATCCCAGCGCAGAGGTTTTTCCTCAACGAGCGGCTGACGAAAGCCAACCGTCAGTTGTTTCGTAAGACACGGGACGCTGCCAGTCTACTCGACTGGAAGTTTGTGTGGACTAAGCAGGGCCGCATCCTCGCCAGGAAGACGCCAGGAGACAAGGCGCAGAGGATCCGCACTGAAGAGGACTTATCCCGTGTCTTCGGAACTGAAAAAGTTATGGCCTAATATTATTATGTCTGTATGTGTAGCTTGGTTTTTTGTGTTTGTGGAAATGTACCCTTTGTATTGTGTGCTCGGTAATGGGCCAAATGTGCATATGGCTTACATACCTATGTTATTTTATCTTAATTTTACACAATATTTATATTATTATACTCCTACACTATATTTACGCAAATTATATGTACAAAGTCCATTTACACCTAAGCTAGAGATAAGTCGAGAGCGGTCGAAAAAGTTTGGACAGAGAGATGCACCGATACCTACGTCAAACCTGACGCCGACGATACGAAACGACAACGCCTGGCCGGCGCCGAAGATTTTATTTCGACGAGTTATTCGTTGCCAATGTCTTTCTAGTAGGCGCTTTGAATGTCAGTCGTCTTACTAAATATTTACCTACCTAACTTAAAAGTGTTTAATATTTTGGCGTTGAAAATTAAAAAGGTGTCGGTAATATAAACCATTCGTGAGAATGTTTTCGCTGGTTATTTTATATAGGTAGGTATACAGTGTTTTCTTTTTATTATATACAAATAAATAAAGTTGAATAGTGTCTATTTGTTGAATAATATCAAAAACATAATATAAACAAAAGTTCACAAACGTCACACAATCACTTTTTTAAAGTTTTTTGTCTGTCTGTCTCATTGTTCCGGCTAATCTCCGAAACGGCTGGCCCGATTTGATCTCACTCACTGGCAGTTAGCATCAGCTAACTACGTTACTTACAATAGGTATCAACCTATTGTAAGTAACGTAGGCTACTTTACACTTACTTTATTTATGAAAAGAAAAAATTCCGTGATAACCGACATTTGCGTGAACGAAACCGCGGACATTAGCTAGTAATAAATATCCGACTAGGGATGAGTCGTATTAGGTAAATTTGGTACTAGGTGCACCTAGTCCAATTCCGTACAAATACTCGATCCAAATACCTGTTCCACCTAATCCATGAAGTACGCATACTTTTAAGTATGTATTCCTTTATTCTAAAGTCTTTGCGTACCACCGATACGTGAAGGTTGTAATGAATTGTAATCTTCCCTTCATACTTTACACAGGCTTTAGCGTGTAGGCATAGGTGCTACCTAGTCTCGTTAAATACCTAGTCCCTGGATCTGTTCTAGTATATAGGTATATACGCTTCATCTCTAAGCCTTCGTTGGCGTTCGTTGGGCCGGTGTGTACGCAGCTTATGGAATGGATGACCTTATCAAAATGAATGATGAATGATTACAATCTTCTATGAATCTATATCGATTTTAGAATATCTTTCATAAGACTAAATTATTGACCATATAGCAAGTTCGCTAGCATCATCGGTTTATAGAAGTCTTTCGCTGAACATAGACCTCTCAATACTAAGCTACTCTCATTCAGCAGGCTGCTACCAGA